>JAECWS010000002.1:20347500-20947500 GCA_018150905.1 Drosophila ambigua
TATCAATTGGGGTAGTCTTTGTGCAGCTCTTGGCGGCTGTGTGACGCAGCAGGAAGTGCAGCTAAATATGGTTTAATGGTGCCGAGCGAAAGGGAAAGCAAAGGGGCAAGCATATGCGACGCTTAGAATGGAATGTATCTGTTCGGGAACCACACAGAGTATTCTCCATTTGATCAGGTTTGCCTTTGGGCGAGGATTTTCTCATTGAGTATTTATTCTGTTTATTATTCTATAATTTATGCCGCTCAGCGCGCCCAGGCTGGGCAATATCAATGGGACGCGAGCACTTCTCAGGGCCCTCTCGCTCTCTTTGCCTCTGTCTCTGTCACTGGTTCTCTGGCCATTCTGATGGGTCTGGTCAGAGGCTATAAATATGATTGAATTGTCGGTGTATTGAGTCAGTAAAGTTTTGGAATCTCGCGCGTTAAAGTCAGTCAAAGGAGAAGGAACTAAAAGAGGAGCAGAAACGTTCAAGCAGCAGCAGACCTCGAAGCAAAATCGGTCGCAGGATAAATAGCTGAAAGCGAATCCAATTAAATATGTTCTTCAAAGTATTGCTGGTGAGTGATAGCTTGCGGGAATTCCGTGATAACAACTCGTAATACATATGTGAATCGGTAATCCCCGAACAGCTCGCGCTGCTGGCCGCTCTGCTGCAGCGTGGCAGTGCAAAGCCGCAGCTGCTGCTAGCATCGCCCGTGAATTATGCAACGGGAGGAGGTGCCTGGCTGGCTGCTGCACCATCCAGCTACTATCCGGCGTATGCCAGCTATCCGGCATACGCGTCGTATGCGTACGCACCGCTCTATGGCGCATACGCCACGTATCCCTACTACTCATATCTGAGACGCTGACGCGGACGCTGGCGCTGCTGATGCTGCTTAGGATTAGGATTAACCTCAAGATTTTTGTGTGTACTTTTATGCGATTAAATTTATTCTGCTCCCCCGTTTGCGTGTCTGTGTGTGTGTGTTTTGATGTTTTAATGAAACAATTTTCCCGCTTTTCTCGCTCTGATTCGATGTGGCAGCAGCGGAATCAAAGCGGCAACACTCGGCCGCATAAATACATAAAATGTTAAGCAAATCAATAAACGGCAAGAGGGCCATGGGGCATGGGGAAAGGGGCAAGGGGGTTGGGGCATCCAACTGTTCTGTGGGTTTTGCCCCCCCGCCCTACTCGTTGCTCAAAATTTGCTTACATCTGCGCATATTTTCACTTGGCACACGTCTTTGCCAGCAGAGAGAGGGGGAGGGGAGAGAGAGAGGGAGAGTATCGTGTGGCATGGAGCATCCTTGGCTGTGTGGCGTATCTGCTCGGTAGCCCGCTACTGATTTACCTTACGTGTATAAATCTTTTATTCATGTAATCCATTTGAAAAACACGTTTGCACATGCTTCTCTGTGTGTGTCCGCTGGCTCTGCACACAACCAGCGAAGCTTTTTCCCTATATCGTAGATATATATATCACAAACGAGTGTATCTGTATCTGTATCTATGTATCCACGTGCGTGTGCGTGTGCTTGTTGGTGTTTATTTGATTTGAAAAATCGTCAAAATTATATAAAGTGAATACAAATTTCATTTACTCAGTTTTATGGCTGCGCCAGTTGGGCACAGTACAGTAGTACAGTAGTGGCCATAAATGTAGTTACACCTGTGACTTTACAGGGGGGATCTTAAAGAACTTTTGCCATTTGTTTGTTTGTTTGTTGCCTTAACTTTTCGCCCACTTAGCATGCAAAATTCCCACCCTGATAATCATTTTTGGCTGCTCGAAACTCTTCACTTTTCTTCACTTTTGCCAACTTATTTTTGGGGCTGTGGGGGCGGGACAGGTAACAAAATGGAGCAGCAGATGACAAGCTGCGATAGCGTCGAGTTGCACATAGAAAAGTTTTCTGGTGCTTGACGCAGTTTCATTGAATAAAAGGTCATTAAATTTGGACGCTATCTATGGCCAGAACCCGTGGCAATGGGGCAGCCACGCGGACCTAATGCCTGCGCTGCTTTTACCTGGATTTTACTAGCCTTTTCCGCTTGCGTAGGAAACTTTACAACTACTTTGGCATTTACTACCCAGCACAGGAGGCAGCAGCAGGGCAGGGACATCCATCCGGCAGCAGATGATGCCAAAGTTTTGATAAGCAGAGCAGCAGCAGCAGCAGGAACTCCACGCCGTAGGGGCAGCAGCTCCAGTCCGTGCCCCCGCAGGCGCTGCCTTTCAACGCGCTGCACAAAGTCAACCAGAAAACTTGACTGGGGTGCAACGAAAAAAAGACAGAGAAAGCAAAGCAAGAAAGAAAGAAGAGCGCACAGGAAGTGCCGAAAGGAAGCATATTTCATATAGCTAAGAAATCCTTTTAAATGGAAAGTTTAATCCAAGCAAAAGTTTTCGGGGTAGATGCGATGCTTGGCTCTCGATAGGAGAGCGGCGGTGGGGGGTGCGGCACCAGCACAAATTGGTGCCACAAACAACTCGAATGGAGTCCAAGTGCGGAGTTCATTCGGCTGTCAGGCTGCATAGAGACGGAGAGACGTAGAGACGGAGAAGTGTGGCTCGTTGGCATAGGAAATTCTTTATTTGCACAGATTGGTCAGCGACTCCAGGCACGGGCTGGGCTTACTTCTTCAGCAGCAGGGGGGCAGCAATGGGCGAGCTGTAGGCCAGGGGCGAGGTGTAGGCGGCGGCATAGGGAGCAGAGTAGGCGGCGGCATAGGGGGAGGCGAACGGCGCAGTGTAGGCGGCGGTGTAGGGCGAGGCGAGACGTGCCACTGGAGCGGCGAACGGAGCGGCAACAGGTGCGCTGTAGGCGGCAGCAATCGGAGCGGTATAGGCAGCCGTGTACGCAGCGGGGAAGGCGGCGCTATGTGCCACCGAGTGGGCGCTGTAGCTGGAGGCGTAAGGTGCCACATAGGCGGCGCTGCCCACCACAGCTGGGGCGGTGTAGGCCAGCGGAGCGGCGGCCAGAATGCCAGGCTTGGCAGCAGCCACGGCCACAACAGCGAAGAAGCAGACGGCGAACTAAGGGAGTGAAGAGGATCATGAGGATCTGTGGCTTATCCATGGGAAGTTCCCTGCGTTACTCACGTATTTCATGTTGAGGGTTTTGGGTTTTTCTTGGGTTGCTGTGGTGGCTGGTTGTGAGTGCTTGAGGCTGTGAGCTCTGTGTGATGTTCGATGGCTGGGGCTGTGCAGTTTTTATAGGCCGCCGAGCCAGCGACATGACACATCCCTCATGTGCGGGGGAGGCCGAGCGAAGGTCGCGCTTACAAATGCAACGAACATCGCTGGCCAGAGCTGCGACTTGGCCACTTGGCCGAGCCGCTGTTCCAGTTTCGTGGCCTAAGCCCATCGCCGGGCTAACGGCAGGCCATTGTTGGCCACGCACTCGCGGCACGTGCTGGGGCGTAATTTGATTTGACTTTGGCGGCAATTGAAATGCGTCGGCACAAAGGCCGCAAACCAATTATGATCATGGGGCATCCAGCCATGTTGCTTGCCTCAATTATTCGGTGACTCTGGCATTAGCTGGGCGACCCCAGTCCCAGTCCCAGGAACTAGTTCATTGTTCCGTCACAGCCTGCGCAGCGTTTCTGCGTAGCTTTTGCCAGCCCTTCGCCAACCTTTCAAGAGTCCTGCCGCTACCCTCATCATCAGCGGAGGCCTGCTGCCATTGTTCTCATGAATAATTTGTGGAAACCACTTAAAGGCCTGCCTCATGTAGGGACCCTGCCGCTGCCCCCCTGCCTCTGCTCCTGCCCCTGCCCCTGCCAAAATGTCGCTGGTATTTTCTAGACAAATTCAAAACAAAATTTCTTTAATAGACTTCTTCTTAGTCCCAGACGGATCGCAGGCTTCATAAGGGCATCCGGATGGGATAATGGATAGCATAGGGTCTCACGAGGGAGAATGGGAACAAAGCATGCGGTATCACAACGGGCCGAAACCGGCCTAGGTGTGTCGGGTCTCTGACAACCCCGACAGCCGCCTCAACCTAACCTAACCTAATAGACTTCTTCTTGATGTTGCTGCTGGGGGGGGTGCTGGGTGGGGTGTCATGTGTGCCGTTCACTTTTTACGGCACTTAAACGACGCATTAACGCGCACGCACAGCTGCTGCTGCCACGCCTACCTTGCCCGGCCCGGCCCTGCCCCAAGTCGGCGGCAGTTGGGCCTTTATGATGGCAATAAACTGAACTTGGAGCAGGGCCCCGAGTCGACGCCGAGGCGGGTCTGCGAAAAGAGCAAAAGTCGCGCGAATATTTCACGGAACTTGTTCAAAAGTTCTTTGCCAAATACCCTGGCCTAAGGGCATATCAGCGGGGCTTACAGGCTTGTCCAAGTGGGGCACATTTTGATCAAGAAAAATCATCAAATAAATTAAATCTGCCAAAAGTTTTTCTTTATTTTTTTTTTAATATTCTTCGAGTTGCATTTAATGGGTACCTCGTCGTCCAGCAGCGTGAGTAAACCATTTCTTATGGTTATTTGGTTTTTAGGGTTCTGGGGGCGCGCCCCCTCGTCCTTAGCTGCGTCCCCGTCAAAAGGCGCACATTTTGTGCGCTTCTTGCCTTTTTTTTTCTTGCTTTTTAATTACTTGCGCACTTGGCACTCATGAATCCAGCTAGCCCTGCTGGTTCCCCTGGGTCTAGACTCTAGAGGGGTGTGGTGGGGGTGTTACCCTTTGATATGCTGCTGCTGCTTTGTGCCACTTGAGAGTTGCCACAGATGGGGTGATGCAGCCCATCAAAGCTTTTAGGCGGATTAACCAATATAATAATTTTAGTCGCAGCTCCTCGACACAAACTTGACAATGAAAGCAAAATGGCTGTGGCTGCATGATGCGGCTGCGGCTGCATGATGAGGCCCCAAGTCAAGTGTCAAAACAAATATGTTGTGTCGCTGCCTGCGGTTGCTGGCTAGCAGATTCCAATTTAATGCTGCCTGTCAAGTCCTGCCGCCTGATGGTGCATTTGGCAGACCGCTCAGACACGCAGGGGGTAGCCAGAGTGGCGGCAATAGGCTGGTTCGTATGCACAGTCACATGGCAAACACTCGAGCGGCGTCACCAAGCACAGGAGATGCTGTGGCAGGAAGTGCTACGGGAGGCTTCAGCAGCAGTGGGAATGGCAGGCAGTGGCAGTACTTCAAGCAACAGTCGAAAACAGAACTGGCAACAATTTTGCCAGCCACACCAAAACCCCCCACAGCAGCCCCATCGCTACCGTCTTGCCAGCCGCCGCTCATCCCTTAGTTTGGCTTGCCACTGCCCCAGCCCCATCATCCCATCGCCCCTCCTCAATCCATTGCATTTCAGAATTCGCGTAATTGGCATTTTTAAGCAAAATTCACGCTTCAACACTTTTTCAAGTGTGAGTCTGCTGCGAGTGAGTGTGTTCGAGTCGAGTCGAGTCTGCAAGTGAGTGTATGAGGTGTGTGAGTGTGTGTGTTGAATCAGTGAATGAGTATGCATAAGGATGTGAGTGTGATGTGTGCACGGGTATATTTCCCCACTCGATATCTCTAATTAGTGGAGTTTTAAGCTCTGACATGCCCCACTCCCGCTCTCCCACTCTCCCGCTCCGCCCCTTAAAATGCTCCAACAATTTATGACATTTATTAATTAATTTCTGCCAGTGGCTACAAGCTGTTTATTAGACTGTGATTAGCCGGGATAATCTGTGGGCGGTTGCAGGGCTCATTAAAGCGAAGAACCAGCTTAAATGAAGCGGAATTGGTGCACACATTTTGCCTCTGCCTCTGCCTCTGCTGCATGACATTCAAGAAGTAATCATAAACTGCCATAAACAAGATTGTACGAGTGGCTACCGTTTCAGACCGTTTTGGGAGCAGTGCAGTCCCTCGCCCAAGGTCAGGGCCAGACGCAAAGGCACGCACCACACACCACACACTCGCACTCCAACGACTGGCAAGACATGGCCAACGGCCTAGCCTGACCAACTGGAAATCTACAACAAAGTCTACTAGCCAAGAATTGCGCATGCGCAGCGTCAGCTCGCCAGTCGTTGACTTGGCAAACATTCGACTGAATCCGTCCACGAATCCAACCCAATGTCCAATGTGCTCAACTCTGCGGGGCGTGATCCGCATGCCCAATGAGTCCGCCCCCATGGAGCGGCCGCCCGAAAAGTGTAAGTGGCTATAAAAGCGTCGAGTGGCTACCAGTTGGACATCACACAGCCACAGCTCATCCGCCAAGTGACAATCTCCTCCCACCACAACCCAAAACCCAACAATCAAAATGTTCAAACTCGTAAGTATTCAGCGGATCCAGCCAATTCCGGGCCAATCCTCCACTCACATCCTTCATTCCTCGCTCTGCCAGGTTGCCGTCTGCTTCTTCGCTGCTTTGGCCGTGGCTGCTGCCAAGCCTGGCATTCTGGCCGCCGCTCCGCTGGCCTATACCGCCCCAGCTGTGGTGGGCAGCGCCGCCTATGTGGCACCGTACGCCTCCAGCTACAGCGCCCACTCGGTGGCACATAGCGCCGCCTTCCCCGCTGCGTACACGGCTGCCTATACCGCTCCGATTGCTGCCGCTTACAGCGCACCTGTTGCCGCTCCGTTCGCCGCTCCAGTGGCACGTCTCGCCTCGCCCTACGCCGCCGCCTACACTGCGCCGTTCGCCTCCCCCTATGCCGCCGCCTACTCTGCTCCCTATGCCGCCGCCTACACCTCTCCCCTGGCCTACAGCTCGCCCTATGTGGCCCGTCCATATGCCGCCGCCGCCGCCCCCCTGCTGCTGAAGAAGTAAACCTGCTGCCGACCCCCGCGGAATAGTGCACCATGATCGCATTTGCCATGGTTCGGCATTTATTTCCCGTACTCCCCCACGCACTTTGTGATTTTGTTTGTGAAGTAAACGTTTAAGAATCAATGGAATTTGGCACTATCTGGGACCGGGAGTCGGCTGGCTCGAGGCTGGGGATTAGCATGCCAATGGCATGGGGCCGCGCATATTTAAAGTGCTCCATTAGCGGCCGCTTTTTCGTGGCTAAGCGTTCAATTATTGCTACATGTCGCGAGGGGCAATACCAGCCAATACCGATGCCGAGGCCGAGGCCTGCATATCAATGAGGATTCGCAGTGAGGAGCTATCATGGATGGTTGCTTCAGCTGGAGATGGCTGAAGGAGGACTGGCTGAATGTGTGTTGTGTCTCCCTGTGCACCGAAATAACCGCAGGAACCACAGCAGCCGCAAGCCACCAAAATATGGGTTAACATTCCGCCCGAAAACCCACACCCCCACCCTGCTCAACCGCCAGGGCAAACAAACATCGGAGATGACATGCTCGGCTCTGGCAGTAAATTAAAATTGACACCTGATGCTGGGCACAATTTGTGAGCCGACTCGGGCGGCTGTTTCTGGCGCTAATGAGGCCTGAAACCCAAGTGCGTCAACACAGCCAGGGAGCAGCAGATGACGACGACGACGAGGACGAGCACGAGGATGATGATGATGATGATTTGGCTGACATTTGACTTAGAATGAAGAGAGAACGCGAACGGCTTCTGCCTTCTGCTGTGCTTAATCAATATTTAATGACAGACGCAGACTCTGCTGGAACACTTTAGTGGCAACATTTTGATTTAAGTTATTTTTGAAGTTTAGAAAAAGTTAAGAGAGAAGTGAAGCTTTTTACTGGAATAGATTTTCGTTTACGGGATTGAATTTGATGGCGGAAATTCTACGGATTAGACAGGCTGATGTAGAATAAAAAAGGCAGGGATATTGGATAGAGGTATGGATATATAGGGGGATATCCTCTGAGTAAAAACTTTTCCAATTATTGGTTTTCGGTAATCCCTCTTCCCCCTATGAAAAGCTATCCATGCCTCTCTCCAGGAGCGGGCCGAAACAGGAGCAGGAGGTAGGCGGCAGGCAGCGAGAACTGTTTGACTTTATTGTTGACTTTGTTAAATGCGGCTAAATGGGCGTAAATGACCGGCAAAGAAAAGCAACAACAAGCGAAGCCCAGCAACAGGCTTCCTTCCTGCCGGTCCAAAGTGCAAGGGTGTATGTGTGTGTGTGTGCTGGCATGTTTGTGTGTGTGTGTGTGTGTTTGTGTAAGAGCAAACATAGAAGGGTTAAAAGTTTAAGGAGTGCGTGTAGCCCGAGGGCAATCTCTGTCCGCTGCTCCGCCCTCCTGCGTGAAAAGTTTCTGCATATGCTGGCAGAGATTACGGTACATTTTGCGCTTGAATAATCGTGAGGGTAACGAGGGTGTTCCCTGAGTGAAATTAGGGTGTGGAAAGGGGGGGGGAGAGAAAGCCATAGGCAGCATCCACTTTCATTACAAAAACTGACGGCGCGTAAGAAACTTCTTGCGGTTGCTTTTGTACAGCAGACGCAACGAAATGTGAGCAGCAGCTAGGCGAAGGCGAAGGAGAAGCAGAAGCAGAGGCAGGAGCAGAGCAGCGAAGACAACACACAGCAAAAAGACATTGGGCTCTCGCTCACCTCATCATATTGTACTTTATCCTCTGGTAACCATTGGAATTATGCGGTATTGTCTAGAAATGAGTTTTCGTTTGCTTGTTGCTATTTTTACGTTTCATCGAACAAAAGCAAAGTACCTGGCGAAACGCAACAGCAACAAAGAACTAAGAAACTGGCAAACATAAAGCATAAAACGGGAGGAGTGTGCGGAGCAAGACAAGCTGACGCAGAAGCTCAGCGCAGCAAGATAGGTGTGGGAGAGCGGGAGTGGAGGAGAGAAGAACAGCTCAGCGAAGCATCGCCATTGCACTCACACCCGCACCAGCACCCGCACCGCATAAATACTTCTCTCATCCAACTGTACAGTATTCGCTCACCCACCTACCTGCCTAGCAGCACCAGAGAGAGAGAGAGAGCGGGAGAGGGAGTTCAACCAACGTACGGAACAGCGGGAAGTGACAGAGAGAGCATAATACGCATGCAGACGTGACGTGTAATGCACAGTTGCAGTCAGGCGACAAAAATGTCAAATCCGACTTAAGTTTGGTTTAGTTTACAACGAAACGTGTAACAATACTCATATTGATCATTGCCGCAAGAGTGTTTACTCTGCACTTAAATTAATTATAATCTAACAAAATCGTTTTCGTTATCTTTGTCGCCTTTGTGAAGCTTTTTTTGTTTTGGTTGCTCACCAAAGAAATGCAGCCGAGCCGCCTTTGTAGTTATGTGCATGATGAAGAAGCCAGCAGTCGTCTCCGCTCCGCTCCTCTCCTCTGCCAGCCTCTGCCACTCTGGTATGCCGTGCCATGCCATTCCCAAACCATCTCCTCATCATCCTGCTGCTGGCTGTCGTCGCATTAAGTGAAGCACGCGGCATGCTGGAGGATCAAAATGAAGTGCTGACAACGCAATGCGGTTGATGCTGTCAGGCGTCTCTTTGCCCCCCGCACCGCCCCGCACAAGCCCAAGAGAACGTCCATGGCGGACACACGACAGCCGAGGCGTACACCTGGTAAGCATCTTAGCGCAGACCGCAGCGCCAAACAAAAGGATGTAAACGGGAGAGAGCGAGGTCCTGCTTCTCGATGGCTGCCACTTCAATGACTCTGACGCCCGTCTGCCCATTCTGAGCCACCTACTCCAGCTCCAACGGGCTGTTTAATTTACGCGCTGCTATTATTTTAATCTTTTGCGCTACACCCAGCGTGAAATGACTTTCACCTGGCCCCGGCGTCGGCCCCTGCTATGGTTACGGCTACGGCTACGGCTACGTTTAAGGCTTTGGCTTGCCATCGCCCAGAGGCATCCTGGTCCGAAGCATTTAGCACAATATATGTATGTACGTACACGTACGTACATAGCTTTGCCTTGTACAACTTCTCCAAGTTTTTGCCCAGATGCGCGCCAGCTGAGGTGAAGGTGGAGTGGGCAGGACGACAGGAAGACAGGAAGCTTTTGTCAGTTGGGTTGGCCTCAAGGTGCTGCAGGATGTGTTGTCGTCGTCCCTCTGCGGCTCTGCGGCTGTGTGGCTCCCGGGCTACCTATCCTTGGCATTTACCATTGCTTTTTATTGTTTTATGTGGCTGTCTGCCCCTGCTCCTGTAGTGCTCCCATCCTGGCTCCTCCTCGCTTGCCACTTCAAGGTGCAAAATGTACGACGTGCGTCGTCTCGTACATCATCGCATGCTTTGTGCTTTCAACGCTGAAATCTTTTACAATCAACATGAAGGAAAAGCAAAGCAATTTTGTAGCCAAAAAAAAAGGTAAAGAAAAGACCAAACAGACAGAACAGAGCCCAAAGACCGAACCGGAAAGGAAGCTGAAGCAGAAGCAGTAGCAGTAGCGACGGTGGGGAAACGAAGTCCGGAGGAGGCAAACATAATGCCCCAAATCATTTTCATTTCTTGCATGCGCTTGTCTGCACTGAGCTGCTGCTGCGGCTGCCTCCAAGCCCCAAGACTGGGGCGCTGTGGCAGACTCCGTTCCGGCTTCCTGCTCTATTTACGCGCTTTTCCTACTCCCATATTCTCAAGTCTGTGGGCGTTTTTACTGCTCTACGGCACTCAAAGCAAAGCGCTTAAGCTGGAACAGACGGAGGGAGAGAGAGGAGGGAGAGCTGCTTGCTTTACCCCTCCCCCAACACTCTTATAGCTGCCACTAGAAGTTGAGGCACATTACAATATTTTAAAAGATTTACTGACCATGTATTTGGAGCTCAGCCAGCAAAGTGCAAAAAGCTGTAAAATATTGCGTATACTCCAAAGTGCCACCTGAGAAGCGTTGCACAAAGTCAGATTCAACAAAGCATAACTAAGCTTCGGAAGATCTTAGGGTTTGTAGGGTGCGGTGGTGGGGTGGGCTGGAGGGTGGCAAACTATTCCAGAACTACTCGTAGAATTTAAGTTTGGCCAGAAACAAGTGTGGGAATCAACGAGGCGTGGCAATTCTAGAGTCATTTCAATTTGCCACAGCTCCTGAATTTATTATCGTAATCAAGTGAAAATATCTGCACGTGGAGGTGCCTAAAAATGCATACGATTCCCCGGAGAAAACTGCTTAAGGCTGAAAATAAATAGAATTTTTAAGTAAATTGAAGCAGGCAACTTATTTGTGCCGCACACACACAGAGAGATATATTAGGCCAGACCAGAAGCAGGAACATTGCCAACACTTTTGTACCCCGAAAAACTTGGCCAACATAACTCAGTCGAGCAGCAGGCACCCAGCAGTAGCTCTAGACACGGCTCCTGCAAGCAACCAAAAGCCACAGCGGCTTCTGTGCCGCCACCATCCTCCCGGCAACAAATGGTGCACATTACAAGGGGCCCCATAGCTACTCACGTAGCGACTCACATACTTTATTATCTGCACTGGCACACAGCGGGAAGTGCAGAGAGCAGCGCAGCGCAGCGCCGAGCAGGAGTGCTGTGTGCAACAAGGCGCAGAACTTAAGCGGCGAAGACAAATTTTTATTGCCACAAGCCCGAGTCGATTTCGATTATTGACTGGAGGCCAAACTGTTGCACAAGTGCTGGGGCAGAGACGCCAGTGCCAGCCAAGGAGTGGGTCCCATGTCTGGGTCTTGGTTTCGTCTTTCGCCCTTCCCTGCTGGCGGCTGGCTGCTGCCGGCTGCCTCCTGTTGTCTGTGGCTGCTGTCGCCGTTGCTCATTTGAGTCACATTTTATTATTTTCGTGCATTTATCGTATGCTCGGTGGCATTTTATTTTATTAGCGTGACATTTCAATTGATAGACCCTTGTGGCTGTGTCTTCGCCGCACGTTACATTTGATTTAAACTTTCACGCTGACTCGGTCACACTGCATTCGATCAGATGGGTAGCACTGCGCGCTGCGCCAAGCACTTATCGCCAATCGATACTTTCAGCATCGAAACAAAAATAAAAAGTAGGCGAAGAGTTAATGTGTTGTGTGCTCGATTTTTGCTCCGCTTTCATCATTACTAAATATACAGCTGCTGTGCAAACACACAATTCCCAAAGTGCAAAGAGTTTTCTATAAAAGTGTATAAAAACTCGTGAAAAAAATTAACCAAAAAGAATCTACGAAAAGGCCAGAAAAGAGAAATTCGCAGAGCAAAGATGGTTTTTACAGGCTACGAAGATTTTGCCATGGCAACCACTATGGGCATGCAAATGCCCCTGTCGGGCCCCGTGAATTTCATGGTCGAGGAGCAGGAGGAGCTGCAACTGGAGCGTTCTTCGTTTAATCAGGTGCGCAGCCTGCTGGACGACGATTTGCTGGTGAAGCATCCGCTGGAGCACACCTGGACGGTGTGGCACTGGGAGAATGATCGCTCCAAGGCCTGGAGCGATATGCTCAACGAAGTGACGAGCTTCAACACAGTTGAGGATTTTTTTAGGTGAGTTTTAGCCTTGAGGCAGCAAGTTCTTTTACACATATATATGTTTTTTTTTCATACATGTGTGTGTGTGTGCGTGTTTGTTAGTGTTTACTATTTTATTAAGCCACCATCTGATCTGCGCGTCTTCAACGATTATATGGTATTCAAGCAGGGAGTGCGGTAAGTTTATTCACGCAGCTGCAAGTGTCTGCTCTGCTGGCTGGTTTTTAATGCTCTTCTTTTTCAGTCCCATGTGGGAGGATGACGTCAACAAAGATGGCGGCCGTTGGATTATGATTTTGGACAAAAGCACCAAGCTCATGAGTGACAAGTTGTGGCATGATTTGGTGAGTTTTGTGGCAATTAAAACTGCCCCCCGACTCATGGTGTTTTTTTTGCAGCTTTTGTGCTGCATTGGCGAGTGCTTCCAGCACTCGGACGAGATCAGCGGCGTGGTCATCAATGTGCGCAACAAGGCCAACAAGTTGTGTGAGTACTAAACGTTGCATTATCCGAATGGTGTGCATAATGATTTCTACAATCCTCCCCCCTGCAGCGCTCTGGACCAAGAACGCGTGCAATGCTGCGGCTGTGATGTCCCTGGGCCAGCAGCTGAAGATCATGCTCAACTTGAAAGCTGTGGAGATCCAGTACCAGGTGCACAAGGACGCCATGGTGCAGCATGGACCCAATGTCAATGCCATCTACAAATTGTAAATGCCCCAACCACCATGGGGAAGCCTCCGCACACAAAATATCATTAGCCTAGCATAGAATAATCCAGAGAAGGCGCCACAAGGGCGTCCACATAGCATAGTACCTACAAAGATCCTCTCGAGGGCGTTGTCGTAAATGCACAGTTCATTGTGTGCCTGAGCTGTGCATCTACGATCGTCTCGGAGCGACATTCCACACGGCAGACAACGTCACGGCACGTCACGTCACATCACAGCGCAGAGGAAATCCTCTGCACTCGCACTGGATACACATGAAATATGTACGAAGATATCCCCACACCTCAATAAAGCATTGCAAACAGCTCTAAAAACTTGTCGAAAGCTATGCACGTACTCCGTGTCCCCCCTGTCGTGGTCTCTGTCCCTGGCTCAGGCGAAGTCGTATCACGTATCCCTCGCCCTCAGACGATTATCCTTGGCGTCATAATTTTGGCTCTCTCCCACGCCCTGCCATGCGTGTGAGTTGGCGTGTCCTGGGGCCCTTGTGGCATAGCAAATTGTGACCAATTTATGAAAATATGCTAGGAACATCCGCCACTCGCACGATTTGATTGTTGTAAATTGTAGGGATTTGGGATTCGGGTTTCTGTTCTCCTTTTATTTTATTGTTTTATTGAATTATGAAGTGGCAGCCGCCAAATGACTGGAACGTGATACACTACGAGGATATCCATTGGGGTTGCTCTGTCGTTTAATATGAGCGGAATTCCTGGGCGCCGATGAATGCCTGGCCTGGATAGGTGAATGAATATGCCAGCACGTACGTGGCACTGGCACTGAACAGCAGATGGAACAGGTAATAACCCGTTGATAAGGCAAGTAGTGTTCCTCCCACTTCTCCTCTACCGCCTTCCACTTAAAGTGCAATTTAATAGCAGCAATAAAAGTTTTCTCCTTTGGCAGAACAATGCTCGGGAGTCCGGAGCCGGAGGATGTCAAAGGGACAAAACAAATAAGGGATAACCGGACAAAACACACACACACACAAAAGAAATGCAGAGGGAGAGCGGAAAGTGCAAATATCCGGCAGAGAATAGCACTAATGCTGTAGCCCTTTTGCTTTGTTTATTAAATGAAATGCAAGCTTAATTGAAAAACGCTGACTTTGCAGAGGTCCTTCTAGAGTTCTCTACCTCTACCTCTGGCTCCCTGGCTCTCTGTTGCTCCATGTGTAGCCTGTTGCAATTTTAATTAAACAAAGAGCGTAAAATGTTTAACCATTTCATTTCATGGACTCGCTCTCGCTCTCTCTCTCTCTCTCTCTGAATTCCTCTTTTCTCGAACAGCTTGCTCTGCGTGTCGGCTTCCAATTGTCTTTGGCAAGTAAATTTTCTTTGCCAACAAGCACGAAATTGTTTGTCCCTCCGAACCGGCATGGCCACAGACCCACACCCCGCCATCGACTGGGTGTCCTGTGTCTGGGTGTCCCTTTGGCGCTGCAAAACAAATTAATTGTCTGTTTTTCACATAAACTTTTTCAGCTGCCCGACACTGGCTACGGCTACGCTGCTGCTTCTCTGTGGGTCGCACAACTTGAGGTCCTGCGGTTGTCCCCTGCCTGTCCAATTTGCAGCGCTCTGTTTGTTGCGTAAATTCCGGCAGTTGCTGGCTCTTTATTTGCTCTGATATCTCTCCCTGCCGCCGCCACTCAAATTTCACTCCCGCTTTTCGTTTAGCTCATTTGCTGCACATCAGTGTTTCGGGGGCAGCTTCCGTTTCCAGCGACCAAACAGCCATCGCCCACCCACTTTTCTCATAATTCAAATGTAATTTTCCCGGTTGCCAGGACACACACACAGTCTCTCTCTCTGGCTGCTACTATCTTCTGCGCTCACCTCTCCCCTGTCGCTCATAATTATTTTTTGATTAAAGATTCCAGCCACTGCCTCGACGCTTGGCAACTTTTCTTTGTGTTTTGTTTGCGGCAAAAAAAGAGAAGAAAATGCTGCTGAATTTCGTTTTAGATTCGAGCAAACTTTAAAAATATTATTAAGAATATTAAGTGATGGCTGCTGGTGGTGCTGCTGCTGCTGCTAGCAGAAAAACATAACCAGAACCCCATCTGACCTTTGCTTTTAATTTAAGCTTAGAGTGGTAAACTCTCCCCACAGCCTGCCTTCCCTCGACCATGCTATTCCGTTTTATGAGCTCCAATGGCTCTGGCTCTGCTCTCCACTGCTTTATGATTTCATTTTGCTGCAGTTGAATTTTCATCTTCATCTCCATTTCCATCTCCAGTTGATTTATTGGCATTTATTGCTGCAGAACTTTAAGCTGTGCGAACTCTGCCCTGGAGCAGAGCAGAGCAGCGCAGAGCTGGGGCAAATGCAATTAAAATAACGAAAAGTGGAAAATGCAATAAACACTCTTCGGACTGCCAATCGAATCGGCAGAATCAGTTGGCAAATTAACAGAATTAACTCATCGCTTGGATCGATCCCAACCCACACCAACCCATTCCATTCCATTCCTTTCCATCCCGCAACATATGACAAAATGTCACACACTCGAATGCAATTAACGACAAAACGAATCAAATCAAATCGCATATATATATGCACACAGTTACTCGTATATATATATATAGATGGTGCAAATTGTGTGCCATTTTTTGGGGACCTGGTTGTGTTTCCCCTAGGAGTTGGCCGTGCGCGATTTGCATTTGAGAATAATGACAGCATAAAAAACTAGTTAAAAGTTGACAACAATGAAATGTCAAAAGCGCTCTGTAAACTCTGAAAACTTTTCTTTGTGTCTTGCTGTTTAATGCAACCTCTCCCCCCCTCCCCACGTACCGTAACCGTACCCCCACCCCCACCCATTCGCTGTCTGACTGCTCTGCCCTTGCCCGCCTTTTTACCCTTTACTTTTTTTTTTTGGTGTTGTTTTGGCCCTAACAATAACAGCAGACATTTTTCTAAAATTTCATGTGCTCCTCCACCCCCTCCTGTAACTGTACGCCCATTGGGGGGCGTAAGCTAAGCCCCCGGCCCAGCCCAGCCCGACCCAAGCTATTTGCAATTTAACTTTTTCCCACATACACAGATTTGTGGGAGGCAAAAGGAACGGGGGGCAAGGAGAAAAAAAGGCACACTAAAACAGTGGCACGTAGAGCTATAGTTTTTAGTTGGCTTTTATTAACTTTTGTCTCGGGCCTCGGGTTTGTCCCTTTTCTGGTTGTGGGCACTAAAGTTGCGCAATTACTGAGATTTGACACTAAGACTCGGACAGCAAGCACACACAAGAAGGGATTAGCTGGGCCAATTCCAACCTTTCCACTCGAATTTCACAACTTAAAACTTACAAGAGAAGCCCTCAAAGGGAACCCTCGCCACGCCACACCACGCCTCGTCCACTTTCTTCCGGTCAATTGAGTTTTAGAAGTCTGAATGAAGCTCTGCTCTAAATGCTTTTGCGTCGATGTGCAGGGCTCGAGTCGAGGCTGCGTGGCACGCTGCTGGATCGCTTTGGCGGCGGCGGCACATAAATGTATCTGTTGTACGCATTCATAACGTTGCTGGGCGTCGCAGCTTGGGGGCTATCCAGCATTCGCAGGAGCCCCTCGACGCGCATTCGCTGCTGGCGCGCGTGCAGCAGCACACCCTTCACGCTGTTGGTGGAGTCCACGCGGAAGCTGTTCTTTTCCACCAATTTCTTCATAATCTGCTTGCGAAACGAGCATCAATATAACGGACTGAAGGAAGGGCAAAGGGAAGGGCTTAGCTTACCAGCACGGTGAACTGTTGCATGGGCGTGGCTGCAAATCCCAAGCCTTTGATTTGCTGGACGGCTGCGGCAAAGCCCAGCTTGAGGCAGCCCGGCGCGGCATAGTTGTGACACTGCTGGGTGCGCAGCAGGCGGTGCACGCTGAGCATCGTGTTGTGGCAGAGCACAGCGGAATTGAGATCCCTTGTCTGCCACTTGGGCACCAGGACGCCCCAATCGGCCGGATGGCTGCTGCGATCGATGGCGATCTTGCTGTAGGCCAGCCACGTGTAGTTGATGGGTGCATCGTAGTAGGGCGGCAGTGGCAGCACCGGCCCCTCGAACTGCATCGCCAGTATGAAGTCGAAGCGCAGGCATCGGCGCTCGTTGCTGTTCCGCTCGACGGCCAGGATCTGGTGCATGAACGGCACCCGGCGCATGCGGTGCGCCCTGTAGCTCAAGTCGTACACCACGGCGCCGTTCGACTTGGATTGTATGCTGCCCATGCTGGCGACGGTCTGCTGCAGCTCGTGCTCCAGCAGCAGGTTCATGTTCGTGGAGTTCAGCCGGTTGCCAAAGAAGAAGGGATGCTCCGTGTCGGGCTTCCGCAGCTGCACAGTGCGTTGCTTCTCGTCGAAGCTGGGCGCCAGCGCAACGGGCAATCGGATGGGCAGGAAGACATCAAAAGTCAGCGGCAGTTCCAGGTTCGTGCCGTGCACAAAGGCAGCTGCAGTTGGGCACACATCAGTGGGGGCGCAGGTCTACAGGAGCACCACAACATACATACCCGTGTGCCGCAGTTCGCCCAGATAATCCTGGAAAACGCATTCCTCCGCCTGCAGCTGGTCCGTGATGGCGACGCTTATCATATGCGCCTCTTGCAGAAAGTATTCATGCATATAAGCGGCATGGTCGACAGCGATGCTCGTCATGGATGGCCCGTTTGTGCTTGGCAACTAAAATAATCTATTAGCAGTGCGTACCAGCTAGCTTGTATATTTCAGTTGATTTTTACACCGTACTTACTGGATATTCCCAGGGTTATTCACTCGAAAGCGAGCAGGCTGATGGCAGATAAAACTCATAATAAAATATTTCAGATTGTGCGTCACATTTGATAAATGTGTTGTAAAGCGCTTAGCGAGCCGCTCGTGCAGTGTTGGGTAAGGCCTGCCGCAGCTGTTTTGTTCCTTTATCTGTTTATTTGGCAAAAACCATCACTAAAAGCCCGCTGAAATCAAAAACAGGCTCCGCACTTACTTTTTATTAGCATCAAGTGCAGCGACAGGGACAGTGACGCACCTCAAATGAGTTGCACCCTGCAGAAGTTGCATGGCTGCCGATCGGCGTTTACTCGTCAGTGGAATTGAGTTGCGTTGGTTGGGTTGGTGGGGTTGGTGAATGAACTGCGAATGGGATCCAATTTACTATAAATTTTACTACGTTCCTGTTGCCATCGCAGCGCGCTTCTGCGCAGTGGCACACAGCATCCACCAGGATGCAGGATGTTGGCATTGGTATTGGGTATTGGTATCCATGTGCCGGAGAAGTGTGAACGAAGAACATGCACAAATGCTGCGGGACAGCGCAATCACAATTCAGTTGCTGTTCGACGTTCCTCGTTGTCGGTTGGTTCGCTCCTCTTCCCTTTTTTTGCCGAGAAGTCTATTGTAAGTGTGCCAGACAGACAGTCAGGCAGGCAGGCTGACAGGCAGAGAGCGAAACGAATGAGAGAGACACTGCGAGAGCGGCAGAGACGTGAGAGAGAGAGATGGCAAAGAACCGTTATCAATAGCCACTCTGGCAAAAAAAAGAGAGCGCGCCGTCGCAGTGTTGTTGTTGTCTCTGTCTTTTGGGCTTGCTTGCAGTTTCGCGTTGTGTACGAAAGAGCATGCAAAGGCGGCGAAAGTGCAATAGCAACACGAGAAGAAGCGGCAAGAACGTGCGTGCCGTGTAAATAACAGTACTTATATACAGTATATATATCTGATACCAGCATATCTGTGTGTGTGTGTGAGTGTATGTTTGTGTTTGTGTGAGTGTGCCGGCTCCATCAAGAACGTGAAATTCCGCCGAGTATGCAACAAGGCTACAGCAACATTTTTGCACTGATAATGTTGTGTCTAATGAATGGTGCTCAGCCCCAGCCCCTTGTGCCCGCGTGCTACCACCAGGACTCACCTCCGCGTTGCATGCGCGCAAATTGAAAATAAATTGAATTGCAACAACGTGCTAAAATCATGTCACAACAACAACAGCAAGAACTTTGTTTTAAGGTTTCTTCTTTTATTTTCTATCCTCTTCTCTTTTTTTGGACACATAAAACGGTAAAGTGCCCGCGTGCGAGTGCTTGCCCCGGCGAGAAAATTGCATGCAAATTTGTTTTAGTTGATGAGCAGTCAAGTCAGTCGCGAGATACTTATAAAAAGTGAAGTGTTCTTTGGGAGTGCTGTGCAGACGGGAAATGGGTTTATTTTTGGGAGTGCTAACGGGCTTGAAATTGGTCTTGCTGGAAGTAGATTACGGATTATGTGCAGCGAGGAGGAGGAGCAGTTGCTTGAACTTGTAGAAAATTGTGCTGTGCAGTTTTAAATGTTTTATGGATTAAATATTAATCCTAGAGGTGTATATTCCAGCGATATGCGAGAGTGCGAGAAAGTTAACTGAAGCTTTGCTGCATACTTGCGCGTTTAGTGCTTCAGATTTCCGTGCAGCGCTTAAAGATCTGCCCCAAAAATCCACTTAGACGCAAGAAAAGTGCCATATGGCCTTGCCTTTGCTGTCCGCTCGGGGGCATGCCTCATCAATAAGGCATACATATGCATATGCCGGCTTCATGGTAACCTCCGCCTTCTTAAGTGCCTCTCAGCTTTCATGGGGAGAGTTGGGTCCCCATTGAGGGCATGGCCAACCCCCTTTTGAGCAGCAGCTTCAGCTGAAGACACATTTAGCAGCGCATTCACGTAGCAGCATGGGCAGCGACGACGACGACGACGACGACATCCTGTTTGCCTGCCTCCTGGCGGCACTCTCTCAACCTTTGCTGCTAATTGCCGCTTAATTGTTTGACATTTTTGCCATGTATTGTTCGTGGGGCAGGGGCCAAATGGCATTTATTTATACATTTCTTTTGTGTCTTCTTTATGCAGGCAATTAGCAGTCAAGACCTGGAGCAGCTCCTGTGCTCATAAATGTGTGTGTGTGTGTGTGTGTGTACCTTTCTGAAGACCGGCCGGCTAATGCAGCAGCAGCAGCAGCATAAAGGATGAGAGAGCGGCAGAGCGAGGCCTATTGATTTTATGAACGAAAATGCATTTCTCGTGAGCGGGAGCGAGAGAAGCTGCAACTATTTTTGGGCAACGATGCTGCCGCCGCCATGACAAACTATAAATCTGTCTGTGCCGGCAATATACTCGTGCCACACATGCAGGATACACACAGGAATACTCATGCCACGCCACTACTACTAGCACTACGAGCTATACCTATACATATACATAGTATATAGCTCATAGTGCAGCTGCAGCAGCAGCAATTTTTGTTGTTGCCGTTTGTTGCTGTTGTGGCTGCTGCACACACAAAATTTATTGATTGCCGCAGACCCACACACACACGCACACAGGGGCATACGAGGCATGTGTCGCATGAGGCTGTGTGATGTCTGTTGCTGATGTGTAGTAAAAATTGCTCGTATTTCATGCGTTTTACAGCGGAAGTGACCAGCGCACACACACAAACACACACATGCACATGCAAGGTACATACATACATATGGATATGTATATCTTGCACCCCCTTCCCCCTCCATGTGTGTGTGCGTAGTAGTTGTAGTAATAGTAGTTTCTGCCGCTTGCCGGCAAAACGGAGTTTTGCTTTATTTAAATTTTCGGTCATCGTTACGCTCCCGCTCTCTCTCTCTCACTATCCGGCAGTACCTCTGCTCTCTCTCTCTTTTTTGGGGATGGGGCAGGCCTACTACAATTCGTGCTGCAACAGCTGCCCGCAGTGCGTATACGCAATATTTTGGTATCGTTGTACGCTGCGCTGCGTATGCGCAATCTAGCACGAAAAATAGAACCGAAATATGAAGCTCCCAAGGGCTGCTGCTGCTACTGACATTAATTAGAAGGCAGGAAGAATGAAAGGAGGAACAAGTTTCACTTTTATCCAGCACTTCCCCCCACCCTGCCCTCAACGAGCGACCCCCATCAGCCGCACTGATCCATCATTTTCCACAAAAGTCACGTACAAAATGTTTTCCCCCTGCCCAAAAAACAGGCACAAGCAAAGGGAATGCAAAGGCAAAAGCAAAAGCCAAAGGAAAGTTTCCCTGCCACTTTAACCCAAAGAGAGTGAGAGGAAACAAGGGAATGGCCTGGGGGAGGCTGGTGGGGGGATGTAGGTTAAAGTTTTTCCTGTAACAAATTAAGAAATCACATATATACCCCTGCAACGCAGCAGCAGCAAAGGAGGCGGCGCCTCGAAAATATGCAACCCAAAAATGTTTGCCAAAAGTTGAGAAATTATATTTTGTTTTGGGGTGGGTTGGGGGGGCTTATATTTTATTTATACTTAAATGACATGAGAGCCGAGAGGCCTGACTGCCTGGCTGCCTGACTGCCATTCTGCTTTATGTTTGCTTTTGCTTTTGATTGGCGTGTGACATTTTAAGCGCGCCTCGAAGCGCCTCGATCCCTGCCTGACTTGGCATTTAAAATTATTGCTGCGGCTCGTCGACTGCTGCTCATGATTGATGTGTGCTGCTGCAGCACTCTGGGGCAGAGTTCTGGTGGGTTAACAATCTTGTTGGATTTATGGCAAAACACGCGAGCATGTTGCATAGGCCAAGTCTTCATGCCGCCTCCCCGCCCGATTGATTGGCAGCTGGAAGATACTCGGAAGTCGCGTGGGAAATGTATTTAAAATGAATTCGAAAATGTGGAATGAATTTTGGAGCAAACGGTAGCTTAGCCTGAAATTTGAGCGCTGTGGAAATCCATTTGCATATTCCCCATTAAAAATACAATTAAAATATAAAGACTGGCATGGATGAATGTATGCCCTCTCTCCCCCAGCTCTGCATCGGTGCAGTTCTCAGACCTTTTTTGCCCATTGTTTTTCAAAGAATTTCAGTGGTTTCAGCTGGCCTACCTTCCCCTTTATTTCTGGGCAGTTTTCAGGCTTTTTTCGGAAATAACTTTTAGTTGGTTTTTCCATTGTTTTGCACACCCAAGCGCCCGCACTCTCTCTCTCTCTCGTGTGCTATTACTGGTATATATTTTACTTAACCCAATATTTCCCTCGTTAGTCATAGACGAAGCGAAGGAAACAAAAGACCAGTAAAGCGTGGCATAGTAACAGGCCCAGGAAAAATCACTGAGCAACCAGCAAGCCAGCAACAACAGGGGCAACGAGCAAAAGCAGCCCAAAACGTGTTGGCATCAGCTGCAATGGGGGAAAAGTTTATGACTTTAGACCCATTTTGTGTACATCCCCGCGCACCGTACAGATAGCGCTGGCAAGGGGTGAGTGGTGAGGGCTTAGGAGAGACCTCTCTCTGTTGAACTCAATTTTTTTGCAGTGAATCAGAGCGACGTGGACTTACCTTGGAGCCGCAGCTGGAAAGTGCCTGGCTGCCTCCTGCCTGCCTGCTCTCTCCTGCTCCCTCGTGCTGCTGCTGCTCCTGCTGGAGGGGGTCCTGGCCCCGAGCTTGTGCTCTGCTCTGCTCCCGTGTCTGCTTGGCTGCTGTTTTTAAATGATTTTTATGTGCACTTCAGAGGCAAGAGGGCAGGCTCAGGCTCAGTCACAGCCACTACCTCTGCTACCCCTTCGCTCTTTTTCTTTTCTCCTTATACATATATATATATATGTATATATAGTATATGCATATAATTTCTTGCACAATTTTGTAGCTCTGGCTTTTCATTTCACAGTTTGTTATGCATTTTCCCCACTGGCTTCTCCCACTTGTTTTGCCGCACTCTCTCTCGTCTCTCGTCTCTCATCTCTGCTCCTTTCTGTTGTTTGTTTGTTTGTTTGTTTGTTGCTTCATGCTTTCGGTTTATTGATTTTCTCGCTTTTTTTCCACTATTTTTTGCATTCATTTCTATTTCCATTTGTGTTTATTTTTTGCTCTGTGTGTGTGTCTGCCTGCCGCTGTTTGTTTGCGGCCAGCCGGTCGGCCAGTGTTACAATGCATCAGACGACAACCTTCTGGCCAAAAGCACTCGCGCCACTCTTGCACTCTCCACGGTCCACTGTCCTCTGTCTGCCCTGCCCCCCTCCCCCTGCTGCCCCTGTCTCTGGGTTCCCGGACCTTTTGTTTTGCCAGCCGAGATTCCCATGCAGTCCGTGGTTCTGGTCCTTTGCATTCTATTGATTTTTTGTGGCAGGAGCCGCAGCATCCGTACCCAGAGATGCTGTAAAAAGTCATTAGCGAGAGGGCCTCCACATTTTTCCTGCCTGTGTGTGTGTGGGTCTCTCCGGCCCTCGAGTGCATAATGGCACAATTTAAATACGGCTACGCCATGTGAATGAACCGTGAACTATGACCGCAGCAGCTGCAGCAACAGCAGCAGCAGCAGCAGGTCTCCGCTTAAAGTCATGCATCTTCATCTCTCTCTCTCTCTTTCTGATTGCGATTTTCCCATGCCCATGCCTGCCCTCTCTCTCGCACGCTATCATAAACCTTAGATCCAATTTGTAGCCTACTTTTATGGGCATTAACCTCTGCCATTTGTCGCACACATGTTTTTCTATTTACCCACGCGAAAACAATAAGCTAAAAGCCATTTGATTTTGATTTATTGACGCACGTACAACAAGCCAACAGAAGAGACAGTTTTGGCATGGGATCTGATGGACTGCTGGCGCTCGAGTGGCATGCAACAAGCGAAACAGATGCCCCAGACATGATAGAAATCGATGGCATAATGATTATCTATTAAAATAAATCACGTATTTGGCAGACACGATGGCTGCTGTTGCCATACGGCGGCTGCTTCTTGAGGAGACGATGCGGACGAGACCCACGAGCAGACACGGACATGGACACGGACACAGACCTGGCCAAGCGTTGAAGTCTATAAATTGCACTTGTTTTCTCCTCGCTCTCTCTCTCTCTCTGGCTCTCTGTGTTAGCCACATGTGTGTTTGTCTGCAGCTGGGGGAATGTTGAGGCTTGGGTTTCTGGGGCTGGCTTTAATGCAGACGGAGACAGGCGACAGGGGACGGAGACCCACCCAGCCGAAGGCAGACACAGCGTTAAGTGTAATACAAATAAATCGAAACTGACTTCAAGTGTGTAAGCCTTTGGCAAAGACTCCAGCTGCCATAAAGGAAATACGTTTGATGGGGCAAATGGGAGAAGAAGCCGCTCACAAAGACGCAGTTCAAAGTTGAGTTTCCGCTTTGATCATCAGAGCGCTTCTGAGCGTTTACTGGCGCATTAGACGTCATTTAAATATGTTTAAGTTAAGCCAGTTTTCAGTGGAATTTATTAATGCAAATGGCAAAGTAATCCCAATAGAATCTCTGTTCAAAATTCGATTCCTTTCCTGTTATTTCCTCTCCCTTGAAGACTTATGCCAGCATATAATTAAATTCCATTCCATTCCTTATAGTTTAGAGTTTTCCCATGCTAATATTCTCTTTTTGGTCGTTTCTTTAGTGCGATTTTCAGTTGAATTTCGTGCTGGGAACACGTTCCACTGCCGGCACTGCCGGCACTGCTATGTCCCCAGCTGAGGCTTGTGCATGCAGGCAAACCTGCTTAGGCTTGCAATTTTGATTCATTTTTCTGTTGCCTGTCGCACTTTAAACTAATTGCCAGCAATTTAGCAAACGTTGCCAGTGCAGTGCGGCGTATGCGTAATATTTATGCATGTTCTCCATTTTTTGTGCTTCTCCTCTCACTGCTACTTCTCCTGCTGCTGCTGCTGCTCTTCCTTTCGCCTTTGTGTGCGTCTCTGTTTCCTGTACTCTCTTTCAAAAAAAACAAAAAAGAAAAAGCCAAGAGTTGGAGTAGAACCCATAGAGTCCGCACGTAGTGCCAGCGGGAGAGGGTCCAGAGCCCAGAGCTGAGAGTAAAACACAAGAAAATACAACAAGCAACGAAGAAAATAAACGAAGCATTTCTGCCCGCTTCCCCCCGCCCGCCCCCGCCTGTTGCCTGTTGCCAGCAGTTTGCTGATGATATTCGCACTGGGCGTAATTTCCATGTTGCTTAAGCGGCATTTTGTTACCATTTCCCCTGCCATCCCCAGTCCCTCGGCTGCCATTCCCTTTCCGACTCTCTGCTTTATCGTTATTGACAGTTTTATACGCTTCTTTTTTGTCGTTCTTATCCTTTTTTTTCGTATCGTATCGAGTTCCTGTGTCCCTTTTGCATAGTTTCAAGTTTCGTGCCGCATTTTTGTTTTGTTTGCTTTTTATTCGCTTTTTTTTAACAATGTCCAGAAGTTTACCTTGGGGACTGGACTACCCGTCTGTGCCCAAAGAGTGGACTGGCAGTGGGGGGAATGTGGAGTGGCAGGATGCGTACATGCCACACGTGTTTTAGCATATTTTTGTGATATTTTGCAGCCAGCCAGATACGAGTACTCCGCTCGCAAATACTCGAATGGTTCGCTGTGGCTCAGGCTGAGAGGCTAAGGCTGAGGCTGCTGCGGCTCGGGCCCCAACTTCACTGCACAGATGAGGATGTCAGCACTTCAGTTGGCAAACTTATGGCGCTCCAATTTCGCGCTGATGCATAATTTTCTCTCCGGCAGCATAAAAATGCGCTCAAAGGGGCGGCAAAAGCCCGAAACCAGGAAGAAAATCCCACAACTATAGAGACTTCAAAAAGGGCAGACGCAGAGATTTATACACTGAGAAAAAGCCAAGTCTCAGATGTTTTCAATGGCTGATTTTACAGCTAAAATTACTGGATATTTAAATTGTTTTTTTTGCTCACTTAATTCATTGGATTTTAGCTTAGAGTTCTGCCTGATTTTTCCATGTGTATTTGCGCACAGAGCTGTCACAAATCTCTCTGCTCCATGCCCCCCAGCGGTGGGGGGGGGTGTGTGGCACTGACTTGACATGATTAATATCCCCGCTGACATGCGAATCGTCAAGTGAAATCTAAAGGAAAACGAAGCTGTGGCTTTAACAACCAACAGAAATCTCCCTTAATTTAGCTCTGGCAACGCCAGAGGTTCCATGGGTTCCATGAGCTACGTGCCAGCGTTTACGCAGATCTACCAGAGATCAGAAATTATAGGCTCCCTTCCGCTCTTTTTGCACCAAAAATAATCCAGACTTTTCCATTTGTTTTGCAGGAAACATTAAAAGCGACGCGACGGCTGCATAAATCCGCACGCCACGCCACGCCGCGCCACGCTCGCAGCGAATTCAAAATTCTAATTTTGGCGGGCACGTAATGCGGAAAATAAATAAACAGCGAGCATAACCAGCGGCGTAATACCGCCAGCAGCAAAACAGCAAAATAAAACGGGAAGCCATTAACATTTTGCAGCTTCAATCAGAGCGGCGCACAGACACTTTTTCCACTTTTGCACGGGCGAGTGAGAGCGGCAGCGGTACGAGTGCGTGTGAGTGAGTGAGTGAGCAACAAAGAAAAGTGGGAAAAAGAAGAGGAAAAAAAAAAAACACAACAAACAAAGAAACAAACAAATCAAAGCGAAATTCGGCATTTAAAATCCCAGACATAAAAAATGTAATGGAAAGCATTAGTGCCCATAAAAAATGGATTTACATAGCCTTTTTAAGGCCGTCCTGATCCTGTATGTCATACGAGGTGAGTATTAGCCCCACAGTACACAACACACACACACAAAAAGCACTCCCAATCCCACCCCCCAACCAGCCTTCCCCCTAATCGATGGGCATTGAAATTTGTATTTGAATTTGAATTAAATGGGAATTTCAATTACAGATAAGTTGCAAGTGGGGTGGGGTGGTCGTTGGGATATGCCCCTCAAAAGATATGCAATTAAATTGGCAACATAAGTGAGCCAAAGGAACAGCAGCAGCGCATGCTGCATGCGGCATGGGGCATGCTGGGGGGCAGGTTGTAGTGGGGTTTGTATTGAAAAGCGAAAAGCATTTCAATTAACGCTGCTGCTGTTGCTGCTGTTAATGAGGGACGCGCCTGCAATGTAGCCAACTTTTGAAGGGAGACAAAGGCAAGCGACGGAGCAGGCAGGGGGGTATGGAAGTCCCCCGCCCCGCGGAGTTTGTGCCATAAAACTGAATTATTGAAAAGCACACGTTTCACTTTTGTTTTTGCTGCTGTTGCCCCGCCGCTTGCGGCCTCAAAGAAACAAAGTCAACAGCAAAAGTTTTCCATGCCGAGACGACAGCGACATGAAGGAGCAGCAGCAGCAGCAGGAGCAGGAGGAATGCGAGGAGCATTTGTGAAACTTTCTGCCACTGGCGTGGCTCGACACTTCGGGGCCACAACAAAAGAGATTGCACCAAAGGACACACACGACACGCACACGCGCCAAGCCCAAGCCCAAGACCAGGCACCAGCAACAGCACCAGGAACTGGCAGCAGCAGCACCAGCAGCACCAGGATCAAATGTTAATTGCAGTTGGCGAGCCATAATTAGAGATCCTCATTGTGTAATGTGTCACGGCATTTAGCAACCGAAAGCCCGCACCCGCCACCAGCTAAACAAATGCACAAGTGGCCGTGGCTGGAAAGAAATATCCTGGACGAAACGCAGGCGAAGCAAGCAGCAAGGCAGGGCCGGAATGGTTCGCGGCGAGTGGAAGAAAACTAAGCTTCGATTCCTTGTGGAATCTCCTTAGATTTTAGCAGCATAAAGATCTGCCCGGATCCCCTTGGATTTTCCGCTGCTGCAAGCATAGAAATGGGGCAACTGTCAGCGCAAGTTTGAGCACAGTGCACGCCCCGCCCAGAGTTTGCTCAGCGAAAATCCTTGCGAATATCTTAGCGGAATCCTGGGGCTTTCCTTTAGAGTGTCGAGTCCGCTCCTGTGTGCCGCCTGCAGCCCCCGCTACACACCACAAGTTCAACAACACGCCCTCGAAATGTGAATGACCTCGAATGTCACGTTATGGCAGCGCATGAAAGGAAAGGGTTTGGGTGTGGGTGTGGGCAGGGGGCAGGCGTCCTGGCAGTTCGTCACATTGCATATCGCGCAGCAGCAGCAGCAGCAGCAGCAGGAGGGCCCAAGATTATGCAGCTACTGGCTCTGGCGACTGCCATTTTATGAAACAAAAACAAGGCTGCAGAGCAGGGCTGAGAGCAGAGCGGAGCGGAGAGTCTGGAGCCTGTTTGGGCTTTGTGCAGGGACCTGGCAACATTGTCCAAGGCACTGCAGAAGGAGCCAACGAGCCAGCAACCAGGAGCTTAAGTCCAAAGCATGCGGAGCATAATCAGCTTCATCATCAGCAACAGCAGCAGCAACAAGCAGCAGGCAGAATGATAGAATGAAAGACGGAAGGTCCTTTAGTGTCACAGTCAGCAGCAGGAGATGGAGAGGCAGCAGCAGCAGCAACCAGCAGCAGCAGCAGCAGCAGTCGAATCAGCAGCAGAATCATCAGCAATGGCAGCCCGCAGCCTCTGGCCTTCCTGGCAATGGGAAAGAAACAAAGCGCCTGCAGCTGCCAGGAACTGAACCCCGACTAGGACATGGGCATGGGCATGGGCTCGGGCATGGACATGGAAGCCTGTCTGTCTGTCTGTCGTTGATCTTTTGCTGATAACTTTGGCTTTTTGAGTTGCACAAAAAGAGCTCTCAAGAGAGAGAGAGAGATGAGAGAGAGAGAGAGAGACGCTGTTGAGGAAGTGGCAAGTGTCACAGTGGCAACAAAAGCCGCACCGCACAGAAAAAGAAAAGTTGCAAAACAGCAACGCAGCTTAATTATTTTCGTACTTTGCAGCCCGAGCGATGCAAATGAGATGCAGACTTCAGATACAATTCTTTGGGGCTTTTTTTGCGCCATTCAATTGGCGAGGAGCGTAGCGGCGCATAGCCCTCTTTTCGTTCAGTGTAAGGCAATGAAAAGTTCTCAATTTCGAGGCATTTTTTCCCCATTTTTTTTGTAGTCAAAGGAAAGTCAAGTTGCTGCAGCCCAGTGGCAGGCACATCTGTGCTGTGCCCCTCCGACTCTGACCTAAGCAAATACACTTTACGCACACACACACACGTACATACGTTCAGGGCGTGTATTCCGCTTTGTTGCGCACACAGACAGATGAAGGTTCAAGCCCTCCCCATCGCTTGCCTTTCAGCCGCCTTCGACAGCGCATTAGTCGGGGCTTTTAAGCAGAAAAATGCGTGCACTTGAGGCGCCCTCTGAACCGGAGCGCCAACCAAAGTAGATCTGTATCCCGCGCTAGAAATCCAGAGGCACGCCACTCCACTCCACCGCCTTTTCCTGCTGCTTTTGCTGAGCTCTCGAAATCCAGGGTCAGCCGAAAAGTAGGCAGTGCGGCGCCGCCTTAAATATTAAACGTTGCCTACTTTTCGGCTGACTCAATCAAATTCATACGCCCGGTGTCCCTGTCACATTCTGCCATCGCTTCATAGAATATTTGTCAAGCCATTTGCCCTGCCCCCGCCTCTTACTTTCCATCAGGCAAACTGTATGCAAATCAGCTTTAATGCTTCTGCTGCTGTTGTTGTTTTTGTTGTTGCTTCAAAACGCTTTTCTCTTTCTGGAAATTGCTTTTTCATTTAAATTGTGTGTGTTGAAGGGAAAAGTTTTTCCCTGATTTAGCAGCAGAGCAGAGCAGAGCGGAGCAGAACTTCATTATTGTTTACAGACATTTTTCAAAAAGAATTTTCCACTCGTTTAGAGCCAGAGCCAGAGCCGGAGCCAGGGCCGGGGCCAAGACCAACAGCCAAAGCGGAACGGAACTGAACTGAACGAAATGTAATGTGAATTAAAGTCCAGAGAGAGGACACGAGAGAGAGAGAGAGGGAAGAGAGGGAGAGAGAAGAGTGCCGTGTACTGCTATTCTGTTTTTCATTTCGCACGGATTTTCTTCTTAATTAAACAGAACACGTCGATGTGGCGGGGCGGGGGGCGCTGCTACACTTGGGAAAACCCTTGGCAAACGCCAAATTATGGCTTGCCGAAGGAGTTACTCAAAGGAGTTGCATTTCTTTTCTCTGTGGGCAGAATCCCTCCCCACTTGACATTTATTTTTCTCTGTGTACCTTTTCTGCGCTGAAGGAGTCGCGGCTGCTGCTGCTGCTGCTGCTGCTCATTTGCATTTCTGTCTGTCAACTGTTCTTTTCTTCTACTTTTCGTTATATCTCAGAGCCCTCGCTGGGGCTGCTCTCCTTCGCTTCCTTTTTGCACGAGCATCACGGCGAAATTTTAATGATCCGTGATAATGATGCAGTGCCCTGCCCTGTCCTGCCGCTGGCATTGCTAGTTTTTCATTTAGTTTTCTCTCCCACTGTTCAGCTTCTCTCTCTCCCTTCTTTTGCGCGTAATTGATTTTAGCTGAGGGGAAATGTGCGCGGCACTTACATTAATAAGCTGCCGCTTCTCCAGCCGGACTCTCTCTCGGTCTCGGTATCTGGCGCTGTCTTCTGATTGACAACGCTGACAAATGGCGAGTGGAGAGTGCATAGAGGGACGTGGCATTAAGGGATGGATGGATGGATGGATGGCTGTGGCAGCCTCATTGAGTTTATCAGTCAGCCATTGTGCAGCAGCAGCAGATAGAACAGGAGACAGCAGCAGCAGCAGTAGATGGGGCATCAGTAGCAGGAACCATCCACCATCTTCCATTGCAATCCCCCATTGAAATGTGGCACAGTTTTGATGACAGTTCGCCCCTCGTGAAGCGGGGGAAAACTCATCTGGAACTGCCTCTAATTAGCTGCAACTTGTCTGCGCGCCTAAGACAAACTTTTAATTGAAATCCTACCTGCAAATCTCGAATCAACTCAAGACTCAACCACTCAACCGCACTGCACACATTCCCCATTTGCCATTAAGTTTACAGCAATAAAAAGACATATCCAGCCCCAGCCCCATGCCCTCCCGGCTGCTCTCTCTCTCGCTCGATGGATAATTAAATTTTCATTAGAGCGTGTCTGGCGGTGGAAAGTTTTCGCCAGTTTTCCACGGGACTGAGAGCGGGAAGGTGCCGGGAGTGGCCGGAGCACAAAACTTTATCTTAAGTGACTTAAAAACTAAAACTGCAAATTTAATGCGCTCCCCCGTCGCCGTCGCCGTCGCCGTCATGTGGCACATCCTACAACTTGCGGCAAACACTTTTTACTTTCCACAAACATTTTGCTTTTCTTTTCTTTCGTTGGCCCCGTCCGTTTTTGCGGCGCATTTCCTTTGGGCATTGCCGCTGACAGCAGAAGCCGCCGCAACGAAAGTGGCACAAAGTTTGCTACACTTTGGGGCTTCGTGCCCCCCCGCCACTGCCACTGCCACTGCCTGCTGCAGCACGGCTGTCGTTATCTCTCGCCTAATGCCTTTTTGACAAAACAATTTTTCATATTATTGCACGACTGCGTCGGCCAGCGCCAGCGACAGTGCCAGGGGAGCGGTGGCTGGGGCAGTGGCAAGGCGGGAAAATTGCTTACAAATTTAGTGTTGCATGCAGTGCGGCGACTCGGCTGCCACAAGGACACCACGACTCCGAGACTCGGCCCCGCGCTCTCTCACGTTGAAGAATGGGAACACAGAACAGAGATCTGCTGCTGCTTCAGCTGCTTCGTGACTTATTCATGCCTCGCCATCAAAGGGAGGCTCCACTGTGGCTCCACTGTGTCTCCGGCTGGACAGCAGCAGCAGCAACGCCTTAAGCTGCCCAGAGTCCAGAGCTCTTCCCATCTTCGTTCCTGCCCTGCCCCCAGGGGCCTTGTGAATAATAAATAAGACATAAAAGCCGCATCAAAAGCAATTTTAAAGCATGCCCGAAAAATTATGCAATGCTTGTGGCAGCATCGTGTGCTTTGCGAAGCAATTAGAGGCGGCTTTCTGTGTGGTCAGCAGCCAGCCAAGAGCCGAGAGCCGTCGGCCACACAATGGCCGGCAGGTAAAAAGCAATTGTCTCCAGCGAGCCTTTGTTGTGGTCCACGACGATGGCTCATTAAAATTTAGGCCAGACCCCAAAGCCAAAGCGAAGGCCGCGCTACCGGCCAGCCAAAAAGAGGCCAAAGAAAGCCCACGAGCCGCTGGCAGCGACTGCTACTTAATTTTGGGTGGGGCGGGGAGGTAAGCAAAAAACTTTTTTGGCCTAACCAAAAATTGAAATTAACTTTGGCAGCCCACACCACACCGCACACCCCACAGCCGCCCCGCTACTCCCGCAGAAAAGCAAGCAACACATTTAATTAAAAATTTAAAATTAACTCAAATTTCTCTCCCTCTCTCTTTCTCTCTCTCTGTCTGTTTGTGCCCCGTGCCCCCTTGCAGCCGAGACGAGCCAAATTGTGAATGGACTGGATCTACAGGGACCGATATTTCTGCACGAGCCACCGCATCGCGTCGAGTTCTCCAACAATTCGGGTGGCCTCATAGAGTGCTCCGGCCATGGCAGTCCACCGCCCGAGGTAAGAACCTGACCCTGTCCCTGTCCCCAGCCGCCATCTTAATATTGCTGTTTAATTATGCAAGGCAGCGGTGCCACATTTTCCTTCTCCTTCTGCTGTTCCTCTTCCTTTTCCTGTTCCTTTTCCCTTTTCCTGCCCGCTCATTTCCAAGTTAATTGACAACAACAAATGCCTGTGCCTTGCAGGTGGAATGGACACCCATACCGCCGCAGCAGGACATGGTGTTCCAGCTATCGAATGGCAGCATGATGTTCTATCCCTTCACCGCCGAGAAGTACCGCCACGAGGTGCATGCCACTGTCTACAGGTGAGCACCGCATATCGACTACAATTTTGTGGCCTAAGCCTTAATGCTCTCTGGCACTGTCTTTCAGATGCAAACTCCGCAATCTGGTGGGCACCGTCCTCAGTCGGGAGGTTCATGTGCGCGGCGGTAAGTCCAAATAAATTTTAATTAATTTACCAAAAAAGAACACAGACGCGAACGCTCGAACACCCGTGAATTTATAGCCACCGAAAGTTGATTTGTGCTGACGAAGTGAGTTTGCTGGCTTTCATCGCTTCTGTCGCTTGTTGTTGGCTACAACTTTGGCCTAATTGGAAAGTTTTTCGCGCTGCCCTCCCCTGCCCACGTCCAGCTATACTCCCAATTTCCGTAGTCCGTAGTCCGTAGTCCGCTCTTTCCCTCTTGTCCCCTGGCACTGCCTAAAAGCAGTCAACGCAAGTTTTAATTACTATTGCTGCCGGCAAATGCCTGTCGACCAGGCGCCCGCCGCTGCTGGGCTCTGTTTTCCTTCCTGGGCAAAATGTGTGCGGAGAAAAATGGAGTGCTCGGCGCTAATTTGGCGCCTCAGTGTGTGAGAATTGACTTGGCACTGGGCTGGGACGGGCCATACCCTGTACACGCTCTGCGGAGCGGGCATGTGGCGTTGCTCAAAGCAGTTGGCTGAGCAGAGCGAATTATTATGCCACAAAGGCTGCTGTCTGCTGCTGAATTGTTTGCTTCGTTGCTTCATGGTTTCAGGGCCAGGTTCATATATTTTGGACCTGCTCTGCTCTGTCTCGCTGTCCCAGAACTTTGCCTATTCTTCTGCTAAACTGCATTAATGAACTCCGAACTGGCGGCGAGCCGGCGGCGCACTCATTTTGATTGCCATCACATGTCGCATAGATTTTGCGGCTCATTGGGCTGCCGTTTCAGGCGAAGAATGCGAAGAGAAATGGTTCTAGGGCTGGCCATGGATACAACAATTAGCACTGACCATAAAAGATGTGCCACACAAATGGGGCAGAGGCAGAGGCTAATCCTTAAAGGGTCCACTTGAGTTTTGTTGTGCGGATGGGTGGGGATGGCCTTTAATTAACAGGCAGGCAGCGCAGGAGCTGGAACAGCAGTGGCCTCAAAAAAAGGCGGGAATCCCCACAGATAAAGATGCGACCAGAGAGAGACCGCGGAGAAGTCAGTTCAAAGCAAAACAAATAGCACAAAGTCGCCACCGCAAAAGATCTAAGATAGAGAGAGGGAGAGAGAGAGAGAGAGGGAGAGAGCACTAACACACACACACACATGCGTAGATTTTTTCTTTGCTTCATGCAAAAAGTTGCGGCAAATGTCCGGCAGCCATTTTTCAGCAGACAACTCTCCACGTTACGTATACGCCATGTCCGCTGGCTTATTTTATTTGTGCGCTCCCTTGCACCCCTCATTCTCTGCCTCCTCTGCACTCTTTGTTTTTTCTTCGTTTTTATGTGTGCCAGAAATTGTTTTTCCTGCCCCCCTGCCCGCACTTCGCCTCCCCACATTCCTTTTGCTGGGAGTGAGGGAAATGGCAGGGCGTCGTCGTCGTCGTGGAGAGCTTTCCGCTTGAACAATTTGACAGCGCGTAGATTTGGCGCAAAACGTTTTGCCTAATTTGGGGAAAAGTTCTTCGAGGGAATCTGCGATCTGCGCTGCCCACGGCACCACGACAAGGACTAGGACTTGGACTGGGACTGGGACTGGGGGCCATGGCTCCATGGCGAGTAATTTTGTTGCTAATGTGGGAGCCTGGCAGCGCGTTGCCACATTTAATTGCCGGCGCTTAAGTTTGATGTGGCGCAGGACCTGCCTTTTGTTGCCTTACGTAATTAGCGCAACTTTGAGGCAAAAACTCTTGACAAATTTCCAAGCCACAGCCCACAGCCCACACCCCTGCAGATATATATATATAATTCAGCTCAAGCTTAAACGCAATTGCTGGCATTTGGTTGTGTCAGGCCAAAGGACACAGCCACATCCACATCCCTCATCCACATCCCTCATCCAGCAGCAGCAGCAGAGAACTTTTCTTGACAGTGATGAATGGATGGCTGGGCTGCTGGGAGCCACAAAGTTGCCGCAGCCACACGACTTTTCAGCGCTGACTTTTCCCTGCACTTTTGCATTTCATCAAACAAAAGCACAAATACACACAGACACACACAGGCACATCTATGCCTAAGGTGCATGGCCACAGAAGCCTTGCAAGATTCAGCAACTCCGTGTGCTGCGTGCAAAGTTTTGTGATTGAGCTAGAAAAGTTTCGTTGCGTTGCGTAGTTTCCTTGCATAGTTTTGCATGGCTGCTGCACTGCCTCGGGCTGCTTGTGTATGAAACCTGCGTAATTTGTTTCTAATTAGTTGAATGCACATTGTTGAAGATGCCCCTCGAGGCGGCGAGGCTCGAGACCGAACAGGATATGCAGCTCCAGGAGTTTTGCATGCCACCAGTTGGCAAGTGCACCGCCGCTGCTGCCGCACTTTGAATGTAATCAGATGATAATTTAATCTATGCCCAAAAACCAGTAGCAGCAGCAGAATCCTCGCAACATGGCTACAAATCAGCGCAGGACTGGGGCAGCATCCATCCGGCATGGCATGGCAGGCACATCATAAACATAAATCCACATGCCCGTTGCCGCTGTTCCGTTTTTGTTTTTTAAACTTTCACATGCACCAAAACGAAACGGAAATGAATTTCCGCATAAAATCCAAGTGCAGCGAATGAGTCGCTCCACGTTCCCCTCTCTCTAAGCTCTCTGTCTCTCAGCCTCTCTATTCTCTTAGTTTGTGCTGCGGCGACTATAAACTTAGCTTTCATACTTACTTTCCTGCCCAGCTGTCCTGTTCCTGTTCCTGTCCCGTCGCTCCGTACGTCTGCGTGTCCTTTGCTGCTGCTGCTGCTGTGCAACATTGTTTTGGGTCCTGCCAACCCGCACGCCATGGGCTGTCCTTCAGTTTGGAAATTTTCATGCAAAATGCAACATGAAAGGCGAAAAAAACTTTTTGCCATTGCTAAAAATAGAAAACTTTTGCCAACCAAAAAAGAGAAAGAAAAATAAAGAAAAGAAAAGGAAAAACATGAAGAATGGGTGTAGCGAGGAATCGAAGCATTTGATACCCTTGCAGATCGATTTCTGGGATATGTATATATATATATAGTCACACCATTCGTAACGAAATTAAATGAGGCACGAATGGGAGCCATGCAGCAGCCGCTTGTTGAGTTTTTGCTTGAGTTTTGTGCGCAAATAAAAATGATTTGTTACGCGTAGCTGAGAGGCAAAGCGTCTTAAATATATATAATTAAAATAAAATAAATGTAGATATAAAATATATGTATATGCAACTGGAAAACTGAAGAACAAACCTCAATTATAATAGCTCTAAAAAAACTACAAAAACCTACGAAAACTTCAGGCAAAATGGTTGGAGGGCAACGTAAGAAAAAAAGGGATTATGGGCGAGGAGCACAGCTCTAAGCCAGGACACAGATCCAGGCAATACAAATAATGAAGATAAAAAAGCAAAATAGAACTAAACTACACTGAAAATAGCAGAGCAGAACAGAACAGGAGCTGTGGCAGGCAGTAGCTGTGGCTGTGGCTGTGGCAGCAACATTGGCCAGTGGAATTATAATAAAATGTTGTCACAAAGTTTTTCCACCCAACAGAAACAAAAACAGCAAAAGCAAAAGCAACAGCAGCAGCAACAATAGAGTCCAATGCAAACAATAACAACAATAACAACTTTTCAAATTAAACTTTTGTCCAATTTTTGAGCATATTAAAGTTAGGCCAACAGGGGCCGAGCCATGCAAATATTCGGGGTTTACCAATGGGAATAGTCGTGGCATTCAGAGGGAATAGCGAGCAGGGGACTGAGGGCGAGCGAAATGCGCCTAATCTATTAACGATTCGAGCACGAAGGGAGGCCCTCCCTTGGCATTGCCCTTGCCCTTTCCCTTCGAATCGAGTGAATGAACAATGGAACGCACTCTACGCACAACTGCTGAAAATTGCCTTTGTCCGTCTTAATTAATTTGCCAAATGCCATCAGCCATCAGCTGGGAGCTGGCAGCCTCTGGAGCTCTTAGCGCAATGGCCCACCACCACCACCACCGTGGAGCGGCTGGAAAAGAAACAAAAAATGTGTTCAAGGTGGGCTAAAAACAAGAAAAAAGAGTTCCACATTTCCAAGCAGACTCTGAGTGTTTTTTGCACACAAAAAAAGTATTGCCAAAGCTGCACAATAATTCAGGTAAACTTTTTACATAAAAAAGCAGCCCTGCGTTTCTTTGTCAGAGTTTGCCAATCAGTTTCCAGGGAACTAAAGGCTGCGGACTTGGGCCAGAACCTAAATCAACAAATATGAAGTAGCAGAGACCCAGGGAACGCAGCCAAAACTATAGATTTAGCTTTATATTTAAAGTTTTCCCCTTTTCCATTGACTCCTCAACCACTGTGTGTGCTGCCTGGCCTCACTGTTGCCATTGTTAGGGGATCCTTGTCATTCTTAATTTGGAGCCAAGCGCTGGGCAACGGACAGCGGACAGTGGACAGCGGAGAAAGGACAACAGAAGCAAAAATCTTTAACTCAAATTGCCAAATCCAATTTTTTAACGGCCTTGCCTGCCTCTCGTCCGCCTGCCTGACAAACGGCAACACTTTTGTTAAGTGTCACAAAACGTTGGACACATGGACCGAGCGGGGTGGGGCAGGCTGACAGGCGAGCGGAGCCGTAGCCTGAATTTAATGTGCCACACATATTTCTGCTGCTGTCGTAGTCCTTTTTTATGGACATTAAAAATGAAAACAAACACAGAAGGCAAAAAAGTTCAGACCAAAGGCCAAAAAGCGAACCTTTTGGCTAATAAAAGACAATTGCTAAGGGTGGGGCAGGGGGAGTGGGACTAAACATAATTGTTTTGGCCGGTTCGCTGTCCGCTACGTTCCGGTGTGCGTGTGTGCGTGTGTGCGCCCTTGAACCTTGACTTGTGCCAACGCTGCGTATGCGCAATATTTCACAAACATTTTCCCACGACCCACGACCCACGCGAGCTCAGATAAAAGCTCGAGCAATTAACGTCAAAAAATATTCTTTTTAATTCGTTGCAGTCGTCAACCAGAAGTACACGGTCCAGGTGCACGACGAGTACGTGATGACGGGCAATACGGCGGTGCTGAAGTGTCAGGTAAGCGACAGAGCCACAAAAAGAGCCACAAAAACAAGTCGGAAAAAGTCCGCAAGAGTGCCAGAAGGCATACGCCGAGTGAAAGCGTTTTTTTTTGTTGCTGGATCTGCACGCCACAAAATTCACTTGGCAGACAAAATCTGATTTTAAACAGGGCTGGGGCGCCGCGTCATCAAAATTTGGTTATGCCACGCCCTGAGGCGGAGCTACTCCCCCATCCTGTCCTGTGTCTATATGTGTATCCTGTTTATTATCACACGACCACACGAACAGCAACAACTAACCAACCCACCAACCACCACCATCATCATCGCCACCAGGTACCCAGCTATATGTCGGAATTCGTAATGGTCACCGCCTGGGTGCAGGACACGGGCATGCATCTGTATCCGAACACGGACATCGGCGGCAAGTACACGGTGCTATCGAACGGCGAGCTGTACATAAATAATGCGGGGCCCAATGATGCGTACAAAACCTACACATGCCGCACTGTAAATAGACTGACAGGTACGTGATAATCGCATTTCGCAGCTTAATCGTCCGGCTGAGCGATGCATGAATACCTGCCACGCCGCTGAATACGCAAGGACAGAGAGAGAGAGAGAGAGAGAGAGAGAGTGTCACGATGCTGGAGCCAGGCCAGGCCAGGCCAGGCCAAGAACATGGCACAGCTATCCTCTTCTGTGCTGTGCTGTTCTGTTCTGTCCTGGTTCCAGCTATAATTACGTTGAATAAATAAGCAATGAACAGCATTTTGTGCGTGCGCACCAGCCCAGCTGACCGGGGCCAATTAAAGAGATTTCAGAGCCCACTCCGCCACCCAAATCGATGGCTTCTTATGCTCGCAAAATATGCCATATATGACAGACCTTTATCCTGGGCATAATTAGCCCATTGAAATTCCCCCAGAATTTAATTCTGTTTGCCCAGAGAAAACAGAGAAAACAAATAAATTTAGTTTTCGCTTCACTCTGTTGGCCAGCCGAAAGCATAGTTTTCCGCCCAGAGAATGAGCAAGTTTTAGCCGCTTCTTAAGCCTCAAAAACATATAGTTTTATTCCCCCCCCCCCCGGCTGTGTCCAAAGTCAATTTGTCGTTTTGTGCATAATTTATGATGCGTGACATTCAATCGCCGGTCGGCAAAAGGGCATTGAGCTTTGCCCAAAGGACTTTTGCTTGAAAATTCTTTTGCGCACACACACCCAATGGATGTCTGTGTCTGCAGTCAGTACGTGAGCGGAGATATATATATTATATATATTTATGGGTTGAGATTTCATGTGTCTGCTGGCTTATTTGAAGTTTATTGTGTGTGAAAATGCGCTTAAGCTGAATTTCTATTAGCCTTTGTGCCGCATCTTTCACATCATCAATCAATACGATAAAAGTTTCATTCGCTCCCCCTTTACCTTTACCTTTTCTCTTCTCCCTTTTCTTTTCTTTACAATCTTTTCTTTATGTGTTTGGGTGGGGGATTGTATCTGCAAATGTTGGCATTGTTGTTTGCCCTTCGTTTCGTTTCGTTTCGTTGCTCTGTTTGCATCTTGAGTGCTGAATTTATAAATTTTGCTGCGCTGCTCTGCATTTTCAGGTGGTGGCTGCCATTTGTGGTTATCCCCCACCACAGCTCCACATGCCACAGCCCCACATGCCACAGCTAGAGCCCCATGCACGGGCAACATGCACATCCTATTTTCGCTTGCTGTTTGCCTAATTAATCAAATTGAATTGAGCCACAAAAACCGCAAGTTGCACTGGAGTTTTGGTCGTAAAAGCAGCGCAAAATATGAGCTGCATATTAATTTGGGGGGAGGCAGATGCTGCAACAGCAAATAACAATGCCAACTGCCGGGCCATGGCAACCACTGGAGCAGCCACTGGGCTTCGAGTGCCACTCATTAAAAGTGTAACATGAGCCGTGGGTTCGTTATAGCCATGGCAGCCAGGCAGTCAGCCAGCCAGTCAGAATGATGTTTGGCGGAGTATTCATGACTAATTCATTTATCGCACAGACCCTGGCACTCTCTCTCTCTCTCTCTGCCTTCCCCTGCCGCATAATTACTATTTAAGCCCAAAAATCCATTTATTTAGCCAACAATGCAGCACAATGCCACAGCAACAATGGCAGCCGTAATGAAGCCAGCCGAATAGTTGAGAATTGAATTAGTTTTGCCTACGCTCTGCGTGGCTCTGCCTTGCAGATAGGCCAGGGAGTTGCCTGAGCTGTGCTGGGCAAAGAAATACAACGAAAAATGAAGACCCTGGACCGCACCGGGCAGCTGCTGTCCAAGCAATCAACTTGATTGCTTTCATTTACTTTCAATTAATTAAAAATATATATGTGGCATGCACACACACACTCGGGTTAAGCGCTGCACCATAAATTGCGGGGCACGAGCGCGCTTTAAATCTAAGTAAATGCCACAGCAGCACGCCACAGCACAGCACTTGAGTTCTCCTTTTTTTTTCGCTCTCGCATATTTTTCATTCTGCTCTCCCTCTCTTCCTCTCCGTCTGCCCCACACAGGTGAAATACAAATTTCAACATATCCTGGCCGCATTATTGTAACGGAGCCCAAGGGCATGGTACAGCCGCGCATCAACGTGGAGAAGCATTCGATGCGGCATGTTGTCCTTAATGGCCAAACAACGTTGCCGTGCATAGCTCAAGGACATCCGGTGCCAACATATCGGTGAGTAGCACTGTAGCATGCAACACACAAACACACACAACAACAACAACAAAAGAAGCAACAAAAAAACCAAAATACAACCAACAAAAAACCAAAAAAAAAACCAACAAAAATATCGCGGCAACAGCTTGAAACACGTGGCCCTGTCACAGCGGACAGCAGCTGCTGGCTGCGACTGTGACTGCGACTGCGACTACGACTGCTCCTGGTAGATGGAATGGGCCATGGGCAATGGCAAATGGGCATGGCAATGGGCGGCACTGCGTCTCCCGTCACGGGGCCATGGTCGGGGGGTCTCCACTTCCCAAAACCGAACCCAGAACCGCAGTTGGCGCGCACTTTATGACAATGTGAAATATTTAACGCTTTTGCCAAAAAAAAGAAAAGCCACACAAAAATGGGCAGACACAGCCGTGCGGCTGGGCACGCCGCATCGCCAGATACCCTTACAGCAAGATTTTTCCAGGGGCAGCAAACTTTGCTGCAATTATTCTGATATTAATTGCAAATTCTGGCATGAAACGTTTAATGGAATTTTATTACAAAAAAAAGACTTAGTTCTGCCACCGAGATGGGTACGCCCCAAGAGCAGCCACAGGATCTCTAGGCAAGGAGATAGGGCAGAGACAGAGACCAGAGCCAGACCAGAGCCAAAGACACAGGCTGAGCAGTCTGTGGCTGGGTAAATGAGGCGCTCGCTATGGCTCGATCAGAAATATATCTCTGGCTGATCCAAGGCTTTTCTTGCTCCTCGTGGCACAGCTTTCCACGTAGCCAAAATACCCGCTCCAAGCGGCACACACAGCCAGCGGAAGGAATCCAACCAAAACGCGAAACGAAAAAATAAATACCAAAAAAAGAAAGAAAAAAAAAGAATCATAATAAAAATGTCAGCCAAATTGTCAAACAAAATGTTGGGCCCGCATGGCGGCAGGGCAGAGTGCGGGGCAATTTCTAGGCGATGCTCAGGGGAAACGTGCACAGATCTGGGCTGAGAGCAGCGGGATAATGGATCAGCCAAGGTGTCCAGCTACCTGGAAGCAACTTTCCGCCATAGCTGGAAACTCTTCTAAGCCGCGCGAGGCATATTTATCACCCATCAAGTCGCACATTCCCAGAACTGTCGGCTGTTGGGGCCGCTGGAATTGATGCCTGCCGCTGTCTGCTGCGTGGTGGGGCAAGGTTAACACAGATGCCACTCTGCCACGCGTATCCATGTTGTCGTTGTTTATTGGGGCACTTGCAGAGGCGTTTGTCTTGACTTGAATTCAGCTTGGGAATGGAATGGGAATGGGCATGGCGATGGGCAGATGTCGGAGCCATGCACAAATCAATCAAATGCTGTGAAACGTTTATGGCCGAAAATGGCAAATTGCTTTCCGAAATGTCGCTCAAGTTTTTTAGTGCTCTGCAGGATGGGGCAGGCAGGGGCAGGGGCAGGAACTGCCTGACTCTCACTGGACGGCCACTTGGGCACTTGGCTCATCATGGAAGATTTCCAAGCACTAAAACATGCATGACAGCTGGCTATACCCCGGATCCCAACCCCCAGATAGGAGAGTGTGTGTCCTTGCTTTGGCCGGACCCAAAAGGCTGCCATGTAATATGCCATTGTAGCAAGGTTCCTTCTCCCTCTCCCTCTCTGTATGCTTTCTGTGTTTTTTGTCCTTCGTGGTGCATGCATAAAAAATGCGCCCGGGATCTGCCACATCGCCGCGACTGGCTTTCATTTGATGTCTCCCGCTGTGCCAAAAAGACGCTCCCAAAGAATGCTGGAGCAGCAGCAGCAGCAGCAGCAGCCGGATGGCAGTGGGCTTTGTGAGGCGCTGAGTTTTGTTTTCCGCTGCATTGTTTTCGCAACCTGCAGGTCGCTCTCGACTGGCCTGGCTGCCTCGATGCCTTGGCTGCCTGGCTGCTGCTCCTGGCTGCTGTTGTTTTGTTTTCCTTTCCTGCTGCTGCTGCTGCTCTGTTGGTTTTCCTTTTCCTTTAGCTTTTTCTCATAAATGTGAAAATAGTTGAAACTTTGGGGGTTCTCTCTCTCCCTCGCTCTCTCACTCTCTCTCTGTGTGTCTCTAGAAATATTTGAAATCATTTTTTATGCGGCATTTGTTTCGCTGACATCTCTTTTGTGGCCGGAACCTACTGCTCTGGCAATGCTCACGGACACAGAGCCACACAGAGCCAGAGACACACAACCAGAGCCAGACGGAGCCAGATGGAGCAGCAGTCGGAGGCATATTGATTCAGTTGTTGATAATCACTGACCATATTTCGCATTGAGCTGCATTTCATATGCAAATAGCTGAGAGCTGTGAGCCAGTCCTGTCCTGGCCTGTCCTGTCTCTCCTACGTGCCACAGCCTGCCCCTGTGCGGCATATGTTTGTGTGTGTGTGAGTCTGCTGCCTGGCATTTTCCATGATTTTAATTAAGAAATGCCATGCCAGGGGGCTGGCACATGCCTTTGCAGCCCATAAGACGGGGAAATGCACTCAAGTGCAATTAAAGCCAAATTAAAATCAATAACTTTTATGGAAAAAATCCCAACACACAGCCACCCCCCATTCACAGTTCTGTTGCTGCTGCTGCTGCCTTGAGGGGTGGGGTGGGGTGGTTGCTGTGGCAGGCATCAAACAGATTATGACACGCACGCCCGATAAAACTGCATTTCCTCTGTTGATTTACGCAATTGAGATATTTTTTCAGAATTCAATTTCTTGCGTTGCGAAATGCATGCAAAGCTGTGCGCACAGACTCGAGGAATACCCTGTATTTGGGGCAGAAAACGTGAATGGAAATGAGGTAAAATATCGCGTAGGAAGGCCTGAAATTAGGCAGCAAATGGGAGAAACAATGCAAAAGAATTCGCTCGCAAAAGTTGCATTTATGTGGCACACTGAGCAGGTGAATAAAGCGAGAACTTTGCATATAAATAACGAGGAATTTACGCAATCAAAAGTGGGGCCCCACCACCCCCTCGAACATAAATACCCCACAAATAAGGCAGAGCAGAGCCGAGAGCATATGCATATTTCGTATGAATAAATACGAGTCGTCCTGCCGCCTGCCGCCACACTCGACCGACCACTTCCCATCGTTATCCCCACTTAAATGCAATCATTTTTACGAACTATAGAAATACATTTTTGAACGGGGCCTGCCTGGCCTTCAACCCCCCCAGCAATCCGCCAATCAAAGGCTGCGCGCAGCATAATCGAAAAGGAAATCGAATGAAGCGAAATTATTGATAATTCAATCTTCATTTTCGATTTCAATTTGTTTAAAGCAACACAAAAACAAATGCCAAAAAAGGAGAAAGCGTTCCCCTTTCCGCAGCACCCCCCTCCCAACCAACCAATCCATTTCCATTGGCCGCTTCGAGCTGTTTGTCTTTGCCTTTGTGCCTGAGTCCTGGTGCCTGAGTCCTGGCCTGAGTCCTGGCCTGAGTCCTGTGTTGAGTCCTTTGTTTGGCCAGCATTTCATTGCATGTTTCTTCATTCTCTGGCCTCCTTACGCAGGTGGTTCAAGGAGGAGAACGAGCAGCTGCTGCCGCTGCAGCTCAGCGAGCGCATCACCATCGTATCCGCCGGATTGCTGAAAATCACCAAGGTGCGTAGGCCGCTCCAGCAGCCAGACAGCAAGCCCCTTTGCTGATTGCCAATTGATTTCATCCATTGCAGGCACGTCTCGAGGACAGTGGAAAGTATTTGTGCTGGGTGAACAATACGGCTGGCGAGGAGACCATCCAAGTGTCGCTAACGGTGACAGGTGAGTCTGGCTGCAGCAAACCAAACGGTTTCAGATCCACATCACATGCACTTCCCCCCCATATTGGCAGCCCCTTTGACGGCCCACCTGCAGCCACAGGTGCAGACGGTTGATGTCGATAAGGATGCGCAATTCCAATGCATTGTCTCGGGCCATCCGGTGCACGATGTCAACTGGCTGCACGATGGCAAGCCCATACTCAGGGACAATCGTGTGGAGGTAAGACGCGCCACTCTCTCTGCCTCTCTCTCTCAATCATTAATCTCTCTCTGCACCCATAGATACTCACCGATCCGCCGCGTTTGATCATCAAGAAGGTGCAGAAGGAGGATCCCGGCATGTACCAGTGCTTCGTGTCCAATGAATGGGAACAAATCCAATCGACCGCCGAGCTGCAATTGGGCGGTACGTACACACATCGCCATACCATAAATATCCAGCATCGAGATGGCCATTAATAAGCACTTATAGCCGCAAACACACACCGCACACCCCGCACACCACACTGCTCCTCCTCCTGTTCCTCCCGCTCCTCCTCCCACTCCTACCAAAATCTCAATCAGCAGCGTAATTTCCTACTCGAGAGTGGCATTCCATTCCAGCTCTCCTCTCTCTCCCTCCCTTCCTGTGTGTCTGCCCTGACCGCAGACCGCACAAATAAATGTTTGTCATAATTGCATTTCATTATTTTCTAATTTAGCAAATTGCAAACATTTTTCAACGAGCCACAGCCACAGCCAGCGAGGGGGGACAGCTCCCTGCCCAACACCCAAACAAATCACAGTGGAGCTGCCTGCCTGCCTGCTGCCTGCCCATAAAACGCAGCGACGACGACTTAATTTTATTACCAGCACTAAAAATCTAGCCGCAGACACTAAGCACAGCGGGCTGTGGGTGCCAGTGGGGGATGCCAGGATGTGGCTGTAGGACATTGTATCGTTTAGCAGCCTCAGGGACGGGACACACATTCACAGGGCACAATCACTCGCATGGGGCTGCAGCTGATTGAGGGGCTGGTTTATGCGCGGTTAAGGAGCAGCTCATGGAATCATAGCCGAAGATGTAAAGGCAAATCCCATGCCCAATAATATATTCAGTTTCCATTTAGTATTGGAGTTTTAATGTTTTCTGACACATAATTCGAGTCCATAGCGAAGTTTTCCATAGGGCTATCCTGGCAGCAAATAAAAAACCCAGCGATTGAGCATTTCCCCCATATATTTCCCCAATATTTCCTCCAGCTGCCTATCTCTAGCTCTATCGCGATATCTCAACCCGTGTAAACATCACAGGCAAAAGCAGTCAGCAGACAGATTCGCTTCCCGCTTTGGCAACGTTTCGTGATTTGCTTTTAGGCGCAAACGGAAATTGATTTCGATATATTATTGGCATGCTTCGCACACAGTTCGTTGGGCGCTGGCAAAGGGGGCGGAAGCGCTGCTTTCTTTTCGCCTTTCGGTGTTAAAAGCTGCTCCCTGCCCGCATGCTAGAGGGGGGCAAACCCAAGCGCCATTAAGCGGCCGGATATGGCAGCAATTGTGTCAACGCTGCAGCTGTATGTGTGCGCGTGTGTGTGTGAGTGAGCAAATAAATATGGCAGCTTATAACTGAAACTGTCAGGCAATGCTTGATACGGCGAAGACTTTCCCCAGCCTAGAAAATCCATTGCATTGCGCCGAAAAAGGAAAGGAAATTGATACAATTTTTTGATCAGCTGGATTACATTTGCTGGCTGGCTTGTCAAATGCATTTTCCGTTTGCCTACCCAGAGGGCAACACGAAAAAAAAGCAGCCAAAGCAAAAAGCGATTGGGGAAACGAAGGAAATGCAATGGCTGGAGCACAAGTGCGAATCTGGCTGTGGCTGTGAGGGCTGTTAGGGAATTCAATTCAATGGAGAGATGGAGATTCAATAGGGATCTGTTTGCAGCTAGAAATTTAAGCTTAAAGGCTGGAACTTTTCATCATAATTAAGACACACACACACACACACACACATGGCACATAGCACAGAGGCAAGCCCTTTGCCATCATTAATGCAACTGCCTTTCATTTGAGTTTTAAATTCTTCTCTGTACTCCTTTCGTTTCTGTTCATTTTAGATGCTTCGCCGGAACTACTTTATTGGTTTTCGGAGCAGACACTGCAGCCGGGCCCGACGGTATCATTGAAGTGCGTTGCCACCGGAAATCCACTGCCGCAATTTACATGGTCTCTGGACGGATTTCCGGTAAGTCAGAGGCCACCAAACTCCGCCGCAGCTTGAGCCTCCATTTAGCACAGCCCCCGAGAGCAGGCAGGCAGGCGGAAATGCAGGCTGGCAGCGAGGCAGCGTTTCCGTTTCCGTTGCTAAGAAGTTGCCATAGTGCCAAAATATTCGAGCGGAGGCAGAGACCGAGCAGGGGCAGAGACAGAGACTGAGGCATAGTCAGAGCGGAGCATAAATATTTGTCACAGTTACAGCTATCGCTGTTCATCTCTGACTTCCCCTTGTGCACCGACAGCACATGCATAAATGTTTTAGAAACCGAAAACCAAAGCCCCCCCCCCCCTCCCCGCCCAGCCACTCACAGAGCAAAACCCCTTGATAGCCGGGGCTCTAGTGCATACTTGGAATACCCAAAGCTTTTGGTTTTTCCTTTGCTTTTGGTGTTTTTCCCTTTTTTTTTTGCTCGAATACTTCGGTTCTAAGGATATTTTGTTGCCTCTTTTTTGGCCAAGGATTTGTTTCGTTTATTTGCATAAATTTTCATTTTCTTTGGAGCCTTTCCACACCCACACCCCTGCCAGTCTCCTTGCTTTTCTCTCTACTCTCTGTGTGCTTTCTCTCAAGGCTTTCCCACTTTTACGTAGTGCAAATTTTATGCAATTTCAATCAATTCGATTTACATGAATTTTTCATTTTACCTCCGCTTCAATCTGCAATCTGCTCTCTGATTTCACCAGCAACTGACAGAGCAGAGGGGTAGAGAGCGGCAAGAGCGGAGAATGTTTTGCTAATTGGCCCACTTTGATAACGTGTTCCTTTAACCACTCCATTCCACATTCCACAGATTCCGGACAGCTCGCGCTTTTTAGTGGGTCAATATGTTACCATCCACGACGATGTCATCAGCCACGTGAATATATCAAATGTCAAGGAGGAGGATGGCGGCGAGTATACCTGCACGGCCCAGAATGCCATTGGCAAGTGAGCAGCAGCAGCAGCCAGGCAGCCAGCAGCCATATCAGTTCCATAAATAAAACACAGAGGCCTCTACTCCGATAAAAAGCATTTCCATGCTAAATCATAAATTTAGTTGTGGCATAGGGAAAAACGAAAAAAAATAAAACAAAAAAATAGAAATAGAAATGGGAACTGGAACTGGAACTGGCAATGGGCAATGGGCTGGCATTGTTTGCAGGCAGACCTCGTCTGAGGGACATAAAATCCAAACAATTTGCTGAGCCAGCCGTAAGGCAACTGTTGGCCAGGAGGGGGGCTGCAACTGTTCAGATATCATGGTTAGGGATGGCACGAAACATTCCCCAACCTTGATTTAGGTTAAAGCTTGAGCTGCATGGAATGTTTTGCTTTGGTTAGTATATGGAATTTACATAAAGATAAGGAGAGATTCTTTTAGATTATCCATACATGCTTTGGGTTGCAAATGAACTGTAGAGGCTAAGGAGAGGCAACGTAATTAAATGCAAAGGTTCTAGCTGGAAAGCTCGAGTGCAAAGTGTGGATCGTAGGCGCGAGCAGCACGAGAGCGAGAGCGAGCTAACAGTCAGCTGTTAGCAAGAGCGGTTAAGCGTGGATTGCTAACAGCTCTGTTGCCCTGAACAGATGTTGCTGAAAGACTCATTCCAGATCTCCAGATAATCGTGAATTTTGATGCTAGTTAAAGCTAGATCTTTAAGGGTATAAAGCGTATTGCATTATTTTTTCCTTGAATTTTGGGCAGCACACAATACACACGTTTCCATCTCCAGCATAAACATTTTCGCATATTCACATATTTCTTTTTTTTATGCTACTCCGATGGCGCAGGGTTTCGCATAGCGCAAAAGTGAACATCTATGGATTGCCTTACATACGCGAAATGCCAAAAATAACTGGAATCTCTGGCTCTGATTTGATTGTTAAATGTCCCGTGGCTGGTTATCCCATCGATAAAATACACTGGGAGCGAGGTAAGCACTATACAAATATATGTAATATATATATATATATATCATGTATGCCCGCATGATATGGCACTGTTTGCCATATATTTGGTTTGCTTTTTTTTTGTGTTTTTGTTGGTCATTTTGTGATTTCTCTTTATGGTTATTTGCCTTTTGGCCAGAGAGTTGTTTGGTATTAAAAATGGTATGTTTGTTATTGCGCATATCAGTGAAAATTATTAAAACTACAGAATGAACGCTGCTTCTGGGGCGGGGCTCCCGCTCCTGCTCCAGTGACGAGTCGTATACGTATTTTTTAATTTTTTTTTTGTTATTTCTGACGGTCTGTTTTCCTTTGGCTTTTTAAGCGAAATAAATTTAAAATATATACTCTCCTTTTTTTCTTCTTATTTTTATTTGTTAATTATTATCTCTGTACGCTGTTGTGTGTGTGTGTGTCAACATGAATTCGTGTTTATTATGGTAAAAATTGCCAAAAAGCAGAATATTCATTATATATATATAGAAGTCGAGGCTTATAAACAGAGACTGAGGCTGCAAGAGAGAGTGAGAAATAATACTCTTGGAAATATCTGCATATTTCGTGTGCTGCGTAAAAAGTCTGCTGAATAATAGATGATTCGATGCCCAAGCAGCTAAGATGCAAAAGCAAGAAAGATAACTGCGAATAAGCGCATAGAGATACATCTAAATATAGTGCAGAGCCAGACATAGCATAGTCAGACGAATGAATGAATGAATGGAGAGCTAAGGAGAGAGTTGAATAAATGAAAATACAAGCAGAGTAATTATAATATTAAAAGGCAAGACAGATTCGATTGTTATACAAACTGAAAGCTATATAGATGTTATATGCACCCAGTCTTTATATAGCATTTTATTTGGCATTTTGAAGCTCGCAGCTAAGTGGTTCGCTTTGTTCTGCTCTTTTGTGAGTGTATGCAAATAATTTAAACTTGCCAAACAACGAAAAATAAATTTAAAAATGTGCCATATAGCCATAAAGTCATAAATCGCATAACTTTGTTTTATGTGAGAGCCGCAAATTAATTGCCAACGCCTTGCTGCGCTCTCTACCTACGCTCTATTTCTGCTGCTGCTGCTACTCCTGCTCCTGCTGCTCCTGCTCCTCCTGCTGCTCCTGTGGCATCCCGGAAAGATGGCCAAACGTTGCCCATAAATCGCCGACAGCGTGCCTACAACAATGGCACCTTAATTATCGAGCAACTGCAGCGCCTGGAGGACGCCGGCACGTACACGTGCATGGCACAGAACAAACAGAAGCAGACCTCGCGCCGCAACGTCGAGATCCAAGTGCTGGGTGAGTAAATCTCTGTTTTCCCAATATTTAAAATTAGAAAGTGGCTGTGGGGGCAGCTCCATCCTTTAACCATTATTCGGAGATGCAGCAGCTGCCGTAGCTGTAGCTGTAACTGTAGCCGTAGCCGTGGCTGGAACTGCTACAATGAAACTATTCCAATTAGACTGGCGAAACGAAACTATGCAGCCGCAGCAGCAGCCACAGCCACAGCTACAGCTACAGCCGGCTGTAACTATTTTCCCCAGTTAATGCACATGCAGGCGGCTGGTTTGGGCGTTGGGTTGGTTGGTGGGTGGCTGGCCAGACCCACAATGGAGTCATTGACTTTTGTGTTCTGTCTGCGGCGGCGGTGCTGCTGCTGCTGCCTCCGCGTTTCACTCTTTATAATAATTTACTCGACTGCAGCAGCTCTTGCTAAGCCGCAAGTTGCATTGATGGAAGTGCCGCACCCCACCGCCCCGCCGCCAACAGTCGCATCATCCTTGATTATCATTGGGCTCGCTCGCAGTGGGTTTTGTGCTTAAGCCAACTGCTGGCAAATTGTAAATGAGAAAATGCTGCATGGTTTATGCTTTATGGGTTTATGGGCTTCCACATTCACAGTGCCGCCGAAAATTATGCCCATCCAGGCGATGACGAACATGCTGCGCGAGGGGATGCGTGCGGCCATCTCCTGCCAGATACTGGAGGGCGATCTGCCCGTCAGCTTTCGCTGGGAACGCAACGGCAAGCCCCTCATCGGAACGGGGTGAGTCGCCGCCTTCACGCACACTTAATGCCTGCCGATTGGCAACTGCTCCAATCCATTCCATCCATTATATTATTCTGCCCAGCAACGAGGTGTTTCGCCGTTTGGATGAGTACTCGGCCAGCCTCGTCATCGAGCACATAACATCGGATCATTCCGGGAACTACACCTGCATCGCTGGCAATGTGGCGGGCACGGAGCGCTTCACTGTGCCCCTGACCGTGAACGTGCCACCCAAGTGGATACTGGAGCCAAAGGACTCGAGTGCCCAGGCGGGCGCCGATGTCCTGCTGCACTGCCAGGCCTCGGGCTACCCCAAGCCCACCATCACCTGGAAGAAGGCGATTGGGCCAACGCCGGGCGAGTACAAGGACTTCCTGTATGAGCCCACCGTTCAGCTCTTCCCCAATGGCACCATCTACTTCAAGAAGATCAGCAAGGAGTCGCAGGGGCACTTTCTGTGCGAGGCCAAGAACAACATTGGCTCCGGCGTCAGCAAAGTCATCTTTCTCAAAGTGAATGGTGGGTAGACACTGCTTCTCCTCCACCTCTCTCTATATCTCTCTCTCTCTATATCTCTCCCTCTCTCCCTTTAGTGCCCGCTCACTTTCAAACGAAAACGAAACAAATCTCGGTGGCCAAGGGCAAGCAGGTTCATGTGCAGTGCAATGTGCAGGGCGACAATCCCATTGACTTCAAATGGAAAATCCAGGCAACGCAACAGTATCTTGACGAGTCGCTGGATTCACGGTAAGAGTGGGTTCTGTTTCCCCTGCCCCTACCCCTGCCCACCCATCTAGAGCCAAAGCCCAAGCCAAAGCCAAAGCCCAAGCCATTGCCTGGAACTTTCCACTTTTTCGCCCCATTCCCACGCTGTCTGCGTGTCTGGCAAAATCAATTCCAAGTCGATGGCAAACAACAAATTGCTTTTAATTAAAAGAGTTCTGTCGGCGCATTGGGTTGCTCTGCTGGCACGATGGTTACTTGGACCAGGGCCTAAATCAATTTTCAGCTGCAAAAATGAGTTCTTCTGCCGCATGTCTGAGTGTGGGGGTGGGAGGGGTTTTGTCTGTCTCACCGCATTCCTGGAATGAGTTTGATATTCCGAGATCTAATCAATTGTGTTCGCCCCCCGTCTCCACACGCGCTCCAAAGATGGCTATGCCTTCGGCTTGCCGTTGGCCATTTTCATGCGAAATTTTCGCCATGGAAGCGGCTCTGATGGTACCTTGTAAGCCCCTTACCCTCCCACCATAGCCCTGCAACTTGTGCGTTTATTTGTGTATCGTAAGTGTTTTAATGTATGTGTATTTCCGGCTTTCTCTTTTCTTCCTTTCTCCCGTACCTGCCACATGCCACCCGTGCCCATGCCCGTGCCCGTGTGCTGCTCGACAAACAACAACTGAATGCATGCGCGTTTTATTTATTTATGCCATTTGCACACGCACACAACTGCCATGTGTGTGTGTTTGTGTGTGTGTATTTCGGCCTCGTACGTCTTCGTCTTTGTCAACAAAACTACAACTACAACTACAACTACAACAACTGCTGCTGCTGTTGCTTTTGCTGCTGCTGTTTCTGTTGCTTCTGCAACGTGGAAAACATTGTTATAAAATTGCATTGCATCGCTCACGTTGCGCAAACACGTATCCACCATGCACCATGCAACACCATGCAACACCATGCAACACCATGCCACACATCCTTGTATCTCGTCGTATCTCGTCGCATATCCTGCTACTGTGGGGGTATCTCTGGCCGGCACTGTCCCATCGTTTGCATGTGTCGCCGTTGTATCTCTTAAATGCATTTACTTGCATATAAATCACACACACACACACACACACAGCTACACAATAAGAGATCAAGTGCTCGACGATGGCATGGTCTCCGAATTGGGCATTTCGCACACATATCGCCAGGACACGGGCATTTATATCTGTCAGGCGAGCAATGCATTCGGACAGGTAAGTCAGGGACAGGCAGCAAGCAGCAGCAAAGATGTGGAATTGCAAATGGAAGCAGGCTGGCGGGCAGAGAGGCTGACAGGCGAACAGGCACTGCCCTCTAAGTGATATTATTATGTATCGACTTGACTTTAATCAAACTGTCGCTCCGAACGCCATGCAGCTCGATCGGAAGTACAATAAATCACATTCTCTCTATTCATGCTGAAAGTCTCTCCATAGCTCTCTTTGCCCCGCCTGAGCCAAGCCCATTGCCACATCTCTGTTGACTCTAATTTATGGCCAGCATCAGCTGTCACTTACGAGTGTTTCAATTCCCCCCCAAAAAACAGGATGAAATGTCCATTCAGCTCATTGTGCAGGAGGTGCCCGAACAGCCCAAGAATCTGCGCATCAACTCGCAGCAGTCGCGCAGCCTGCAGCTGACCTGGAGCCAGCCCTTTGCTGGCAACAGTCCCATCGAGGAGTACCACATCTACTACAAGCAAATATCAGGTGGGCCACCCCATACCCTCACCCCATCCCTCTTTCTCTCTCTCCTCTGTCTGCCTGAATCATCTCACTATTTGAATAAGTTTTCGTGACAGATATCTGGCAGAATGCCGAGCACATCACCATCACGGGTGCCCAGACGGTGGTGAACATCCAGCAGCTGCGACCCGCCAAGGCCTACCACATACGCATGTCGGCGGAGAACAAGCTGGGCGCCTCCGAGTTCTCGGAGGTGGTGCAGGTGACCACGCTGGAGGAGGTGCCCTCGGGGCCGCCGCTGGCCGTGCGAGCCGAGGCCAAGAGCTCCACGGAGATCTCGGTCAGCTGGGACGCGCCCGAGCGCGATCACTGGAACGGCATCCTGCTCGGCTACTATGTGGGCTATCAGATGTCGCTGACGCCCGAGGACAAGGAGGTCAATCCGACGCAGGGCTTCAGCTTCAAGACCGTCGAGGTGCGCTCCCACTTCGGCGGCGAGACGGTGCTCGGCAACCTGAACAAGTTCACCCAGTACCACGTGATTGTCCAGGCCTACACCAGCCAGGGCAGTGGACCACCCAGCAAGGAAATCGCCGTGCAAACAATGGAGGATGGTAAGGGTCGAGAGTCCGGACCGGTCCGGTCTGGTCTGTCTGCTGGCATACATTGATTGGATTTGTTAATTGGCCGTGCACAAAATCTGACCCCAGACCAGGTGCAGGCTCCCTCCAGCAGCAGCAACAGCGGGCAGCGGGTAGCGGGGCTGGACGGAGCGCCCTTCAGTCTGGGGGCGCAAAAAAACGTTTAATAAACTTCTCCCTCGCCTTGCAGTGCCCTCATCGCCGCCAGAGTCGCCGCAGTGCGATGTCCTCGGCTCCACATCGATTTACATCACCTGGTCACCGCCGGACATTGACGGGCAAAATGGCAAAATCAAGGGCTACAAAGTGTTTTACATATCGATCGATGAGCTTTACGGTAAGCTGTCCTGTTCATTTTTTTTTTTTTTTTATACTTTTGCCGACATGCTCGTGCATGTGCAGGGCTGCAGGGCTGTTAACACACCCTGTAACAGCCTGTTAATGCTCTCCGCTAACAGCGTATGGGCTCTGCTGGCTACAGCGGGAGAACGGTAGCTGTTGCCCTCACTCTGCTCTCTCTTACGATCCACGATCCACTCCACTCTGCTCCTAGCTTATAAGCTAGCATCTATTTTTAATTACGTTCCCACGATGTAAACGGACGCGAATACTGCACAGCAAATTATGTGTACATAAATATATAGATTACACGCCGAATTCTTCTTTCGAACGTGCGTTGGAATACTCTTCCTATAAACTGATCCAACCTTCTAAAACAAGACATACTTTATGTCTGCCAAATTTTTCTTGATAACAGAAGCTTTTATGTTGGATAACGGTTGTAAATACACTTCTACATGTCTGTACATGAACATCATACATACATATGTCTTATTGGTTCCATGGGGTTACATACGCCCAAAACGATCGAGCATTGTGAGAGCTACAGCCAAGGCAATCAATCAATTTTAGTTTCAATTGATTACCGATTGTCAAACCATATTTGAAGGCCAAAGCAAACTGACTACCAGCCAGAAATATACACTCAGCCACGTGCCACACACAACCTTGTCCAGTTGCAGGCAACTTATGGCCAGAGCAGAGCCAGAGCTGCCCTGCCCGCCCGAACATCGCCTCAACTCATAACTCGGACTACGTGACTCGGCGTGAACTCTTTCGAGTTCTGAAACATTTGCAGAAATGACCCAACTAGCAGCGGGATTTCGTTGCATTTATGCAACAGCATCGTCATCGTCATCATCATCGGTCGATTACGAGTGCTGTGGCATGTGGCATATACAGTGTAGCCCGCATTCCGGAATGCGGCATGTTATGTGGCATGGCGTGTTGCTGCGCTTGCCCAGCTTCCGTTTTCCTTTTAGCCATTTTTTGCCTTGTTCCTTGTGCGATTTATGACACTTTTCAATTAATTAGCCCACTTCATGGTCCTCATATTTCCAATCAGCGCTAATTGTTCCCATTCTCGTTCTCGTTCTCGTTTCTCGCAGAGACCGATCCGGAGGTTGTCAAGTCAACAAATCAATACGTCACCATCGAGAATCTGCGCAAATACACAAACTACACGGTCTGGGTTTTGGCTTACACCAAAGTAGGCGATGGCATGAAAACCAAACCGTTTTATTGCCGCACCCACGAGGATGGTAAGTGGCATTCGGTTCAATGAACGCAAACGAGGTGCGGCATGCCCCTCATAGTCCCCCCCCCCCACCCCATTCGATGTCGTTGCCTCGCTTGCAATTTTACATGAGACGAGGGGGGAGAGAGAGAGAGAGCTTTATATATTCATGCACATATATTTATTTCTGGCGCCTTTCATTGCAACCGTCGAATGGAATGGAATGGAATGCAGTGCCCTCCGCGCCGCAAGCAATCAAGGCGATACCCGCGTCGAGCACGAAAATCATCATATCCTGGCTGCCCCCGGACCTGCCCAATGGTGACATCGTAAGTAGACACCCCCACGCCTAATTAGGCGACAGTTGAGCCCCCCGCAAGAAGCTCTTCCTCACACACCTCCTCTGCTCTGATTGCTTGCGCAGACGGGCTACACCTTTTACATGTCCATGCTGGAGGGCGGCCGCGAGGAGGGCACCCACAAGCGACTGCTGGGACCGTTTGTGGAAATGCACGAGACGGTCCGCACCCAGGAGTCGGCCACGTACCAGTTCTGGCTCACCGCCTCCACGAAGATGGGCGAGGGCGAGAAGACGCAGGTGGTGACGGTGCCGCCGAACAACAAGGTGCCCGCACGCATTGTCTCGTTCAGCCAGCGGATTGTGACGCCCTGGAAGGAGCACCTGGAGCTGCCGTGCCGCAAGGTGGGTGCCCCCGCGCCGGTGACCATCTGGCGCCAGGATGGCCACAACATGGAGACGAGTGCCCGCAAGACCATCGCCAAGAACGGCACGCTGTACATGAAGGAGTGCCAGGCGAGTGATGCGGGCAACTACACGTGCAGCGTGGAGAACACCTGGGGCAAGGACGAGATCGTGTACAACATTGTGGTGAAGGTGCCGCCCGAGGCGCCCAACCTGACGGTGATCAATGCCTACACGGACAGCCTGCACCTGGAGTGGCTGGACAACAGCCACGGGGGCAGCCCCATTCTGGGCTACGTCATCAACTACAAGCGGGACAACGGCGACTGGGAGGAGCTGCAGGTGGACGCCAAGACGACCTCCCATCTGCTCAGCAATCTGTGGTGCGGCACCCGCTACCAGCTGTACATCACCGCGTACAATAAGATCGGCACCGGGCTGCCCTGCGACATTGTCAACTCGTACACCAAGGGCAATCCGCCCGTGCAGCCGAAGCACTCGCAAATGATCACCAACAACTCGACGAGCGTCACCTGCTGGCTGGACTCCTGGGGCGATGGCGGCTGTGGCATTCTCTACTTCATGATCGAGTCGCGCATCTATGGCAGATCCACCTGGACTGTCGTCTCCAATCACATTCCGCCCACCGAGCGCATCTACACCGTCAGCGAACTGACTCCTGGCACCAAATACCAGCTAAAGGTGACGGCCCACAACAATGCGGGCTCCACGACGGCCGTTTACAACTTCACCACGCTCTCGCCACAAGGAGGTAGGATGCTGATCCCCACGCAGCGCACAAGCCAATACAATTCTCTCCCACTTTCAGTTCTGTACAACAATGATCACTCGACACCCGTCTCCCACCTGAGCGATCTGCCATTCTATGCGAACTTCAAGCTGCTGCTGCCCATCTGCGTCTCGCTGCTCATGCTGCTGGCCCTCATCGGAGCTGCTCTGTTCCTGCGCAAGCGAAGTAAGTGCACCCAGATGAGAGCGCTGCATGAACTAAATACTGACTGGCCATTGTAATTCCCATCCCCCCAAAACAGAACTCAACAATCAGGCGCGTCTGGCCAGCTCTTCGCTGTCAGAGTCGCCATCGCTGGCCAATCTGCAGAACAAACAGAACCGCGATCAGCAGTATCTGGCAGTGCGCTGCAATCCGGGCACCTCGCAGCCACCACGCGGCTCCAACTCCAACGATTCGGGCAGCTTTGGCAAGGCGGAGGGCAACGAGTACATCGAGGACATCTGTCCCTATGCCACGTTTCAGCTGAACAAGCAGACCTACAGCGAGAGCTCCTACAGCGGCAATGTCTACAGCGGTCCGTACCACTCGGTGCGCGGCTCCTTTGTCTATCACGATGTCAAGCCGGAGAGCTATCATGTGAGTGCAGTGGGATCACTCAAGTATTCTTAATGCTCAACTTTCTTCACCCCTAATGCCAGTCCAAGGAACCGGAGTACACAAAGGTGCGGCGAAAAGTGGGCCGCCTTCGGGATCCCCATTCGGAGAGTCAAGGTATGGTATTCGTGCTCATTCCCCACCCTGCCACTGCCACTGCCCCAGCCCCAGCCCATGCCCAAGCCTCACATTCCCAGCCCAGATTTAGCTTTAGCTTTAAGCCAAATTGAATCATTGCTCGCCAACTCATACGATCATCCGCCATGAACCGTTGTGCTCCTTATTTAACTCATCTCTTTCTCATTGCTCTCAACGTTCTCTCCATTCCGCACATTCCCAAACCAAAACCAAACCAAAACCAAATACCTCATCTCGATAAACAACAATCAACAAACAACGTACAACTCCATCGATCGTACTAAACTTTTAGAATCGGACAATCCAGGTTCCACAGATTCCGAAGTTAGGAAAATCCTAACGCTTCACATACCAATTACAGAATATGACACACTCGGCTCCGAGTCCGACAATGATGTGTCTGCACGCGCTCTTAACTCGGCCAAGTATCGCGCCCAACGTGGTGAGTGCTACGCACTGACCCTGAATTGCCACATTTACAGAACGATCCTCTAAGCAGATACCCAAGATGAGACCTCATCCTCATCGGAGACGACACCCACTAGCATGACACGCAAGTCAAAGCCACCGTTTGCAGCGCGCAAGCCGGGCAAGCCGGGCACCAGCGGCAAGCGGCACGTGCGAAGTTCCAGCGGCTATTCGAGCCACAATGAAGAAACTACTTTTAGGTAAGCCCAGCCAGCGCACCGAGTCGAACTGTTAGCTGTGTCCGCTATATGTAGTGCATAATTAGAACCCTGTACGTTTAGCATATCCAACTATCCACCAAACTATCAGGACCACATAAATCCACCAGCTCGTTTTTCGGATGCCAACGAGAAGTCTAAGACACAGACGTCGCCACGTATGCGTGCCAATCAGAAACTGCAGCGGGAAGCCTTCCAGATCAATGTCTAAATGGGCCCCCCCCCATATAAACCATGAATCGAGCAGATCTAGTTTTAGACACACCTATACATTAAATTATTTGAGCAGCCTCCCTGTATAAACGAATGCGAGTAACGAAGAATTGTAAAATTTGTTGTAAAATCCACCCAAGACAAGAAGACACACAAAAACTAAACTTACAAAAAATAATGCAGCAGCAGCAGCAGCAACCACAAATCTTTCAACTATTTACAACAACAAGAAAATGGCAGCAAGAGAGCGAGAGGACAGTAAAAGGAGAAAGAAAATGTAGAAATTTTCGAGTGGATTTTGATTTTCAACGAACGAAGGAACGAACGAACGATCAGATCAGAAACAGCACGAAAAATAAACCATAAGACTTATTTACACACTGATTATGCTTAGTTGAACTTGAGTAAATAAAAGAAAGGAAGTGAAAGGAAAAGGAAAAGCTGCATGAATACGAGTATATAACGAAGGTACATCTAAAATATAATTAATGTTATAGCTCCTAAATTAGGCATTTAATGTATGAGGAAGAATGGGAAGGAACTGCGGCAGGCCGCAGATCAGAGAGTGCTCTGCAGCAAGCCAAACGAAACGAAACGAGACGAGGCGAAAGTAGAACGAGCAAAGAGAAACAATGGCAGAGCATGATCAGGTCGGATTAAATATATATATATAATACGAGTACTAAACTATAAACGATGGGCATTTGTGCTAAACTGCAGAAATTCTTTGCATTTGTAGTAAATTAAAAAGAAAAAAACAGAAAACAACTAATTATGAGCATTTCGTTAAACTGAATTGTTTGTTTAAACCATTTTTGCGTCAGTTTGTATGCGCGAGTGTACTTGACAACTGTTAGCTAGTTATTTAAATGAATTTAATTGATTTACGGGAGAAACACAATACAGAAATAATACAATTACCGAATACACACGAATACCGAATGCATTCAGATAGTTTATGAAACTGTTGTAAATAGCTAAGCGTCATACAATTAATTCTACACAAAGCGTACGAGTATTATATACGAATAAAACACAACACACAACACAATAAATGTTTGTGGACGATATAACATAACGAAACGAAACGAAAACGAAAAAGCCAAAGTCGTAAACCAGCATGCATTTCCATAAAAGCCGAAACTAAGCAGCCGCTCAAAAGACATCTACTAACCATAACGGAACCCCAGACGAAACAAAACTTATAGCCGAATATTTGCCAAACAGACAGACAGACAAACAGACGCAGACACAGACACAGACACGGACATTGCTCCTGTACCATACATGCGATTATTATATATTAAATCTATTTTCCAATAGCTACAACGACAAAACAAAAATAACAACAGCAACCAAGCAAACAATACATGACAATATGACACAACAAATACATAAATACCGAGTACATATTAAATACATTAACAAAACAAAACAAAAAACAAATAAAAAAACCAAAAAAAAAAAGGGAATAAAACCAAAGATCATGTATGTATGAAAAACTTATAAAGTTAAAGTTGAATTAGCATTGAGAACACATTTGGCAAAAAGGCAACAAAGAAAACTCTTCAGACTGCACTTTAAATGGAAAAAAAAAAGCAAAAACAAAAGCTAACCTGTAGGCATTTACTTGGTTGTAAATTGATTAAAACGTTGCGGAATTCAAAGTCTTAAGCATAAATCCAGTTGTAAAATGACACACTAAAACGATTCTTCTAAAGCAGCACAACAGTTTATGTACATTGAAATGTGGAAAAAATAATGAACAAAACTTTAAAGCAAAATACATGACATGACTTATGATATAAAAAACAAAAAACCAAAGCAAAGATTTGTCTTTCCTTTGCCATTCCAATCTATTATTTTCCATTATTTTCTTTCTGTTTCGTTTGGGAGTTAACAATTTGTCGCATTTATTTACACTTGACCGTTTGAGTAAAACAGATGTGAACGCCGCGTTGCGGGCGGGACTTGCAATAGATATAGCATAGTATAGTACACCAAAAAGAATAAAAAAGAGCCTCCTTACACACTAAATCTATTCTCGGACCTTATCCTCCCCCCACCGCCACATATCCTTGTTGGTTTTTCGCAATTGTTGCACTTAAAGCATTTTTTCATAAAGATATACACATGACAGATCGATAGTTTGCGGAACTAGAGCTATACAATGATTGTGGTGTGTGTGTGTGTGTGTTCACTTACACATAACTTAGGGCTAGACACAGGATACGGGATACGGGATACAGGATACATTAAATCTTAGTAGTGGTTTTTCTCTGGCTTACAAAGGGTTGGATTACACTCTAACATTTCGCTTACAGAACACACACGAGGAGTAGGGAGTACAGAAAAAGGCTCGTAAACACTCGTAAAACTCAGCATGTTAACGTGTATAAAATTGGAGTTGGAGTTGGTTTTGGGTAGCAAAAACGTTTCCACAGGGAACTGGGGCTGGCACCTTAAGGAATAACTCTAAGCTAAAAACATGGATGCGATCCAACTTTGATTGGTTTTGATTGCTTTTGTTGCTTATGGCAAATATCAGAACATAATCGGCTTGTCCTTGCACTGGTCTATTACATAGCCGGTGAAGCGCTTTAGAAACTTGGGATACTCGCGCTTGTACACAGCACGCAGAGCACTGGCCGGCGCCCAGCCACCAGGATTCACTACAAAAAAAGAGGATGCATAATTAGGAAAAGATATCAAGGGATATACGGACAGAGCTAGATGTACGTACCCACAGAGCAGTAGGTTATTTTGCAGGTTAAATCATTGCGATTCAATGGCTGGCCCTTGACGTAGTCGTCGGGCAAGTGGGTTTGGCAGGCCAGTATGACGGTGAGGAAGATGCGCACGCATTTACCGTTCTTGGACTCTTGCTTGGCATACTCCGTGGAATTGTTGCACACCACCCACGTGTCGCGGGCGCCCGGCTCGAGGTTGTCGGTGATTTTGCGCATATGCGACCAGAACTGTGCGTCCCGCTGGCTGGCCGGCCAGATGCGTTTGTGGGTTTGCAAAAAGAGCAGCGTGTCTGCTGAGATTTTCTCCAGAATTGTGCAGTCCTCCAAGGTGGCTAATGGGGGAAAACCAGAGTCACGATTGTGCCACACAGCATAAAGTTTAAGCTGCACTACTCACTCTCCCAATCGTTGCGGAATTCGGGCATAAAGAAGTAATGGCACATTTCGCGAGCCGTCACACCCTGCACCGAGTGATAGGCCTTTAGGGGATCCATCACCAGACCATTGACCTCCTCCTCGCGTTTGTACATTTTGATTTCGCCCTCGTCGGCAAAGATTTGCCAGCCGTTGCCATCCTGGCCGACGCCCTCGCGTGCCTGGTGCAGTTGCTCCCTGCAAACGCGATCAATCTGTGAAAAGAAAATCCAATTAGTGACTCAATTATCGGCATGGATGGCAATTTCCTGCATTTACCTCGGGCCACAGGGCATGGCACTTGGCCTCTGCACCGGTGCCGAACTCCTCGCGCGCCTCCTCACCCTCGGCGACCGCCTCGTGGGGCACATTCACCAGTGTCTGTGAGATTTGGGACTGCAGTTTCAGTTTGAAGCGCAGCTGCATGTCCTCCTCGATTTTGTCCAGTCCCGTTTCAACAGCATCAAAGAACTCATCCTCCGGCAATGTGGAATGTGGGCCCTCCTGCAACACACACAAGAAATGACATCTCGATTAGCAAGTTTCTCCAAAAACATCTACGAGGGTTCGGCCTAATTAATTTTAATGACGAGACCGCGTCGCTCAGTCCAATTGGAAGGAAATGGGACGTGCTTCGCATAAATTAATCGGCAGGCAACACTTGTGCCGTCAAATGGTCCAAGAAAATCCAATTTATGTTGTTTTTGTTTTGTTGTTCCTCTACTTTTGCTTCCCTAACCAGGCAGCAGGCAGAGATTCTCGACTAGCATGCGTAATTGAGCGAGCATAATGGCCACAAAGGCGCATCTTTGTGCCATGAATACCCAAGCAGAAGGCTGTCTGGCATGCTGGGACTGTACAGTGAATACACTTGAAGGCGGAGCAGTGAGATTGGGGCAAAGGGAACTCAAATTCAAGGGTTCCCTTCCTTATAGGCCTCACTGTACCCGCATTGTGACGTCTGTAGACGAGGCGCGTGGCGTACGGCGACCGGCAACAGGCGCAGAATAAATGCGGTGAATGGAATCTTTGCAACTGAATTGATATTTATTAATTAATGCAGACATGTGCGCGCCCCCCCCAGGCGATGAAATAAGCACAGCCCACACCCCAAAGAGGAGGAAGACAAGTGCATCGGCCACAAGCGAGCGAAATGTGGGCCATATTTTAATGGCGATGAAGTCACTGCTCAGCGAGTACTTATCCCCATGGCGTCGGAAAGTCTCCTCTTACCAAAGTCCTTCGCCCTATAATATATATGCTGTTGAATCGGAACTCCACAGAAAAACCACCGAAAAAGGGGAGAGAGAGCCAACGCGCGAGAGAGAGAGAATGCAGCGTAAGCGAGCGGGCGAGCGTCCGGCCAAATCCCTCCGTTTAGCGCAAGGACACGAAACAAACTGTTGCTGTTGGCCAGGCCAAACTGAAAAGCCCGTAAACGGGCCAAAGCCAGAGCGAGGCAGAGCTGGCAGCAGCTGCCAGAGAGCATGGCCCAACACGGGGGAGAGCCAGTGCGGGTGAGAGAAAAGCACTGAAGAAAGCTTTAATGAAAAGGATTTGCTCGCATTTAAATAATAAATCAATGTGTGGGGTGGGTTTTGAGAGGGGCTACTCCTAATGGCAGGGACAGCTTGGCGCCACAAATGAAAGCAATTTGGTTTAAGCAGCGAAAGCCGCCAAAGTTTTATTACGAAAAGCGGAGCCGAACACCTACCGCAATTTGTTTGACCTTTCCCTTCTGAAAGCCGGAGCGCCAAAGAAATCGCACCGAGGGCATTCCCACTTTTGTTTGCGCGTGCTGCGATTTTAGATTGGAGTTTGGCGCTAACCAAACGACACTTTTAATTTGTTTATCAATGCAACTGACAAAAGGTTTCACAATCTGCACACAGAAATTAAAAGCCACGACAAATATGAAGAAGAAACTGTTTTGGCTTTGGTTTGTTTGCACCGCAAATTGGTTTATGATTGGTACGTGTTGGCGGCTCGATCGCTGACCGCGAACTGACCAAAGCCCAGGCCATAAGCCATGAAGTGCGACGCGAGCCAGGCTAAAAGCAAGAGCAGAGCTTGGCTCAGAGAGAGAGACACGGGCCAGATGGTTTACTCTATTTGTATTTTGAAAGAGAATCCTACATGTAAAGTAGCTCACTTTTCGATCATTTCTTGGACGCATTCGTCAACCTCCATGACTGCATTATGGGCTCATGGTAAATCTTCTGCAACGTCAAGCTGTCAATGCGCAGCACTGCAACAGTCTAGACGCCCACCTTTTGCGCTTGAGCAGTCGCCAAATGAAGCAGAAATCTGATAAAAAAAAGGTTCTGCTGCATATCCATTGTTTGGGCAGCAAATATTAATTGAATGGAACACAAAAATAACAAAATTATGGCGGAAATCAGAGAGGGGAGAGCTGGGCAATTAAACGCCAAAGGGATTGCATGCGGCGCATGAGATTCGATCGGAACATGGGAAACAAACATAGCACATTCTCCATTATTCAATCGGAAATTGTTTAAAAACAAATACATGGGCCATGTTCTGCATTCCGTTCGTGTGATGAAATCCGTTGATACAACCAGAGAGTTTATTTTAAGACGAAGCAGGGCGGAGCAGGGCATGCAAATGGCTTCTCTTTCTCTGCCCTCTCCGTTGTGTTTGCAATCAGCATCAGCATTCCGTGGCAGTGGCAACGGAACGTGTTTGGCCCGAATTGCTCTGACCGTGAACGCAATTCGGACGGCGGTTTGTGTGTGCTAATGAAGGCAACACCGAACTCAAAATTGTAAACTGAAACTCACCTCGAAATCTGGGCCAGGATATGATAGGCGTTTCAGCCTTTCGATTTCGTCCTTGGATCTTCTGCGAATAGAACCCACGAAAATGTGTCTTAGTTTTTTGTCCATCGTTCAGGACCGGGGGTCTGGTTCAACATACTTATTTTGCTCTTCGGAGCGACGGCGCCTATCAATTTCGCGCTCCAGTTTGCGCTTCCATGACTCATCGCTCTCTGCTATGATTTCCAGGCAATGTTGCAGGGTAGTCAGCACGCCGGATGTTGTGGCCCGAAACGTGATGGACTCGCCCTTCAGGGAGAAGTGTCATTACATGCCGCAAAACGCTTGTCAAGTATTTCATTTCGCTTTACCTTGAAATCAATGCACTTGAGGCCATCGCCCAAGTCCAGTGGCTGGGCATTGGGCTTGTTCAGCTCCGAGCAGGCATCGAAGTAGCGCTGCAGCGTTTCAATCTGCCCGAACAGAATGTCCTTGAAGGTCTCCAGCTCGCCGACCTTCTCGCGTAGATTGCGCTGGGTCTTCTTGAGGCTGCCGCCGCTGGTTAGCGAAATGGTGTTGGACTGCAGCGACATGGTGCTGCCGTGCCGTCGCAGCGAGGTGGTGTCCGTGCTGCCAGTGTCCTCCTTATACAGCTGGAGCACCTCCACCCAGTGCATGCGATCCTCGCTGGTCTCGGCACGCAGGCACCAGTTGTTCAAGTTATTCACCACCACATCGAACCGCAGCTCGTCCGACTCGTGGGCCTGCAACAAACCGGGGAACAATACAATACAATACAATCATTCGAATCAGTTGCCTTGTTTGCTCCGAATTAGTGCGAATTACAGGAAGGGTCCCTGGCATGAGTCACCAGCATATATAAATACATACATGAATGGGTTGGTCTTGGCCACTGCGACCGTACAAATAGATAAAGTATGGGCCACAAGTGCACACTCATTCCGAAACGCCCTCCGTAAACAACACACGCCCTCCTGTCAACACCCCAACCAAAGACATTAAAGTCCGTGCCCCGGAGGAGGTGTGTTTGTGTGCGCTGGCAGTCGCACTGGCAGGGGCACCCCACTTACATTGATGACTTCAATTTGGTCTATTTTCGTCGACATTCGAGTATATCGCTGTCCAGGCAACGTTAATTGATTGCGCTGCATTGATTGCGTCGCTGGGAGTGCGAGTGCCAAGTGTGAGTGAGGAATGGGAATAGAAATGGACATGGGAATCCAGCCTGGGGTCGTGGCCGTGGTCATCGAGGCGGTTTCGTTGGCTAATTTGACCAAAACACATGCGCGCACACACACGCGCCCATTACTTTTTTATTAGTTTAATTAAGAACACTTGCTGGGGCTCTCTCCAGCCCAAAAACGCACCCGAACCCTGCTTCCTTACCTTGATGGTTGCCTTGGTCAGGCTGATGGCACCGCGGCAGCCGAAATCCGATTCGGACTCGGACTTGTAGTAGGAGAGGGTGCCGTCCTTGAGGACAATGTAGCGTGGCTGCCAGCCGTAGATGTAGTTGGTCCACTTGCTCAGATAGCCGCGCAGCTCGATGCTGTTGTCCAGGTACTCCTCCTCTTCGGAGGCATCGCTCTGGGAGCCAGCCGCCGCTTCGTTGCTGGATGGCGGCGATGTGGATTCCCCCGTCGCTCCGGTGGCCGTAGTCATAGCGCTGCTTGTCGTCACCACATCCATGCCGAAACTGAAGGCCGTTCAAGTTATCTATCAAACAGAAGTATTTTAATCAGCAGGTTGCTGGAGCGGAGTAGATTAAAAATATATTGCGCCACGTCCGCGCAATGTAAACAACTACAACGCCGGCTGGCCAGCCAGCAGCGTCGAATGGCAATTGAAAAAGCCACATCGTGATAATCCAATTCAATCATCATCATCAAACGCCTGACTCAGTCTTCGGGTGCAAGCAACTTTGTTGTTGCTTCGGCTTCTGCTGCTGCTGCTACTACTGCCACTTCTAATTGGGGCCGGGGCCGGGTGGCATTTACTTTGCTTTGACTCTGCGACGCTGCCTTCCTTTCATTTCAGCCTGGCTTGCCTTCGTTTGCACTCACCTTTCGTTTATTGATTGACGCTGTTCTCCACACACATCTGTGCAACACGTTGTTACGTGCTCTTCTTCGACTCTTCTCGGTTTGTGCAACCGCACATATTCTAATCATGCAATTTTTCGAATTAATTTGTTGTTTTGATCTTTGAAATAGAGGTGTCAAACCATCGAGGACACTATCGATAGTATCGATATTTTACTGCTAGCCTCTACTATCGACGGTTTTGCAACTATCATGATAGTATCGGAGCTACAGTCGTTGCGCTTTTTGTTGGGATTGGCTGCTATAAAATACAAAGACAAATCTGTAAACAAATCGACAGGTGGCATCTAATTTTTAGAATGGACAAGTTCATAAAAGGTTTCAATGGTTTTTTAATAATTATTTGAGCCCGATACTTTCACGATAAGAACGATTTTTTTTTTTTAAACATTCAAAACTATCCATAGGCTCACTATCAATCGTTTGACAGCTCTACTTTGAAAAGTTGGAATTAGTGTGACCTTTGTTGTAGTGTGCCAGTATAACTGTCTATCGCAACTACACCATCTCATTTTCGAAATATACCGAAATATACTGCATGTAACTTTCGTGGAAATATAATGTAATGACATTTGTTCTAAATCACGGTAAATAAATCGAAAGTTTACTTATTATATATTATATTCGTAAAAGCCAAGCAACTTGTTGCTACCTTGTTTTATTTTACAGAGCTGATAAATGTATAACCATAGACAGAAATTTTGTATTTTCCATTATCCCTTTATATAAAAATTAGTTGCATTTTTAGGTTCTACAATGTGTCTTTTATTCATAACTTTAAATAATTAAATGTTTGATTTCGAAATATTTCCATTTTATAGCTTGAATTATATCCATTAAAAATCCCAATCTACCTGTTGATACCCTGTTTAAAGTCGTGACCCCAGCAGTGCTGCAAAACGCCCTTATTCCCACACAGCTGTTGCCACCGAAAAGTTCTTAATTATATTATTCTCTTTTGTTTTGCTGCTCTTTTGTTTGCTTTAGTAATTGTTATGTTCCCTTTGCATTCTCTGACCGTTTTGTGCCTTATCCTTGCCACATGCCAGACCAAGTCCATCAAAAAGGGGCAGGCCAATCTCCTGGCGCCGACATTCAATCTGGACGACTGGCAGGGCAAATGGTTTCCCTACGCTCCCGGAGAGCCACACATTCCGAAAGTGCAACGTGTACTGGAGACGACCACAGCCTCCACCATCAAAGATGATTGGACGGGCAAGTGGTTCCCCTTTGGTCCGGGAGAGCCGCATGTGATGAAGAATCAGAAGCCGAGCACATCGACGCCACCAGAGGCTTCTACAGACAGCTGGAATGGCACATGGTTCCCGCAGGCACCCAATGAGCCCCACAAGCATCAGCAAGCGACAGTCAAACCCCTGAAAGAAACCATCTGTGATGACGGAATGGCAAGTAGATGGGATTTCGCCTTTGAGCCATGACTCATCTTTGTTTATTCCAGAGCAATCTCTCCGTGGATTATGATCCGAATGATGTGGGACAGAGCTTCAAAATGCTGTGCATCAGCAGCAATCGCAGCAGCTACGATCCGGACATGTCCAGGGAGGCCCTGCTCACGGAGCACTTCCTGCCCAGTGCCTATGTGCCGCCGTCCAAGTGCCTGAACGTGTCCATCGAGTACACGCATCTCCCACCCACCAAGTAGGGAACATACATCCAAGAGTTTTCTTCCCATATTAATTCGATGCCCATTTTATTCGCAGTGGCCCCTTTCGTCCGTTGCCAGCGGAGTACGGCACCTACTCGTACCTGCCGCCACAGCGATACATGAGGAATCTTGCAGAGGGTGCCATTGTCATGCTGTACCATCCCTGCGCCTACCAGGGCCAGGTGGATCAGTTGCAGCAGATGGTCGGCGGCTGTCTCTATCGCCACCTCGTCACGCCCTCGCAGTCGCTCTCGCCGGAACGACCGCTGGCGCTGCTCGCCTGGAGCCACATCCTAGAGATGTCCGTGGTGGACAAGCATCTCGTGATGGATTTCATCAAGAAGCACGCCAAGCAGGGACCCCTGGCAGTGGAGAACCTATCGCGACTGGTGGACAAGCGGCAGTCCTACAAGGCGGGAATGCAGACGGAGGCGCGTCTTGTTACGAGTGCGGATGATTACGAGCTGTGCGGCTATTTGGAAGAGCAAATGTAGTGCAGTGGATTTACTTTACAACGTGTTAACTAATTTGTTGAATAAAATTCGAATATTTTGATGTACGTTAATGTTTCAAAATGAGATGTTGTTACCGCCAACTATCGAGAGCTCATGCTTGCAGTATTCTTGCAGATACCAAACGCGATCGAGTTATATACATATAGAGGAATCTAATCTAGTTCAAGAGCATGTACAAACGAGTAAATTCATTGTTACTTAGCTTGGAAAACATATTTAACATTATTGAAAGGAAATTTCCTGTGTAGTTACCGTGTAGTTAAAAAAGTGACATTTCTGTTTACCTTCTCTGTTTAAACCGTATTTCATAAGTAATACAATTATAATCCATTTATAATTCTCAAGATTTTAGAAAATTGATTTGTCTATTGGATAAAACTATGCATTTAGAGCTTAGGGTCTTATTTATAATGTAATATAAAGTGGAATATTATAATTGAGAAATAGGATTTTCCTCGGTATATTTACGGTATATTATGAAAAAGAAAAGGTATGTTTGGGTATATTTTTGAGGGTTAGGCGATATATATTGCCGATAAATCCGAGAAACATCGATGTTTGCCGACATCGATGTTTTCGATGTTTTGTTCTCTTTTCTCTTGATAAAAATTTTGTTCTCTTTTCTCTTGATAAAAATCAACTAATTAAACGATCGGCGATCCCTATTTATTTCGAACACACATTGACACCGCCACACCACTCCGACCAGTCCCACTCCGACCGCCGCCAGCCCATCATTTCATCCAATATTTGTCCAAATGCTCTGGCGTGCGTAGAGAGCGAAGAAGAAGCAGCAGCAGAAACAACAGCGGAGAGGTGAAACAAAGGAGACGCACACAAAATACAATTTAAATCGTGAATTGACACAAGCGACGGCCTCGACTGCGAACGTAACGCTGACACACACAGAGAGAGAAAGCCGCTGGAGTATCACGTGATAATTATCTGCGACTCGTAGAGCACAGCACCCATCCACCCACACGACATCCCCCACATTCACATCCTGCGGCAGTTGTGTTTCTTTACATAACAACAGCAGAAGCAGAGGATTAATATATTATGAACAACCTGGCGGACACGGTGGTGGTGGATCCCGGTTTCGGTGGCGGCGACAAGCAGCAGCAGGCCCCCGTACCCCCTCAGGATGCCAGCGTTGTGGTGCCACCACCGCCCACCAAGCAATCGTCGGCCCTCAAGAAGACCAGCCGCTATCGCAGTCGCTCACTGAGTGCCTCCTCCACGGACTCCTTCAGCTCTGCCTCGTACACGGGCAGCAGCGAGGACGGCGACGATGTGCCGCCCCGTGAAAAGGTTCAGAAGAACACCGAAGGCAGCTCTGATTTTTGTGTGCGCAACATTGCTGCCCAGCATGCGTTTGGTCGGCGCGAGATCGAGATTGCCGAACAGGAGATGCCCGGCATTATGGCCCTGCGCAAGCGTGCCGCCGAGGATAAGCCCCTGAAGGATGCCAAAATCGTCGGCTGCACACACATCAATGCCCAGACGGCGGTGCTCATTGAGACCCTGGTGGAGCTGGGGGCCAGCGTCCGCTGGGCTGCCTGCAACATTTACTCCACGCAAGTGAGTAGCGTCACTTGATCATCATCATCATCATCTCCTCTAGCCATAATTTCCTCCCATTTGCCTCGCGAGTCGCGACAATTGTTGCTACGCAAAACGAAGCGCAGCACAAACAAATGATCAATCAAGCCATGTTAATCAATTAAGTGCTGGCTGTGCGGGTCTCTCCCCGTCTCCGTCTCCGTCTACGCCGCCGCAGCGGCTCAACAGTGTTTGGCAATCGATGACGCGACGTTGCTGATAATTGATGTGCCCTGAATTGGGTCACATAGCGCCAGGCGGCGTCGGGCAGGACCATGATCGGGTGTACACACCGATGTCTCCCATGTGGTCCAAGGCTGTGTGGCCCATCAGCTCTCCTGGTGCCGTGGCCAATGTAATTAGCACAAGTCTCCCCGCCTCTAACCAGTTTATGGTTCGTCTAATGAAACGCTGGCCGACATGCCAAGGTTTTCATTGGCTTTGCACAGCTTTTTTATTATTATTTTTTATCGAGAACTGCCATGACACGTTGTCACGCTGAATCAGAGAACCGAACCCCCAGCCCCCCCCCACACACAGACCCTGTCATGTTTAGCCCCTGTCCCAGGCACCGAACCGTAGCACGGGGCTTATCAGACAAGTGCCGTGCTTAAAGAGGGTGCAGCAATGTACTGGAAATAAGTTCCTAATCTTTACACCCCCCACCCACCATGCTATAAGAGACCCCAAACAAAGCCAAATATACGAGCCCACTGATTAATCAATGCTCTCTCCCTGCCTCTCTCTCGCCTGCAGAACGAGGTGGCCGCCGCTTTGGCCGAGTCCAACATACCCATCTTTGCCTGGCGCGGCGAGACGGAGGAGGATTTCTGGTGGTGCATCGATCGGTGTGTGAATGCCGAGAACTGGCAGCCCAACATGATACTGGACGATGGCGGCGATGCCACCCATCTGATGCTGAAGAAGTATCCCACAATGTTCAAGCTCGTCAAAGGCATTGTCGAGGAGAGCGTCACCGGCGTGCATCGCCTCTATCAGCTGTCCAAGGCTGGCAAACTGACGGTACCCGCAATGAATGTAAACGATTCGGTGACCAAGACCAAATTCGATAACCTCTACAGCTGCAAGGAGTCCATACTGGACAGCTTGAAGCGCTCCACGGACGTGATGTTTGGCGGCAAGCAGGTCGTTGTCTGTGGCTATGGTGATGTGGGCAAGGGCTGTGCCCAAGCCCTCAAGGGACAGGTGAGCATCAGACACGCCAACGTCTTCCCTGGAATATATATCACTTAAATCCATTTTCCCCAATCTTTGTCTATAGGGCTGCATTGTGTACATCACCGAAATCGATCCGATATGCGCACTGCAGGCGAGCATGGACGGTTTCCGGGTGGTGAAGCTGAACGAGGTGATCCGCAATGTGGACATTGTGGTCACTGCCACCGGCAACAAGAATGTGGTGGTGCGCGAGCACATGGACAAGATGAAGAGCGGCTGCATTGTGAGCAATATGGGTCACTCCAATACGGAGATCGATGTGAATGGGCTGCGCACGCCGGACCTCAACTGGGAGAAGGTGCGCTCGCAGGTGGATCACATCATCTGGCCGGAGGGCAAGTACATTATACTGCTGGCTGAGGGACGGCTGGTGAATCTGAGCTGTTCGAGCATTCCCTCCTTTGCGGTGTCGATTACATCGGCGACGCAGGCGCTGGCCCTCATCGAGCTGTTTAATGCACCGCCCGGCCGCTACAAGTCCGATGTGTATTTGCTGCCCAAGAAAATGGACGAGTATGTGGCCAGCCTCCATCTGCCCACATTCGATGCCCATCTGACGGAGCTGAGCGACGAGCAGGCCAAGTACATGGGCCTCAATAAGGCCGGTCCTTTCAAGCCCAATTACTATCGCTACTAAAGGCGTTGCGCCACGAGGAGGACAATAACAATAACAGCAACAGCAGCAGCAGCAACCAGCAAACAGCAGCAACCAGCAACAATTAGAAGAAACAACGCCAACGAAAGTATTGTCTTTGCAAAAGTAAAACTATTTAAGAGAGAAGTCTGGACGGAAATTTGATGATGGCTAAGGTGAATCGAGACGGACGTGCGGAGGAAGAGCAGCCCTCTTGACATTGTTGACAACACACCGAAACCCAAACACACACACACAACACAACACAACTCAAAAAAGAAGAGAACACACGAGAACACAAAGTTACTATTACAAAATGTATTGCTTAGTTTAGCGAGTAGCAGATCCAAATGACCAGGCTCCAAAGCGGCAGAGAGCACGGCTTACTGGAGATACTGGAGATGAATTCAAATACCTTAGTTTGCTTTTAACGTTAGCATTTAACGTTTTTTTCCGACAGTATTTAGATTGCATTTTTGTTGCATATTTTTCGTTTGTCGTTAATCAACACCTAACATGCACAACACTGCTGACCACTGACCAACACTGCTCTCTTTCTCTCTCTCTATCTATCTATCTCTCTGTCTCTGCTTCAACCCAAATCCAAAAACAAATCATGTGAATCCTCCAAAGAATTTAACAATTTGAAACGTTTTATTGCCGTACTTTGAATTTATGTAACTACTACTACTATATGTATGTATGTATGTGTGTATAACTATATGTATATTTTCTTGTCGTATTCTTTATGTACTTAATTTGTTAAATGTTCTATGTTCGCTACCTACCGCCGCCCAGGCACTATTCATAGTTTGGTTCCGTTTTTGTTGAGCGTCCCAAAACAATGTTAATTGAAAATGCAGTGCAAAAAGTAATTCCATTTATTCAATTATATACACGCGCTGGCATATACACATATATATATATATATCAGATCCAGAATATATATACACTGCATATACACATATGCATATTAGAGAGAACTTTATGTATAAAAAAACAAAAACAAAACAAACGAAAAGTCTAAAAGCGAATTAAAACTGAAAAATGTTTGTAAGAAGTTTTGTGAGACATGGAAAAACATTAATAATAAAAAAATGCATTCTTTATTGAGCAATGATGAGAGGCGGGGGTTTTTAAGGATCTGGCAAGGGATATACCTACGTGATATAGGGGATATAACTCTACGTAAAAAATAGACTAGAATATCCCTTTATCTGTAAGGTAGCTATGGAAATGAATTTAATAATATTTCTCTAATTTGGAACAGTGTAAAATATATTGCCCCAGTTCCAGGCAGGATCTGGGATTTCATCGTTTCAAAAGTCTCGAATCCCGTATCGAAATCCATTCGCTTATTTACAGTGATTTATCGCCTCCGCCTGCCTACCAGGCACAGACCTCCCCGCGCTCCACCTGCCCAGAGATATACACAGTGAGGAAACTGTTCCCTTTTTATCAATGTATTATATTCAGATGCATCATCACTCGTCTACTATTTCAAAGTTTATTCATGATATTATTATGCCTTAAAATTGTTTTGTTTTTCTTTGATTTGTTATAAAATGTAAATTACACGAGTACGTTACACAAAAAATTATACACTTTTTTTTCACTTCATCATCAGCATCAGCTTCATCATCATTATGCATTGTTGTTACAATTCGTTTTTATAATTTGTATGTATAATTAAAATGCCGTAGACTACATAAAAATGGTTCTGTAGATCCGTCTTAATTAAGGTTTTAATGCTAAACACATTGCTGCTGTGGCTGTTGCTGCTGTGGCCCCCCGCCCAGAATGGATGGGTCGTCATTATAGTCGTTGGTGTCCACCGTGCGTGTGTCCTGGTCCTCGTCGTCGTCCTGGTCGTCGCTGTCTACATCGCGTAAAAATAAGTCTTAAAAGATTGGAACAGAGCCGAAAAGGTTTTGCGTGACGTGACTGAAGAGAAAAAGGGAAAAACTAAACTAATATTAAGCGAAGCGATGTTTCGAGATGTGTGCTGTGTGTGTGTGTGTGTGGTGTGTGTTTGTTGGTGTTGTCTGGTGGTGGTTGTGGTGCATGCTGACCGTTTGCATCTGGATGGGATCTGGGTGGAGTGCTCGCATCCTCCTCCCCGCTTAGTCAAGGAAATGCTGCTTGAGGTGCTTCAGCATGCCAAAGGTGCGGAATCTGCGTATCTTCATGACCTTCATCAGCTCCTCGTCGCAGATGGCAAACTGCTTGTTCTTCGGATCGTACAGATCCCGCTCCTTGATGATGGCCCATACCTTCTTGACCACCTCGTGACGTGGCAACGAGGGTGCGCCCATGAGGGCGGACAGCTCGGGCGAGAGATTGTAGGCGCGGGTGAAGCCGGTGCTCTTGCGCGGTGCACCCGTGCCGGAACCACCGCCGCCGGCGGCCTTGGCCTTCTTCTTGGCGGGCGGCTTCTTGACCACCTCGTAATCGGAATCGGAGCCAGCATCACTTTCGGTGCCGGAGTCATCGGCGTTCAGTGTCTTGCGCTTCTTCTTGGCTGCCTTGTGCTTGGTGGGCTGTGGCCGCTTCTTCTGTACCGGCTTCTTCTTGGCCTTCTCCTCCTCGCTGCTGCTGGGGGACTCCTCTTCGCTGGGCTCGCTCTCATCGTCCGGATCGGCATCGGGATCCTTGTCATCGTCGTCATCTTCATCCTCGTCCTGCTGCTCGTTTATCACCTCCATGACGATCTTGTCGAACTCCTTCTTGCGGCCGAGCAGCGAGCAATTGAGTTTTCCCTCCACCTGCTCGCGCACCCGCTTGGCCGAAATGGTGGCCAGATCGGCGTCCTTCAGCACCGCCTGCACTTCGCGGCGCAGGTCCTCGCTGGAAATGTCAGACATCTTGTTCTTGTTCTTCTTGTTGTTTTGCTGTAGACGCGCAGAGGGCCCCCCTTCTTCAGACACGTTTCTGCGGCACTGCGTGTGGATCGGGTGGCACGTGCAGGTGGAATTAGTTGGGGCTAGGTCTGTGTTAGGCTTGGGTGCGAACTGCTGCTCACCCGTGTGGCTGCTTTTAGCTCAATTTTCACCTTTATTTGCCGATTTTTTCTTTCAGCTAAGCGTTTTTTTCTTTATCCGGCGTCTGTATAGGGTTGCAACTTGCGATTGGTTTATGCTGCAGTTTCCCGATATCGCTATCTCGCAACGGAAGCAACTCTGGGGCAGGGCTGCCACTGCTATAAGTTCGGATGAGCAACAACAGATGGCGCTCTGTTGATTGCTTCGTGGGGGAGTAAATTTGCAAAAATTCAACTAAACAAGAGCTTAAACAAACTATTTAATTGAATCGTTTTATTAACATTTCGAATAGAATAAATAACTGCAGTTTATGGTCATTTTGGTTTCAACTGGTTTGTTGTGTGGCTGCCCTGGTTAGTAGCGATAACGATAGCCGATAACAGCGAGAACATATATAAAAAACGTCGCGTATTTGTTGTTCACACAAAACTTTTAATAAACATTTTATAACTATTAACGCTCAATCCAACGCTCTAGTTCGGGTCCTAGATGTTTTACCAGTGCCCCCCGTTGTTAGTGACACGCCACGTGCCGCGTAATCCCCTCGAACTCCACCAGCTGCAGCAACAATAACAATCGCTGGCGACCAATAAAAAGAAAAATACCAGCAACAACTACAACAACAGCAACAACATCAATCTGGCGCTGAGGTAATTTTGCCATTTTTTTGTTTATTTAAATATAGATAGCCGTAGTACGGTGCGTGTGCAAGAGTGTGCGTGCCCGCCAGTGGCGGCTCAGTGCGTGTTGCTCTCTTTCTAAATGTTATATTTGGGTGCAACCTGGAGACGTTGCATGCAGCGCTGCAGTGATTTTTTGTTGTTCTCTTATTTTGTTGCATATTTAGTGCGTATTTTGCATCTCTCCGAACGGATTACAGTTATGTCTGGTGCCTGCTATGTGGCTCTTCTTCTTGTACTTCTTGTTCCGTTTTGTGGCTCTGATTCGCGTCTTTGTTTTGCCGGCGTTTTGGAATGCCTTCTTTGTGTTGCTTTTGCGACGCCCTGCCTTTTTTTTGTCTGATTTGCCAAGTAGGAGTAAATAAATACCAATTGGAATTCACAGCTGAATAAAATACCAAATGAAATACCACATTCGAGACTGTTTATTAGAATGAGGAATTTGTAAAAAACAACTTTGTGTTCTATACAGATTACAGTATAAAAATCACATCAGCCTCTCATATCAATAGCGCGAAATGGAAACTGTGAACAAGGCGAATAAATCACACCTGAATGAGCAGCAGGGGGGTTGTGGCACCGGCTGCATATACATATGTATAAAAAAATATCCAATCAAATGGACTCTACCGTCCCCCATTGGCAGCTGTTGTGGGGGCGGCGGCGGTTTCGGTGTCAGTCAGTCTCTTGGCCATTTCCATTTTATCGTTTTGTGTGTGTGTTTTCCGCTGTAAAACCGCGGATATTACACGGAATGTGGTATGTTCTACCCATTGTTGGATGCACTATCTGCCCCGTCACATGGGGTTTCTATAAATGAAATAAATGTACATATTTTAATTCATTTTGAGATAAGCCCAGACCCTTAGAGTATTATTTATAGAATTTTGTATTTAAATGTGCAATTCAAAGTCGTGAAAACGAGACGTCATCACTTTCTGGGGGCTTGCATTGTTATCTCCTACTTTTTGCCGTTACTCCTTTTTATCTGCTTCTTGCTTTGTTTAATGTTTAACCAAGGCTTTGGTGAAAGATCAGGGGCTGGAGAATGATAAAAAAAAACTGGAAAGAGAATACGTTCTTTGGTATTTTGGTTCTCAAAGAGTGGCTTAGCAACGGTTAATGCGAATAAGTGATAAAAGTGTTAGATGAAAAAATGAGTAAGTAAACTGCTTGGAGAATAGTCAGAGCTTTAAGCTTTAAATACAAAATTTCTCAAAAGAAAGTGTAATCAATAGTCGCCTCTAAGCTTTAATCTAAAACTACTTGTCTTGTTTTCTTGTTATACATTCGTTTATAGTAGTATACATATATGTTAGATATTCTGTAACATTATTAGCCGATTTGAATATTTATTTATTGCAGCGCCTGTGCTCTCGTTGTTTGTCGGGCGATTTTCGTAGTGTTTTCTGTTGTTGTTGTTGCTCTTGCGGCTGGCTGTCGTCGCTATACAGTGCCTGCAGAGTAGTTTTCTCTCCCCTACCTGTTGCTTGGCCACCTCGCACCACCCACAAGTGTGTGTGGGCATAGTTTTGGCCACCAGTGTGACACACCACCCAGACGGACACATTTAATATTTCAGAATTGTTTTTTCCATTTTTTCCCCATTGCTTTCTTTCTTTTTGTGTACCAATTAGATGTTCTTGGCATAGTTTTTTTGTTTCTTATTTCCAAGCGATCTAACATTGCTCATTTAAGTAATCACATAAATTATCGTAGATTTTGAAATCAGGAGGGGGCGGAGTGTTAGGGGGTTCTTGGTGAGCACTACAGAGAGGGAGGGGCGTAGAAGAGATTGAAAGTCGTTGAAGGCTTGCATTTTACTATATGGTGTTGGGGTGTGAAAACAGATGAAAAAATTGTTTAAGGCAAGAGCTAAGAAACTTAAAATTTAAGGATAATTTTGAAGGTGAAATAAACATTGAAAGATAGATGATTGCGTTTCGATAGGTTTCGATATAGGTTTAAAATTTAAAGAAATTTTAGGAGCTGAGAACCAATTGACTTTTAATGTTTATTGGGAAATGTTTTTCTCCTTCAGAATAGCTTTCTTCTAATGCCCACCACCCGCTGCAAATACTTTTTCCGCCTCCCCTATTTCTAGACTAACTGCAGCGTTTCGATCACTGAATATCTCTTGATATTTCCCCCTGCTGTCTGTAGACAATTCGATCTTTTGTTTATAGCTGCTTTAAAAACTAAATGCTCGCCGTTTCGTCATTATGAAACGACGTCAAAGTAAAAGGAAGGCAACAGCAGCAGCAGCAACAAAAACTTTTGCACGGTGAAAAATGTTTTTCAAATTTTCTCAAAGAAAAGAAAAGAAAAAACTTTTCTCGCCCACACCACAAATTCTGACGCGCTCGATCTTTTGTGTGTGTGTGTGTGTGTGTCTGGGTGTTTGTTTCTTATATATTTTTTTATGCTACCCGCTTTATAATTTATGCACAAAGAAAATAAAAAAATAAATAAGCAAAATGTTGCCTGCATTATTAAGACGTTCGAGAATGGATTGGCGAAGGCTTTGCCTTTTGTTTTTTTCTTTTTGGCCGGAAAGTGAATGAGAATGCTGGCACAGTGGGCTATTAAAGTCGTCCCACTCATAACTCAGGCGGGGTGCTAAACTATTTGGCAAAGTGTGACCCTGGGCAAGGTGCTTGACAGTGGCTGCCTCACTGTGGGGCAGTGGCAGGCAACAATTAAACATTCGGTGGGGCGGGATGGCACTGCATAAGCTCGTACAGTATGTACATATCTTTTTATTATGTTTCTAGCATGTGCATCCATAAATTTTCAGCATCCGCATCCACCTCCACCAGACGCTCGAAATTGCGCGAATTTTGCCAATAAATTCCCTTTTTTTTCGGTTTTTTGGGCAATTTGTTTGTCCCTGACATTGCACTTGCATGCAGCATGGAAATTGTGGAAATGGAAAATGCAACTGGCAGAAATTTCCAATGAAAAATTGCCTCACTTTTGTTTATGACAATTTCTGTATTGAAGGCTGTTTTTCTCTCCATCCCAGATGCTGGAAAATGGGCGGAAAAGCTGAGGCAAATATGATTTGTGTCAGGCAGTGCGTTTCGTGAGTGTAAAAGTACAAGATGGGAGGCTTTAAAGTGCCTTTTCCTATTTGATGATGAATTTTTGTATATATAAAATGAAAGTTGGAGAAGAAATATCATTATTATTATAAGCATTAGGTAATGGAGATCTACCACTTTGGAAGCCTTTAAAGCATAGAAATTTGCACCCAAAGGTGGACTGTAAGAGTTATAAACGGAGTTCCTACCCTATATCGTGTCCATCTTATGCTTACAGTTCTGACCGGTAGTGTAGTGGAAGGAATAGTTCTTTAAATTCCTTGGATATGCCCACGTACGAGTAAAGCCGTCATAAAACACGCCCCCACAGCCATGACACAATCGCGAGAGATGCGCGCTGGCCTCTGGGTAATCCTTCCTCACCCTAATAGCCCCCCTGGGAGCCAGAGCCTTCTATTGACGTTCCCAATTTGGCCATAAATTTGAAAAAATATAGTCGAATATTCTCTGCGCTTTGCCAGTTTGCTCTTCGGTTCTGGGGACGGGCTACTGGCTGTGTCGCCAAAACTCAGAGGCTGAGTCAATTTTCTTATTTTTAGTTGCTCGATTTTTGATGGTATTTTTAGGGGGACTGTGGGGTAAAGTGCGGGGTTGGCTTTTACTCTATTAAATGTATATTTTTCTATTTGCAAATAAAAAAAAAAAATATATACTTTTGTGCTAAATTTAAACAAACTTAGTTGTCGCCTAAATCTAAATTTAAAACTGAAAGTATTTGCAATTTACTTTGATTTTTTTTTGCCATCGCCTCCGTGCATTCCGTGGCCGGCCGCAAATCAATTGGGGGGGAAAATCGAAAGAGAAAATGGGGGCTACGGGGTCAGAGATTAGTCATGCAGGTGGTTCTCTCATCTCTGTACATCTCTCACACTCTTTTGTTAGCAATTCACAGTTTGATTTCATGTTTAGAAATATTTAAACGCCAATAAATTATATCTTTATGTGTGGAATTTCGGTTTCCCAATTTGCGAATTTGTTTATTGGCCCGAGCATTATGCTGCAGATTGAGCGAAAGTTTTTCCCATCTCAAGGTCATTTATGTGGGGGAAAGGATTTGATCTGCAATTAAGATCTGTTTTCGGGGGGGTGGCATCTATCATTCTTGGATGTTTGCCAAAACAATAAATATGATTTTGCTTCCAATTGTTGTTCCTTTAAAAGCACAGAAAAAAAAACACGTATTAAATGTGTCTGAAAATGTTTGAATAAATTCGTATAAATTATGTTTCGAGACATATCCCAAAGGTTGGGAAGCCATATATTAATAAGAAATAAAAATATGATTCAACTGTCTGTAGGGTTATATTTGGAGTGGTTTATTCGTGCAGGTCGTTAAACTGTGAGGCTCAAGAGAAGTTGCGAGATCCTTTAATTGGGCATTGTCCTGAATGAACTGGCAGTGAAGTGGATAACACAAGAAGGGTATATAATGGTGTGATGGATGCTGAAATGCAAAATTACACAGATTTTATATTAACTTATTCTATAATTCTAAATTTTTTTTTTAGCAATTGGAATAAAATTGATATAGACTATAAAAATATTCTATAATCTTACTTGAACCTTAGAAAAAAATAACTAAAAATATTGGCAATCATTTAACAAACCATTTAACGTCTGGCCTTATGGCAGCCAAGGTTCTTGCCCCATTGTTCGATTGTCATTTGCAATTATCGTACAACACCTGAACCGCCAAACCAGTGACCGGAGGCCTTCCTTTACGGATTGCTTCCTGCCCGAAGCCCCCCTCCAAAAACGATTAGAAACTAAGTGCTCGGACACGTGCCTTGACCCAGAAACCCACTTACGCGACGATCCCCCGAGCCCCCGAAGCTGAAGCTGAAGCGAACCGAATGACGGATGATCCTGAATGCCCGACCAAGCGGAGAACTCTCTCGCGGCCGTGTAGGGTGCCCGAGGTAGAACTTTTTTTCTAAAAAACTTTTTCGAAATTAAGAGCCGTGCGCCGATCTTTCAGAGAGAGAGCGAGAGAGAGTGTACCGTACGGGATCTATTTTCGAAAATACGTTTTCGAAACTGAGAGAGAGTGAGATTCGGAAGGGAGAACCACAAGGAGAGAGAGAGAGAGAGAGAGCGAGTGAGAAGGAGAGCGAAAGATCGTTTCGTGTTGTGTGTGTTGTTGGTGTAGGAAATGTGAAAGTTCATTGTTTCATTGAGGAAAAATTGTTGAAAAAGATTTTTTGGCCCGCAAGCGAGCGATGCCCACGGGAAAATTATCTAACAATTTAGCTCGAGAGAATTTTCGAACAAAATTTGTTTCGTTACGTTTTCGAAAGCGCCGCGCCGTATCCGTGTGTGTCCGTGTCCGTGTCCGTGCCCGTGTCTGTCCCGTCCGTCTGTTGCTGCCGCTGCTGCTGCTGCTGCTCGGGCATTCGAAATGGGAGCAGTGTGGCGTGCGCCTGGCCGTGTGTCTGCTCAGTGGTCTCTGCGGAGGTTTCACGTTTGAACGTCTCCTCTCGAAAAAAAAAAAAAAAAACGAACACACAACAATTTCCACGGACAAAAAAAAAGCGCAATGTGAAAGCCAAAAAAGACTAGAAATAGCCTGGCGTGACGTCCCACACACAGACGACAAGACAGACAGCATCAGAAGGCAGCAGGCAGAAGAGCATTCAGCATTCAACATAACATCAACAACATCCAACATCAGTAGCAGACGAAAGCGTACCGCGTGAGGATCGCCCCCAGATATCCGTAGAAAAGAAAATCAAATAAAAGAAAATAAAAAGTGTTAAACCCAATACGATCGATCGATGCAAACGCCAACATTCCATATAGCCAGCAGCAACAGCAACAGATTGCAAACAGCAAACAGCAAAACAAACGAAACGGAGGAAAAACCCCTGTAGCTAACCTGTAGAATACAGATTTTCATTATCGAACGTGGTGGGCTGAGCTGAGCTGACCCACAGGTGGTGGTTCCAGTCATTCCCCGCACGCCCAGAATATCCTTCCCCACAAACAACACTCGTGTGTGTGTGTGCTCCGCGCGTGTGTGTGTCCGTGTGTGTTCGTGTGTGTCTCTCAGAGAGTGTCCGTGCAAGTGGAAATACAAATTCAATTGATGCGAGTTCTCGAGTTCGAGTGAGCTATTAAATGATGTGCCATCCATCCCAACACCAGACGACCACGACGACGACGACGACGACGACGACAGTCGTGTGACGTCCTCCCGCCAACCACCCGACCATCGACAACAGAAAAATAAAGGAGGAGCGCAGACAGGCAAGAGGACGCTCCGCTCGGTCCGCTCCAGTGGTGTTGCAAGTGCAAGTGTTGCAGCGACCAAGGGGCTGGGGACGATGCCGGTCATTGCCGATGCCGATGCCAGCGATGAGCCACCAGCAAAATGTTGCAAACATTGTGAGGGTATGCCTAGATCTTACAATCCATCCACCTTTAGTATACATACGTACAATATATATACATACATATATAGCTCTCTCTCGCTCTCGTATCTGCATATAAACAAAAACAAAAACCACAAAATCCAAAGGTAAAAAGTGCAACGGGAAGCAAAGTTCACTAACCGTTTCCCAGGGGGGTGGTATATGCAGCCGATCCACCGATCCACCGGCTATTAGCTTCGACCCAAAATCCAAACACAATTGAAAGATTTATGCGTAATTTCCCCCCTCTCTTGCCCTCCCTTTTGCACACCATAGTGCCCTCTCTTTCCCGTTAGTCTGGTGTCCTCTCCTCTCCTTCGGCCTGGCACTCTTGAGTGACTCGAACTGGTGGCATTAACTTTGTTCTCCGGCCGCCCCTAAGGCCAACACATAGCATTTGTTTGTTTTAAATTTTGATTGTTGCCACTGCCACCGCTGCTGCTGCGGCTGCTGCTGCTCGGCTGCTGCTCCCCAGGGCAATTGCCGGGCACTTAGTTTTTCCTGCTAGAACATGAAAACCCGCTGACGCGTCTACTTAAAATTTTCTTTTGGTTTGAAATCCATGACAGCCAACGGCTGTAGGCCTCTAAATTAGCTAACAACAATTTAGGTTTTCTTTTTCTTTTTTTGCGAAGATTTTTGACAGCATAAAAATTTGTTACGGAAATGTCAAAATGTATTTGTTTTTTTGGTGGGGCAGGTAATTATGAGGAGCATAAAGAGAATTTTTGAATTACTTTTAATATATTTTTGGGGGGTTCAAAGATCACAGAGAAATCGAATGGATTGGAAATGTCTTTAAGCTGCTATTATGTGAGGTATTTAATTGAAAGAATGTAGAGAGATCTGCCTTATAGAAGGTTAAACTTTCAATTATTTTAGATTTAGCAACTGGCATTAGCTGAGAAGTTGAAAATGTGTCTAATTTGTCGTCTAATTGGGCATAAGTGTTGATCCCTAATGAGGTGAGGACTGTATTTGCTTTGGCACACGCTCAATGCCAGCGTTAGATGCGAAAGCACCTCCCCTTGGGAGGTAACCCCTCTGTCGACAGACCCTGGCAGGACACAGGCAGGCAGGCAGGCAGGCAGCCAGCCCTTCCCTGCAGCCTGACGAGCTGTTAAAAATAGTGTAAATCTGTATAAAGTGTTGTCAACAAAATGCTGCACAGACATTGTATGAATAAATAATATGAGGCGTGCCAAGAGGCGTGGGCGTTGCCGTTTGATATGGGAATTCTTCGAGAACGCAGCAGCAACAATATTGCAAAAGAAAACAACAAGAAATATTGAAGTGAAATCTTTCCTGAAGGGAGAAACCACCTTTCCAAAAGAGCCAGATGCCTCAAGAGATCTTCCTCTTTAATCTGCCGCAAAACCATTCTTCTGGGACTTCTGAAAAACACTTTTCGTGTGTGGGGAAAGCCTTTGACAAATAAACATTTTCCATGCATTTAAAAATAAATAAATTATAATCGTAGCTAAAAAACGTAAAATCGTTCTAAGCCAAATTGTGCCGCAGTCTTGGCCATTAAACGAGCGTGTTTACAACAAATGCAACAATCAACAGATCTTGTTTACAAATACACATACGAGTATTTATCGCTCTAAAGTCTAGAGGAAAAGCCTCAATTCTTGCGGCTATGTAAAACGATTTTCCAAGCCTTGACACTCTTTCGTTATGCGAGATATCTAGATATATATTTTCCACTATACGTATATATATCTTTTATTCCTTTTGATATATAGTCAATTTTTGATTGCTCCGATTAGACCGGGCCGACTGACTGCAGTTGAATGTAACAAAAAATTCTCATTTTGATTTTCTCGTTTATGGCTTTTTTATTTACATGCAGGAGGGTGAGAGAGGGAGGAGGTGACACCAAATGAAATGAAGGGAAATGGAAAATTCGACTGTGGGTAGAATGGTCTGCGCAACAAAATTAGCTGCCGTGCGACAACAACAACAACAGTTAGTGGAACAAAAAAAACACGAAAAAAAAAACCAGCAACAATAAAATCTAATTTAATGAAAAGCCAAAAGCAAGAGCAAGATGTGGAAGCCAGGAAAAGGGCCAACGCTTTGTCTGGTTTCTGTTTTGCATACACTTTCCAGATGGAAAGTATTATGACTTTGATTAGATGTTCGCTGGGGAGCGAGGCCATCTTTTACTAGCCCACAAAGTGTAGCGGATATTCTCGTAATTTAATAAACACCTGAAGAGCTGTAAACAAAAATAAGCTATAGTAAAAATAAATACAAAATAAATCACACATATTTAATCGGAATAATGTCATGGGTATACCCGTCAGGGTATTCAAAGCTTCAATGCTTTCTCCCTCGAATTTCTGTGTGTTTTTTTTTGTATCTCCATTTATTTTATGGCCATTTTCAATGTAATTTTCAGTGTTGAGTGGGGCACAAGGTGTTGTGCGTGTGTCCTCTGTATCTGGGTGGTGGTGTCTCCTCTTAAACACTTTCAAATGAGTGTCGCTGGGGCTATTTCGAGCGTCCCACCATTTACCAGGCGCCCAGGGCAGGGGCAGAGCCAGGGCAAGGCAGTGACAGAGAGCGGGGGGGGCAGCATCCCATCCACCGCGTTGTGTTGAGCTGTGAATTTGAAGGGGGATTTCCAGTCCTACGAAATATGTGAATTTCTGTGTTATGTGGATCAATCGGTAGAACGGCCAGCCAGCAGACGGACAGGCAAAGCTCATTGAACCAGTCACAGCAAAGAACAACAATAACAACAAAAACTACAATGAGTACGAGACCGAGTCCGAGAACGAGTACTAACCAGCAAAGCACTCAAGTTCCAATTGGAAAATCCATCAATTTTGGAGGCTTTTCGGGCTCGTGCTTGGACTCGAGAAATTTGAAATTTCACTTACATTTTTCGCCCAGAAACAAAACACTCGAACAGCGGGGTTGGGGGCTGGGGCGGGGGGCTAGCAATCAAAAGTGGCAAATAAATTTGCACTTGCATCATCCTCCTTCTTCATCATCATCATCGCCCAGCGCTACCATAGATTATGTTCTGGATACTGTCGGCCATGGGGATATCCAGTAATTTTGAAGGAATATTTTTTAGGGGGTTCCATAGTAGAAGTCGCTCTACACTGGCAGAATTTAGTGCAATTATTTATTTTATTTTAGGCTGGAATTATTTTCGTATTTGGTTCCGTCAGTTCGAAAGGTTCTGCAGAATATTTATGCAACTTATAACCCTGATGGATAGCTCTTTTTCCTTGCCCTCTGGCATGGTGCACATTCACAGAGCGAGTGCATCATACCCTTCACCTGCGGCGCTGATTGCTGGGCATCAAATACAAGAGCCATCAGATGGAATGAATATCCATGGCAGCCAGAGCGTCGTGCTCAATTGTTTTTGTGTGCCCTCTCTCGCTCTCTCTCCTGCTGCCTGCCGCCCCGCGTGAATGTGTGAAAAACATGCCGCAAAATTGCCGAAAAAGCCGCACGCACACATCCCATGGACACATGGAAAATGGAAAATTCAAAGCCGTTGGGGGGGAGGAGATGCTGCCCGCTGCCCTCTGCCCTGCCTCTGTATTTGCATTTTGCCCATTTTTGTAGTCAAATTTCTGTTGTTCTGCTGGCTGATTCAGCGGCTGTTCCTGCCCCTGCCCCTGCCTCTGGCACTGTCTCTGGTTCTGGTTCTGGCCCCACTGCCCCACTCTGCGCTCTGACGTCTTTTCAATATAGAAATTTTATTACTCCTGGACGCGCGGCGTTTGTAGCGCTTTTTGGTCTTGCGCAATGTTTACATACAATTCTACATATGCGCCTGTGTATGTATGTACATATGTATGTGCATGCATGTGTGTATGTATGTAGGTGTGTTTTGCATGTGGCGTTCAGTCCAGTCAAAGTCAAAATTCATGTAGAACACAGCATCGAAGGATAGAGGGGTGGTGATCGAAGGAGAGTCCTCTGCTCCCCTCTGCTCCATCCCCAACTGCTGCTCCTGCTCCTCGTTCGATTCTGTGCGTGTGTTTTGTTGTGCATTACTTTTGCATGTTGCAGACATATGTTTTTAACGTGAAACAGCAGCAGCAGCAACAAGCAACAAGCAACAGGCAGTTTCTCCTCCATTTAAACAGCTTGTTGAATCTCGCTCTCTCTCTCTCTCTCTCTCTCTCTCTCTCTCTGTCTTGTACTCTGTACTCGTAGTTGTTTAGATGCGCTGTTGCCGCCCTCCCCCGCATTTTGTCCAGCATTTTAGCTCGTTTTGCAATTTGTGCCTGGCCAACATTGGAAAATTCATTGGAAATTTCAGACAAAACGAAAGCGCACGCATTTGTGCAAATAAACAATGAGTGGGAGGGAGTGGGAGTGGGGGGTGGGGGCACCAGGTGGGGGTGGCTTGTTGTGTGGGTGGATGGTTGGGTTTGGGTTGGGTAGGGATCTTGGTTGTGTCTGTTCTGGTATGTGGCGGTTGCTGAGGTGCTGCTGCCTGCCTGCCTGCCTGAGCAATGTCTGAATAATGAGCAATGGGCATTAGGCGGGGGAATTGTGGGAGTATGCTGTAATATGTGCAGCATGTGCTAGACGGAAAGAGAAGGAGAGCGATAGCTTATAGCGTAATAAAACTGCCTTGAGCGGATATTTGAAAAGAAAATTAATCACCTTCAATAAGACCCACATAGAATCCACAAGAAAAAAAACCTTTCTTTACCCTTTTTAAAGACTTTCCAGAATTAAAGTTACATTTTCTGTTTTATTTTTTTTATTTAAAAAAAAATAAATCTATTAAATCTGAAGCTTACATCTGTATATGTATGTAATAACTGTTGATTAATGTGCTCCATGAACAGGGTATCACTTAGTCGAAACTGCAATTCCATTTGAATCACAGTTCTGCCTTGCTCTGCTCTCCTCTGCTCTCCTTCTCATACATATCTTCCTTTTGCACCTTTGAGTCTGCCGAGCTGTGCCTTTCCCTCCTTCTCCTTCTCTTTCTCTACTTTCCCCCCTGCCAGCCATTGCTGGCCATAATCTTAATGAATTGTTGCCACTGGAAACTGCTGCATTCCATTGCCATAGAAATGGTGGAAGCAAATTAGATAGAGAGCAAAGACAAAGAGCCAGAGAGCTGAAGAGAGAGGCAGAGAGAAAGAGAGAGAGAGAAAGAGAGAGAGCTGGGCAGAGACAGAGGGAGAAATGGTTGTCTCTGTGCTAAAATTGCAGGTGTTTTCCTCTTTGCCGTATAAACAAATTGCCCCTTGGGCGCATTTTCATGCCCCATTTTTCTACTCTTTTCTTACCCGTTGCTGCACCTCTTATCATCGGCTTTTCCTACTCTTCCTACTCTTTTCCCCTTTCCCCATTTTTCCCACACTTTTCCAGCACTTTCCTCTGGATTTATTTTCATTTTATTCCTTGGCTTTGGCTTATAGCAAAATATTTTCCTTGTTAATTCCACTCTTCCACTCTTTCTTTCCTTCTTTCTGTTTTTGCTACCAACTCTCCTCTCTATGTCATTCATTCTTTAAGGTCATTCTTCATGTTGAACATTGCCTTTTATTTAATAAACAGAAATCGCCTTCCCCACCTTCTGCACTCCTTCTTCTGCCGCCTTTTGCTCCTCCCTTGGACCTGGGACTGCATTTACTTGCCCCGTATTTCGCTTATTGAAATGGAATCCCATGAATTTTTTATTGTAAATGCAACAATTTGTATTCATGGCATCGCCTGGGTCCGAGAGTTCAAGTCCGTGGATGATGTAGCATGACCATTACGATGGCTTGGCCGGAGAGGAGGCAGTCTGAGAAGTGGATGGCGTCGGCGACCTTGATTTTGAACTCATTTCAATGAAAATTGCAGCATTAAACATCGAGGCCAGTGGCTGGAAAAAGCGAGGAGGAGCGACAGAAGGCAGGGCAGAAGGGGATTGGAGCTAAGAGCCATTCAGGTAAAATTAGAGAAAGACCGTAATTTCATGGGAGGATGAATAAAAGACAGAAAAAAAGATTTATTCCAGACAATTGGCGACTGCAGGAAAATGTGGCAGAAAATTGCTACTGCAATTATTGGAGACTACTCTGCTGCAAGCTTTTCCATTGCAACAAAGAAAAACCCAAGGATTCAATTGATTTTTCAATTTAAATAAAGCTTTTGCCATGTACATTTAAGGGGCCGATTAAGGTGTTAAGTGATTCAAATAACTTGTGGGATTTAAAGATTGGCACATAAATGAAACAAATTATATTACTTGAGTATTTATTTTAACATGAAGAGTTCATTTTTGCTCTAAAAACATAAGGAATGAAAAGGGATTTGACTTAGGCATTTACAAATTTAGTTTTAATATGAAAAATGTGCACAGATAAATCGGAATATTTATTTATATTTCTACTAGAAATATTAGGATTTTAGTTCTTAAAAAATATACATAAAACTTTCTGATTACTTTATCTGCTGCCGCATAGAGAGCTCACTCATTCACCTACTTTGCTGGCAGCCCCACCTCACCCCACTTGCACCACTCCACCCACTGCTGGCAGCACCCACTATCCAAGAGCCACCATCCACCATCCACCCACACGCACTAGAGTGCTGGCCGATGCCAGAGTCCGGGGCGTACGCCTCATTAGAACACCTTTCAGTTTGCTGTGTAATTTTCGCAACATTTTTAATGGCGTTCGGGGGACATTTTGGCACTCGAGTGACCGTGTGCGTGGATACGTATTACGTACATACCTCCCTGTCCCTCCCCCACCCTGTTGCAGTGTGCTGCGGCAGTGCGCGTCGCACGGAAAACTATTTAGAGAAGTGTCAAGAAATGTCTGCATTTTGCATTTGCCGTTGCCATTGCAACATCGTTGCGGCATTGCGTGGCTGTGACTTGGTGGCCTGTGCCCGTGCCTGCCACACAGCTGTAGCTGCTCGACACACGCCTGTGTGCCGTGCCCCACTCTGCTGCCCCTGTGCTGGTGTGGTGCGCGGGGGCGGGCGTTGATAAATTACAAAACATTTCATTTTGGCCATTTTAAATGTGGCATGAAATTTGCATTTCATATGGTTTTTTTTTAGATGACGCTGCTGCTGCTGATGTCCACAACATCGGTGCTGAATTGGCCTAATCTTCTGTTGGACTGTGGGCGTGGCATGCTGCTATCGCTCCTTCCCCTTGCCTCTGGGTGGATCTGCTTGAGAAGAAAACTGTGTCAGATTCCCCGATGGCTTTCGAGTGCATAAAACATTTTGCCTGCTGCGCTCTGTTGGCCTTTCTAAACAAAGGCCTCCCTCCCACTGCCCACCCACCACCCCTCGGCCCGCAACCCCTTCGAGTGGTTAGCAATTGCCAAAAATACAAAAATAGTGCAAAAGAGATGGCTATACATGAGCTAAAAGATTTTTTTGTCATTTGTTGCGTTTGTCATTGCGTTTTTGGTTTTGTTTTTTTGTTTTCTTGCGTTTGTTTGGCGTTTTTGTGATTTATTTTCACTTTGACAAATGCACAAAAATGTGACCATGGAATGTCACTAGAGAAGAACGTCTCTGCGGTCCATTGGTCATTGTATTTATAATGCGTCTCCCGATATATCACAGATCACAAAAAGCTATACATACAAATGGCCAACAGGCGGAGGCGTACCCAGACCCGTTGCGACCGATGCGACTCTTCCAGAAAGGATCGAAAAATATCGAAAACAAAATGGGAATGTGATGTGAGTGGCTAATTAGTCAGGGCGAAAAATCTGTCGCTGTGAAATCTACGTGAAATATTTGCAGAATCAGGCAGCAATCAGAGGCAACTTTTTGGGTGTTTTTTTAATGCACAAAAAAATATAAATAATAAATAAAAATAATAATAATAAATAAAAATAATAATAATAAATAAAAATAATAATAATAAATAAAAATAATAATAATAAATAAAAATAATAATAATAAATAAAAATAATAATAATAATATAATTTAAAGACAAATTCCATCTCTTGTCTGTTCCGCTGTGGTTTTATCCATTTGTCTTCACAATTTTGCCGCAATTAAAGTAGTTTCTGCCTGCTGGGGTATATAACTTCATTTCCGCTGAACAAACAGCAACAGCTGTTTGGCGGAGTTTTCCCTGCTGGCTCCTTCTTCGTGCTGTTGCTGTTGCATATTAATAAACATGAAATTTGTCAATGTGGGTCACCAGCAAAGATATGCCACAAGGCAGGGCTGTGTGGCGTCTGGCTATAAAAATAGTAGCTGCCATTTGCGCAAAAAAAAGTTGAAGTTGAAACAGGTGCATGCCACATCGTTGCCCCCCCTCTCTCTCTCTCTCAAGAGATAGAGTTTAAGTGAGTTTCTTTTTCTTTCGATTTTTGTTGACTTTTTACATCTGTCAGTGAATGAAATTGCATTTTACAGTGTGCCACACAGGAAAATCTCTGGTAGCGTTTTTCAATTTCCACCCACACACACACACACACATGGGCAGATGGTTGCCTCTCTGGCGACTATGCAATCAACATAAATACAAATCCCTAAACTATTTTAATGTCGACTTGACCCAAAAGCATCTCCTGCTGAATGCCAGTCAGAGGATTTTGTGTGCCTCGTCGTGCACGCCTCGAGTAATGGAAAAGTTTTTGTGGCACTCACAAGCTCAGCGTCAGGGCCAGAGATTCAACTTAAAAACGCGTCAAGAGGCGGCTTTGGCTGTTGGCTGTTGCCCAAAAAGCCCCTGCTAACTGGGCGTATACGTAATCGGATGTACGGCTCCAACTACCGTGAAGTTCCTGGCCAAAGTGTTAACAGGAGTTTAAGCAGCTCTCCGCACTCAGGGGAGTCGATTGTAAATGAAGTAAAGTGCTGAGAATATCTTTAAAATCCAAGAAAATGCAGCAGCAGTAACTTTTCAGAAGGTTGTTTCTCACAGGAGTGAACATTGGGCAGAGAGAGAGAAAGGGAGCGCCACCTTTTTGCAGCACTTTTCTTATCATTTTCCCTAAAGTATTTCTGACTGATACCTAAACCTAATTGGAAAACAAATCTATTTCCCAAGCAGATTTCCCCACGAACATTGAACTTTGCGCCCAATAAATGGTAAGGGCGAATGATTGAGGCTCTTCAATTTCGTATGCCATTCCTGCTCCATAACGAAAGAACACATGCAGACAGACAGACGGACACTTCAGTTCATTGACATTCTGGGGTAATATTTTGCCATTAGCTGTGTCCTAATTTGGGGCGCACACAGCAAATGTGTACAGAATGTGCCCGAGAATGGATACCCGCGAGACCATAATGAAAATGTAAGCCCAGACATGGCCCAATATTTTACACAAGATTTTGCATAAATTTTGTAGCCCCATTCCCATTCCATCTGTGTGTTTTGGTCTCTGGAATAAATGTGAAACAATCAAATGCCAATTAACACTTTTCATCTGAATCACATGCTAATGCCCCATTATCGATAAAGATTTCTCGCTCTCTCTCCTCGGCTGCCTCTGCCCCCCCCATGCTCCAATGGTGATGATGATGATGATTTCTGCCACACCGAAACGAAACCTAATTGATGGCCGCCTGCAGCATGGCCAATAACCTTCGGCCCACAATTCACGGGCTCCTCGCTTTAGTTTTTCCTTTACAATTAGTGAACAGTTTTGTTGATTTGCATAAATTTGTTGGTTTGTTTTTTTTTTTCTGCTCTTGTTTAGGTGTTGGGGGATCTGTTTTTGTTGTTGCTGTTGTTTTGTTGGATAGCTGACTTTTTTATTGGTTTCTCAGTTGCGCATTTCCCATTCGATTTTCCCCGATTTTGTTTATGTTTATGCTTTCGGTTTTTTTTTTTTGTACTATTGTTAACTTAAATATTTGGTAGGCATTGCAGCCTGTCTGTCGTCCATTAGTCACCGATTAAAATGCCTTTTTGTTCGTATTTGCAAAATGTTTGGAATATATTGAGCATTCCATTTTGTTGGACAGCGATCTGGTATAATTATAAAAGATATTTGGAATGATATTTGAATGCATTGAAATTAAGTTTATTGCGGATAATGTTTGAGAAATCTTTTTCGTGATCGAATAAAATACGAAGAAAATCTTTCGCAAGACCCTTCGAACTCTTCGAAAAGGGGTGCCGTGCCGTACACTTACTGGGCCTGGAACTCTGGCTAATTGCCCCCAAAATGTCTAGGAAAGCCAGCGGATGGACGACATATCATAGCCATAAATTTCAATGGGCCATGTATTTATTTTTAACCAAATTTTCCCGTTCATCCCATAGTTTTTATATCAATGTTTCGTTGGTTGTTGTTGGTGTTGTTGTTTTTTTTTTTTGTATTTTATAGTATGCTTGTCAGGCTTTTTAGAATTTATGATATGTTTTTTTCATACATTCTTTTGGTTTGTTTTGTTGTTTTTTTCCTCAGTTGTTTCATTCTCTCTGGCTTTTCTATCAAATAATTTTGTTGTCTTCAGATTGGTCTCCGTCCGTCTACGTCTCTCAGTGGCTAAGATTCCCTGGCCCCCAGGGCGTTCTGCTCTGTTCTGTTCTGTCGATTTCTCTGCTTTCTGTTGCTGCGTCTCCACACGCATTTGACTTTCAAATGAAGGACAAATATTGTACGGGCGAACGGGCGGACAGCAGCAACAACAAACAAACAAACAAAACATGGCAGCGTGAGAGAGAAGAGCATAAAACATAATACGAAGTTTGGAGCAGGGTGCTGGTAGATTTGTATGCTAAGGAAAAAGTTTTTGCATTTGGATTGAATATTTCCATAGGTCTGTAGGTCGCCTATAGGTGTGTTTTTGTGTGGGTGTAGGTGCGTGGGAGTGTACTCACAAGAGAAACACTCTCCCCTCTTTTGTGGGTCTTGTTTTACTTCAACTTTGTTCTGGTTTTGCGGTTGTGCATATAAATTATGTGAGTAATTTCATTTTAAACTGTCTGTTGTGGGCAGTAGCACCTCTTTCCCCTCTCCACTACATTTCTAACTGGAAAAAGAGATTGCTGAAAAGTGGAAAAGTTTCACAAGTAATTGCAGGGATAGGCCATTCATTGTAGGCAGTCGGATGAATAACATGGATATTTCTTAGAGAAGGCCTACATTTAGAAACGTAGACCAAAATTTTGAACAAGTAAATGAAGATTTTGCGTTAAAAATCAAACGACAGAAAATTGGTCTGTTCTGTGATTTGTTTTGTTCGTGTATTCTGCATGGAAGTTCACTGCCGTCGCAACTGTCTTATCTCCTGATCTGCATTTTAACTACGAGCTTTGCTCCTCTCACGCAATGATACACTCTCTCGGCAAAGCTTTATGCCATTGCACGCTCTCAGCAGCAGCAACAGTAAGTTTTGACTCTCAGCTTCCGTATTTACATGTGTGTAAGTTCTTCAGTTTTGTCAACTCTCTTGCGGTCATGTCCGATCATGTTCAATTCCTTTGCGAACTGCGCTGCGGTGTTTCCTACACAACAACAATGCGCCACACTCGGCTGAGACGACGACGCTCTCTCACTCTCAGGCCTTGCTCTCAGCAAATACAAGGGATTTGCATTAAGCTTGAGGCTACAATGCGACTAACTGCGTTTGCTCTCTCAGCAAAAACAACAACCAAGACTTTCGCTCTCGGGCCTCCTAACGACTATAAATACCCTCTTTACACACATCTGTACATATGAATACATAATATGCATGAAATAAACTGAATTAAATTCAGAGGAAACTTTTGGAATTACTTATTTCTATTTAATGGCATCAACAAATACCAAAAGTTGAGCTCATTTAAAATAGATTTATTTCTATAAAATAAAATACCTTTTTAATCCCAAATTAATTATGTATGTAGCTAGAGTATGCAATCCTCGTTTCTTGCAAACATATTTTCTTTTGTTTAATGCTGCTGTTTTTAGTTTAAAGACTAAATTTTGTTGTATCTTTTTGTTGTTGTTTGAATTTATGCTGCACACATTTTTAGAGAAAGATAGGCAGAGAGGAGGAGAGAGCGAGGCACGAGGCATTTGCAACGTCCGGCGGCAACATAAAAATAGAATTGGCCCAACGCGCTCTGCCACTTAAGCCACCGAAGCCGGGGCAGCAGCAGCAGCAACATTTTATCGACACGAGCCAACTGTCAGTCGCAGTGGCAGTGGCAGCAGTCGAAATCCGTGTGGCACCACCACCGATCCTCCTAAGCATTGTTGCAGCCCCATGTTGAGCTACCCAGCGAGCCAGAATGCAATATGCTTTCGCTTTTTTAGACCAAATAAAGCGCAAATAGCACGGACATGGACACACAACCAACGAAAAAAAAAAAAGAAGAAAGATACAAAGATACAGAGATACAGAGCAATGCAAATAACTTGGCACGCATCTTGTCGACGCCGTCGTCGTCGTCGTTGTTGCAGTCGTTTTCGCTGTCGTTCGTTGCCGTTGCATGAAAAGCAGATTCTAATGCATTTTCCTTGCGTCTGGGCCAGCCCAAATAATTTCGAAACTTAACTTGTCCGCTTACAGCGGGTGTGCGGGGAGACGGGGGGTAGTACTGGGGTTCCATGTCCCATGCAGTTTTGTCTTGTTTATTTGGGACCTGCGTGTGTGTGTGTGTCTGTTGGATAATTTTCTACTTTATTTTCTGTGCTTTTTTTGTTTTGCATAAAAAATGCACAAAAAGCCAAACGTCAGACGAGCATTTTATTTGCTGTTTTTATTATTCACCCTGTGACTTATTTTCCTTCTGTGGTTTTCCCAATTCCCCCTCACCCCCATTTTCATTTACATTCTAGCCCCGCTCCCTTTTTTGTGTGGTTGGAAAATTGTTTTGTTTTTGTTTGTGTGTGTGTGTGTGTGTGTGTTGGCTTTCGACAGTAATTAATTTACAGGGCAGGCCGCAAAAAGTCCTTTCTGTTTTTGGCATTGTCTATTTGTGGATGACCGCAGACCTAAAACACATTTGATCGGATCAGAGCAGAGGCAGAGCAGAGCAGAGCAGAACAGAGCAGCGGAATGGATCAGAGATGTCTCGAAAATAGGTTTTGGATTCGTTCATTCTTCTACGGATCTCTCTCTCCCTGAGTCAGTTGCTGCATTTACGTTTTCCGTGTAATCTCTGGCCAACGGATGCATTTTATGGCTGACAAACACACACACACACACACACACACAAATATTTTGCCACGCTCCAACAATCAGCGTTTCAATCAAACCGCAGTTAAGCGGGCAAACAACACTCCCTACCCTGCCCTTCCCAATGCCATGGCCCTGCCTGTCCCCTGTGCACACGACTGCCCTGCCCTGCCCTGCCCCTACATGACCGCACACAACACAGATACACTGCGAAAGTATCTGTATCACATGCAGCGCTCATAAAAATAAAATGGCGTTACACAGAACTAAACGTTGTAGCGCCAACCCCCCCAAAAGCTTCAGTGCTGACAATTTTGTGGAGTCTGGCAAGCGGCAAAAACCGCCAAATCAAGTGGAAGAACATTTGACTCTGGGGGGGAATTGGTGAAAAGTAATTTCTTATAAATACTGGCGTTTCGTTAGATTAAAATGGAATTATTCTCCGGTACTAAGGCTAGTTTTTAACTATTACTATGGCTGGGGTACAATTTCCAGAGCAAGAGCGACAAGAATTTAGGCCCTAATTTAATATTTAATCCCATTTACATAGTTCCACCAATTCCAACTTAGGGGAACCTTTTTTGAGCAAACTTTTTATATGAAACTAAACCTTAGCTCTTCTAGTGTTTCATCATGAAATTTAAATAATAATCATGCTGAAAATTTTGCTTCATTTTAACATTTCTATGAAAATTAAAAATAAACATAAACTTCTTGCACTTGTTTTCCTCTTTCCTGTAAATGAAATTCTACTAATATTCAATACATGTTTTATTTAGCTTGAATTTCGCTAAACTCTCAGCGCTCTCTCATTCACTCTGCTTGTGGTGGTGGTGTTGGGGTGGCCATCAAATCTTTACGCGGAACTGTCGTTGTCATCGTCAGCGCAATCGAGAACACACCTGAGAAATCAATCAATCGATTTGTTCAACTGTAACTGTGACAAGTGAGCAGCCCGCAGAGCTCTTTGTGAGCAGATAGAGAGGGAGAGCGGGAGTGTGGGAGAGCAAAGACTTTAACAATCAGTCGGGCAACATGTTGTCAACATATTTCGGAACGTTTGATGAAAAGAGAAGAACGCGTACAGAATGCCGACTGCGCCAAATAACCGCTGGCATTTTATGCTGAAAAACAAAAGGCAGACCCAGACAGGAGGCAGCGAAAGAGACAGAGATGGCGAGATAAGAACCGGCAGAGATGCAGAGAGGATAAGCTACTCTGGGAGAGAGGAGGGCGGGGTGATTGTCACCGGTACATGTAAATAACTTCAAACAAGCAAAGAAAAGAAAGAAACAAATGCGAAATGAAAATAAAGAAAGGCGACAGAGCGCCTGCGGGACATAAAGTGCTTAAATTTGATTCAAATTTTGGCTTGGGTAGCGCACTTAAAGAATGGAAGGAAAGTACAGCCCTTAAGCTAAAACCTTAACTCCCGGATGGCTGAGAATTCTCGCGACAAAAGAGAGTGGCGTCGGAGTCTTTCAAAGTCTGTTGTCAAATACCTTTGACGGTTTGTTGTCGACGCTTCAAAGCGAAATGCAGTCCATCTTTTGATTTACGCCGTCCGGTGTGGAAAATTTTCCAAACGCACACACACACACGCACCGCGTGGGAGTGGGAGGTGGAAAAACTTTTGCCACACATTCCATGTAAATATTTGGAGGCAGAGAAGCAGCTGACAACTGTTGCCGCTTGCCGCTTGCCCTTGTGCAATGTGACTGACAGACGGAAAAGCCAGACAATCGGATAGATGGATGGATGGGCGGAGTGGGGTGGAGTGGGGTGGAGAGCCAAGAAAATGGCAGCTGGACAACAAATCAGCTTACGGAGCGAATGCCTCAATAAACTTTTGTAACCAACTTTGCCACGGGGGAACCAAAAAGTCAACTTAAATGCTGCGCTCAAGCATCCATCTATTTCGGTACCAAGATTCTCTATGGGCGTCCCCATTTTACGTGTTTCCTTTTGGCTTTTCCTTTTCTTTGGCTCTATATTTAAGAGTACGCTCGATCTGTCTCTCTCTCTCTGGCAAAGTTTTCACCTTTGAGGTGGCAGCCACATATAGAACAGAATATATCTCTGCGCTTTTATAGACGCTGACTTTTAGTGGGTGTAGAAAGCATTTGGAGGCAACTCTCGATACGATTTTGGAATGAAACTCGACGAAAATCTTTGGAAATCTTTCAGATTCTTGTGTCGAAGTGATTTAAATGTTTTTGGTAATGATTAATGTATTTATGTTCCCTTTTTAAAAATGCAAAATAATATGTGTCGCCGTCGCATGACAAATTCAATGCACATCATAAATAAATTAAATGCTAATAAATTGCAAACGGAATAGACAATATGCTATGGGGTGACTCTGCAGCGCAGACTTTTGGCGCAAACAAAAAAATGATTAATGCCCCCCCACATGGGGCAGGCAGAACAAAGGCGAAAGTAACAGCACATCCAGACAGACACGGAGAGAGATAGGGAGAGGGGAGAGAGAGGAACCCATCAATTGGCAAATGTCGCCTGGCACATCCATCATAATTATGCACAAAATTCGGGACATATTCGGGGTCGGGGGGCTGGCCTCTGACAACTTTATGACTCGGTCCGAAATGGAAATTCTAGAGCCATGCATACAATATTTGCTGCAGATTTACAGGTTTTTAATTAAAATCATTCCATATGAAATTTATCAAATGACGGACCCGTCTGTCTGTCTGCTCTGTCTGTTTGTCTTTCGGTTGACTTTTCATCCAGCTATTTCATGCTCGTAATTTGTGCCTCATGTGTCCGCCTGAGACTGCATTTTGGTATACGTGGCGACGTCTGTCTCCTGCGCGCCTCCTTTCTCCCCAGCGACATTTCTGCCTCTGCCTCAGTCGACATTTTTATTTTATTTATTTTTGGTCGGTTTTCTTTTGTTTATTTATTGCACTTTAAGGCATGTTTCGCATTCGTTTTGCCGCTTAATTGAGATATTTATTCCATGCCGTGTTTATAATTTATGCATTTTGATGGCTCTTTAAATGAGTTTCCATTTTGCAGCTTAATGGAAAATGAGCTGATTTAATGGCCAGCGTCTAACAGAACAAATATATACTGGTCAAAAAATGGTATTTTCTTTTAGCAGGGTATATACCAACTCAGAGTCGTATTTTTGCCCAAAGTTAAATCATTTTAAAACCCATTAGAACTCAGATATTTGAGTACACCAAACTTCTGATCTTCTAATATGACTAATCTTTAGCATTTTTATGCTACCCCACATTAACTTTTTGTAGTAATATTTTCCAAGTTTAATGCATTCAGTTTTCTGCCGCTAGAACATTCCATTTATACACCACCCCCAACCCCAAACAGCTGTTCGTTATTATTTTTTAGTTTAAGTTTAGTTTTATTATGAGCAAAAATAAAATAAAAAGCAGCAAACCCACACAATTTATTAATCGCTGTTTGCACAAATGTTCGCCCCTCAACGCTTCAGTCGGCGGTGTTAGGCATTTAGTTTTTGTTGTTTGTTCACTTTCGTGTTGTATTTGTGGATGAGTTTCTCGCCGCAGTTGTTTTTCTTTCGTTAGTATTTTTAGCCTTTGGCTGCGTTGCCGGCCGGTATTTTGCACAATTATCAAAATTTGTTGCTGGGTTTTTTAAATTTATTTTTTGGTTTGGGAATATTTACTGGGGAGTAGTAGAAACTCTGTCTTCTATACCTAGGTGCATAAACATGCTCAAGGTTACTCATAGAGGAGTCTACATATTTTGACCATTTTGTTGACGATTTCTTTGAGCGATTTCTTGAGGATTATCCCCCCCCCAATGATTATTCATTGCGATTCCTAAGTCCAAGTCAAATAAATAACACAAGAATAATAGATATATATATACACAGATGTATAATATATATAACAATAAGCAAGATCTGTGTATCTTAATGACCCTCATTCTTTTGTCAGTGGCGGAGTGAGAAAATATCCAAAAAGAATGCCACTGCCCAGTGCCTGCCCCGCGCGCTGCCAAGAAAAATACACATCAAAAATTGCCGCAGCAAATATTTTCGAAATATTTGTATTCAGCGCAAGTTAAATAATCACACAGATTAATGCAGAAAACTTAAAAATAAATAAAAAGAAATTAAGAAAAAATTTAAAAAAAGCGCATAGAAAAATGTACTAGAAAGTAGGGAAATAATTTTGGCAGAATATTTTAGTGCCAGCCAAACTGCGCTCTCTTTCTCTCTCTCATGTGATATATCGTATAAATCTAAGGGTAAATCCATATCCAACAAACACCTGTAGCCCTCGGCCCCGTGTCCACAACAAGGTTGCGCGCTTTGCACTGGCTCTAAAGCTTTCACATTTTGTTGCAGGCAACGGCAACATTGTTGCACCTTCGCTGGTGTGTGGCAGCAATTGGTGGTGCGGCTATGGCAGCAGGTGGTGTTTGCCCACCGCAGCTGTTTGGGCAATGAATCGTTGAGTTGCCGCGCATGAAAAAGCCTGCGGGAATGGCAGTTTGTTTGTCATTCTGGGCGGAAAACATTTTACATCAAAAACTTAAATTATGCAAATAATAAAATAAAATTGAAAAGTTTTTAATTAGTTTAATTCGAAATTTCACTTAATTTTGATTGTTTACAGAGTATGCGTATAGTCCATAGAGAGTCCATGGTGTTCTCCCTGAATGCACAAAATATTTTGCCCATTTAACAGACAAATTCTTTTGTAGAGGGATCCTCCTTTGGTGCATGCAAAAATTGCAACTAATTAATTGAATTAAATGCGACAACCGTCAAGGAAAAAGCAGGCGGCCAAGGCTGTCTCCCACCGGCTTTCCCCCCCTCCCAGCTGCTTCTTTCCAAAATCCACCTAATCACTTTTTCGAGAGACATAGATGTAGAGGGGGACACTGTCTGGCCCTCTGGGAACAGAAATAATCATAGAAATACCCAAAAATAATTCTTTATTTATTTTGTGGGAATATGACACATTTTTTTGTGCGGAAAATGGGGAAGAGAGGCAGGGGCCAAAGGTGAGAGAGTGACTGACACATGACCAGAGATTCGCATAGCCCCCGGACAGGTATCCAAACTGTATGAAGGCTTGACAGCAGCTGATGCATTCCAAATTTTAGAGATGCGGAAAATCCTTAAACGCAGCCTCACAGAGAATATTCATAGCTGCCTGATATATTTATTTTATTGTTTTAATGTTGTAAAAAATGATGCGACTTGCTGTTCATTTGTTTTGGCAATTTTCTTGGGGTGTTAAGCTCTGATTAGAGCTGGCCAACAAATGATTCATGGGCAGATGAGGTTGTCCATTGCCCCCGCCCTCTCGTTGGCGTCATTGCAGAGCATTTTACCTGCTGGCACAATTAAGTTTTCGGCACGTAAATGAATCATTCAAATGGCTTTTCATCCACTCGCGTTCACTCTCTGTCTCTCTCTTCTCTCTCTGCTTTGCTGCCCCTCCACTCTTTGCTATCTGCGCTCTCTCCTTTATGGTTTTGGCTGAGTTTTTCCCGGCGGGGGCGATGGTTTTTGTGGCGCATACGCCCCGTCGGCTCGTGTTGTGTGCAATTAATAAATTTAATTAAGAAATAATGCACAAAACCTCAACCGACCCTCCCTACCTCCCTCCCCCCCTGCCTGACGCTCTCCTGTGTCGTCGCTCTTTCAAGTGTGAAAATTATGATTATTTTTCATACATCATTTTTGTGTAGGAAAAATGCAGAAATAAACGTCAGGTTTGCCGCCTCCCAGCCTCCTTGGGTTAAATCATAAATCAAATAAGTTTTTAATTAAATCTGCCGCATGCATTTCTGTATATATATCATATATATAAATATATAGAGCCCAGAAATTGAATTCCATAATGTGATTACACGATATTCAATGGCTCCCAATTCGCCATTTGGTATTCCACGTTTCGGTTGTTCTGGCGCTATATAAATTGGTGTAAAAATGCCCCTCTGCGAATGTCGAATATCGAATGCGAATGGCGGCGAATGCCGAACATAATTCAGCAGAAATGACCCAAAGCGCACGACAACGGCTGCCAAGAAATGCCTGCTTGCTGCTGCTGCCCCCACAGAGCACTGCAGTTGTTGTTCCTATTGCATTGGTCACGACTGCTGTGTGTATGCGGGTGACGTGCGGTTGTGGCTGCCACAGGGCACACGGTGGCACGCTGGCACGGGGGCAGTGGCAGATGGCAGATGGCGGTCAGGCATTGCCGCCAACGGCATAGCAACAGCTTGTGTACAGGGTATACGGACAGACTGTGCAGGCTGCGCCATTGAATTGAACCCAAACAAATTGTCGACAATTTGCCAGAGGTTGCTGTTGCTGCTGCTCCCAGGGAACCCCTAAGTAAAGCACAACCACAGGATCAATAGAATAGATTGCAACAATTGTGGGGAATGGAGTGAGCCGCAGGGCAAAATAAATAGAACTGCAAAGAATGCTGCAGGAATACCTAATTTTGGTTACTGGTGTGCCAGAGCTTCAGATCCATTGTGGTAGATTTCTGATTGAGTTATGCGAATGAAATCCTCGATGAAATGGAAGCAAGCAACATTTTGGTGTCATATTTTGTTTGGGGTTTTACTTCCTCGCCAATTCTCCTGTGCCTCGTGCCACGCTCTCCTCTGCTGCCTTGAACATCCTCTTAGCATCTTTGAACATCCATACCTATCCCACAGTTGCAGCCACCGCCCCCGCCCTGCAGTGCTTTTTATTAGAAATGTTGAAATAATTATAGAATTAGCGCCAAACATTTAACGTTCAAATATTGGATTACAGCAGCAGTTTTGGCCTTGACAATCGCGCGCCCAATTAACCGCAAGTCTGCGATGTTCTGCCAATTGTTCAGCGCACCGGAAATGGTACACGGTGTAGTGGTGGGGGAAGGCAGGGGAAGGTGCTGCAACAGCTAACCAGAGGCAGAGACCGAGGCAGCGACAGAGTCGCGCCGTCAAATGGCAGTTTATCATCCTGCCCCCAAAAATGAGCCAGAGAGATCTATGCCAAGTGCCTCATCATGCCTGCCTACCCCGCACCCCACCCCGCTAGCACGGCAGATGATTTTCTTTTAATTATTTTTGCTTTTGTTTTGGTTTTTATGGCTATAATTTTTAGTCGTCGTCGTCGTCTCTTGAGTCATCGTCGAATTATTGCGAAACTATGCGAAAGTGCAATAATTTTGTCGGGGGGCCTTATTGTTGTTGCACTTGTGTGTGTTCGTGTGTGTGTGTGGCATGCCATGTGGCAGCTTGCGCTGAGTGGCCAATAATATTTGCAATTATTTATTTGCTAGCCCCCAGAGAGCGCGCTCATTGTGTGGGCATGAATAATGCCCAACCCCTCGGCACACGAGAGTGCAACCATGCCCCCGCCCACCCCCTGGCGGCGCCCCACCATCCCAATTGATATCCCCAAAAATGATTCTCAATGTGCAGAACGTGCGAAAAACATTTATGTGCTGCAAAAGATTTGTGCAACTTTGAACTTTGCGATTGAGTGGGGTGGAGGAGGAGCAGGAGCAGGAGGATGATGCAGCGCACACATGACGACACACAACACACACACAGCAGTCTATGGGCTGCAACAACATTTGCTAGCAATTAATAAATTGAGTGAGTTTTATGCCACACACACTCTGCCACTCTGCCACTGTGCCACTCTGCCCCCATCTCCGCTGTGTGTTTTGCAATGTTTATGAATGAAAATTTCGCATGAATTTTCATCTCAATTTGGTGTCCAATAAATTGCAATCACACTCGAGCGCATGCTAATTAATTTGTAGATCACAAAATTATGATCAGAGCGACATGCGGCTGCTGCCACTGCTGCTGCTGCTGCCGTAGATGTTGCCCATAGATACTCGCACTTCTCTTCTCTCTCTCTCTGTGGGCAGCCTTGGAAAGTGCGTTGACCAATGCGGCGTATACGCAATTAATTGACATATGCATTACACAAAAAAGACTCAAACATGCAGTTACCCAGCAACACACGACAGAGCACTGCAGATGCAACGATTTTTGTCTTGACTTATTTCTGACCATTTTCTTCTCTTTTTGCGTATTTTTGCAGGTAAGTTCTGCTTGATGGCCAGGAAGAAGGGTATGTTGTGTTCGTTATAGAAAGAAAGAAAGCAGAAGGTTGCAGCAGCAGACTGAATATATAGTCAGAGTATTCTGTTTGTAGGCCTGAATCTCTGCGGGGGCAGAGCAACTGCAGGGAGCAGCTACCCTTTGCCTATGGCTGATGGGCTATAAGAATTAAAGCATATTTAAGAGCTAATCAATGGAAGCCCATAGATAAATCTCCAACTAATTCTAGAAGCAATTTCTATTCAAAACAGGAAGAGGAGGTACGCCACACACTTTTTCTTTTCGTGGAGTGGGAGTACATAAATACATAAATACATATGTACAGACAGACATATGTATTGGAACTGGAATTTCTGCAAGAATTCTCCCATCGATTCTCACCTCATTCTCGCGGCGTTAAGAGGCAGTGGCAGCAGCGGACCTGGACCCGTACCCGGGCTTCTTTTCAATATCACAACAAACTTGACCGCAGACGTTGCCAAATTGTTGACGTGAAAACTGCAAACAAATGTTGGCCAGGCGCAAAAGTTTTACCAATCTCTACGCTCTGCCTCACCCTCTCTCTCTCTCTCTCTTGGTTTTTTTTTTGTGGTTCTCTGGAATGAGCAGAGACGTCATTAGGAGCGCACAAAATATTGCTGGTCTATGCTGTTTGCCTTCGTGTGTGTGTGTGTGTGTCTGTGTGTTTATCCCGTGCGTGTGCGTGTGTGTGTGTGTGTTCCGCCTCTGCAAAAGCTTTGTTTGTTTGCTTTATAAACGCGCGCTGTAGCATCAGCGATTGCAAGAGAAGGTAGCGAAGAGAGTGGCGTGAGTGGGAGAGTGTAGTGGAGCGAGACTATGAGAGTATGAGAGCATGAGAGCATTACAGTTGATCCACAGAATTCTCCATTTTGCCTGGCCCCTGTTTTCGGCATTAATTATTTATCTGCCTCTTCGTCTCTCTGTCTCTCTGCTTCCTTCTCTTTGGTTATTCGCAATGTTTCATGCATAATTAAGCATTTTCGCAATTAAATGTGTAAGCGTGTGTCTCATCGTGTCTGTAGCTTCACCTTCACCTTCACCTTTGCTCCATCCAGCTCTCCGACATCCAAGTCGAACCACCAACCAAAATGCTCAACCACTCCGCCCCCACCCAGAAACCCTTTGAACTAGCGAAACTTTGCCTGAGCTTACGACTGACAGCATGTAGAATATTCAAGTAATATGTAATTTAAGTAATAACTTGGCAGACCAGACCTCCGATTGAAGCGCACAGGTTGGAGGACTACACCGGGGCTTAGCATTTTGTGGGTATCCGCAAGCAGATACCTTAAGAGAAAGGGATACGGGGATATATCCCAATCATTGGAGCGGCACAAAGCTCCAACATTAAAGCAGAACGATGGGACTTCCTTTGGTAGCATAAAACAATAACTCCCAAAAAGGAACTCTCCCCTTTAAATATTAATTGAAGCAGGAGATGCTTTCTTTTATGGCTCCACCAGTTGAAAAGGAATATTGTCCAACTCTTCTGATTAATAACTAGATCTGTTCGGATCAAGAACCGCCCTCAAAAGTTGCCAAGATTCGGTTAATTATACGAGTATTTTGATTCTGCTTGCCATCTCCCACCTCTTGAAACAGGAAATGGCAAACACAATCCAATTATTTTTGTTCCCGTTTTTCTTGCTGTTGTTAACGCAATTTCCCACTAAATACGAGTATCATACAGTGCCGCCTGATGCTACAAGTAATGCTAGATTTTTCACAGATTTTTCTGATGATTTTATCTAGATTTTTCCCCGTTGTCGCCTTAGGATCTGCGATACGTGGCGTGGCGTGGCGCGGCGCGGCGTGGCGTGCCATTTTCTGCGTGTGATAAAAGCACATAAACAAAATATTTAGCCCTGAATTGTTTGCCAAAAAATGTTCATTTTCATTTGCTTTTATCCATTGTTTTGTTGTTGCTGATTATGCCTGGTGTTTGTTGTTGTTGTTCGATTTCTTTTGGTTTTTATTTAGGGTACTTTAGGGTATATGCGATGCGTATCCATACCAAACCAGTTCTCATTGGCATCTTTGAACACTTTTAATGCTATTGCTTGGGAGTATTTACAGGGTATCTTAGTGTTGTGACATGTCTGCCGCAATTTCTAACTTTTGTTTTGCCGGCAACAATGGATTCTAGATTGAAGAGGAACGACTCTTCCTCTCCCCCACTAACAACAATAGCAAATTAAATGTATAACCCGCCCTATCTCTTCCCAACCTCTGCCTGCCGGACTGCCCATCTGTCCGCTGCAGAGGAGAGCCTTCTCCTCTTGCTCTCCCTCTGCCTGGCCTGTCCCTATCTTTTCTATAGTATTTTTCACACAATAAACGTGTAGTAGGTGCCGCCAGAAACAGCAACAACATTTTCGGGTGTGTAGAAAAACTTGCGAAATATTTTCCACTTGGCACGCAGCATGGCCGGCCGTGTGTTCGTATACTTTTCTATGTGAGAGTGTGTGCCCAAGTGTATCTGTTCCTTTAACTTACGCTATGTGTGCGTGTGTGCATTTTACACTTTTAATTTTATTTATTTTTAATACAATTTTCGGTTTAATCCGGCGAGTGGCTGCACAGCAGATTTGCCCGATTTCAAGTGTTTATTAGTGAAAATATCTGGAGAATCTATTGTTAAATGGTGCTTGGAGCTGCTGCTTAGACTATAGAATATTTCTCACCCAGTAATAACCAACTTGAAGTGCTGGCAACTGCAGTTTGTTGCCAACAAAAAAAAAACGAGAGCCTGCAAACGTTCTTGATTCGGGGATTATAAATAGTTTGCCAAAAATCTGTTGCTTGGTTGTGGTTGCACAGTGTTTTTAGGTGCGGGTGGGGGTTGTCCTCTTGCTGCTATCATTGAAAATTCAATTTCAATTATTCTATATGTGACTTGTTGCTTATGAGCAGACAGAAGCTGATGGGTGTGGATGGGGGTGGTGGATGTGGATGCCTCTCCTTGTGGCACTTAAAATGTAACATTTTGCTCGTTTTTCCCTGCTGTTTGGCTCATATTTTCGCAAATTAAATTTTTATTGAGCGTATCGTTTGGGCATAATTAATTTTAATTGAGGACACAGATACACCGAGAGAGAGAGAGAGAGCCTCTTTAGAGGCAGCAACAGGGTCATCTTGGTTCTATAATTATAGGCAAAAAAAAGGGTCAAACAGGAACTGTGGCACACTAGAACATAGGGCCAAAGGAGAGCACTTTTCACACCTCAAAACCCACAAAAGAGAGAGTGCCTGTCCGCCTGTCTGGATTTCTAATTAACTTCCAATTCAATCATTGCATTCGCTCGGCCCAAAAACTGAACATCCTTTCTGGGTGTGCGTGTGGCATTGTGTGTGCTCTCAAGTGTTACAATGGGGCAAGTGCACCATAAAAGGCCAACCCAACCAACGTCAGAGGGAGCCGAGCTGGAGGAGCTTTGTATGCAAAACATGTCCGATAGCAGCCAGTGCCAGGAGGCCGCCCCGTTTTTCTCCTCCTGCTCCTGCTCCTCCTGCTGCTCCTGCTGCTGTGTGCCTCTCCAATTGACTTTTGCTGTCCGGCAATTGTGTGCGTGTGTGCCACAGGTACGAGGCAGCAGCAGCAGCAAACCGCAGGCAGGCAGGCAGGGCAGGCTGTTGACGTTTGCCGCAACTCATTTGCATGCAACAGTTGAACAAAAACAGCTTTTAATTCAATTTCAGCTCAGAGACTGCTCAGAGGCTCCAGACTGGCAGAGTTCCCAAAGTAGAAGCCCGACTGCACTGTGCCACTGGCTTATTAGCAGCCATTGTGCATATAGAAATCGAAGAAGAGGGGGTGGGGGTGGGGGGCAGCATGGCCAAACAATCAACGCAATGAAGCGTAAATATGTCAACAGTAAAGAACATTTTTTGTTTTGGGCTTGACAGAGAAACGTCATATAATGCCAGTTAAGTCGCCCACCGCTCACCACGCATACAGGTGCAGGTTGGTCAGTCAGTCAGTGAGTCACTCAGTCACTCAATCAAGCGGTCAGGTAAGCGACGACGTCACTACTACGAACAGCGAACGCGCTCCCAGAAACCACCGCTCCGCGCTCCGAGCGACCAGTTTTCATTCAGTTTACCGGCGTCCGCTATCCATGACAGACGGGCGCTATCTGTTCTCTCACTCTCTCTCTCTGTGTATACAGCTACCTACCGCTCTCACTTGTAGACTGATAATAATTCAGGCATGCGATTACTTTGAGGCCTAATCACTGATAACCGCATTAAAAAGTGCCAGTCTTTTATTTAATCCCCCACAAAATAAAGAAAACGAATACGAAACGAAAATGATAAGAAAAAAATCCACTTGAGCGTTGAAATCAATTGAAAAAGTGTGAAAATAAATATTATTTCAAGTGGAGCAAAAGTGCGAGGCAAAAGTAGAGCAAAAGCAGCAAAAGGGTGCAAATAAAATAAAAGCAAAGAAAATAAAAGAAAAAAATGCCAAGAATATTGAATGTGCAGTGACACAAGAAAAAGTAATTTATAGAAGAAATATTCTAGAAAAATACTCAAACTAAATTTCAATATTTTTGAAGCATAAATAACATTCCAAGCTTTGGAAGAAGTTAAGCTAAGCGCAAAAGGTGATTTACAACAAAAATGTTTAAGAATATTGGAAAGGTGTAATCCGATTTAAATGGCTATAAATAGTGGCAGTAGAGAAAAATGAGAATTTTAAAGGAACTAAGAGAAAAAGGTGAATTTTAATAACTCAATACAGAAATGTTTAAGAATATTGAAAGATTAAATGCGATTTAAATGGCTATAAATAGTGGCAGTAGAACATCGAACAGTACATCGAATAAACAATTGCATAAATCATAGTGTAGCAGTCGTGTAAGACTCTACGCTGCACATAAATCGCCACAACCTCCCCCAATACCATGACTCATGCCATTGATAAGGCCAGACAGAGGCCCAAAAAATACAACAATAACAAAAAAAAAAACACTTGGCAGATCAGACCAAAACAATATTTTCCATTTTCAATGCCAATCGAAGCGCCGCCTGCCTACCCCCCGCCCACAAAACTACACAACACGCTCCTGAAAAATGTGTTGTTACTTTTGTTTTCGTTGTTGTTGTAGTTGTTGTATCTGTTTTGTTGCGTTGTTAGTGGCAGAGCTACCTGACACTTGTCAAGCGGCGATAACATGCGAAATTTCTGGCAAACAACAAGCCAATATCGTTACCAAAAAGGCAATACAAGTTTATGCATATTAAAAACTATAAAATAAAATAAAGCGCCTCGCCATAGATTATTTTATTATACATACAACACATACATACACACATATATATATATATATTGGATATTGTATATTGTATATTTCGCTGACTGCGCTGTGGTACGAGTGGAAAAACACGTTTCCAGCATTATGACCAAAATGAAATGAAATGAAACGCGGCTAGAGCACAGCACAGCCACAGCACAGCCACAGCGAGCTCCATTCAGTCATTTGCTTGGCCATCGCCAAACGATTTCTTAGCTCGGGCGAAAAGTACTTTTCATTTGAATATACCCTTTGAGCAAGGGTATTATGTGTATGAAAAATGATTTGAGCAAAGGGTAAAATAAAGGAAGGAAGAACAGGATGTAGTTCTGCAAAAAGTGTCTAGAAATGTGCCCTGAACTTTTACTTTCCATTTTTATATTTTCTCTCTTTTATTTACGCATGTGTGCCGCGTAATGAGGCAGCTCCCCTCCACCCCTTCAATTTTTTCAGATTTATTTATTTAAATCCGCGTGCAAGCAGCTTGCATCTTTATTTATTTATGCATAAATTTATCTTTGTTGCCCATGCTCCTGCAAGAGTATCTGTTTCTTCGGTTAGCCAAAACTCAATACTTTCATTCTTGTTTTATTTTTATGGTGTATTTTTCTATTCTGTTTCGCTGGATGTACCAGTATGTACCAGTACCAGTACGAGTACGAGTACGTGTGTTTTTGTTGTTGCCCCCGCGCGCATTTAAATGGGTTTTTGGTTTTTGTCTATGACGTCTGCGTATTGTTTACAAATATACGTTTCAATTTGCAGCCTTATACACATTGTACCCCAGCGGATTATCCACGAGTATCTGTAGCGTACACTACACAACCATCCAACCCAGCCACCCACCCAACCACCCAACCAGCGACAGCGACACATGGCACTGGGAGCTGTACCGCGTATTTGTTGTTCGGATACATTTGAATTTCTTCTTTCTATGTTGTTTTGCTATTCTGCTGTTCTCCTCTCTCTCTCTCTCTCCCTCTATTTTTTGTCTGGTATTCATGGCGCTTGCATAATCCTCCTTTCGTTTGCGCTTGTCGAAGCTGTCAGCAGCGATGTTGCTGCTGCTGCTGCTGCAGCTGTTATTGGCATTCAAATGAATATGTAAATGTCGCATCACTTCGATTGCAGTTTTCTTCTATTTATTTTTTTTTGTTTGCACTGGTCACGATTTGAAGCGGATGCGGGGGGCCAAAGAAGTCGGTGGCTAGCACGTTTGTGTTGTGTTTTTTTTTAATAATTAAATGCCATCGTTGCTTTCATTTGATGAGCAATAAATTTGGCACGTGACTAGGCAAGCCTGTCTGTGGGTTACCACTTTTTGATTTATCGCCAAAGGAAGGGCCACAAGATAAACTGCAAATAAAACTGAATGTTTATGCAGCAGCAGCCGACAAATTGCCAGGTTAAATGCGAGCGCCACACTCGTACGACAAGCATCGATTATGTTGAACTGTAACGTTAACAGCATCCTGTTTCCTCCTGTGTGTCCTGCCCCCACCGCCCCCCCAAAAAAAGGGAAGTTGCGTCTTGCCACACACCCAGCAGGGGTGGGAGGCAGCACAAAGCGACCTCAATGTTGTAGCATACTTTGCGGCGCGTTGATTCGTGTATGGCTCCTGGCATCTACACTATTCCATGCCACCGTGCCTTGCCACCAGCCCAGCCCCATACATAATTGATGTTTGCTCTGGAAGTAACGATGCCACACACACACACACCCCCATAAATATATATAGACTCACAGACACACAGACACTTACTTTTGTAGGTGAGGAATGGAATGTGCTACAACTTCCGCCTGAACTTCCGCTACGGCCACTGAATGATTAGTTTTGGTCATGGAGCCTCCCTAGTCCTTGGGCCATGGGCCTCCCCTCCACCTGGCCCAAGAAATCAAACTAAGTGCTGACTGCGGCAAGTCCTTTATGATTCCCTGTTTAGGGAAGGTTTCAATATGATTTTGAACTAGAAAGGCAAGAAAGCATCCAATTTCAAGAGCAAGAAGTAAGAGCAGTTAATCGTGAGCATTTTGGAACACTTTTTTCTATAGTTTATATATGTATGTATTTATCATATATATTCCAGGGTATCCACAGGCTTTGCCTCCAATAGATAGCTGTTTTTTCTTGGTTTTGCAACTGTTCCATTTGACTGAACCTGAACCCTCGTGTGTGCAGAATAGGGGCAGAGCAGAGCTGATGCTTTCATGCCTTCAAGTTTATAGTTTTGTCAACGCCTCGAAGCCTTTTCTTTTAACTGAAAGTACACCTGTCTCTGCCACTCGCCCACTCTCTGCTCCACTCCTTCTCGCTGCCTCTCCCGCTCTCTGCTCCACTCCTTCTCGCTGCCTCTCCCACTCTCTGCTCCACTCTTTCTCTCTGCATCTGTGGGGAGCGTGTGTGTGTTTTCTCCATGGATTCATCATCAAACGTTTGATATTTATCCTGCCTTTGATTGTGATATCCTTGACAGTAGCAAGCCTCGCCATAATTTCTCCATAGAATAAAATATTAAAATATAAAATATATTTCGTTGAACATTAATGTTTCCTCTGTATTTATTTCTGTGTTCTTTTTTCACGTACCATTGGGTTTTCACTCTCATTTCCTTGCTGTGTGTTTTCTATTGTTTTGTCATGGTTTCATGCAAGCAGTGACAAATTGTAATGGCCAAGGCGTTGTTGTCTCCTGCCGCCTGCCGCCCTGCCCCCTGCCTCTTGTGTGCAGCCCCTGAAAGTTGAAGACGAGTGTGTGTGTTGTGGCCAAGAGAAACCACTTGCATTCGCTGCTGCTGCTGCTGGCTGACACAGAAATAGAATTGGCAATGGCTTTGGTGGCACGGTCTCAGGCCATGTGCCTGCGTGTGGACAACATGTCGCGCCACCATGCACATAGAGTGGGGCAACAAGCAACGAAGCTATGCTGCAAGCAAAGGCGTCTGTGTGTGTGTGTGTGTGTGTGTGTATGGGTTTCGGTGGGTGGCGTCGCGTCGCGTGGTGCATGTTTGTTTGGTTTGTTGGCGCTCTGATTTAATGACCAATAAATGCAACAACTGCAACAGCAACAGCAACAGAAGCGGCACAGGCACACCGAATGGCATATTTATCTATTTATTTGCATAGCGATTTCAAATTTAGTTTAAATCAACAAACGACAGAGCACAAAAACAGCAAACTGAAAGCACGAAAAAGTGTCACAGCAGTCGCCCACGTCACGGCAGCTTACAGTGGTGTGCGGAGGGGTCGGTAGGAGGGGAGGAGAAACAGCTGCCGCTGTCCTCTACAGGGTATTAATAGCCGCAATAACAATGTATGCAGAACCTTTTTAAGCTCCGTACAGAAACAGAAATAACAATCAAAGTGGAAGCAAAAAGCCAAAAAGAACATTTGCCAAAAATAACCGACAAAAAAAAAACAACAAACAAAAAAAAAAAAGAAAAAAAAACACATTTGACAAGTGCATGTCATTCCGTCTGTCCGCCCATCAGAGTCTCATGTCTGGTTGGTACTCTATAAAGGTTCGAAACCGTTTTGTCTTGTCGACCACCAAACCTATTTATACCCCCCCGAAATAGTGGCCAAAATAAAGATTATTGCATAAGTTGAGGGGTGTCTGGGAATGTCCGCTTTGGGGCAATGCTAGCATGATGCAATGCCCAGTGGGGCGGAGTGCCAAGTGCCAAGATTTTTCGTCGCAATTCGCATTACTGTCGCCACCAGTTAAATCATGCCGCATAGGCGGCATTTCATTGCGAATCATTTTATTTGCTCATTTCGATGGGATGCATAATCCTCCCATTCAACGATATTTTCGAGCAAAAACTTGCCATTTAAACTCGCAGAAACACTCGACTCCGGCAAACGCGTAAACAGAGAAGGAAATCTAGAATAAAGAGAGGGAGAGAAATGACAAGAAAGATACACAAAGAGAGACACAGAAGAGATGTTGCAAACAATTTGTTAAATAAATAGAAATTACGCGCTTTGCTATGTTTTCTATGTCCCCCCCACAAACAGGAGGGGCGAATGGGTTGTGGATGGTGGTGCCACAAACTAGGTTACTTGGCAGCGTTTAGTGTTTAGCATAAATAACTAGCACACAAGCGGCAGAGTTGCCTGCTCTGTGCCACCAAAGGGTGAAGCACTTGAATAAATAAATGTGTTAAAAGAGATGGAAAAACAAAGAGCATACAGATAGAATACAGAACATGAATAACTAAAGAGAGCGCATATTTAATTAATTTCATTTCAAACTAATAAAAGAAAACCTAATGAAATTAGGTGTACAGTGTAAACCTGCAGCTCAGTTCTTGTTTATGTTGGTTCGTGTATTTTCACTGGAGCTGCACTGCCGTCGCAACTGTCTTATCTCTTGATGTGCATTTTATCTACGAGCTTTGCTGCTCTCACGCAGTGATGCACTCTCTCGGAAAAGCTTTGTGCCATTGCACGCTCTCAGCAGCAACAACAGTAAGTTGTCACTCTCGGCTTCCGTATTTGCATGTGTGTAAGTTCTTCAGTTTTGTCATCTCTCTTGCGATCATGTCCGATCATGTTCAATTCCTTTGCGAACTGCGCTGCGCTGCGGTGTTTCCTACACAACAACAATGCGCCACGACGCTCTCTCACTCTCAGGCCTTGCTCTCAGCAAATACAAGGGACTTGCATTAAGCTTGAGCTACAATGCGACTAACTGCGTTTGCTCTCTCAGCAAAAGCAACCACAGAGACTTTCGCTCTCTGCAAATAAGCATAAGGAATAACCAACAATCTACTTTGCTGCGTAGTTTCTTATCTTATTGCTATACATTTGGGCCTAGCCGACTACAAAGACACCCTTTATGCTGCAAATCTCCGACTCATTCAAGTTTGTTGTTATTTTATAAGGGCAAAAGCTGGTTTAGTAAACACTTTCCTATATTTTAAAGATAAATTAAATATTAGTTATAGATTTATTAATAAAACCCCATCATATACTAATCGCAAACCCAATTTTCTTTTGATCTTTTTTCAGAGTCTACGCACAGCGTGGACGGAGGACCTGCATCGTGGCGTTTAACGCTCGATCAGGATCTATTTGACACGCTCAAGGGTAATTTTCCCAGTTGGTTTCAGAGCAGCACGGGTGCTGCAGCGGCAGCCGGCAAACAGCAGTTGCAGCTGCACCATAAGCACCACCAGCACCAATTGGTGGCCAGCCACAGTGTCATACCCATTACCATAGACACGAAGCAGCACGCCAGCAGCAACAACAACAATCATACACTCCAACAGCAGCAGCAGCAACAGCAGCATCAACAGACAGCGATATTGAGCCACAGCTCGAGCTCCGCATCGCCTGCTTCCTCCATTAGCTCCAATTGCTCAAAGAAGTCCAACAGCAGCAGCCTGAGCAGCTGCAGCAGCAGCAGCAGTTGCAGCTCCCACTCCAGTGGCGGTGGTGCAGCGACGGCGAGCCGCTTCCTCAACAAATCGACATCGACGTCGCCCACCAAGGGGCTGGCGCGGACGCTCAAGGCCACACAGAAGACGCACAACGGCAACGGCAACAGCTGCCAGAAGGTGGGCCAACTGGTGAAGTCCGCCTCGTTGCATAGCCTGAGCAGTGGCAGCAGTGGCAGCAGCGGTTGCAGCAACGCCAGCGGTAGCGGCAGCAGTGGCAGTGGCAGCGGCAGCTCCTCGCTGCTGGCCACCATATCCACATCGCCACTGACCACCGTAGAGCTAATCTCGAACGCCGCCTGCAGCGGTCTGCTGGCCACCAGGCTCAGTGGCAAGGCCTTGCAGCACTCCTTTCAGGATATCATATTGCTGCACGAGGCCTACGACGATATGTCCGAGGGTAAGTCGCCGACTTCTGGGCAACACCTTTGGACCGAATCCTTTTCATTAACGTTTCTCTTTGTGTGTGTTTTGCAGGTGAGCAGCGACTGCATGCTACATTTCTGGGCAGCAGCGATGATGGCAACAATTCGGACTGCTACGATGCCAGACAATCGCCGCCAAAGGCCATCGTTGATTCCAGTCCCCTGCAGCCAGCCATGGACAAGAACAAAGAATGTGAGTAGCCCCCCAAACTGAATTCGGAATTGCTGAATGGCAGAGCAGAGAGCACTCTTTGTTGGGCCCTAGATCATAGTGCACGCCCACGCCCCATCTTGTGGCGGCTGTTTGGCATTTGTCATTTGGGTTTTGTGTGTGTGTGTGTGTGTGTGTTTTCTGTGCCTATGCCATTGGTTTTTGGTTAGTCATAAATGCTGCTTCCCCATCATCATCATCAGCAGCAGCAAGCAGCAGCAGCATCACCGTCTAGAGAGCGTTTTCCCCGCATTTACAACAAGTTTTAATGAAGCTGTCACTGGCGCAACAGGCAGGCACTTGGGGCATTCGGGCAGGCGCAGGCGGGCAACCCATTCATAGACTGAAAAATGTTCTCTATTTTGTCAACAGTTTTTCCCTCGGCTGGCCTACATATTTTCGTTGGCATTTTCTCGAGTGAAGAGAAATATTCTTATTAATTTTGAATGGCCAAAAAGATGACAGCCGTGTGTCGAGCCATTGGATTTCATGTGTGTGTCTGTCCGTCTGTACGTCCGTCTGTGGCATGGGATGGGATGGCGGATGCATACTCGCTAATAGTTTTGACAGCTCGTGTCGCCTGCATCATCTTGCATGGCATTTTCGTTGCTGTTGTTTTTGCTTGGGGCTAACCGGAAATGCCAACAAAATCGAAAGAAGTTCACACGCTGCCTGACCCTGACAAAAGGTTTCAAACGTATTTATGAATTTGCAAGGTTTTTCTTTTTCAAGCCAAAAACTGACAAATAAAAAAAAAACAAAAAGGGGAGAATTTGAGAATGGGGCGGAGGCAGGCAGGCGGGTAAAATGTTTCCGGCAGGCGCCCAAAAAGTTATCTAACAATAAACTGCATATTTAGCCGCAACCACCAGCTAGAAACCTGCCACACTGCCACACAGTCCACAGTTTTGGGTGTAAACATTTTGCCAACAAATTTATTATAAACACATGGCCAGCACACACACACACACGCACGCACACAGTCAATGATGGGGCGTCGATGGCAGTGGCGGTGTCCGAGTCCGTGTCGGTGGTGCTGCAAAATGTTTTGACAAATAAACACGATGCACGCGATACCCAGAAGACAACAAGAGGGGGCAGAGAAAAGAGGCTGCTGATTTAGGAGCCTCAGTTGCAGCAGTTGCAGGGCCTCTTTGGGGCACTGTGGCTGTGGCTAGATAACCAAAAGCATTTAAATTGTGACACCAGGGGCGCCCTTTTTGTGACTGGAAACAAAGCTAAGCTAAGAAGGTTGCACTGGATCCAAAGAGAGCCTTTGCATATAAATAATCTTAAAAATTTTATTAATGTCTCCAAAAATGTTTAATGTTTTTCTGTCACATTTCTTTCCTATTTGGCCCACTGTGTGTGGCGCTCTGGCTGCAATTTCATTCATTTTCCTAGCACTGATGATGGGCAAAAAAAGACGCCATCGTTTGATCACGTAATCGATTTTATAATACAAAATATATGTAGATATATAATGCAAGATATATTATACATATATATATCTATACTCGTATCTGTTAGCCTCTCACGTCCCACTCTCGTTCTTTCTTTATCTGCTTTTCTCTCTCTCTTTTAACAATTGTTTACCTGACCTTCGTCTTTCGGGCCGCACTCGTGTGGTGTGTGGCGCGGGGGGGAGACCCTCTCGGAGTCTGCTCACACAGAAGGGAAGGGCTCCACCCACCCCGCCCCACCGTCTAACCGCAAACAATGCGAACAAGCAAAGAAAAGAAAATTTCTTGTAGGTGGAGAGAAAATGTCTGCACAATTTGATTGCCTGAACTTTTATGTGTTTAATTTGGAATTTATGCTATTGTTTTTATCAATTGGGGCCCACGTGAAACGTAAACAGAAGTATCGGAAGATTAAACAGCCAAAGCAGACGCAAAGAGAGAAAAAAAAAGAAAAGAAAAATCAAATTTCGCGCATAATTAATTTCTCAAGGAGAGCGACAGTGTGTCGTCATCGGGGAGGAGCCAGACCCACCCCCCCCCCAACCCCTGGGTGTTTGTTACATGGCCAAAATATTTTCGCACTGGCAGAATTGTAAACAAAAACAAGACCTGAGCTTCTTGGAATTTTCCATACCCTTCTGGCTGCCGAGAGGGTATTACGATTGCCAGCAGCTGCTTCACATATGCTCGCCGGCAAAGAGTATCAAAAGATTCGGCAGCCTTGGATTTTTTTTGTATATTTGTTCTTGCCTTCGTTTTTTTGTTTTGTTTTTTGCGTACATTTTTGTGTGGCACACTTCAATCGTAAAATCGGGCTGGGCCCGGGCGCCCGCGCCGTTCAGTCAACAGCTGCCGTTGTGTGCCACTGTGCCGTCTGTTCCGTCTGAGACAATTACGCGCCTTGGCAGCTCGCTTGACTCTTTGTGTTTTTATGATGATTTCCGACAAAGAGCCTAAATTACTTTAATAACGTCATCGTCACTTTGATGTCGACTTTGTTGTGGCGTCAAGTGTTCAGTTCGTTTCGTTTCGTTCGCTTTTAGGTGTCTGCTGCTTGTCACAGAAATATGCGCCCAGCTTACCCCTTTTTACTTGGCTGCTGCTGCACAGCAAAATATTGCTGAAGGAAACCGCAGGCCAGGGCCAAAAAGGCTCTGTAAATGCATTTGTGGGCGCCCAAGCCACAAAAGGAAAACCCGAAATGGCAGCAACCAGCTACCCATATTCCATTTTACCCCATGTGTATATTTTTGTTGTGTTTACATTTCATTTCTGGGTCCCTGCAGATCCCTTGCTCAGCCCTCTAAGACCCTGCTGTATACGTAATTCGCATTATTTCATTTTAATTATATGGCTGGTTGGTCATTTTGTGCTCTGACCCTGCGCCAGTGCTCAGTGCTCTGCTCTGTCCTGAATGCTAATTGAAGATAATGTTATTTGTGAAAACAGGTCGTATGCTTAATATGCCAAAGCATGAACCAGAATTACATTACATTACCGAAATGCAGCAGCATTTAAGGCATCCATTTTGTGAGCTAATGAACGAGCGAACGAAGGGGCGACTAATGCCCCATCAATTGATTAATTTTGGCTACAGTTTTCGTTTATAATTGAAATTGGATCTTAAGTGAAATCCAGCCAGCGTAATCAATACGATTTTCCTGCAGTCACTTCCTGCTTTTGTTCGAGTGGCAGCCGTCGCCAAAAGTTAATTGACATCAATCTGTCATTTAGTCAGGCCGAAAAGCAGTGGGAATCTAATCAGATTATTACGCATACGCCCCGGGGGGGAGGGACAGGGACTGCTGCTGCTCGTTGCTTCCTTAGGCACTTTGGGTTCTTTTTTTCCTTTTCGCTCCTGTCTCTCGTTCTGGCTTAAATATTTAATTTGCAAACGCCAAAACTTTCTACTCTCTCGAAAGTTCCAGGCTAAATATATGTGTGTGTGTATGTATGTCTACGCACTCTTCACACCATAATCGCCCGCACATAAAGATATTAAAAAGTTTTCCTTTTCCTTTTTTTTTTTTTGCTTTGTTTTTTGGCCCATTTGCAGCTGGCTTTTGTGTGTTTTTGTGGGCTCGACATTTATTGCGTGCGCCTCGTTGTCAAAATGGCGGAAAAGTTTCTGTTTTGTTCATCCCAGCAAAAATTATCTACGAGTAGATTTTGCCCCCCTCCCCCCTGTCAGCTATTTTATGGGTGTTCTATGTTTTTTTGATCTCTGGCATTGTGCTGCGATAATTTATGTATGATTTGTGTTTTGGGCTTGCAACTTGTTGAATGTTGTTCCTACTATATTTTAATATCTATGCATATATATATTCTGCTTCTTGCAGCGCTCAAAGTGAAGCTCATGGTGCGACGACCCCACTCGCAGCTGGTCGAACAGGGCATCATACCATGTAAGTACTACGGCTGCTGACGGGCTGAGGGGCTGAAGGGAATCTCTTAACCGCTAGGCCGCAGATCGATAAAATCCGCATTAACCCCACTTATTTGGCTCAAAGCATCTGCTTTTCGACCCAAAGAGGATATGCAAATATATTTCATTCGAATGGCTTTCAAATTTATGCGCAGCCCTCAAAATGAAACGAGAACGAAAACGGAAGAAGCTAAATCAAAAAAATGACAGTAGAAAGAAGCGAAGGGAAAGCGTGACAAAGGGAGAGAGAGAGAGAGCAAGAGAGAGCGAGAGAGAGAAAGGAGGCATACAGCAAAAATACGCAAATTTACAAACTAATTCAAAGCTCTCGAACGCCAGCGAAAGTGAAAGTAAATTTGAATTTAAATGATAGATTTTGCCAGAGGAAAAAAAAAGAATATCCGTAGCCAAAGTTTGCAGCATTAAAATGGGGGGGGCGGGGAAAAAAAATACTCAAGGCAGAGCAGCAAAGAAAATGAGGCATTCTTTTATTTAGTTATTCAAAAATGCATTGCACCTCATTATTGGAGGGGCTTTAAACAAATAAATAAAAGTGTAGCTGCTCTGCGCGGAAACTCCCATTAAAATAGGAGCATAGCCAGGGAAATAGACTGAGACGATGAAGGATTTTTGCTATTCCTCGCAACTGTTCTGCTTGCCAGGAAAAGCTGTTCACTCCAGGCCTGGCGAGCGGCACTCAACTGACTGCATAGACCAAGCTCCTTATAGCCCTTATCCCTCTGGATATTTATTTATTTAATTTAATTCCCTTTCTTTCTTTATATTTAACAAAACAAAAACAGCTCTGAAAACCTCGCCCGCCATTCACGAACAATGCAAGCAACTGGAACGCGCCAAGACCAGCGATCTGCTGAAGGCCAAAATCCAGCAGCGGCCCAATCGCGAGGACCTGGAGCGGCGGCACATACTCGAGGAGGATGAGTGCCACATCGATCCGAGTCTGGCGGAGAAGCAGCGCATGCTGAAGAAGGCGCGCCTCGCCGACCACCTCAATTCGCAGATCCAGCACCGTCCGGGGCCCCTGGAGCTGATCAAGAAGAACATCCTGCACACGGAGAAGCCCATCGAGAAGATCGTGAAGGAGGGCCTCGTCTCGTTCAAGGCCACCAGCGAGGGGCTGCTCACACGGCCCCAGCATCCGCACAGCTATGTGACCTTCGACGAGGACTCGCTCAGCTCCGAGAGCGACACACGACAGACGCCGCCGCGTCTCGATGAGGCCATGGTCGTGACACCCATGCCGCTGCTAGCGGCAGCCACACCCCCCACACCGCCCACGGATGTGTTGCAGGCGGCCGCTGCCTCCGCGGGAATTGTGACGATGGCCCTGACAATGCCAACGGCCAGTAGTGGTGGCCCCTTGATGGTCAGCACGCCGCAGATCATCCAGCAGCAGCAGCAGCAGCCACAGCTGAAGACAATGGTGCTGTCTGCCCCTGCGCCTGTGCCACCGCCACCGCCGCCGCCGCCGCCACTGCCGATGGCCAGCATCGTGAAGGTCAAGGCGGAGACGGCCAATCTGTTCGAGGAGCTCTGCCAGAGCGTGGCCGGACCCACGGCCAGTCCGGGAGTGGCCAATCAGTTCCTGCCCATGCCCATGCTGGCGTCGCCCTGCTCGCTGGCCTCCAGCAGCACCTCCACCCTGAGTCCGCTGTCCTCCATTGCCTCACCGCCGCCGCCGCCGCCAGCGATCGCCCGGCTGCATCTGCAGCCCGTTTCCATGAAGTCGGACGCCCCCGGCAAGGACAAGAATCGCAAAAAGTCCAAGTCCAAGCCGGTGTCCAAGGCGCGCACCATCAAATTCCACGAGTACAAGGGGCCGCCGAGTGCCGCCGGCCAGAAGGTGGACCAGACGCAGCCGGAGGAGACCTCCTACCAGCTGATGCTGGAGCAGCAGAACTGCCTGCTCAAGTATCTGGATAACCTCAACAAGAATCAGTCCATACTGCCGTCGTCCAATGCAGCAGCAGCAGCAGCAGCAGCGGCAGCCGCAGCAGCCGCAGCGTCCGCCCCGGCCACGCCCTCAACGCCCAGCAGCAACAACAACAACAACAACAGCATCACGGTGACGACCAAGACAGTGCCGGCTCTGGCCAGCTGTCAAACGGCACCGATTCCGGCCCCGATCAGCCTGCCCAATACCATATCCATCACGAGCAGCGCGGGCGGAGCTCCCCTGAACTTTGGCGATGCTGCCATGCTGAGCACGCCCACGCCAACGGCCACACCCACACCGCCCATGCTGTCGCTGATAGCCACACCGCACCACCACCATCAGCAGCAGCAGCAACAGCAGCAGCAGCAACAACAGGCACCTGTTGCTGCTGTGGTGCTGCCGCCAGTGATTGTGCAGCATCCACCGCCACTGCCCTCGCCAGCGCTGTCCGTCAGCTCCTCCATACCGGCCAGTCCGGCCACCAGCTACGCCGAGTCCAACGCAGCCGCCAGCAGTGCCTGCATCACGGACATTACGCGGCTGGAGAAGATGAAGGTCTCCGACCTGAAGCAGCACCTCAAACGCCGCAATCTGCCGGTGTCCGGACCGAAGCCGCATCTGATTGAACGGCTGAAGCCGTACCTGCCACTGGAGCCACTGGAGAGCAGTGCAGCGCCCGCTCCTGCCGCCCATGCCGCGGAGGTGATCACAATCAGCGATGCAATGGACACGAGCAACCCTCCACCGCCCATGCTGGTGTCCGATGCCAGCATGGAGCACGACCAGATGGATGTGGGGCAGAACCAGCAGCAGCAGCAGCAGCAGATGGACACCGCGCACCCCATGGCGGCACTGCCACAGCAGCCACAGACAGCCACGATCATCCTGACCAACGAAGAGCTGCTACGAGAGCAGCAGCGAAAGATCGACGAGCTGCAGCGTCAACTGCAGCGCTCGCAGCTGGAACTGCAGCAGATACGCCAGCGGCAGCAGCAGCAGCAGCATCAGCATCAGACGGTGGTAAATGCAATGCCGCCGCAGCAGATCACCCTGATCACCACAACAACATCGAATGGGGGGCCACAGCAGACGCTGACGGTGCTTCCACAGCAGCAGCAGCCGCAGCAGCAACATCACGTGGAGAAGAGCAGCAGCATACCGGCCAAGGTGACGGTGAAGGCGACAGCAGCGAGTGCGTCTAAGATCAATGGAGTCCAACAGCAGGCCAAGAAGCCTTCGCACGCCCCCAGCAGCAACAGCAGCAGCAACATTGCCACGAATCCCAATCAGCCGCCGCCGCCAATCAGCCAGAAGATGGTGGTAAAGCAGCAGCTGGAGGCCAAAATACAGAAGCAGAAGGCAGCGGCTGCAGCAGCCGCACAGCAGCAACAGCAGGCGGCACTCCAACAGCAGCAGCAACAACAGCAGCAACAGCAGCAGCAGCAGCAACAGCAGCAGCAGCAACAGGTGCGCCTGCTCACGCAAAAGACACAAACTGTACTCATTCCATTCAACAACACCAACAACCAGACCAACAACAATCATATAAGCAATGCGCCAGCCAAGAACCAGGCCAAGAAATCGCATGCTGCTGCCAACGGGCCCGCAGCAGTCACAGCGACAGCAACAATCCTGCAGGCAAGCAAAGCGCTGACAGCGTCAGCAGGAGGAGGAGGAGGAGGAGGAGCAGCAACCACGCCGCACCACAACAATGTGGGTCTGCTGTGGAACGAGGGGAATCAGACCATCTTCCTTGTGGGACTCAACGATCAGCATATGACGGCCCATACGCTGGGAAATATCAGCCTCACCGCCACGACAGCAACAGCAGCAGGAGCACCAGGAGCTGCTCCTGTGCCCGCCAAGAAGCTGCTGAATGGACACCAACGCACAAACTCCCTGCCCAGCATTGTGTTCCCCATCGAAGCCAAGTCCATTATCACGCAGCAGCAACTGCAGCAGCTGCAACAGTCGCACTTCCAGCAACAGCAGCAGCAGCACCCGCAGCAGCAGCAGCAGCAACTCATCCAACTGGACATCAAACCCACGACAGCACCGCCGCCACAGTATGAGGAGGCCACCAAGCAGCTGGCTGCCAGCAAGGCAGCAGCGCTCAACGGACTGGTGCCGCTGGTGAAGATCAAAGAGGAGCCCGTGCAGTCGCCAGCACCGCCGTTGGCGCTGCCCGTGCCCACTGCAGCTCCGCTGAGCAACCAGGTGAAGCGCAAGTCGGCGGGCATCAAGTCCGAACAGGTCAGCGATGTCCTGGAAATTCTCATCAAGCAGGGCGAGCTGCCAGAAAGCGCGGCCCTCGAGCCAATTACGCCGCTGACGCCCCTGCCCGAGCTGTCGATGTTCAATGGAGCCGCCACACCGACGACAGCAGCGGGGGGAGCCAGCATTGTGCCGCTGGTGCCCAAGCTGGAGGCACCGCCCACACCCCAGTCGGCGGTGGCCACGCTGGACATGGCCATGGACACGAATGACTCGCACGTGAGCTTCGGCAGTGGGCAGCAGCACACGCCGCACGGTTTCATCGAGAATATCGATATGGGATCGCCGCTGCAGCCGGACACGACTGCCATCGATGCCGAGAGCGTGGCCAAGACGCTGGACATCTTCCTGGAGCAGCATCATGCCACGCCCCCGCCCAGCACGCCGCCAAAGAGCAGCCACAGCGGCAGCGAGAAGCCCAACAGTCCGGACGCCAAGCTGAATCACTTTGACGAGTACGAGCTGCTGGAGCTGATGTCGCAGCAGCTCGAGATGGACATGGGCGACGACTCGAACACCTACTGCACCCCCAACCCCAAGGGCGCCAACAACAACAGCCTGCGACGCGATCTCAATCCCAGCCTGCAGCCGTGCATCCACGAGCTGCTCGACGCCAGCAGTCCCGACAGCGTGCTGCTGAACAACAATCCCGGTGCCGATGTGGACTTCGATGCGGACAGCTTTGTGGCCCAGCTCAGCCAGCATGTGACGGGCGGCAATGGCAACAGTCCCCATGGCCACTGCAATGGCACCGTCGACTCCAGCAGCCACTCGTCGAACAGCCACTTCAACGGCACGCCCATGGACTGCGATGACTTTGAGAGCACCCTGAATTCGTTCATGCAGGCCGTCACACAGCCACAGGCGGCATCGCACGGTGGAGAGTACTCGTCGTCATCGACAACGACGAGCATGGCGAGCAATGGCGTGAGCGGCGGCGGCGGTGGCGTTGTCTTGGGCGACTCTGGCGGCGGGGCTGTTGATGCGTTCAATGCCAGCGGCGATATCTTTGATCTGTTCAATATGGATGACTACAAGATGAACTGGGCAGCCGGCGATTTCACTGTCTGATGCCGCAGGAGCACAGAGCACTTTCCTGCGGATGCGGATTTCCCACCTCCTACAAGTCCCCCAAAAACGTTTTCTTCGTTCCGTGTCAAAACACAACACACAATCCAGTCCAGCGTGGTGCTCACAACTTTTTCTCAAAATATAATTCCTGAAGAATTCGAAGCAATTTTCGAAGCAAACAACACAACCAAACAACACGAAATACACACCAACACACACCAGCACACACACATACAAAATCCTATTTATTTTCTAAATGCATTTAAAACATTTGAACGTCAGTTGAAATTTCGAAACTTTACTATTTCCAAGAAAACAAACAAATAAACAAAAAGCAACACAAAGCCAAGCAAAATTGCCGGGGAGTGACACTCCACACACACAAAAAAGATGAAAAAATAACTAAAAATCACCATACCATACTTTCGCACCCTTTCCTAAGTAAGCAACAAATACAGCAAAAACAAAAGAAAGAAAAAACAGCCACAACAACCATTTAGAAAAAGCATAAAAACTTATCATAAAACGTAAGCCAAAACCATGAAAAAAAAAAATACAAAAAAAAACAAACAAACAAACAAACAAAAAATGATAAAGATATTTGTAAAGATTGATAAAGAAAAAGAAAGAACGAAAAAGTACATGTTTCTAATGAAGGTCATTCCAATCTGAAAATAATGCGAGTGAAAATCTAACCAACTAAAAACAAAACAAAACAAAACACACACAAGAAAGCTATAGACACACACACACACACAGTGAGCGAGCGAGCGAGAAAGAATGCGAATGGAAGAGCGCAAGACAAAGCATGAATGAGAGCGAGGAACCAGGAAATGGCAAAGAAAACCCAAAACCCCCAAAACCCAAACTACAAAAACAAAACAAAAACAGATCATATAAAATCATATGAAAATCCCGCCCCACACACACACACACAAACACACACACAACCAAGTGAAAACACATTCAGTAATTTTGTTTTAAGTTCTATTTAAAATGAAATGAATTTTAAATTATTTAAGGCTTATGGACAAGCCAGGCTTAATTTTAGTTAAAAGCGAAATTATGAAATTAAAAATTTGATAAGTATTTCCTGCAAGGAAAGAAAAAGCCTTTAAAAATATAGTCGAAGCAACACAAAACACCAAACTAAATTTAAATTTTAAAAACAACATTTTTGGGCAAGCCTTTTAAACCAATTAGCGAAAATATATATAAACGAATATATATATGTATATCTTTTTGTTTGCATTCAGCGAATTCCGTTACTTAAATTAATTCTAATTCAAATTTTATGATACGTAAACTTAAGGCAAACACACATATTTCTTGGGGTTTCGATCCCAAAAGCGGCGTGTACTTAACGCACATTTCTAGCAGTTTTTGAAGGCAGTTCGGAATTGTAATTGTAAACCCCAATAAAACCACAGAAAACCCCCATGCACCCGCAACCCTTTCGGCTAAGTGTATTTTTGTAAATGTAAATGTAAATTTAAAATGGAGGGCATGCCAAGCATTCGGACATATATTTGAGTGTTGTGCTCAATAAAATAAATTACAAATAAATAAATAAAATAAAATAAAATAATATGAGTTAAGCAATGGAAACATTTCAAGAAGGAAAACGAGTGACAACCAACACCACACACACACACACACACACACACAATTAAACAATTAAAAATTGCAAACAATTAAAACCACAAACCCCATATTTGTATAAGTATAAATATATATTTTTATATAAGCGAATTACATACATACTATATATCGTACGTCTACGTTTTAGCTCTAGTCTCTAGCCGGGCATCAAAACACACACACACACACACAAAAAACACACACACGTACACATCTCCACTGCTCATTCTCCGAAACATTTGACACTCGTTTACATCTGCAATAATCCACTCTAATTACTCGATTCATATTTGAATACTTAACTCATACTATGCTACAGTACTCTTATTCGTACTATATGATTATTAATTATTCAATCATTGACGCTCGCTTCAGAAGAGAAAAGCTTAGAGAGAAACGTTTCCATTATAACAACATGAATTCATGAATTAATTTAATAAATACAATATGTTTTATTGTTAGCCGCAATCTTAATTACCATTAAAAACTAAACTTATTGTTTGATTAATTCTAAATCTTAATTAATTAAATAAATACATACATACATACATACATACTATATCTAATTTAATGTTGGCTTGAGCTATTTTTTGTGCGTTGCGTTTAAAAGAGAAATTCATTTAAATACAATACAGAATAAAACTCAATCACGTCATAAACTACTCGTATGTGTAATTATTTTGCGAAACAACAAAAATGAAATCAGAAAAGAAATCTAAAAAAAAAGAAGGACTTAAAGCCTATAATTACATAACAAGTGATATACCGATATACTTATATATACATATATATTGAAGATAACTGTGCACATGTGCAAGAATTTAATGCGTAAATAAAAACCTTATTCATTTTTCCAAAAAAAAAAAATAGTTTAAATTTATTTTGTTTAGCTATTTGATGTAATTAATGCAATGGGATTTACAGGCCGAAAAGTAGTTCGTACAAGGGCTCGACTATCGCTCACACTTTAAGCAAATTTTGATCCAAAAGATATCCCTATGGTTTATATATCCTGGTAATTAAGGAACTGGTTATACAAAAACGATGCATCGTCTGGAGTTTTTATAATATAGTCAGCCCCAAAGCTAGAGTGCCGTTTTCCTATTTATTTAACCGATTGGCTCCCTCTGTGGCTTAATGCTCTCTGGAGCATCATAATTACGCATTTAAGCGCATTAGACTCCAACACAAAACACAGAACAACAGTCGAAAGGATAATTTCCACATTAAAATTAAAATCAATGGGAGTACTCGTAATATTTGTATAATACGTAATCATAATGATTTTGTGGGGCAGCCGCCGCCCACAACAGCAGCAACAGAACACAAGGCTTATCATTAGCGAAAGCAGCCAATTGCTTGATTGGTGGGCGGTGTGGCAAGGAACCCACTGTCTGTGGGTGGTAAGAGGTGGGTGGTGGCGGCTGCCAGCTGCCGGCTCTTCAATCCGAGTTGTTTATTTTTAGAGCCGAAACGAAATCAGCAAACAATATGAAGCAAAATTGCAGCAGCAGCAGCAGGAGTGGCAGTAGCAGTAGCTATGGCAACAATTGTTGGATATTTCGTAGTTGGACTGCTGCCAAGCGTTATGGCTATGCCACACGGCTCCAGGCCCACACAGACAGGCAGACAGACAGACAGACAGAGATATAGAGAAGGAGCGACAGGAGAAAGACAGGCAGGCAGGCAGGCAGTCGGCGGCTGCCTCCTGCTGTGCTTTGCTGTCCGAATCATGCCACACACACACACACAGACAATCGGCGACTCATCAGTTGTATGTACATATGTATATATCTGTGTGCATATCCTTTGATAATGGACTGCCCGAGAGCTCCACTCTAAGCCACTGCACCCATTGTGTGTCCTGTTTGGGGCAATCAGCTTTTGTTGGCAATTTAATTTGTTCCATTTATGCGATGCTTTTGAGAAGGACAATCAATGGTCAGGGAAGGATTAAACTCAATGCAAGGCAGTCAAAACTATATGCATATCCTTTAATTAGTCCTTCAACCATTAGCTTGAATAACTCGTTCGTATCCATAGAAAATTATGCATCTATTTAGAGTTGTTTTTCGCCATTGTTGATGGCACCACGGCGTAAACAACCTTTCACAACAGCTGCAATATGTGACAGCAACAGTTGCCACTCCCCCACCCCACAGCCCTGCCTGTGTCGCTCCATTTACCCACTCAAAGAAACCCCAACCGCCCCCGCCGCCACCCACAGCGAACTAAATTTATACAAACGCTGACTGTAATTTGCGTTATTAAAATGGCGTCAGTTGCTTACCAAAGCGAAAAGTTTCACCCTGTCCCACGCTCATACCGACACCAACGCCAACGCCCACGCCCAGGCCACCAGCAACGTCCAGGTCCTTGTCATTGGAGCCCTGTGCGGCCATGGCTCCTCTAATTGTGTGCGAGCTGCGCTACAAATGGAGGAGAGAGAGAGACCCCGAGACACACCACACAACAAGGAGTGACCGGCAACAAGCAGCCGAGGCGACCAAATTGAGATTTATTTTCGTAAATTTGTTTGGAGAGTGCGATGCGATTCCATTTTGTGTGGCAAATCATTCGATTTCACAACTAACTTGAAAAACTTTAGCAGATAAATGTACAAGAGCAAATCCTATGGAACTTCAATAGGGGCTTCGTGTTTCTCTGTGGCCGAAACATTAAATGACCCACGCGCAATGTGCATATTTTCCCATGGCTTTTGTCTCTTGACAGCGTCAAGCAACAAGTTGGCCAAGGCCGGGCTCGAGGGCCTTCTTTTCTTAGGTTATTTTATAACTTAAAGTCTCCATCAGAGCTGGTAATTGGTTTAAAATCTCCTTTTTCCCCCAGTTAGAGTTGTCGTCTCTGAAGTGGTCTGGGTACAGTTTTTTGCTTTTGCAATCTTCCCCAGATCTAGGCGGAACTTTTCCTCCACACTTTGACTCTGCACTGCTTTACCTTCTACTTAATATTCCCTGGCTCACACCACGATACTGATGTATTTATTTAAAGTCGGTTTAGCTGATTTCAATTCAACAAACGGAAGCAAACAGTAACGGTTGTCCAAGAGCAAAGCAAAAACTAAAACATACGCATCGTATGCTAGAGAGCGCGAGAGAACGCAAGTAACGGGATCCTATGAATGCACATATGTGGGAGTGAAGGAGAAAGAGCATAAACGGTAGTGGGACCGCAAGTAATGAGAGCTGAGAAGGTGGGGCGAACTTTGGTGGAATTTGGCAAGGTGCGAAGGTGCTTAAGTCAAGATTAATGAAATATGACTGCGTGAGTTTTACTTACAACTCAGCAAAATAGTTTTCTAGATTAATTATACCTATCTAAGCTGCTGATTACCAAGTCTTAAACCCTGCTAATTACTTTAGCCTGCACAATTCTTAAAAACTTTATGCGCGCAGCCCTGCAAACGATCAGTTGCGTGTGCAGCCCTCGTTCTTTGCCTAGCAGAGCAAAGAGAGAAAAGAAGATGCATAGAAGAAGAAGAGTGCGTTACATATTTTATTTGTGTGTGTCGCGTGTAATATTGCTAGAGCAAAAATATTAAAAAATACATAAGTGAAAAATATTGAAAAATAATCTCAATGTGTGTTTATCTGGTACCCAACAGAGTGCGGATACATTTACTGTGAATAAAAATTGGAAAAGGTATAAAATTGATGTCAGCTTTCCACCGCAGTCACCGCAGGCTCTATAGTTGTCTGCGCAGCGTCTAGAACTCTCTTTATTTTCGTGGCTAAGGATATTCGTTGTGTAATGTAAATAAGAAAGATAAGAAAAAGACTGTTTTTTTTAGCTGTGCTTATTTTAAATAGCTGCCAGGCTCGAAAACTATAACTATAACTAATATTAGTGCAAAGGTGACAAATCCGTTATAACCGTTGCTCTTTTTGCCCTGCCAACATTCCATTTAGTTCGAGGGAGAATTTCTTACACTTGTTATTCCGCCTGATCGATATCAATTGATTGGTCAAAGCCAGCGCCCCTGCCCCAGCGATTAGTATTTTTCTCAACTTACCATTTGATTAACAAGGGGAAATATTGCCAGCCCGACAAGTTATAGGCCACTTGACGGCAATTTCCATGCGCATTATTCAGAGTTAATTACTTTGTCAAATAAAGCGTTTTGCGACGCCATGCCACCGCCATGTACATAGCTCCAGGCGGCAGCGGCACGCGGCACACCCCACCCCCATTGTCTTTCTCGGTTTTGGTTTTGGGCGTGAAAATTCAATTAACTTTGTTGTAAATAGACAGAAAAATACGCGTGCAGGAGGTGGCTGGAAACCCCACCGCGAAATCTGGGGGCCCAACTATTTCCATTGAACCAACATTCAACAAGGCCAACGGCGGAGGCTCGTCGCGATTTTGGCGTCCTTTAGTCAAGTTTATGTTAAGACCACTTGTCGTCCTGGCAAATTGTTCTAATTAAGAAGACCAACTCGGCGACAAAGTTGGCCAAGACCAAGCCCAAGACGGGGCCATGTTGAGCGTTTGGGGCAGGTAAAACGCCAAATTAAAATCGTAATGAAGCACTTAAGTTGTGTTCTCTGAGACAGACCTTTTTTGCAGTGCCCTACCAAGGAGTCCATCGACTTTTGTATGCAGTTTGTTTGTGTCATAGAAAATATGCGAAAATTTCAATGAGACGTTGAGGTTCTTCTGCTTTAGTCTTCCCACGAAATCTACGATGTGTTTGCCCATAAATAGGGCATTTGGCCTGTCCTATAGCCCCCCCCCATCCATCTGTTAATCGCATCTTGTGATGTTCCTCTTAATTTTGCCGTCTTACTGGGCTTGTCAGTGCTGGTTGCTGTCTGTTGCTGGTGCGTGGGCAAGGATTTGAGATTCAAGTGGCTCCGGGCATTAGCGTCAAGTGCTCGCTCTCGGCTGTCTTTCTTGGGGCTTCCACATAATTAAGTTGTAGCCATTGAAAGTGGGCAAAGGATTATGCGGGCCCCGGCCCCAGTCCCAGCTCTGTCTGTCCACATTAATTGAGTGTCATGGCGAATGCAAAATGAGCTTACGCCTCTGGCAGGACATAACCAACACGAGCAAAAGAGAGAGAGAGAGAGTGAGAGAGAGATAAACAGTCTGTCAGATGACAGTTCTCTTGTGCATTGCATTTGCACTTGGCCCGTGTCACGATGGTTAAATAGATTTTTAATCTAGTTTAATGGCGTTACCATTAGCTGGGAATGGACTGGGGGGATTTGCTTCTCCCTGCGGAAGATCTGGCTGGACAGATCAGAGATTAACTGAAAGTTGCACTTGCACTTGACAGACAACTCAATCGGAATGCTAAATCCAATTTAATGGCCAACCATTAGCAGGGGGCAGTGGCCAGGGGGCATGCATATGATATGATGTGCAGGTTTTTCCTTCACTTCTTTTTCTTTATTGATCGGGCCCTGCTCCCCCCAGCCACTCTTGGAACCCGTCACCTTGCCGACCCCTGGTCAATATTTGTTGGCTGTTTGCTGCGCTCGGTTTGATTTTGTTTGCCTTTGCAGCTGCCAGCGAGCGAGTGTGTGCGGGTCGGGTCGGGAAAAACTTTTGCCGCAAGACTCTCTCCACACACACACACGTCCCCATCCCTGTGTTAGTGGGTGGCGCTTGCAAATGCTGTGGATATTCCATGGTTAAACAAAGGCATTTGCATGAAAATGTTTTACTTTTACTTTGAGTTTTTCTTCTTTTTTTTTTTGTTTGTTTGTTTGCTGCAAGAGCGGGAAATTCTCTGTTTGCTTTGTGCCTCTCGGCCCCCCATCCAACATGCACTGCTACTAATTGGAGCTGAATGTGCGGACTGCTGGCCCTGGCCCTGGACCTGCTCCTGGATTTGGGGCCACATTTTTGCCGCCTCTTGTGTGTAAGCTGCCAGCCCCCATGGGGCAGGAGCAGGCCGGCAGCCGTAAAGTGCGCGGACAGCGATGGTTTGTCGGCGGACGTTGCCTGTAAAATGGAAAACTTAATCTGAAAAAATCAATCTGCAATAAAAATAAAATTAAGCAACGGCTCGTGAAAATCCCGGAGACGATGCGATGCGACGGAAGGCACTAAAAGAAAAGCGGGAAAGCGCCGAGAGGCGCAGGGGCGTGCAGGGCGTGCGAGTAATGGCGCAGGAAGCTGCCTAAAGAGGAGAACAGAGGACAGGCAGGACCCTTAGCCGAAAGGCGAAAGGTGTGCGTCAGGATTACGCGGCATTTCCAGCGGGACGACGGGCGAGTCTGGGTGGGTATAAAGGCGTGAAAGCGACTGTCTGTCTGACTGTCCGTCAGTCGGGATGGTCGAGGGTCCAAAGGATATTCATAAATAAATATCTGCCGGCGTACAAATTGATAAGCTGCCTGCCCGCCTGCTCCTGGTTGTCTGTCATGAAGGGTCCTGCCGTAAGCCCCCCCTCGCTGAAAAAACAACAAAAACAACAGGATGCCAGGGTCTGGCATCTTAATCGACAGACGACGCTGCTGCATACCTTTTTGGAGTTCCACGGAATCGCCAGCCAACCTGCCTGGCTGGCTCTCCGTTTGAGCGCGGGATGCCAGGGATTCAGGCTTAGGATTCAGGACTAAGGATAAAGCACAAACACAACGTATGTACCTCGAAGACTCGATGGCCGGGCTACCAGGTAAACACTGGGTAGCCTTCCCACTTGTGTGCTCTCTCTCTCCCACTCTCTTTTGCAGCATTCTAATGCCGTTCGTCCTCCGGCAGGCGCTGCTCCTTTCACACGCAATCCCTGCCGCTGCTTTGGCCGGCCCCCCGCCTGGCATTGGAACATTTTCCTTTTGCTGCCACCTCAGCATTTTATAAACTTTAAGGCCAAATATTTACCCTACATTTGGATGATTTTGTAGCGCTTTTTGAAATGGTTTTTTTCAGTGTAAAAGTTCAAAATATTCCAAGTGTTTTTGGCTCCAAACTTTTCCCTGATCGGATTATTGCCAGTTTCTGTTCCGCATCCTGTGCAATTTAATTTAATCCAATCAAAATCAAGACAATGGTTGTGGCAGGGCATCCAAGTCTCGACATTCACGAGCCTATATTTATTTTCTGTTATTTTTTTCTTTCTCATTTTTTCTGCTCTTCTCTTGCCCCTTTCTGTGCGTTGTTTCCTTCTCCTGCGTCCATTGAATTTTATTGTGCGCTCAAATTGTTTTGGTATTCAAGCTTAAAGCACGCGACTGCCTCTATCGTGTGGCCATCCCTCTCGCTTCCCTACTTCCTGCGTGTGGTTACTGGTGGCTACTGCTCCAGCTCCAGCTACCGCTCCAGTTTCCCTTGTTCTTGTTGTTGTTCCTGAAGTGCTGCTGCTGGCCCTCCATTGTTGTGTTTGTTGCTGCTGCTGCTCCCGCTGTGCGAAGGTGCTAGCTGTTGCCTCGTGCGATGTTTTGCTCGCCCTGGCGATGTTCTCCACACAGGGGCAGAGAGCCGTGGCCTTCCAGCGTATCCTGTTGCTTGCGAAAACGCAACCAGTTGAACATTTCCAGTGGCGCTCTCTCTGGGATTCGGCCCTCGGCCCTCGGCCCTGTTCTTCGGCTTTCAATGTCGGCCTTGGTAGACTCTCTCTCTCTCCCTCTCTCTCTCTCACACGTTCTTTCTAGCTCGTTTGGCTTGTTGCGCTCTCTCTCTCTCTCGCTCAGTCACTGTCTCCGTCTCTCGTTGGCTTTCGGCTGTTGCTCTTGGCACATGTTTAACGCGCAATTATTTTGGTCCTGTTGCGCTTTTTCCCCATGTCAGTGTGTATGTGTGGCGCAGTAAGTGTGTGGGTGGCTGCTTTTATGAGTGTGTGGGTGGTGCTGCGTTTTTGTGTGCAGATAAAAGTCAAATTTGAAGTTAATGAAAGGCTGTCATTTTCAGCACATTTAGAACGTTTTTGGAATATTAATAATACATTTAAAATAAGCCAAGAACAATTATTATAATTTTGGTAGTAATAGACAGATAGTAAAAATAATTGCTTTTATTTTTTAATATATTTATAAAAACAAAAACGATCAATATAAATAATAAATATTTTTAAAATAAATAATCGGTTTATATAAAAAATAAATGAAATCTTTTATTTAACGATAATTTACTATTCCATTAATTCGATTAAACCATCTATTTTGCATTCTCCAACTTTCAGGGGCTACATACATCGTGAGTCACGACACCCACACGTACGACTACACCTACACCTACACCAACAAATCATCATCGGCAGGAGTCTCCAGCAGCAACAGCAGCAGTAGTCGAATCAGCGTCTGGGGCTGTGTGGCATGCAACAATTATGGAAAAGTCTCCACATCGGTGTATTCCGATTCGTGTAGAGAGAGCGCCGCGGCGCACCTAAAGCAAATGTGTGGGCGTGGGAGGCGGGGCCCCGCATGGCCAGAAGGACTTACACGGACACGCAGCAGGCAGCAGGCAGCTGCCGCCTGCATCCGCATCCAGGGAAATCGTTTAGCTGTTGCTTTCCACTCCTCCACTCGAGACTCGAGACACGAGACGAGACACGGAGACACGGAGGCACGGCTTCGGGTCGGCACGATGCTAGCAAGGTGGAAATTGATATTACTTTTTAATGCCGTTGCCAGCTGTGTGGCTCGCGACGAGAGCTTTCCAGTCCGAGCCTCCTCCGTATCGGTGGCTGTGTGTATGTGCGACAGAGAGAGCGAGAGTGAGGGAGAGAGCGTGAGAGTCGCACGATGGCTGTGTGTAGCAACAGACTGGCAGTGCCAGCCTCGTCACAGTTCGAGTTGAGCCGTCTCGTGAGCAGGACACAAAGCGCGCAACCTGCCACAGAGTAGAGAGCGGAGAGGCCCTGAAGCGCCACCACAGTAGCAGTAGCAGTAGAACCACCAGCACCAGCAGCCGCAGCATCAGCAGAAATCCAGAACGAACCTCAACCGTCGCGTCCTGCAATGTTTCCTCCCAAAAACACTCCGGGCAAAAGGTGTGTGTGTGTGTAAGTGCGCGAGTGCCGTGCCCCGTGGCCCCATCTCCCATCTCCCAGTCGTGTGTGTTTTGTGCCGCAACAAAAGCTCCAGTAGCCAGTAGAATGAATGAATGAATGAATTAAAGAAAGAATCCCCCGACGAAGCAAAACTCCTACCCGACCGACTGAAAGTGTCGCAAAAATAAACGTTAACTGAAAGTAAAACTAAAATTTAAACTAACGCGTTAGCAGCATACACACACACATACACACGCTACCGCGTACCTGTCCGCAACAGAAGTACAAGAATATAGTTTAAAAACAAATCAAATAAATAATATAAATAACTTTGAGAGCAGAGACCTTTAAAAGAAGGAATCCAAGGGCATTCTGGCCCACTCTAATCACAAATTCCGAATCACAGGTGAGTCGCAAAAAAAAAAATGTTCAAGTGCCTGTCAAATATTTGTGTTGTTATGAGACGAAGGCCGCTGCCACTGCCACTGCCATGCTGCCGCCTGTCAAACAAATAGTTTAATTTCCGGTCTGGCCATCAGGCACACATCCGGTTTCAGTTTTTATTTCCGTCTCGACTTGGCTTGTTCGCTGTTCAATGTTCAGTGCTCATTGACATGTGCACACAAAATATGATTCAATTTAATGGCTTTTGCTCTTATTTATTTTTATTTTTTGTTGTTAATTAATTTTCTGCAGAGCGTAAAGTTGCCAGTGAGAGTTGGGGAGTTCCATCAAAACTGGAGAGTTTTCATTGGTTATTGATTTTTTTTTAGAGTTTGAAGGTCAGCCTCTATCCCCACTCCAACCACGCTTGGCTCTCCTCCTCCTTCGCTGACTTGGCCAAGATGTTTTTTTTTTTGTTTTGCTTTGTTGGAAAAAACTAATTCAAAATGTATCAACTGGGCTTAGGGCCGAGGACCCAGGGGGCTTGGACGCCATTGGGGGATTAGGCACAAAAGCCAAAAGGCCCAACGCCTCTCGGACCGGATGCCAGCGAAATAAAACAACTTAATGAAGCAAGAAATTGAAAACATTATCAAGGCGATTAATTATTGATACTTTGATGTCGTTCCCCCCCCGGACCTAATTAATTTATAATTAAGTTAATCATTTGCCAGAAGCAGCAGCAGCATCAGCAGCAGCCCCGCTCCTTCGACGGATGAGAGGCATCTTCTGTTAAAGTTTAACGTGGACTTGGACTTGCTCTTGGTCTTGGCTTTAAGCTGTCTGCTCCACCTGCCTCATGGAATTTCAGTTGCGATTGAGACTTTTATGAACGTGACTGGCCTGCCGTATCGATGGCAATCAAACGGGGGGGCAGGGGGCCATGGGAATGGGTGGATGGGCAGCAGCATCAATTCTGGGTGTGAGGATTCCCTAATGCCTGCCAAAGAGTGTACGCGGCTGGCCAACTGTCATTACTCTTGGGCCCTAATCCCAGTGGCAAAGTTTACGAACCACGAGCTCCACGGTGGGGCACCTGTATACGAATTCCGGATCGCTCCCCTGTCTGTCTGGCTGAAGTCTGCACCAAAGTGCTTTTATTATGCCATTTTAATTTAGATTCGTATCAATCAGTAATAAGCGTTTTGTCCACTCAAACAGAAAGCACAAGCGACAAAACAAAGGGCATTAGCTGCTGCCATTAAGGCCACTCCGAGGGACATTAGCGATAATATTCGCTTGATTTTTTATTACCCTAAAGTGAGGTTTATTGAAATTTTAAATGTGTAACTAAAAAGGAACAGAAAGGGAAAGCTCGTATGAAAATTAACATGAATTTAAACGAAAATGTTTGGAAAAGTTTTCATTGGAATATGTTTTTTATTTTCGATTATGTATTTGTTTTACAACTATAAAATATATTTCTATTGGCATTAGCCCATACAAAACTTTTCAAAACAAAAACCAAAACTTTCCCCATAATTTGACAAAAGTTGTTGTTGCTTTTCTGTTGCTCCCTATAAATGAATTGCATATTAAAAAGAAAAACTTCAATACTTATTGATATTTCTGGCATATTTTTTTGCTCATTTATTTACCAGAATTATAATTCTTACTGATATTTGTGGCAGGCATGTTTTCGTCCATTTCCATTAGTTGGTGCGTCTGAAATTTCAAAAGGAGTAAACAAAGTTGTTTAGTTTTTCCTGTTTTTCCCCCACGAGACGGCGCTATATGCAAATCAAGCCGGGAAAAACTCATTTCAGATTCCAAAACAACACAACAGCAGAGCAGGAAAGCCTAGGGGGCGGGGGCGGTGTTGGCGGTGGCTGATGGGGGACAACACCTCGTTCACATCGTTTGCATAATTTCTGCGTCTTATTTTGTTGGCAATTTATATGCGCAGCCGAGTGACACACGCATTTTAATTGAAAGCAAATAAAATACTCTATAATACATAATATGACAAGAGCCTGTAATCCTGACAGCAACAGTTATCCGTGCTGACAGCTCCCACAGCCAGGCCGCGTTGTGGCAGCTGCACAGGCATCCGAGTGGCAGGAGCAACCAGTGGAGGGGACAGCACCCGATCTGCTGACAGGCTGCTGCCCATCTCCCTCTCTCTCTCTCTCTGCCTCTCTGTCTGTCTCTCACTTGAAGCTTAATGGCATTTTAAATAACTCGTGTCTCTGTCTCTGTCTCCTTCTGTTGCTATCTCTATGGCCACTGGCGGGTGTGTGTGTATGTCCATCTCTTTTGCTGTCCTGTGGCACTGACTGTCTGTCTGTTTGTCTGTCTGTCTGTCTGTCCTGCCTGTCGAAACATATTCATTAATGTCTCCAGAGTGAAAGTGTTTAGGAATGTTGTACACGCTCTCGGGGCACGTTCCGTCGACGCAGGCCTCCATCATATTCGTATCCATGCAAAACACTTTCGCCGACATGTCATGCCACACACACACACACTCACACACAGGATCTCATCTCTGTGCCTCCGCAAAGGACACGCATGGGTGCTGATGTCTAAGCCTTTTGTTTTGCCCGACCGCAGCGCATTCTGGGTTGGCTTTTAATCAAAAGCAAAAATTAATTAACTTTATTCCTCTGACGCTTGCTGCTGTCGCTCTTCCTGCTCCTCCTGGAGGCACCTCTGATTTGGCTTTAGCTTTTTTCCGTGTGCTCTGAATAATGAATGAATAACTCCCCGTGGCAGTGTTGCCTGCCTGCCTGCCTTCTGTGCAAATGCAAAATACCAAAAATTGCCGCTTCATTTGCCCAACAATTTTTAATAAAGCAGCAAAGTGAACGCCGGGACGGGGCAGCACGTTTGTTCTTCCATGGAATCATTCCCAACTGGACTGCGGGCTAGGGGCAGTGGGAGTGAGGGGGAGGGAGTGAAAATCTGCAGATAAAAAAATGATAAAAAGCAGCAAACGAATAAAGCAAAGCGAATCATGCCTGGCCACAGACGCAAATATTTATTTTACATTTTTAAATAAGTCGCAGGGCATACATTTGTTTTATTTATGTATTTTTTTGTGCAGACGACAGACCTTACACAAATTGTTTGCCTGTCACACACACACACACATCCAGAGAAAGAGAGAGAGAGAGAGAGAAAGAGTTTGAGTGGAATGTAATTAATTGAATTTCACTGGCTCTCTGGCTCTGTACAGTCAGGGGCTCTTTTTTAAGCATGCAAAGTGCAGAGTTCTTATGCACATTAAATCAAAATCAAATGGCTGAAAAAGGAGCAGGCAGTGCTGGGGACTGTGCCACATGCCTCGGTCATGCAGCAAAACCCTCAAATATGTCGTTTGCAGTCGTCGTCGTCATCGCTTTGGAGGCCACTCCTCTATTTACTGCTGTGGCTGGGGGCAGTGTGTTTCGACTCAATTCTCAATTAAAATGTTTACCCACTGTGCGCGCCCAGGTACTAATTTGCATATGTGAATAAGGCGGAATGGGCTCGAGTGTGCCCCAGAAAACGATTTCACATATTTCACAAACCAGCAAAAAAATGTACGCTAAAATGTGAGCTAATGGAAATACGTTTTCCTCCTCCAAAAAAAAAGTTCTCTATAAACGGAATAATTATAGAGGAATTAATTCGCGAACTTTAAGGATATTCTTATTGGGAAGAGCAATGGAAGTGGAGAGGAGGCGGCACAGGCACTAGCCTTTTACTGCGGCTTTTAGAGTCTTTTCAAAAATATGCCTAAAAATAAATTGCATTCAGGATCGATCATAAAGCAGTCATAGAAAAAACCAAAAATATTCCTTGAGCTTTTGAGAAATGAAAGAAAATTAATCCATGCAGCAGGCACTATGTAGGTAAATTAATCAACAAAGCAGTTTGAAAGTGAATTAATCCACATGGCAGTATGAAACGATTCAAAAATGTTCCACTGATTTCGCTCGGAAGATTTCCAGGCGTCAGAACAGCCGCGTGACAGAGACAAAATGTAACAAATTTTACAATTTCCTTGTGCCATTTGGAGTCTCTTTTCTCATTCTGTGGATCTGTGTGATGGCCGACGGCTGTTAGCATTGCCATTACCGTTACGCGGACTAACCTTAATATCCGGCACACACACACACACACACCCACACAGAGCGACACAACAGAAGGTAGATGATATTTCATGGCGTGGCTGGGCCCTTGCCCTGTCTCTGTCTCTGTCTCTGTCTCATGTTTGCATTTTGTTAAACGCGACCCTGACCTGCGTCCAGCTCCAAGCACACCCGTCTCTAGCCCTAGCCCTAGCCCCACCCCTACCTTTTTTCTCCTTTTCTACCCAATTGTGTAATCTCTCAAAGCAGCTGATAATGGCTCACCATCCCGCGCCCCACCCCCCACCCTTTGCCGGGCAAACAAAATTTGCCGCATTGTTTGGCTCCGCTCTGCCGGCTTTCGGCTCTGCGGAAAATTGACATTTTATGCCCTTTCATAGGTCCGCGGCTAGTGGATTTTTCCTGGCGTATGGCAATGGCATAGAATGATGGGGGTGTGGGCGATGGGGCCGTGGATGGACTGTGGACCTAATGAAATATTTGAACCGAGTGTAGCCCAGAGTTGTGTTATGAGTGCAGCTTACGTTTAGCGCTTTGATTAATGTAATTGGCGCCCCCGGGGCCGAAGCTTGGCACTTTTGAACCTGAATTTGTAGTCCCTTTCCGTCCGTGTCCGTGTCCTGTTTACTCGCAAATGATTAATGCATGTGCTGCTTGCTGGCGTCCAGGCTAAACCAAAACTTAAACAACAGCACATAAAAAAAAAAGAAGAAAATAACGAAATGCACAAACTAAAAGAATGGGGGAAGGTAAGGTTAGGCATAACCTTTAAGCCAAAAGGTTTGCATAAGCGCCAACTTCTGACAGTCCAAGGGCCCAGGCTTAGAGCCAAGGCCAGGCACGAAATTCTGGCTGGCTGCCTAGCTGCCTGGCTGGGCAGGCAATATTGCTGCTCCTCGGATCGAGAGCTGTTTGCTTAAAGTTTTAAGTAAATTTCCCCAATTTTTTTGTACTCTTCTTTGACCGCAGAGCAGAGCAGAGCTGAGAGCTGCCTGTCTGCCTGCCTGACATCCACTGATATCGCTACTACGTACACTCCGTACAATGCAATGGCATTGGAAACTCAAACCCAAACCCAAACCCAAACCGAAAGCCAGATACAGAGCAACAGTTTGGCGAAAAGTTGGCACAAACATTTATCAAACGAGCTGTGCTGTGGCAAAGTTTCGCCTTTTTACTCCCAAAAGCGCTGTAAAAACTCGGGGGAAATGGGATAAAAACTATTTGCGGTTTGTTGACAATAAAATACACTTTTTGGACAGAGTATAACTTTGTTGTTTTGGGGGTGGCCGCTGCTCTCGTGGCGCTGCTTCTATTCGTTCGTACTAGTGCCTTAATATCCGCTTCAATTTGAGTAACATTCGAATGAGTATCTTTTCTCTTTGAATTTTTACTGTGCAGTGAAACGAAATTTAAGTTTGATTGACAGCAGATTTCTAGCAACGTAGCAAAGGGTATTATTATGCATGCCTCCACACATCCTTCCAAGTAAAGGAAACTTTTTTTTGGCAATTCAGTTTTCTCTTTTCCCTTTTTTGTTAAGTTTTGGGGTGGAAGGAGGCGCAGCCGCGTATTCTCTATCTGTGCAAAGGTATGTTATGGATAGATGAGAGGAAGCTCCGCAGAGCAACTTAAAGCTGTAGTGTCTATCATTTTTAACGATATAAATTAAAATCCAAATTAGTGGATGGAAATCGTTGCTATGTATATATATTCAGGACAGTCTCACCTTTCTCCAAGAGGCAGTCAAAATATCGAGCAGAACGCATTTTTGGTTCATTCGAAAGACGATTCAAAGGCAAAGCTGGAGAGAGATTGGTTCATACTCTGCTCTCTTACTTACTTGATTATAGCTGCATTATAGATGATTTTTCGTATGCCAACACATTATTAAAACTACAATGAACGCAATCTGCCATGTGGCTGCTCTTCTGCCCTTCTGCCCTCTTCTGTTTTTACGACTGGCCGTTAAAATAGCTTCCCCATTAGCGGGTATTTTACAGTCGCAATGTTGTCCATTCCACACATCTAACAGTACTCCTTACATGTCTGTTTTTGTTTGTTCCTACCATTTTTTGTTGCCAATTGTTGTTTCTGTTTTCGTGGCTGTTGTGGTTCTGCCACACACACACACATGCACTCATACATATGGTATGTTCATATGTATGTATATATGTATGCAGAGCAGAGCGCAAATTAGAAGGCGGTTTGTGCCAGTTTTCGGCAATTGCCGCACCCAAAGAGCCAAAAGGATTGACAGTTATTAAAAATGAAACGAGGCAATTACGTTTTGGTTTTGTGTTGCCATTCTCCCACCCATGTAATCCACATCCCCACCCCCCTCCCCCCTGTGGCGCCCTGTTGCCAGTTGGTTTTTGAGGCGTGTTTTGCTGGCATGTTTAACGGCGCTTTCATTTGCATATTCTCGCGTAAGCGAACATGTCTGTGCATGTCCCTGTGCATGACTCTGCGCGAGAGGTTGTGCGAGTGTGTGCGTGTGTGTCTGTGCGCTCTTTGTTTGTGTTTGTTTGGCGTGGCCGTGCATATGCTGTTGATTGCCGGGGCGGCGGCCAGCCTTCGTCTCGTCTCGTCGTTGGTCGTTGTCGTCTTAGTCGTCGCCGCAGTCGTTGCTTTCAAATTGACAAGCCAAACACCAGAATTCAAAACTCACTCGCAACTTTTCCTGCGAAGACGCTACCATAAATCATACATACACATACACATATGTATGTATGTATATTCGTATACATTTTAACCCACACTGTTACATTTTTGATGGCTCGGCGAAATTTTATGCCGCATTAAGCGCCATTTTTGGGCGAATTTGCTTCCAATTGAATTTCGTACTGCGTGAGAAAAATAAGGCAGCACGGAACAAAATGGGAAAAGGGAAATTAAAAAGAATTTTGGTTTTAGATAAACATAAATAAATAAATTTTAAAATAAAAGTAATTAATTATAAATAAATAAATAGATAAATAAATATGAAATAATTAATAATATATTAAGTTTGTAGGAAATATATATTTTTAAACTAAAAATGAATAATGTAGTGCAACAAAATTTAAGTGAAAGGCACTCACTCTCTTTTTATAATTTAAATTTAATTTAATTTAAATTTATTGGTTTATTATTTATTTATTTTTTATTTTTATTATTTACTATTTTTAAATTCAAGTGTGAATATTCAAAGTCTCAGTGTTGTTTTCTCTGTGTGTACATTTTGTGTGCCATCATTTCTGTGTGCCAAAAGAAGACTGCGATGGTCGAGAGCCGAAATCCCGGACGTGAAATATAAAGCATTGACCAGTCATCGGCAGTCTCTTATTCCATTCTCCATATGTGCCACAAGCTACACACACACACACACACACACACACACACACACTTCCATGGGGTTCTCCTCTTACAAAAGGCCAATTATAAGCAATGTTCGTTGTTGTTGTGGGGCTGGGGGCGAGCAACTTTCACCAGCGAGGCTGTTGCTTCTCCTGGCGGACCTTGAGCTGTGCTCAACTTACACTTTCTCAACCGGAAAGAGAGAAGGAGAGAGAGGCAGAGGCAGAGTAAAAACTTTACATAATAATGAGCAGTTTATTTGCCTGCATGTGAGTATGCGTTTGCCTCTGTGTGTGTGTGTGTGCTGTAGAGCGGTTTCCGCTTACAAGTTTCCTGCCTTGTATGCGGATAACCGTTTTTCCGAGCCGAAAGTTTTCCACTGCCCTGCTCTGCCCCGCACTGCCCTGCCCAGCCCTGCCTGGCAAGTGTTTTTCTTTCATTTAGCACAAAAATTGTTTCGTTGTTTTTTTGCAGCTGCCTCGCTTTGATCAGATTAGCGCCTAGACATTTTCTTTAAGCAACGTTTCCTCTGGTGGCAGAATTTCATGGGAACATGGAAACACAGAGAGGGAGAGAGAGAGAGAGTGGATGAGTAGGAGAAATCCTGCCTTAAGTTTTCTGGGGAAATTAACAAGATTGCTCAACATCAAATTGGTCGACAAATGTTTGTGTGGGGTGCAGGGGGCAAAAGAGCAGGAGGAGGATTTGTTCCAGCTTCAAGTTTTGTGTTTGCTTTATTTTAAGTTTCTCTGTTTGCCATGCACTTTGGTCTGCTGTTGCAGACTGCTGCTGCTGCTGTCCAAGCGAACCTGCACGATGAGCATTTGTTTGCCCAGTGCTCTGCGACGGCATGTGGTGCAGCCAGCACACACGCTGCCACGCTGCCACAGTGCCGCACAGCGGGCGAAAGCAGGGGGCCAACGCCCGCACTCAGTTCTCTTGCTAACAAAACGCACATCAAATTTGCATCATTTTGCGCAAAGTAACATTTTGCACAAACAGATGGGGGCAGGGAAGGACACACCCACTTCCCCCGGCATTTCCTGCTGTGCTCTATGCCTCTCTAAGAAAAGGAAAAAAAATGGGGGGGGGGGGTGTGCAAAATTTGGGGGGATAGGAGGGGGGGGGGGCAAAAAAAGGGAAAAAAATAAAAAAAAAATAAAAAAAAAAAAAAAAAAAATTAAATTTATTTGAAAAAAGAGGAGAAAAAAAAAAACCATTTAACCCCAAAAAAAAAAAAAAAAAAAAAAAAAAAAAAAAAAAAAAAAAAAAAGAAAAAAAAAAAAAAAAAAAAAAAAAAAAAAAAAAAAAAAAAAAAAAAAAAAGAAAAAAGGGGGGGAGGGGGGGGAGGGGGGGGGGGGGGAAAAAGAAAAAAAGAAAATATTACAATTAAAAAAAAAAAAAAAAAAAAAAAAAAAAAACACTTGCCACATGAATTATTAGCATATCCAAAAATAAAACGAGGAAAAGTCAAGTTAAAGTCGCTTTAAGCAGAGCGAAAGTCATCGCAAAGATGTGCCAAAATTTAACAACGGAAACGTGACTTTATAAACACATGCATGAGGATGTATGTATGTAGTGAGGCAGTGCCACGGCAAATGTTAATGATGTGGCAGCACTTGTTGAGTAGCGCCCCCGACCCCTTAGGCAGGCGTACTGCAAATCCTTGTATTGATTATGGCGTTTATTGCGGGCAAAATCAAATACAGGCTGGCAGGCTGGCACTCCTGCTGGTATCGGGACTGAGTCTGCGGCACCAGACCAAATACCAATACAAATAAAAGCGAAGCAACACAAAAGCAGGCGCAGGACCAGGCACAGGACTAAGCCCCAGGATCGGGGCACAAGTACGAGTACGAATGTGGCAGCAGCTGTCTTTTGATAGCAGGTAAATCAATAATTTCCAATATAAACGCATGAACGGCAATATTTTTCTGTGTCTCCACATCCCTCGTGTGTGGCTATGTGTGTGTGTGTGTGGGGGTTGGGGGGACTTCAAATCATTTTACAAAACAAAAAGGGCCCTTCTTTGTTTCTCGATTCACAATTCGCTTTAGATTTCTCTCTCTCTCTCTCTCTCTTCCCCCATTTTTCTGCTTACACAGTAAGCTGAGTCTGCCAGCTCTATGTTACGTATACGCAGTGTCTGTGTCTTCTGCTCACAGAAATACAAAAAAATAATAAAAATAACCACTGCAATTCCATCCTTTGAAATATTCACAAAATTGATGAAAGGATTCAGCTCTGATTTCGCACAAAATGTACGGAATATTCCCTTCATTTGTTGCATAAAAAAGTACCGAAATTGTAGAGAATATTAATTTCTGATACCACAGAAATGTTGGGAAATACATGCCAGAAATGTATTCTGTTTGAGCAAAATTGTGAACGTATTTCCATTTTATTTTCTGGCTCTGGCTGCTGCTGGTTCCGTTTGATTTTGCATTTGCAATAGAAGATTTTACGCAGAACAGCAAGGGAAGGTTGTTCCGGTAGTCAGACAGAAACTGTAGCTGCTATGCTGGACATATTCAAGCATTTAAAACTCAGAACTCAGGACTCGAGGGAGCTCCATTGTGGGCACTTTAATCCGCTCATTAGGCAGCAGCTGCAGCAAGTGGCAGCTTAAAATGTTATTTATATAAATGTTATGTCGTTGCTGCTGCTGATGCTGCTGCTGCTGCCAAAGGGATAATGTGACTTTCGGACAGACAATTTTCCACTGCGAGGCAGTGGCTGGGTTGTGGGTTGCTGGAAGGTAGCATAATAATTTATGGCCTTAATGGGGGTGCGCAGAACCCAGAACCCGGACACGTAGCATTTGTTGGCTGTCCGGAATTGTCAGTTCTTCTGTTGCAATGGCCATGCCTGCATCTTATGGACGCAGCTTATTAGGCTCTTGGCATTTTCCCATTTACAAGGAGAAGCAGCAGCAGCAGCAGCAGCTGTCATTCGTTGCATACACTCGAAGGAGGAGGAAGGAGGCACCCAGCCACTCGCTGCAGTGCTGCGCTGCTGCTGTGGGCGGTTCCATTGTGCTGCCCGCATAAGTATGCTACAATTTCTTCCCATTTCCCTTTCTTTTCGCTGCTTTCATTCCCTCTATCCCTCCCTCTCTCACTCTCTCTCTTGCTCTTGTTATTTATTTATTTTCGCATAGACAGCGTGCAGAGAGGGAGACCACAGCCCTAGGGGGGGGAGCGGGCAGATGATCTAAGGCTACGCCTTGAGTAAACATTATTAAAATTGCCAACGTTGTCGGCCCGCTGCCGTTGCCAGAGCAATCCTAAAATAACCAAAGGCACCCAAGGCACAGCAGCAACAGCAACAGCAGCAGCAGCAACAGCAACAACAGCAACAGCAGCAGCAATAGCAGCAGGAGAAGGCAGTGTCGAGTGTCGTGGAATGGGGCGGGTCTTTGTAGTAGTGGCAATGGAAATTGTCATTTTCATATGGGGAAGCAAAAGAATTCCCTACCATTCAGCCACACACATTCTCCAGCACATGAGAGGGCGCTTCGTTTTCCCCTGGCTCTGCCTCTGGCACACACACACACACACACACACAACCATTGAAAAATGGATGGCATCTCTCATGGCAGGCAGCCAAGGTTATTATTATTGCTAAGCGGAAAGTGGACACACACACAGCCATACAGAGAAATACAGACCCAGAGATGTCGTTCTACTTGTTGCTTGGTCTCCTCGTCCGCGCTGTGTGCGTGGGTGTGGGAGGGGGAGAGGGCGTCGCTGATTATCCTGTTTTTCTATCTCTATCTCTTTGGGGTTTATTAGAAAACTGTCAGCACACGACCCGACGCACACTTGACATTTATTTATGCAAAAATGTGAAATCATTTGTGAAACTGTGCCGTCAATGCGCCCACGCAGCCCCCCCAACGCAGGGGCTGCCTGCCCTTACGCCTTGGTGAGTCCTGACCACAGAATATGAAGGCAGAAAAAAACGGCTCTTCGTTCGGTTCATGAATCAAGTTTTTGTTGCGACCCAGCGCAGGGAAAATGTGTCGCATGAGAAAAACGTGTGGGACCACTGGCGGAATGCATTTAGCCTGGAAACCACTTTTGAGCCCTGGAAGCTGCATGCACCAGTAGCCAGTAACCAGTGGCTGTGGGTGTGAGTGTGTGGGGAGTAGAGTGTGGAATTTGCTGATTAGATTAAAAACTTTCCCTTGCCACATGCAGCGCTGAATATGGCTGTGGGACATAACTTTCACTGGGAATTACTTTAATATTTAATGTCCTAATGCGAAAGTAATTTCTTTTGTCGCAGTATATTTTAGAAATCAAAGGCACACGTGTGTCCGGTGCACATCCGGCTGCCACACACACAGCACACACTGAGAATCGGAAGGCTCATTAGACTTGAAAAGATGTTGCCTGCCTGTCTGCCTGTCTGCCTGCCTGGTTATTGCTCTATCGAGAGCGGCAGCAAGTACTTCCTTTGTCATATTCCCTGGATATGGAGTGGATACAGTCATTTAGGGACGGGATGGGGATAGGGATAGGTATAGGGATTGGAAAGGAAAGGCATTGAGCCTTAACCCGAAATGTGCTGTTGCTTGAGCGCATATCGGGCGCAGAATATCTGTGCCACACTCCACTGAGCTTAGACAAACACAGCCAGGCGACGCAGGCGACAGGACAGCAACAACGCTGCCACTGGATAGATATAGCTTTATTGTTGATTGAACAAAAACAAGTTAACAGAGAGGATCCGAGAAGTGAAGTGGCTACGTGGCTATGTGGCTACGTGGCCGAGAGTTGCGTTGAGTTTCCTGCCCCCAGCACGTACAGGCGAGTGCGAGTGCGAGTGCGAGTACGAGCACTCAACCCACAGGATGTCTGTCTCAGTGGCTCGACTGTCAGGACAAATTTGAATGAATTTCTGTGGCACGGGCTACATAATTTCGCCCTGCGACCAGACTTTTGGCCAAGTTTTGGGCCCTGGCTCTGTGTGCTTGAGTGACTTTGAAGCTGTCGAAAATTGACTTTGACTTTGACTGGAAGCCCGATGAAAGTTTCGCAGAATTCAGAGCCAACGTCACGGCGTCGGCGTATCAGTTTGTATGCTTCGAGGGCTTAAGTTTCTCCCACTCTCTCGCTCTCTCTCTCCCACTCTCTGTCTCTTCCTCTCTCTCTGTGTGGCTGTGCTAATTTATGCTCTTGCCTTTGTCAGAGCTGTCGACGGATTGGCCAAGGCCGTGGACTGCCTCTGACACTCTACCACTCGGCCATTCTGCCACTGACATTGACAACTTCCGGGAAAGCAACTAGCCAGAAGGTCTGCCACTGCCACTGCCACTGCCACTCTGCCTGACCATTTACTAATTTAAATAAACTTTCAACAACAGGCAACGGCAATGGCAACGGCAGAAGCAAAGAAAACTTTTTGCATTGCCACTCCAAAGCGAAAACATAATGAGGATGTCCTGTGCCAAAAATTATACCGACACTATCATTAGATGCCTGCCGCCGACTCTCGCCTCCAAGCCGCCAATTTCCGTGCCACACAATTTTGTGTTGCACACTTGAAGGCGTCTGCCATTGTCAAGAAGTTGTATGCCAGGCCGCCACCATGCCCCCGGGGGGCTCTGCTGCCAGAGACCGCAGCCCAGCAGTTTGACCAACTTTCATAATTACGAGAGAAACGACACAGCAATGGCAGCAGCAGCAGCGGCGGTGGTCCAAACCCCCCCAAAGAAATGCCACAGCAGCCGAAAAGTTTTCCACGAATTTACGATAGAAATATACTCGTACTTTGCCTTACTTTTCGTCCACTTAGGCGGGGTTTCGCCTCCCTCCCTCTGGCACTTAGGCGGAGGCTTAGTAGGTACTTAGTATCCGCTGCAAATGGAGGCCGCGTTCTGATAAAGTATTAATAAAGAAGAGGCGGCGGCACTCACCAGAATATCACCATAAATAAATAAAAGTATTGCGGAGTTCCCAGACCAAATAATACTAATGAAAAGTGGGCGAAAGCGCCGTCAAGAGTCAGCAATTATAATGCCAAGAAATCAAATTAAAATAACTATTCGATGCCATTACAATGGGAATTGATGAATTTCTTGGCTGGGAAAAGCGTTCACTGGCTTGATTGCAGCTCGTTCCGCCCGAAGGAATCGTTGAGCGAACATTTTGATTTATGCGCCACATTTCGGATTCCGACAGCCTGTCTAATGCCAGACGACTCTACATCCTTCCATATACATATCCTTGCAGATTGACTTTAATCACGGAACACGGAATTTGAAATCGAAAGCCAAAAAACCGAATGCACATTGTCGACCTAAAGGCCGCAAATCGAGCAGCAGGAACCCAATGATGATGCTGATGATGAAGCAAGAAGGCTTTGGCTTTGGCTGTGCCAGTGGCTGTGGCAGCAACAGTGGAACGGAAATGAAATCAAATCGCACAGGTAATTTGTTGCCACAATGGCCAGATGAGAGGCCTACTTTTACTCCTACTCTTACGCCTGCTTACCCCGTCGTGTTTGTATAAGCACACTACACTCAGAGAAAAGAAACACCCCACACCCATATACAAACTTAAAAATGAAATGGAAATAGAAGAGAATTTAGCTTGATTTGGATTTAAATATAAATTTATTTCTATTATTTATATAAATAAAAATAGATGTGAAATGTGAAATATATTTATTTAATGTGAAATATTTAATTTGTAGGAAAAATAGTTTATATATATAAATATTTAATTAAAAGTGACTATTTTTTTTTAATTCAAATTTATTCATTTAAATTTGATTTAAATATATTTATATAAATAAAAATAAAATTTATAAAATAAATATTAATATAAAAATATTTAATTTGTAGAAAAAATATTTAATTCATGAAAATATATAATTAAACTAGTCACGTTTAGTTAAATATATATTTTTTCAAATTAAAATTTATTCATGTTAGTGCAGGGTGCAGGGCTGTTTTCTCTGAGTGTGCTCCTTTGTGTGGCTTCCCTCTCTGTGTGCGTGTACGTGTACGTCTGTGTGTGTGTGTGTGCATTACAAATGATGGGATTATTGTGCGCAAATGATTAGGTTTCTGGTGCCGCCTGGAGAGGACAGGCGGACAAAGTGGAAGCCACCAGAAGGAATCCAACGCCGGCCAAGAGGCAGCCAAGCTGTGCCTGAACAATGCCGCTGCCGTTCTGCCGTTCTGCCGTCTTAAAGGACTGAGTCCTTCGCCTGCTCGACAGACAAACCACAGCAATTATGTATTGCTTTGCCATTTGCCTTTGAAGGATCAATTTAAATTGCGGGATTCAATAAGCGGAGAATGTCAGGCAGCCTTCGGGCTCCCTTTGATTAATATGCATGTTAAATATATGTGTATTATGATTCGAAGGGGCCGTGGGGGGTGGCATGTTGAAGCAAGCTCTTGTGCGTGTATGCAATTAACAGGGCGACGACATCAAAGGCAGGCAGGAATGCTGTTTGCATGTGCCTCAATTTGTCAGAAATCAAGCATCATTCATGTTGAATTTTTATTTTCATGAATCAATTATGAATGGAGAGCCGTGTACAATTAGTGGGGCCTTATCCATCAGAATGGAATTAGCTTGAATTTCATTTCATTTCGTTTCATTTCAATGTGGCATGCAACTCGCTTTTGCAATCAAATTAAGTTCATATAAATGCTGAATATTTCATTAAATTGCAAAGCAGAGCGGAGCAGAGAGCAGAGCGGAGCGAAAGCGATTAATTGTGGGAATTAAACATTTGGCTGACATTTGAACTTTCCGCATGAGGGGGTCGTCCGTTTAAATATTGCATATTAAATATTATAAAGAATTATTCCGCATGCAATTCAACAACATTTGTGGTGTGGGCTGGCAAGGAATGTTCCACGCTGCAGACAGCTGGAAGGCGCCGCAAGGGCAGACGGACAGAGAGACAATCAGGCAGAGAGACAAACAGACAGACATGCAGAAAGACAGAGAGACACATGTTCTGCGGGATAAGTAAGCAGCAGCAGCAGCAGGACACAACAGGGATCCAAGCCACTGGCATAACAATAAACGTAATGACAGCAGGGACAGCAGGAGACTGCTGTCAAGGCTGTGCTGCCATGGTAGTCCCAGAGGGGGGCAGAGACAGACACAGCCGATGTCACAGATATGCAGTTTACGAGCAGCCATGAATAACACGGCGTACGAGCCACAGGCCCCATAATAGATCACACCAACAGCGGGACAAACTACAAACAGGTCGGTCGGGCCCTGCTTGGAAATTTAGTTTATTTCGCTCTTTTGCATATTTATGGCAAATTGTATTTAGTTTGTGCTCAGATTTTTAATTGACTTTTGCTGCAAGAGCGTGACGCTGACGAGCCACGACGAGGCCGTGTCCTTGCCAAGGACGAGCTGAAGACACGAGCGGCGGCGACATTGAATTCGCATTAGATTCGGCGCTGCTGAAGTTCATCAAGGCCATGGGGCCACGGTCGACAGCTTTCGGGGCATTTGATGCTGACATTGACATTGACATTGGCACGGACTGTACATGCGGCGGACTGTATCGTTGATGCATGTGCAATGTGCCTAACCTTATGCGGAGGGCCGCAGCGCAGCTGAATAATTAACTTGGGCAATATGTTTCGGCAGGTAAGGTCGGGTCGATGGGTCGATGGTTCCGTGGGGTTCTTCTGCCCGTCTGACAGCCTTAACCTTTGCCCTGCTCATGGCTTGGCATGGCATTTAATTGCACAATCAATGCTGTCACACACTTAATATAATTTTATTTTATTTTTATGTTTGCTACTTGAACGCCGCTCCCCCTCCCCTTCGCCACTTTGCTTCGGTTTGTCTGCAGCACTCGCTGAAAATAATTATAATTATTTTTTATTGCCAGCGGCTTGGGCATGGGCAGCAGCAGCGCATCAGTTGTGCCACCGCCGCCGCCTTGTGGTTTAATTAATTGCGGTCACTCTGCCCCCCCTGCCACTCCTTGGGAACATCCTTGCGGTCGTGCCATCGCTTAACGGCCATTAAGCCTTTCTTTTCTGTTTTTTGGCCTGTTACGGCCTTTGGTTTTGGTTTTTTTCCTGTGTCTGTGTGGCTCTTCGGTTTCTTCGTTGTTTGTGCCATTTGATTTAATTTTGCTAGGCCCCACAGCCGTGGCTCAGTGGCTCCTAATTGCAGGGCATAACTCAGCGGATGCATAAAAATGGCGAAATTTAGATGAAAATGAAGCAGGCAAAGGGCGGGGGGTTGGCTCTGCCGATTTTATGCTGCTAACCAAATTGGTGGCAATTACTTCTGCCCCCTGCACTCCCACTCCCCCAAACTCTCTGACAGACGCGCCCCTCCCTTTAGCCCCACAGACGTGGTGTGGCTGCTGCTGCTGCGTTGAATTTCACGCATTTCTAATGAGAAGTTGCCACGTCGCGACGCGACATCATAAATGTGACACCCATCACCCATCACCCAAACCCATTCCCATGCTCTGGCTCTCTCCCTCCCTCGCTGCCTGTGTGGTGGCATTGCGAGACTCCACTGCGTGCTGTCATGCAAGAAAATGGTCGCCAGGCTGCACATTTTACAAAGCGTTAATGAGCACTCGGATTGCTTTGTATTTGCACGGGTACAGGAGGGGTACAGGGGGCAGGGAAGTGCATATGTGTGCACCCAGAGAACAAGTACCTGACATTTAACTAGAGTGAAAGTTTACCCTTCCCTTAGCTTGGCTACAACATGAAAATATTTGATTTAAATATATTTTAAAGCCCAGAATATTTAATTTAAATTATATATTTAATTTATATATATTATATTTAATTAATATTTATTATATTTAATATTTTTTATTTATATTTAAATATATTTCTTTCTTTTATTTCTTTTACTCATTCCCTTTTCTCTGAGTGTGTACGCAGCCGCTGCGTATGCGTAATATTTGTTTGATGTACGCCTGGAAGTGCATTTTGAGCGATGCTTTTGCCTCAGTTGCTGTGCATAATCAAAGGCATTTCCATGTACAGGCGGTGGGGGGTATTGCTCGTCGCAATATTGGTTTCATAATCAGCTGCCCCAAATCACTTTGTCAGTCCCAAAACACGCACTGGCAGGGCAGGGCAGGGCTGGGCAGGGCAGGGCATGGCATGGCCTTCTGCCAAATTGTTGACAGTGTCCACTGCCACTGCCACATAGTCGCAATCCCCCAATAACAATACCAAAAGCAATCCTCAATTCCAGTTGATAATCAAATAAACGCAGGACAAAGCACAGCAATTCAATTCCCCAGAGGGCAGACAGGCAGACAGACACGACACAGAGAGAGTGAGAGAGAGAGAGAGAGTGAGTGAGTGGGAAAGGCAGAAAACAAATAAAATTTTCTAATAAATAATTTATGAAACAATAAGCCACAATGCCAGAAAATTGAGTGTAAAATCGAGAGACCGACAACAATGGACAGTCATTAGTTGTTGCAACAGCAGCAACAGCAAACAGCAGCAACAGCAACTGTACTATTGCTGGGTTCGTGCTGCCGTGTGGCAACTGTTTGGCCAGTAGTAGATCCCAAAAAAGTCAACAATGGCCAGGAGCCAAGAGCCGGGCAGGCAGGCAGTCAGGCAGGCAGCAGACAATTCCATTTGGTGAGTGAAAACACTTTGATTTGATTTCAATTAAGATGAAAGTCAGGCAACAGGCAACAGCAGTCAGGGATAACGTGTCAAGCAGGAGACAGTGGCAGAGACAGACCGCAAAAAGCGGCACTAGAACAGATATCGAGGCATGCAACGCTGAGTGGGACTTTCGCTTTCCCTTTGATTAAATGTCAAATTGCAAGCCGCAAAGCGAGTGGCAGGCACTTGGCTGGTGGAGCACATGTGTGCGTGTGTGTGCCGCGGAGAGGCGCGACGCCCATTTGAATAATTGAGTTTGGCAGCAGTTTAAACGATTGCCAGCCGCCTTTGTTTGTATTACAGTTCTAAGTCGACAGGAGCCAGCGGCCCTGAGCCCAGCGGCCCAGAGGTTTTTCGGTGTGCGGTGCAGAGAATGGGCGTAGTTTTATTTTATTTGGCTGCGTACGTGCCCGGCATGGGAATGGGAATTGTTGCGCCGAATGGGAAATTGTAAATGGAAATGGCAATGGGATTCGAAGAGTCGGAATGCGAGTGCGAGTGGGTGTGTCGGCAGCATCTGTTCTGCGAGTCGGAATAAGAACGAGAATACGAAATCAGACAGCAATCTGTTCGGTCAGCCCACAACAAGAGCCAGGATGCCAGGCCATGACATTTCCGCCCACTTTTGTTTATTTTCAGCAATTAAAGCTTGCCACGAAGTCAGGCAGCCAGGCAGCAGGCAGCCAGGCAGCAGAGCGACAGACACAGATCATGTGGGGGCCCCCGTCGCTGTCAATTAGTTAGAAACGGGCCCGTTGACAATCCACTCCACTGGCATGCCAGGGCTGAAAGGCAAACAACGCTCCGCAGCAGGTTCATTAAAAGTCCTCTTGGCAGGGGCCCCACAGGGATTTAACTCTGCAGGTTTTGGCCAGTGCCCAAGGTCCGCTTTTGCGCTTAGGCAAATTCATTTCCATCGATAATCTGCTGCCATTGCTCAAGTGGCATGCCAATCTTTGTTGCATGTCATCTCAGCAGGCACTGCAAGTGCAGTAAGTGGGTTTCATTTGTGGCTTGTTCTACAGATAAAGTCACAGAGACACACACAGACACAGGAGCAACAGATGCAGCAGCAGCAGCAGGAAGAGCAGCAGCAGCAGCATTGAGGGTGTTAACAAGGCAACAGTCAACAGCAACGAGGCAGGCAACCAACAGGAGAGACAGCAGAGATGGCGGAGAGGGTTAAGGGCTTGTGGCACTCCCACGAGTTTGTCTGTCTCCCCCCTCGTTTGGCTTTGTTGACAACGCTTCATTCATGTCCCCCATTCAGGAGGTCGGTCCCCAGCATCAGCATTGCTCCTGTTGCATGGACACGGACACGGATGCGGACACGGGCCCCCTGCTGTCCGGTTTTATTTATGAACTGCGCTGCGATTTCTCAACTGCAATTGGAGCTGCTGTTGCTGCTGTTGTTGCTGCCTGCTGCTGCCCCTGCTGTTGTTGCTGCTGCTGCTGCCCCTGCTGCTTCTAGCCTTTTTTGACCCCCTCCCTTTGCTGTTGCGCTTCATTTGTGTGAGGCATTGCCTTTGCAGTCTTTTTGTGTATTTGCTGCCATTTATTTTCGCACTGTCGTGCACTTAATTTGTGTCCCCCGGCACATGCATGCGTACGTTCCGTTCGGGCACAACAATTCACTTTGACACTCCGCCCCGTGACATGAGTCGGCAGTAAATTGACCGGACAAGGAAAACAAAAGAAAGCTGTGGATGGGTGGGCACGGGCACACATGGCCAGGGCGGGGGGTTGCTCTTGCTGTTGCTGCTCCTATTTTATTTTCAAACATTTCCATTTCGATTTCAGTTTGCCTGCTGCCTGTCGGTGCGTGACACTTTCCATGTGCTCTGCTGGTGCGTGTGATAAATCCTGCTGGACTTTACTTAGGACACACACGCACACGCAGCGGCATGCAGGCTGACCTTTGAGGCTAATGGCAGTGGCTATTGATCAGTTTTCAGTGCGCAGTTTCATTGGCAGGCAGGAGGCGAAGATGTTGCCGATAGGCCCAGGGCACCGTCTCGCTGGTTTCTGGTCTTTGGCTTTGGTTTTGGCTACAGTCTGGCTTCGGGCTCATTCCCCAATTTTGCGCTAATTAACTGTGTGCCAACTACAGGCAGGCAGGCAGGCAGGCCACAAGTTTTCGGCCAAAGCCTGGAACTTTGCCAGCCTGAGCCGCCTCCTTCACTCAGCAGCTTCCTGCTCTCAGCAGCCTCCTCCTGTGAACAGCCTCCTGCTCTCAGCACACTCTGTGTGTGTGTTGTGCATGTAATTTCGTGCTCGTTGCCAACACCAACAGCAGCCCGGGCAAAGTAACAAATTATGAGCACATCCTTCTGCCAGCGCCTGTCCTCGTGGCCAAGCACTTGTAGCCCCTCTCTCTGCCCCACTTTTGGTCGTACATTTTCCAGCAAAAATCATCGCGTTATTCCGTGATTTGGCTGCATGGAATGCAACGTTGCTGCTGCCTGGCATTTTGACAGTTTGAAGCGGCAACTAATATTCATTTTAGCCCCGCCCACCGCCCAGCGAAAATACAATTTAAAAGTTTTTCGCTGCTCCGCTCGGCGCTCATTTAGCAAGTCAGGAATTTCATTTGGCGTAAACACATTCGCCCCTGTCATGCCGAGGCGAGGCGGAAGTGAGCGAGTGGCCTGCCAGCAGGCTGCCAGGGTGCAACACTCGCGTCTCGGAAGTGCGCTTCAATGAGCAGTTCTTATGAACTTTTTCCATGTTTCAATGAGAGATAGGAGACCCTTCGACAGACCCTTCGGCAGACCCTTCGGCAGACCCTTTGCAGACCCTTCGACAGACCCTTCGACAGACCCTTTCTCTGTCACTCGGAGCAACGGACTTGAGCAAAGTTTTTCGCTTGAAACTTGAACGAATCCCGCCGCAAAGTCCTTAATTTCTCTATGACCAAACAAACTGCCAGCAGCAATGGCAATTGCAAATGTTGTTAGCCAGCGCATGGGGATGGCAATCGAGCGCAACGAACTGCTCGACAATTGAATTGAGTTTGTGGGTCATTTGATTTAATAATTCCATTTCCAGGCGGAAAGTCCAAAGTCACATGACTCCGCCGAGAGTAGAGAGCGTAGAGAGCAGTGCCTTCGGTTTGGCCATTCTCCCTGCTCTTCCCCCCCTGCTAATGCTGCCCCAATGAGCTGCAGTGAATGCCCGATAAGCTCTGGCAAAGCTTTCTGACTCGAGGCTGGGGGGAACGAGCAGAAGCTTAAGGACTCAACAACGAACGACGAACACATCAGCAGCTCAGTGCTTTGTTCCAGCTTTGGCTTTGACTGGGGCTGGGGGGAGTGGCAAAAACTACAGCAATCCGCTGCAAATCGATGATTTCCATGGCAGGATGCATCGTGATCTATGGGGGAAGCAACAACGAATCTGGGCATAATAAAACGTTGATTGAAACTCAGTTTTGAGGGGCTGCTGGCTGCTCCTTTCGCTAAGCCACTTGGCGCAGAAAGGCAGAAGGCAGGTCAGTGTTTATCGCGCTGCCTCCCCACCGAAATGACTTTCTGGCATGCCACTCAAGCGACACACACACACACGCACACCCAGCGATTATTTCCGCCTTATAAAGTTTCTGCGCTTGAATTTTCAGCACAGCTCTCACGAGCGTGTGAAGGGGATGGGTGTGGGCTTGGAAAGGGGTATGGGGTATGGGGCAGGGTAACTGCCGATGCTTATCGTAGGCAAATTTATGGAACGAACTTAAGTACGGTGTAAGCCGTGGCGGCCCATTACGGCTGTACCTTAAGCGAAACTTTCAGCCGCTCTCCCCCTGCCTGCCCCGCCCCTTGTTGTGTGCTGTGCCTTTGGCCAAATGACTAATTATAATTTTCTGCTTATTCTGTGTGTGTATTTTCATGTCTGGCGCTGGCCACAGCTGCACAGGAGGAGCAACCGAGCGCAACGCAACGCAGCGCAACGCAAATAATAACAACAGTTGTGAATTATGGACAAAAGTTAATTAAAAGCCCAAAAATACGGCACATAAGTGAGGCTTAAGCCGAGGCATAAGCGAGAGCCATAAATCAATCGGAACGAGAGAGCCAGCCAGCCAGCCAGCGAGCCAGAATATGTAGAGTGGAGGCTGAATGCGAGGCTGAATGTGTGTGTGTGCGCAATACCCCAATGTCGATGCCTACTATTTACAGGGCCAATGAAAAATGGCCATCAAATTGAAGGGCAGCAGCAGCAGCAACAGCAACAGCAACAAACCAAACCGAAGAACCATTCAAATTGAAATGACTTAAAGCGGCTTACGAACATTGAACATTGAGCAACAAAAACGAACAAAAAGCAACCAAAAAACAAAACAAAACCAAAACCAAAACCAAAAGAACCGAAACAAAGGCGAGCCGAAAAGCATACGGTGCATACACGGCGTATGCGTGATTAATTGCACTTTAAACACACAGAAACGGAGGACTGGAAGCGCAGGCAACGCCGTCAAAATGTTGCCAACCAATGTGATGACATTCATGAAGAAGGTAAGTGGCAAGGACGAACGACAGCTGCCCCGAGCAGGCAGTGACACTTCGATTTTTAATTAATGAATATATAAATCAGAGACAGAGGCAGAGGCAGAGACAGAACCCGAGAGGGAGAGAGTTATTCTGGCACTGATTCTGGCTGCGTGTGTCCCTGCTTCTTGTCTCGTAATTTATGCTTAATTTCATTTCATTTGTGCCATTTGGGATTGTGATTTTATAATTACTTGCCAAGCGGCAAGCGACAGCATGCACTGAAAATTTAATGAGCAGCCATAATGAAATGCAACAAAAGCAGAAGCACCAGCAGCAGCAGCACCAGCAGCGAAAGCAAATGAAATTGAAATTGAGCTGGCGAAGCGAAAACGTTTTTCAATTGCATTTATAACGAGGTAAAACATGGGCCATTCTTCCTCTGACCCGAGCAGATCGTTAAACTGTTTTCGAAGCGCGATTCAGCAAGAAACAACAAACTGTTGGGGGTCGTTGGGTTGGTTGGGGCAGGTGCAAGGCTGGACAAACAAAACTTTTTAATTAAAAAGCCCTTTAAATGCTTTTGGTCGCCTGACTGAGTTTTCGGCCAGTCCCACTGCCGTTGCTGTTTATGAAGAACGAAAAAAAGTAAAAAATATACACAAAAAAATAAATAAAAATAAAAAAAAGGATACGCAGCAATCGAAGCGGTTCAATTGTCCTGCGAAAGCACCTGCCCTGGTTGTCCCTTTTTAGGTTGTTGTTATTGTTGCTGTTGCTGCTGTGAAATGCGGAAATTATACAACGATCCAGCGAGTCGTCTCTGTGGGCGGTGTGAAGCCAAAAATAACACACAAAAGGGAGAAAAAGGGACAAGCAAAAAGCCCAGGCAGAAAACAAAAAAAAGAGACTGAAGATTGGCCTGGGCAAGGGGAGAGGAAAGTGTAAATTCCAAGAAAATTCCCATTGGGCATAAAATTCTTGTGCAAAGTTAATAAAAAGCAAGTTGAAAATTAAAAGAAAAGCGGCAAGGGAAAATGCCAGCTGACAAGCAAAATGCCAGGCAACTAAATGCTGCAGATTTTTGTTTGCCCAGAGAGAAAGAGAGTGACAGAGAGAGGGAGAGCGAGCGAGAGAGTTTGGCAAAAGTTTTGATTAGACCAAATGAAGCACGAAATCAAAGCGGTCTGGGCCAAGATTCCGTCGGGTAGCTCTCGCCATACCCAACTCAAAACTCTCACGACAATGATGATGATGAGCCTGAAAGCCGTTGACAGTTGGTTAGCAGCGAGAAGTCCGCTAGGAAAAGGATTTTCGCACAAAGTTTTAGCTCCCCGCTCGCTGGCACATTTAAATGCCCAAGCAAGCCCGGGCGGGGCTGAGGGAGGGGCGACAAATGCGAAGGAACTGCACAGAGAACATCAAAGGACAGTAAGTGGGCCACAAATGACACGGTGGATGCAGGGGGGAGACAGCAGACAGCAGACGGGCAGAGAGGTGGTCAGAGAAGATGCTGCAGTTTATTTGCAGCAATTTACTTAATAGTGTTTCCTGCTGTAAAGCTATCCCCATGCCAGGCCATGTATCCTGCTGCTGCTGCTCCTCTTTGCGGTTGCTTGATGTCTCGCCTGTGGACTAGCCTGTGGCCAGACACTGACCGACCAAACAGCACACACGCCTTGCGCCGCACTCTGCCACAGCATCTCCGGCCGCCGCCTGCAGTTTATTGTGCCAGCAACAAGGCAACAAAACGTGCGGCTGCTGCAACAGGCAGCAGCAAGGTCAGCCAGCCAGTCAGCCAGCGACTGGCGCGCGTGCCTGCCACATGCAACATGAGCTGAGCTTTTGCTGGCAACTTTTAAGTGCTGCACATCGCTTGTGCCTCTTGTTGTGTGCCTCATTTCTTATTGATTTCCAGCTGCCTGGGGCCTGCCTCCCGCTCGCTGTGTCCACAACAGTTTCATTCATACGAAAAGATTCTTGCAGCTGGCAGCCGTCTTTTATGTGGCATACTTAGCGGCCATAAAGGGAGCACATATTGTTGTTGCCACAGCAGCTGTGTGGCAGTGGGCACCGCTGAAACGTCAACACATAATTTTCGGCACTAAACATGAAACTATTTGCGGCTTCGGGTCATAAGCTGCGAGCCTGAGAAGCCACAGCAACAGCCACCCAGCAAAAAATCATCATAATAAATGACAAAATTAACACGGCAATAATTGTGTGTGCAGGAAAAGCGACAGAGACAGAGACAGACACAGCGATAGAGAGTGAGTGAGTGAGTGATGGAAAGGGGTGAGGAAGGGGGAAAACTGAGCCCAGAATACGAGCTGAGGTGTAGCCGCTCTGAAGAGAAATGGCCACAGCCATCTGGGCATATAAATTAAGTTGCTGGCGGAGCCACGTGGAGCAAGGTGGCAGCCCGTGTGCGCTGTGGCTGCTGCTCCTTTTACCTGCCAGGGGTGTGGTGGAAAGGGGCTGCCACCCAAAGCAAACAACTAAACGAAGATCGTGGGCCAGGGATGCTGGCAGAGCGAGGAAGCAAGGCAAAAGGTTGCGCCGGCTAGAAACATAAATCCGCAGCTTGAATATAGCCCGAGCCGCCGCCACCGCCATCAAATGACATCATCAAAAATGTAGCACAAAGCGGCCATAATCTGACACTAGATGACGCTTAGTACCCGTCCCCCAACCCGCCCACGCCGCTCTCAGCAGCAGCCCTCAGCCACACTCTTTTTTCGTTGCTGTTAGTAGGAGGCCCGAAAGGTAGGCAACCGAAAATGCTGCAGCCGAAAGCACTTAGCGTAATTTGCGCCAGCAGTTTGTAGCTCTCCCTGTGCTCTGTGTGAGTATTACTATCTCTGTGTGTGTGTGTGTGTGTGTGTGGATGTCCTTCATGGGCAAGTGTATTTGCTGCCTGGCTGGGCTTCGCTCTGCTGGTCTGTTTGTTCCGGTTTTACGTTGCCGCTTTGGCAAATAGAAAATTTCCACTTCATAAAACGCTGACAGAGCAAAGCGAAGGGGCGAGAGCGAGGGAGAGAGAGAGAGAGCACTCATGTTTTCGGCCCTTTCAATTGTTATTCCTCTCACACACACTCCCCCTCCCTCTTCCTCTCTTTTGCTCGCACTCTCACTCTCCCTTTCTGCATTAAAAAGAATGACGGCAATTTTTGGCAGCAGCAGCAACAGCCACAGGGGCAGCATCAGCCGGCTGCTGCTTCGGCTTTGCTTCAGCTTTGTTTAATCAAAAATTACTTGCCACACTTTACGATTTCTTGGCAATTTGTTGCGCCCCAGCAGCGGCAGCAGCAGCAGCGGCAGGAGAAGAAGTCGCAGCCGGAGCAGTTTTTGCCGGAAAATCAAATAAAACGCCAGGCATTTGGGTGTTCACCTTGCCCGGACTGAAGCACGGCATGACTGGCCGGAAAAGGCGTAGCGAAAATCTGCGAGGACTCCGAAAGGTGTCTCCAGGGCTGAGACCTAATCCGAAAAGGGAATTACATCACGCTCGCCCGCCCGCCCCTTCCTGCCCCTAGTTCACCCCTCTGCAATAAGCTGCAAATGATTTGGCACAAAATAACTCAATCAAAGGGTGCCAAATTCTGCTGCGCATTAAAGCTTTTCCAGGGAAATTAGTGGATGAAAAAGTTGAATAAAACTTTGGATAAAACTCAGCGCATGCGAGGGGGGTACGGGGACTGCAAATGGCAGTGAAAGCAGTTCGATATGTGGCCCCAAAAGATATTCTAATCATGATTTTCTGCTTCGTTACAGATGGTGGCCACCGATGAGCCGTCCAGCGAGCGGCAGCAGCATGCCACGGACTCGGGTGGCGGCGCCTCCAACACGGGCGCCCTCAACAAGATGAAGGCCACGCTCTCCTCGTCGCTGCTCACCGTCACAGACAAAGGTAAGCTGGCATTGCCCCCGCTCATGCCAATTGCATGCGTATTTATGGCTGGTGGCAATGCAGGGGGGCAGTATGGGTGGAGTATGGGGGAGTGCCTGCTGCTCATAGCAATGAGCATTGCCTGGGCAACGGCGCGTATGCGCCATATTTGGCCGCTTACGCTCGTTTGCATCGCAGATTGGAATTGTGCAAGGGAGGGTCAGTGTGGGTCATGCATCAGCATGGGCATCGGCATTACCATTACCAAGTCATCGACATGCCCCAGTGCCCGCCCCCTTTTCACCCTTTTGCCATTGCCATTGTTATGGTGACCATAAATGTGGCTCGACGTCCCCCCTGCCCGCGTGTCCACAGCACATCCAGAGTCAATAAAAACCAGTGGCAAGCAGCAGCAACAGATCCCCAGCTACAGCTACAGCTTCAGTTTCAGTTTCAGTTTTGTGGCAAGAACAGCAGGGGGAATGGGGAGACGACGCGACGACGACACTGCAAATCACAACACGAAAAATGTTGTGTTGACTCTGGTGTTATTTTTTATCGCATTTTAGTTGGCTGCTGCCTGCTGCTTGCTGCCTCCTTCCTCCTGTGGCTTGTTGATTTTATGGCGGTGCCATCAGATTTATTAGAAAGAAATGAAATCTTATTTCATGATGTTTATTTAGTTGTGTCGTAAAGCGAGCAGACTGAACCACAGACAGAACCCGAACCAGAACCACACGCTGGCCGCAGCCCCCGTAGCAGTTGCTTCTTGTACCCCCATAATTTGTGCAAATATTTTGACACTTGCTGCTTGGATACATAATTGAGGGGATAGTCGCAGCAGTGCGAGGAGGTGCAACAGTCACAGAAGAAGCAGCAGGAGCTGCAGAGTAGTCTGTTGCCTGGCCGCCGCAGCTTTCAGCAACGAGTTTTGTTCAACTTTTTGTGGCTGTGTGCCAGTGCCAAAACTGTGCCTCAGGCACACATAATTCTCGCACAGGAACTCGGTGGCAAAGGGCGAGCAAAAAGGAACTTGGCAAATGCCTTAATAACTTTATGTGGCAGCTCGTTGCCATTATTCTGGGCCACAACCTGCCCCCTGCGTGCTCGCTGCTGAGTGCTCCCTGGAGGTGCAATCGTTTGAGTTTTTTTTTGCGACATGGTTCTCCTCTTCGCTCAGGCTGCATGCAGCTTGTCGCATGCAGCACTTGGCGACGCTTTATTGTTTCAGGCTCGTTCGTATTTGCTTTTGCCACTTTTACGGGGCTGCAAATGTCAAGCGCCGAAAGGTGAAAGCACACGGTGCAACTGTGCGTATGAGCAATGCACAGCGAACCCAACCCAACCCAAGCGAGAGAGCAGAGCCAGAGCAGGGCCAGAGCCAGCAGCAGAGCCAGAGGAGAGTCAGAGCCAGCAGCAGAAGCCAGCAGCAGAGCCTTTGTCCTTGCTGTTCTTCTGACTGTGACTAATGCACCGCGACTTTTTCTTTTTTCCCAGTGCCACATAAAACAGTTTCACCATTTTCTCAAGGGTGAAATATACACACACACACACACACACACACACACACACACACACACACACACACACACGCACACTTAGACAAATAAATGCGCGGATAAGTGCAGTGGAGAGCCTGCCTTTAAGGGTGGTGCCGAAGATCTAGATACCCTACGGCAGGTCCCCGTGCCATGCCCACATTTAGCTGCTGTGTGGATGCACCCTTCCCGTTGCCTTGCGCCGTTTTAGGGCACTGCAAGGCTTCACCTCTGACAGCTGTGCAGCTGCCGCTAGAAAGCTGCAAAGTTTGAGTTTGAAACTCACTGCAAAAAGGCAGCGAAAAGCGCTGATATTTCGTGGCACTCACTGCGGATGGCCAGCCTGGTGAATAATTCAATTTGGAAATTTCCATTTGCATTTTTCTATTAATTTCGATGGCTGTCGGTGAATTTCCGCTGCTAATAATTATTGAATCCATCGCAGTTTGTGGCCTGCTGTGGCAGCATATAAATTGTACGCACTGTCTGCTGGCTAATCGAACTAGACTGTGATGCCACGCCCCATTGAGGGGTTTAACATTCGGGTCAGTGGGGGAGCACCGCGAAAATCAACAAGTTTTCATTTAAGGGGTGGGGCGTGGGGGGGCGCCCTTTAGTTTCCTCGTAAATTGATTACATGACTTTCATTCCCCTTTCTCTTTGTTTCTTTTCAAAGTTAATAAAATGTCGCCACGCCCCTCGCTGGTGCCAACGGATGCGGACACAAGCGGCAGCTACGGCTCGCCCAGCTATCAGCAACAGCAGCAGCAGCAGCAGCAGCAGGACTCCGGCAGCAGCAACCAGAACAACAACAACCACAGCACGACAAGCGGCAGTGGCGGAGGCGGGGCAGCGGCCAAACAGGAGCCCGGACGCAGGGCCGGCGCCTGCAGGGTGTGCCTCAAGTCCTTCAAGCCGGACGACTACCACAAGACGTGCTTCGAGTGCCAGCAGCGGGTCTGCGAGGACTGTGCCAGCTACAGCAAACTGGACGAGCACGAGGATGCGGTAAGTGCCAGCGCACGGGCGGGCTGCCCAAGTCCTGTCCCAGTTCCAGGCACAAGCAACACTTCCAGGCCACTAGGCAATGTCCTGTCCAGTGGCAAAAATAAACAGAGAATGCAGCGGCGGCACTTAATTAATATGAAAATATGTATACAAGGTGCAGGGTGCCACAACAATCCGATGATTGCGAACGGGGTTGCAGCCACAAATTAGATTAACCATCGTTAGAGCGGCCAGCGGACACAAAAGCCGCGCTCTGGCCCGCTCGCCGTGGGGCATTAACAAGATAAAGGCCGTGTATTAACGAGATTAAATGGCCCATCCGCCCAACAGCTCCAGCTCTCCCCTGTGGCCCGTTGGGTTTGCTGTGTTGTGTTGCACCTTCTGCTAGGCCTCGCCTTGTGGGAGCATCTGTCAATACTTGCCGCATAATGATCATTGATAGGCCGAGCGAGCCGCAAACACAGCCGCCAGTCGGCCGTGGCAACATTGTCTTCACTTGTGGCAATTTGTCAAGGAGTCGACCGACCGCCAAAGCCAACACGACAGCCGACAGCCAACGCCCTGAACATAAAATTTAACGTTTGTCTGTCAACCTGGCCACTTTGGCTAATTGAAATTGATGTTCATGGGCGTCATGAACACGGCCACAAGCAGCCACACACACAGCCACACACAGCACACAGGGAAACAGGGAAACAGAGCGTAATTATGGGCCTGGTTGCTGCGCTGCTGGCTGCGCCCTGGACATTTAGCAGCTGCCTGGCTGACTGGCGCTTGCGTGGCTATGTATGAAATAATCATTTAAGCCGCCAGATGAACTCACAGTCATAGCCGCTGATAATGGATAATGGATAATGCTCATTGCACATAGCGATGGAGCGCTGTGTCTCTCTTCCTCTCTCCCTGTCAGCGATTCATTTCGTGTGTAAATGGGAATGCGATTCGCAGTCCCCATTAAGCAGCAGCCATAAATATTTCGCTGTCTCTTTGTGGCTTAGTTTTTCCAATCTCTCTGTGTGTCTCTCTCTTTCTCTTCTCTCCCTGTCTCTCTTCTGGGCATTGATTATGAGTTTATGCATATGAAATGATTTATTTATAGATTAAATGTTAAATTTTGCACACCGCTCGTGGCCTCGTGGCTGCGTTGCTTCGTTGCTTCATTGCTTTGCTGTGAAGTAACTTTTCAGTCGATTTTTCGATGGGATCAGCAACTACTGGCGCAGCTCTGCCACACGTTGCCATACGTTGCCACACGCTGCCACACACTATGTAATTACAGTGCTCGCAACCTGGGGAAAACAAAAGCAATAAACCAGAGCCTGGTCTGGCCTGGTCTGGCCCTGGTCTGGCCCTGGTCTGGCCCTGGTCTGTTCGCTAGTTGCAGCGTTCGCTACGCATAGCGAGTGAAACTTAATTAAAACAGCGACACTTGCCGCAACAGTGACTGCAAATGGTACGGCGACACATGATGATTGAAGTTGCCGCCGGGCGGGGTCAGGTGGAAGTGAAACGCGCATTGTGCGGGCGTTTCGCTGCGGAAGTGGCAGTGGCAAGTGCAGCCTGAAGGTTGAGCGGCACCTGTGGTGGCCTTTGCCTTGCCCGCTCTTCAGCTGCGCTGCTGGAAATAGAATTGGCCCGTGCAACGTGCCGCAACTTTTGTTCAGAAAGTAATTCATATTTATTTAAGCTGCCGCAGCCGCAGCCACAGCCAGAAGCAGGTAACTGGCCAGGAAATTCCTTGAGCTTGCCAGGCCACCAATAAATATGAGCAGCCGCCGCTTAGCCGCCGCTTGGGTTGGGTTTAATTAACGCTGCGTATACTTGATATTTGCATCCCGTTGGTTCTCCTTTCTGCCGCTAGACCATGTGGCGCTGCAGCGTGTGCCGCCGCAAGATGGCCTCGCGCGTCTGCATACCGCAGGACTCGACGGACTCGATGCTGGATGTGCCCGTGATGGAGGCGCTGCAGCGACGGCACTCGGACGCCAAGCTGGGCAGCAGCACCCAGACCCTGGCCCCCAGCAACGGCGCAGCCCTGGCCCCGCCGCGCAGTCCCGAGCTGCGCCGCCACTCGGACGTGTCGCCCGCCTCGCTCAAGGAGCTGGAACGGGTAAGTTGGCGGCTCTAACGAGACTTTATGGCTGCCCATTAGCAACTTTGACTTTACCTTCTGTGTCTTGCGGCCTTGCAGCAGCTGAAAGGTGGCCGCAGCATGGCGCCCAGCCGCTCCAACAGTCCGCCGCGCGGCGATGGCCAGGAGCCACCGTTCGGCGCGCCCCTGTCGCGCATGCAGTCGAGGCGCGGCTCCCGGGTGGCCCGACAGCACAGCTACGACGACGACATGAAGACGGGCCCCGTGGGCGGCAGCATGGGCGGCGGTGGACCGGCGCTGGGCATGGCAGCGGACGGCTCCGGCCTGGGCATACCAGCAATGCCGCGCAGGTAAGCGAATCCACGTGAATCCAGTCGCTAAACAGCCTCCTCACACTCGCTTGGGGCCCGCAGAAAGTCCGCCTACGATGTGTTTGCGCCGGGCCTGGTGCAGGGCGGCGTCTCGCCGGGTGGCGGCCAGCAGCCGATGCAGCGGTCGCCGTGCGAGGGCGGCGGCATCATGCCACCCATACAGCTGCCCGGCTCGCGGCGACCCTCGTTCCGGGTGCCGCACCCCTCGGAGGACATGCAGAACGATGATTCGCCCGGCTCGCCCGACCATGGCAGCCCCGTGCTGACGGTGGACGACGACCGCCGCATGCGACGACGCGGCTCACAGCTGTAAGTAAAAGTCAAAGCAACAAACCGATTTTCCGCCGGCTCAGAGAGTCTCAAACGCATTTTGTTTCCCTTCCCTCCACTGCCCAGGCCCGACATTGCAATGCTGCAGAATCGCGGGGCCTTGCCGGCGGCACCGCCCGCCGCCATTCCGCCGCCGATGGCTGCGTTCACGGGCCCCAATCTGGAGGACTTGGAGGCGCCGCGCCGCCAGACCTCAATGGACGGCGAGGCCATACGCATTGTCATACACGACGTGGACTCGGGTCCGATTTGTGCATCGAAGCGGCGCATCATCCTGCGTCGGGATCCCACGGACAAGGCGCACCGCAGTAAGTGAGCTTAGGGCGGGGCGTGGGGCGGGGTTCTTCCACCTCCAATGTCTGTCCGAGTGGCGTAATGCCCAGTGGCGTTTGCCCGTTTAAGGAGAGCTTTGCCATCCGGCTTGGGCTTGGGCTTCGGTTGATGGGCTGCCGCCACTTCCTCCTTGGCTGCGGCACGCCGCACCGCACCGCACCGGAAATGGCCAAGTAAACAGGACTCATTACAACGTTTGGCTATGCTAATTCGACAGACGGAACGGACGGCACAGACGGAACAAACGACCGGGGCAGAATGGCCAAACCGACGACCGTTTCCTGTCATCTCGCTAGACCTCTGCTGACTCTGTGTGGGTTCACCTTAATTCCTGCCCCCAACAAAGTGCACGATGGGTCGAACGCTGGTGGGACGCTGCTGGGACGCTGCTGGGCTGCTGCTGGCAAGGGATAATGTGGTCTGGGCCCCCGTGGGCCTTAATGAAGCCCAAAGCGGAAGCAAAACTGGTAGCAGATTAAGCAACTGAGCGGATTTCATCGACATAAAGGCACACCGACGGGCGGCTCAATGGGGCGCTACTCGGGGGCGGCGCCCTGCCAAGGACACAGCCCACTCTGCCCCCACTCCCTGGCTACGAGTGCAAGGTGCGGGGCATACATATATGCACGCCATTTGGCTGCTCGGCATTGTGGATCCAACCCTCTGCACTGCCCTGAATGTGTGCGCGCCCTCTCTGTGTCCTCTCTTTTGTTTCGTGTGCTTCCTCTCTGTGTCCGTGTCCGTATCCGTGTCTGTGTGTGTGTGTGTGTGTCTCCTGTGCATGTGGCTCGGGTTTTAATTATATGCATTTTTTGTTGCATTCCTCAAGAGGCCAGTCAGCAGCCCAGCAGCAGCTCAGCAGCAGCCCAAATGAATTTTTAATTATCGGGCCATGGCAAAATCAATACGGCATATCCATGGCACATGGCCACGAGAGCGTTGGGCAGTGGGGAGGGGGGAGGGGAGCATTAGAATTCCAGAGAATATTCAAATGGATCGCATAAAAAAGTGCAGGAAAAAATCGAACCAGAAATGCTTGTGACCAGCTACCAAATGCCAATGCCAATGCCAAATGCCAGTGGAAAGTTTATGCCTTGCTGGCCATAAATAATAAGGCGCACACGTTTAGTAGTGTGTGTGTGTGTGTGTGCTGGCCAAATGCATGCATGGCTCACACCGAAGAGAACACTTTTTTGGGCACTCGAAAGCCGTAAAAAAACTGGACAGCAGCGAGGCCGAAACTATTTTCAGCATTCTCACAGTCTTCCAGCTCGAGTGAAAAATGCTTCAACACTTTGGCTGCAGCATAAAATAACCAAAAATACTGGGAAACTGCCAGCGAAAGGGAAAAGTGCATGAAAATGGGAAATTGCCAGCGACGAACGCATTTCATTCGATCCGGAATCCAAGTAGAATATTCATGGGAAACTATCTCGAAGGCAGCAGCAGCTCTCAGCTTAATTCGCTTTGAGTGCGAGAGCAGCAGACATACGCCAGGAACCAACAGCAGCAGCCCCATACCCAACCCCTAACGAGCGCCTATAATTCCAATCAAAATAACTAGCCGCTGGCTGGCTGGCTGGCTGACTGGCTGGCTGGCTGGCTCCCAGAGCAGAGAGTTTTTCCCCCTTTTTTACCGTCAGTTAGTCACCTGTGCGACGTGCGCTTGCTTATATAAAATTTCAATTTGCATATCATAAAAAAGAATGTCAATACCCAACAAATGCGTATAAGCAGCAGCAGCAGAGTCAGGAGGAGCCTCAGCAAAAGCTGGGGCACGCAGCACACGACAAGGCAGCCAGCCAGCCAGCCACCTTCCTCCTCGTATCATGAGTTAAGCTCCAGGTCCCTCATTCCCCGTCCGACTTGCCCGAGCGGCGGTTCTGTTGTCTATCCGTGGCAGTGGCAGTGGCTGTGGCTGTGGCAGTGGCTGCTTACCCGGCATATTTGATATGCAACGAAGCAAGTGGAATTTTAATGTGCTAAACCATTTCCTTGGCTGCCGCTGCCGCTGCTGCTGCTGCTGGTATTTGCTGTATCCTTATGCCACGTATGCCACCTGAGACGGTGTGCGTGTGCCTGTGCTTGTGCTTGCCATGTGGCTTAACCACAAGGACTGCCTCCCGCACACGCACCCACCCAACACTCGCAACTGCATGCAGCAGGCTGTGGCTGTGGCTGTGGCAGCTGTGCTGCAATTTGCCTTGATATATTGACTGGCGCAAGGTTGTGGCAAGTGGATGCCAGAGAGAGGATGCAGGAGGATGCAGGAGGAAGCGCCACAGCGCCAGTTGGGCTGGGTGTGGGTGCCTTGTAATTTGAAATGCCGAACATGGTGCACATTTTTTGTTGTGTTCGTGGCAGAGTTGGCCGTAATTAGCAGCTGCACTCGACTAATGGAGGAGTTTAATTAGCGTCGCCCCGCCGCACTGGCCATTCATCGAGTGCCACAGCCAGTGGCAAGTACTGGCTGCTGCTGTGGCTGCTGCTGCTGGCGAATGGGGCATGTAATTGAATTGTTTCCTGTTGCCCACATTCGACTGTGCCTTCAATTATGCAACAGTTGAAGTGTTTGCCAGGGCAACAGGAGGCGGGCGCTGCACAGGATGCGAAAGTGTAGCACGAAATGGCGCCTTAACACGCCTAATGAAATTTTATGCAGCCTCACTAACACACACACACACTAGCACACACACACTAGCACACACTCTCGCACATTTATTACTGCAAATCACGAACCTCCGGGCTGCCGCTGGCATTGCGTGGCGTGTATGCCCCTCGCCGGTCAACAGGTGACCCCCAGCAGAGTCCAGCAGAGAGCAGCGCAGAGCAGTACTCACCCCCGTCCTTAGATTTCCACTTGAGTGCCTTTTCATGGCGCTGCCACATGAGGACTGGCATGGACTGTGGCCGGGGCTGGCACACTTTAATTCCTGGCAATCGCTTCACATTCGATGCCTTCTATGTATCCTGCAGGAGTTGCTTTAATCTTGGCACAGCGCTGCGCCCTCGCTCTGCTCCGCTTTAATTAAGAGTCAATTTTTATGACAGCCGATAGAAGCCACTAACGCTCATGACTCATCCGCAGGAAGGATGCACACACACACACACACACACACACCCAGGGAGCAGCGAGCTGCAACGTGCCACGTGCAACGTGCAGAGGTGCGCATCGATTAAGTCCTTCAAGTCCTGAAACTTTGCTCTGTTAATGTCATTACGAGGCATGTGGAGCAGCGACTGCAGTGTCTGTGGGGTCTCTGGTGTCCCTGTCCCAGGCACTGTGCTGCATGCGATCCGAGCACAAATTACAAACTTGTCAAAGAAAACCGAGCAGAGTGAAAACTTTTCGATTGCCAGCTCAAAGGGGGCGGCAGTATACCCGTTCCATGCTGTGTCCTGCCAGAGGTTATGCTTGCTGCCCCACCGTTGAGTAATAATGCCGCAAATGCTGCTGCCATCCAATGCCAACGTATTGGCACTGTGCGCCCCTCGTACAACAAAAGAAATGCGTGCTCCGAGCAGGAATAACCCAACCATAGCCCAACCCAAGCCCTTGGACTGGACCCCTGCAAGCCCATAAACAATGCTCGTACACCTTTTCCGTGTGGCAGGTCTACTGCTGCTCGTTTGGCTTATTAAATCCCCCGATGATGAGCACATAAAAAAAGAGCTCCGGCATCCGGCAAACAAATTGTATCATAAAAGCGGGCAAAAGCGGCTGGACTGGGCAGACATCTCGTGTGTTGCTGGAGTCGCTGGGCGCTGGTCAGTCGAGACAATGAGACAAAAGACTTTGCAAACGAAATAGCCAAGCAGCCGGTGTCGGGGCTGGGGCTGGGGCCGTGCCGCGTCCCACCTTAGCTCATGATTTTAATGGCCGAAACGAATCGAAAATTTCACTCAGCGCGCACATTTCGTGCATGTTAAGTGCCGGCTCAAAGGGAGCGAATGGAGAGAGCAAAGAAAGAAAAAAGCAAAAACTGTTGCGTCATCGAATGAATAATCTGTGGCGGACTTGAGGTTGGGGCTGTGCGCAGCGGAATTTCCTTTGCTTTTGGTCGTTTTTGCTGCGCTGACAGCAGAAGGATTTGCGTTTTATTTATAACGTTTTTATTTGTCGTCTTAGGGCCGTGGGGCAGGCAGCAAAAAAAAACGAAAACTTTTGATTAAAACACACTGAACAAACAGGGGCAGGGGGGGGGGCGGGGCAGGGTGGGATGGTATGGATTGGGAATGGAATGGATGTTGCCTTAGCCCCTAATTGGGTATCAATGCGCCTGAATCCACAGCGATGGCGGATGCGCAACATTTTATTGCATACTTCTGGGGGCGGCGCAGAAGTTTGCCGCCATTTCCGGCGCTAGAACTTGGACCTGCCATGCGACAGGCGGGCTGGCAGGCAAGTCGTCCTTCCTGCTCCCAAGGAGCTCACCTTGGCAACACAATTTCATTGTCATCGCGGATGCTGTGAGTGCTGCCTGCCTGCCTGCCTCTCCCCCTCTCCCTCTGGCTGTTTCCTGGTTAACTTTCTTTGGCCATTGTCTGCAGCAAGCGCTTGAATGTCGCGGCTGTGCCGGGCCGCGAGGCCACCGCCAGCGAGCGAGCGCCGGAAATCCGTTTTGCCAAGTTTTTGGTGCACAAATTGTTGAAATTAGTTTTCTGTGCCCCGAATGATAAGTACCTGAAACTGAACTCTGCCTAGCAACCCCCCAGCCCCCACCAGGCCAGCCCCGAGAAGTGCAATTTAATTAATTAAATTGTTTGGCATTTTGGCAGGGAAATTGATTCAGTAGAGGTATCTGCCCCAGCACCGCCCCCGCAGCACATTTCGCACACTTAAAGTGCAATAAACGTCGATAAACCTCAGAGACGAACGAGGGTCAGGCAGCGGGGGTCAAGTCCAGGTCTCAGACCAAATAAATGCGAACATTTTGGGGAAAAATTCTCCACAAATAAACAGCAGCACATCCATCCTGTGTGGAGTGGAGTGGAGACAGCCAACGAGTCCGAAACACGTTGACTAAGCAGAAAAACTTGCCAGACACGTGGGTGGGGCGGTGGCAGGGGCTGAAGCAAACAAACAAAATATTCGAAGACGACAGGACGTATACGCAACGTTTGTGGCAGGGCTGGGGAGTGGGGCAGACTGTGGGCAGGCCACTACAAAGTGCAAATGAAATCAACGCAAATTGTTGCCACATGCCCGAAATTTGTATCTGCCCCAGTACGTGCCCCCACAGATTTTTCTGCTCCTCTCTATTGATTATTCTGCTGGCTGTTGGCTTCTAATCACTCCAGTGCTGAGTGCTCAGTGCTCAATGCTCAGTTCTGAATCTTATTATTATTTTTGACATTGTCTATTCCTGCAGCACGTGGCTTTGGGATGCGCGTGGTCGGTGGCAAGACCGGCGCCGATGGCCGGCTCTTTGCGTACATTGTCTGGACGGTGCCGGGCGGAGCGGCCGAAAAGAATGGCCTGCAGCAAGGAGACAAGGTGAGTGAGCACTCATATACACAAACACATCGAAAGGGTATTGGGTATCGGGTGTCGGGTGTGTGGTGTATGCCGAGTGATTAGTTGGAGCTCTGACTGATAGGCACTGGCAACCACTCGAGGGGCCGCACCGCACCCTGCCAGCAGCTGAGGCCTGTCAACAGCTAAAGCCCAAAATTAATACCCCGATGACTGATGATTGATGGCTTGCTCTCATTTATTGCTCTCGTTTTGAATGCCACACTCCGCACCGCTTTGCAGATACTCGAATGGAATGGGATGTCGCTCATCGACCGCAGCTTCGAGGAGGTCTGCTCCATCATGGATCGCACCGGGGACATTGTGGAGCTGCTCGTGGAGCATGCCACCGACTTTCGCATGTGCGATCTGTTCGATGAGAATCTGCCGCCGGGCAATGCCGGTGGCCAGAGCGGACCGCGACGCTCGGGCGACGGTCCCGTTGGCCTGGGCCTCATTGCGGGTAAGTGGCTTTACTTTACATTGTTTTGTGTGCCACATATCTGTCTGTAACTTGTCTGTGAACATCTCTCTGACATTTGCATAATTTCTTGATTTGTTTTGCTCTCGTTTCTTGTTACTTCTTGTCGTGAATAAACCGAAATGTCTGCCCATAATGAGTACAGAACCCGAAACCACCACAGACAAGTCACCAGCATCGCCAACAAGACGGAAATTGCCAAAAACTCCGGTATAAAACTATTTTGTTTTATTCATTTGCGTAAGCGAAGGCTCCGCGGGCAGCAGTCCCGTCCGAGCGCTGCTGCCCGAGTATTCAAATATATTAAATACATATAAAACGAAAAACGAACAAAAGAACAAAATGATAAATACTATTTACTCCACAAACACATATACATAGCAGACCATATGCTATAAATACCTAGAGAACATGGCTCTTAAATGCAGCTTAAGCATTTGCAGCAGTTTTTGCCCCGCCCCACAACCACCCACACACACACACACACACACACATACACAAGATTTCAGCTTGCACAAAGTGCTCACGAAATGCATTGAACTCTCGCTCTCTGTCTCTTGCATTTGATTGCAGCTTGAAGGCTATTTAAATATATTTAAATATATATTACACACACATATGAGAAATCACCATTTTGCAGTCACAGCGCTAAACAGATCCAAGCCCTCTGGGAACCCATTTTCGTTTTGGCCACACATACGCTCGTACATTTATAACAGATTTTCAAACAGTAGCAAAAAAAGAAAGGAAAAAGAAAACGAAAAAGAAAACGAAAAAACATTTACTTGATTTCGATGTGATTTCTGTTTTGAGTTGATTACGATTTGGATTTGGATTTGGATTCTCTTTTAAGTTGGATTATTAACCATAACCATAGCCATAGCCAGAGTGGTAAATGGCTAAATTAAATGTGTTCATTGCTATTTTTGTGTCATTATAACCACAAGGTGTACCTACATATATTTGATTTTATTTTGTCGGTGTTGGTAGTACTTAGTGATTTCGAGAAAACCAAAAACAATATTTACACATAGTACATATATATAGAACGCGGCTGCACACATACCTATACTTATGTGTGTGTGTGCAATCGCATATAGATGGTTTAAAAGTAATAAGCAGAGCGGCGGAACTACTGAACTTAGTCAGAGAAGCGAGCGGAGAGATGCTCAAAAGATATACTCCTACTCGTACTCGTTAGATATTGTGTGTGCTACTCGTATATATATACTTTGTTTCCGAATCAGTTTTGTGTCCCTTTGTTGAAGATTCTTCTTGCCCGCGGCAATCGAATTGCCCAGCAAACACCGTAAGAACAAGCACCAAAAACAATAGAGTTTTAAGCGAAAATATCTGTAGCATTTTAACTGATAACCGATAGCCGATAACTGATAGCCGATTACTGATAGCTGATAACTGATGGTCGGAAAACAACTAGCATTCGTGTCTATTCGTGTTGATAACACTCCCCCTTTTGCCCCTGCCGAATACGCCGAATATACATATACATATATACGCCGCTTGTGTAGACCAGCTAGTACCCTAGACTCTACGAATTGATACAATAATAACTAAGGAACACAAGAGAATACAGAGATGAATTAATATGAAATGTACTCGTACTCGTACTACAACTAAAACTACAACTAAAACTACTAATTAATAATTAATTAATTAATACTTTGCCCGCCAATCGGATCGATCCTCTGAGTTCGGTCTCAGCTGGGGCCGTATATATTTAGCAACAAATATATATGTATTTATGCCTAGCTATATGTGTGTACAATATATAACATTAGTTGAACCGAAATCTTTATAAATGTTATTTAGTGCAGCAATTTGTAGCGCCACAGAGTTTAACCGTATTTGTGTGTGTGTTTTAAATGTTATTGAATTTACGGTAATTAGTAAGACCAAACAAAAAACAAATTGCAAAACAAAACCAAAACCAAAAACCACAATTTGAGAAACCAAAAAAAAAAAGAAAACAAAAAAGAAAAAACAAATACCAGTAGTTTGTTGTTGAAATGTTTAAATGTGTTTTTAAGCCAAAGAAATACCCCAAAAGAAATTCCTAAATGCATATGAAATATATATAAATATATATATATATATATTTGTAGATGTATGCCCGTATATATGTATGTGTGTGTACTACTAGCCATGCAGCTGTATGCCAACATGCAGAGACACACATACTAACTTTGTGTGTGTTTTATTTGGTGCTGTACACCTGTATGTATGTACCTACTGTATACCACCCCGGCATACATATACGCGTTTGTGTATGCCATTGTTAGTGATGTGTGTTTTGATGTGTTTGTAAATGTTGAATCGAAGGCGTAAACGGAAGCGGAAGTAGAAGTAGCAGCGTACTCTCTGCGGAGGGAGCCCCACCTACCTAAACATGTTTAAGAAACTAATAGAAAGCGATGAATAAGAGAGGCGGCAAAGAGGCGCAGAGCCGCAGAAGAGATTGGCAATGGAGGCAACAGGCGAAATGAATTTTTACTCGTTAAACCTTAAATGAATTGAATGCTTTTGTAGCTGTGTAACTCCTGTCAGATGGGTGATAAACATTTAACTTTGATTTCGATCACACACACACACACACGAGAACACTTTTTGTATAGCCCCCACACCCACACCACACCCACACCACGAACCCAAACGAAACGAAACGAATACGAAAGCGAAGGCGAAGAATGAAACTCGAACTGTATCTGTAATTGTAACAGCAACTGTAACTAAGCCCTAACCATACATTTAATTGTAACTGTAACCTTAACTCTAACCTTAACTGTAACTCTAACTGTAACTCTAACGGTAACGGTAACTGTAACTGTATTATGTGCTAAATTTATAAACCTTTACCAACCCAACCCAACCCAGCCAAGCCAAGCCCAAGCTCCATAGCTTTGTATGTGAGGAAGCTGCTGACGAGGTTGCAAGTGTGTCCCCCGCCCCCAACCCCCGAACTGATGACTGCCACTTGTTGGCCCACCCATTCCCACGATATTTTTAGATTTACGTAATTAACGAGCGTTAATGCCAGCAGCTGTGGCTGCAAGTGGCAACAGCAGCATGCAAATTAACAAACTTTACCTACGTGTCTGTATGTGTACAACCCCACGCTATACGATACACCCACTCTATATATAAAATATATATGTATATGTATACATACATCCAGTTATATTAGTCTCTAAATGCGTATGTATACCACACAAAGTGCGTGAAAATGTGCTAGAAACATAAAACTAAAACTAAACATTTAACCAGCGACAAGACAAGCAAAAGAAACGTGAAAAATAAAGTCTCTCTATTTAACTGCAAACCAAACCGAAGCTATAACACAAATTTGAAATTGAAATTGAAGTGCCTGCCAGCCGTTAAGTGGCAGCCTCTCTGGACGCTGAGCTTTATCCTTTCGCACAGCAGCAGCAGCAGCAGAATCGAACCCCAGCCCCAACCAACTGAACGAAGCCAACGATCTAATGGTAAATGAACACAAAAGCAACTCACAAAAGCATCACAAAGTACTCCTTGTACATTCAGCATACCCTAAATACCCCTTTATATACCCTTTATACCCCTTATACTGTACAGTTTTAGCACACCCGAAAGCCCGCTAGACAATTAATGAAAACCAACAACAGAACGTAGTAATAATGATATAAAACCTAATACCTAATACCAGTACCAGTGTAATATAGCTAGGCTCTCTACTCGTATAAGTTATTCTGTAACAATCCCCCCCCCAATCCAATCCTACCCACCCCCCCAGCGAGATGTATTTTGTAAAGTGCGCTTTCCTTTTGATTTTATGTAATGCTTTCATTTCATTTCATTTTTCTTGTTCTTGTTCTCTCCCTTTGGTTTCATTTCGCTTGTTGCGTGGTTTTTCTTGTGATTCTTCCGCTGTCGCTGCCGCTGCCGCATACCCTGTCTGTGTCTGTCTCTGTGTCTGTGTCTGTGTACCTCCTGTGTACGATTCGCCCACTTTCACTTTCACTCTCACTTTTACCTCTCTGTCAATTTATGAGCTTTTGTTTGGCTTTCGCTTAGCAAATGTTTACCTTTACTTTGCTCTTCTTTCGTTACGTTTCGCTACGTTTCGCTACGTTTGCTTTCTTTTCCTTCGATTTGTTTCGTTTCGTTTCTTTTCGGTTCTCTTCTTGCTTTGGCTTTGCCTAATACCCTACTTTGACTCTTTAATTATGCCACGCTCTCCGCTCTCCGCCTTCTCTTCTATATATATTGTATGTATATGGGAACTATAGTGTTGTACTTGCTTTACACTCTCCATCCTCCCAGCTCTCCTGCGAAGCGAAACCCTGTACCATACACACTCACACACACACACCACACACTCACACACACTCTGTCGTTTATCGTCCACACATTTTCTGTAATTAAAACCAATGCCCAACTGCCTTTTAGTTGTTTTGCATTTGCTAATTGGTCGCAACAAAAGCCCATTGTTACCTCATCGAAACTCAAACAGCAGGCCAATCAAGCTGATGGCAGCACTTATGTTCCTCATCCAGGGTAGTCCCTGATTTTGCAGGGTCGCAGAACAAAAGAACAAAAAACACCACACGATACAACGACAATTTTTGAGTTAACTTTTTTGGGTTTTTTTTCTGCCTGATTTGCCGATTCCATTCGATTTGAGTTGATTTTGCTCTTAGATTCCTTCACATTTGTTGTCTGTTTTGTGTTTTGGTTTGCATTTTAGACTAATTTGCATATAACTTACGCCTAAGCCTACGGATTTGTTTTTGAATAGCATTTAGTGGCTCTTGAGGCGTCTCTTGAACCGATTGATTAGCATTGCTCTTGAACGACTTGCGACTAAAATACCATATAAATAAACAGCAACAAACCCACATGCAACAATCTACATACATACATACATATATCTACTAGCTAACTTACCTAACTAACTAACTAACTAACTATATGCTATAATTGTATACGAACACAGAGCTCAATTTTCATTTCCTGTGTACAAAACTACCAATGTAACCCCAGCTGGCACGAGTTATGGCTATAAACAGATTGAATAAACCAAACGATAAAAACAAATTAAAAAATAATAACAAATGCAAGAACAAAAACTTGAACTGAAAACCCAGAAAACCGAGAAAACTGAAACTGAAACAGAAACAGAAACCTGCCCAAAAATTGAGGGGTAAACATCTGAAAACAGAAAACCGAAAACCGCAAACAGAAACCCGAGTAAAACCAAATGAAATATATGTACAAAACAAAACCAAATTACAGCCGAAAATATTTTGCGACTGTCATCCAAAACGCGACTGCAGCGCGTGATTGCCTTGTGAGCTGTGCTGCTTCCACCCAACGCCCACCGCCCACTGCAACCCGCACCCCAAGCCTCAGCGCCATGCGTTTGATTGATTGATTGATCTATCGAATGTAATGATTTTATTTACATTGTGCAACTGACTTTTACTCACTCGTAGTCGTAATGAGTTTCGTTTTAAATGCCCTGCAATGCCTGGCGCCTTGTCATTAATTTTTCTTAGGTTTTTGTGTGCTGTAAATACAATTGTTGTTGGTGTTGTACATATATAATTGTTGTGGTATGTTACTGTATATATCTTGGATGTATGTATTTATTTGCTGGCATGTTTATTACTCATACGCACCTTTGGCGCGAACTTTTCTGTCACTTTGAGTTGCCTTTTGCAGCGGCTGAATCTGCGCATGGAAGTGAAAAGTAGCAGCCAAACGGCAAACGGAAACCGCAATATGCCGCTCGACTGGCGAAAGTTCTGCAGCCCCGCGAAGAGGACCCCAAAACTGTTTGCCGCTGCTGTTGGGGCAGGTGTCAAGTTGGCGTTCGAGTTTTTCAGTGCGCCCCAGCTGTCCGTCTGTCCGTGCCTACGTTCGGGGCAACAGTTCAGTTTTTGTCTTAGTGGCCGCTCTGGCTCTGGCAGCAACAGGTGCTTGGGCTAGATGGTGGTGGGGGGCCTGTGCTGTCGCCCCTTTAATTGACAGCTGCGAGGCACAAAATGCTTCAAATGTCGAAAATTAGAAAACTTTTAACAACAATTGAGAGACGCCCAAGCCAACCCACTGTCAGCCCGCTGACAATGTCCCGCTGTCTGGTGGCAGCCTTCGTCATTATGATTATCGACAGGCACACGCGGGGGTGGGGTGCGGGGGAGGGAGGCATTCTGGGCTGTGTTGAAAAGTTTTCAAGTGCTTAGGCTTTTATCGCCCCGGCGCCGGGCGCTGGCTCTGGCTCCAGCTCTTCTGCCTGATAAACTCCAATAAGCCAGCAAGTACATGTGCCTGCTTACCTGTAGATAAAAATAAATATGCCAGCCCCCACCATTAACGTCTTCGTGTCCTTTGCCACTCTTTTCCACTCTGTGGCTTATAAACAGTCCCGACACGAATTCGATTTGCACAGATGAGCGCGAGGAGTGGGCGGGCGGTAATAATTTTCGTCGTTTTTTTCGGGCATAAAAAGTTGCCGCAGAGCCGAGCAACAGTTCGCAGTTGGCAATGAATGCTGCAGCAGCAGCAGCATGGGGGGTGGGGCGGGGGTGGCTGCCGCATGTACGGGCTCCATTTCCGTTCGGTACACGTTATTGCAATATGGCGGCTTCCGCTGCTGCTGCTGCTGGTATTTGTTCTGTTTTAGTGTGTGGCTGTGGGTGTGGGCGTGCGCATGTACACGCTATGAATTTGTTATATGCGGATGCCACGCCATTACCAACTAGCACACACACACACACACAGAGACACAGACATTCCACGGGGAAGCAGCGACGAACCGTTATGCGCCACTGTGCCGCAATGACTTCCGTTTTGGTGGGTCATACGCGCACGAAAAATAGTAGATATAACAGTGCCCGCGATGGCAGCTCTTGCAGATTGCATTTGCGGTGCGCTCTTTGTTTATCTGTAGATGTGTAGATGCATAGATGTGTGTGTTAGTGTGTGTGTGTGTGTGCGGGGCTTTTGTTTATGCACATGCACTCCGCTTTGTTTGCTTTGTTTGCCTGTGTGTGTGGCAGCTTCATAATTTGCATTCTATTTATGTGTCGTGTCGCTGTGTTCGAGGCATGACCCCCGAGGGGTATGTGCTCTGCAATTTATATAGCATGTTCCACCTATGTATGCATCTCTCTCTGTCTGTCTCTCTTTGTCTCCCTCTCTGTCTCTCTGTGTCTCTTGGTTTTGCTGCGTTTAATTTAGTTTTTATTTGCGTTTTGATTGCTTTCATTTCGCTGTTCAGTTTATGTACACAACCGAAACTACAGACAACACAAGCACACAAACACACACACAAATACACAACACACACACACACACAGAATACACACACACACTCACACACTAGAGCAGGCAAACAGCGAAATTAGTTAACAAAACTGTAAGCTGTAAATAGCCAAAAGGCGACCCAAAAGTCGCGCGTGCTTCTTTCCACTTTCCACCGCGTAGGCAATAGGCTGGCGAATAACCCAAAAATATACAAAACACAAAAGATACATAAACACATAAATAGTTCCTGGTAGAAGCCTCCCCTAGCAGCAGGCACTCGCTCTCGCTCGCTCTCTCGTTCTCTTTAGCTGCTTTTTTGCTGCTGCTGCTGCTGCTGTGTGCCCCGCCCCCCACTAATGAGCATTTCCATCCGCCGCAGGAACAAATTGCACGCGAGAAAATGGTCTCTGGACGCGTACAGATTCAGGTTTGGTATCACGCCGAGCGGCAGGAGCTGGTCGTCTCGCTGATGGCCGCCGACGATCTGGCGCTGAGGGACGAGGCCTACGGGCACGGCAATCTGCCGGAGGCGTATGCCAAGGTCCGTATACTGCCCAAATGGTAAGTGATTTTAATGCCTCATAATGCCACTTCAATCTGCCTTAATTCATCATCCACTGTCGCTCTCTCGCTCTCCCCCTCTGTTAATCCCTCTGCAGCGGCGATGGCTGTGTGCAGCAGACGGAGGTCAGTCGACCCACACAGAATCCCATTTGGAATGCGACGCTGACATTCGGGCACGTGAAGGCCGACAGCCTGATGGATCGCTATATAGACATACAGCTGTGGGATCTGGTGCCGCACACCGAATCGATATTCCTCGGCGAATGCAGCATCGAGCTGCAGCAGGCGTTCCTCGACGATCAGGCCATCTGGTGCCGGCTGGACGACACCAAGGGCTTGCGCGGCATCAGCATGAGCAAGTCGCCGAGCGTGTCGCCGCGTGGCTCCATTGCGGCCGGCGCGGGGGCGCCGTGTGGCGGCGATGTCAGCCGGCTGCTGCGGCGCGACTACAACATGCAGCGGTCCATCTCCGATGAGGTAGACTCCATTGGAGATGGGGCGACGCTGCTGCATCCGGACACCGCCTGGATGGCGGGCTCGCGGCGCGGCTCCTCGCAGTCGGAGACCATGGAGGTGGAGGTCTACCAGCTGGGCAAGGACTTCTCGCGCTCATTGCCGGGCTCGCGTCGATCGAGTTTCCAGGATGCCGAAAAGCAGCGGCTCGAGGAGGACGCCATGGCTACGCCACCCACATCGTATCTTGTGGGCCGGCGTCGCTCTTCCGTCGCTCGACGCGATCCGGATGAGATCTTGAAATCCTTGAAGGCTGTCCGCGGCGAACTGGGACGCACCATGAGTCTGGGCACCGAGCAGCACAAGCGCCTCGGATCGCGACGTGAGTACAGGGGCCTCAATATTCAAGCTACGTATCTGCGGCACCCACCAAGGGGCACATACAAGGGACGGGGCCTACGAGATGCTTCCAGCCGATGGGCCGCTTGCCACTGTTTTGATTTTGCCTACACTCGAACTAATGGGGAGATATCTCGCACCCCCTGCCGACGAGACTTTTCTGTGTGTCTCTCTCTCTGTCTCTCTGTCTCTCTGTGACTCTGTCTCTGCCTCTGTCTCTTTATTCCTAGCTGTCTCTCTGCTCGGTCTCTTGCTCTGTGTCTCTCCTCTACACTACACTCACGCACAAATTCCTCCAGCCTCAATCCTCGATCCCCAATATTGATTATGCCACACCATAGATAATACGTCTCTCACTGCATTTGTACACTCCTACACATACTCATATATATATATATATATATACCACTGTCTATCTGTCGGTCTATCCATCTATCTAATGTCTTCTTCTTACATATCTTTCCCACTATTAGCCACAATATCGGTGTCGCATTATCAAAGCTTTGACACACCCCCCACACAATGGAAAAAACACGAAACCAAATTCACACACAAATTCAATTAAAATCAAAGCAAAAAAACAAAAAAAAAACAAAACAAAAAACTAAAACAAACATAAAAAAAAACCAAAGCAAAATTCTAACCAATTTAATTTATAAAAAAAAAAATATAAAAATCTCAAACGCACCCGCTCAGGCCACATTTATTCGAAGGCCCCTTGGCACCCGTCAGTACCTTCAGAGCATTTTGTGCATAACTTTCTTTCCTTTGCATAACTTTACTTAATTTAACTTCAATTTAATTTAATGAAAATGCCCCACTTTCGAGCCAAACACCCACAACACTGCAGCAATTGCACTCCACTGCAACTCCACTCCACTCCACGCTCACAGCACAGAAACCACAGAAATAGAACAGAAAATAGTTGCAGGCAACAAACAACTGAATGCTGCACACCTCAAAATACCTTTGTAAATTATACAAGCAAAAACAATCCCTGCAAGTTGAGCTTAGCAGCAACCACATATATTCACGCAATGGCATCCAAATATATATCCAACTGAAATGTATACTGCACAAAGGCAGGACAACAGACACACTAAAAAATACAAGACAAACAAGAAAAACAAAAATAACATCACCACATCCACCACTGGTAAGAATGCAAAATGAACTTGAGTTGAGATTGAGTTTGCGTTTGCGTTTGGCATTTTAGATGCGGCTACTTCTGCTCCTGCCCCACCGCATCCCTGTCCACTCTCTGTAGCCATAATTACTGGAGGAATATGCCAAGTTCCAGCTAGAGATGTTGCATGTTTGCCACTTAATTAACGCTCGCTTTCACACACAATTACCCAAGTACTCCGCCACTCACCCGTCGCCGTCGCATGCATGTTAAAGAGCGTCTCGCATTCGCAACATCTTATTACAGCCCACACACACACACACAGATACACGCAGACACCAGCACCAACACCAACACCAGCACACAAAATACCACTTGATAATCCAGTGTCCCAGTCCCAGGACACACAGGGAAACTTCTGATGCCATCTTCGTGGCTGCGTTGGCTGTGGCTGGAGCTTACTTAAGCTTATTGATGCTATTTGCACAGGCCCCGAAAAAAATCACACAGAGCAGCGCCACGAACAAAAAACGAACCAAAATGTTAAGAAAAGAAAAGCCAAAACAAAAACAAAAAGCAGAGTTAGCAAAGGAAAAGGAAAACTCTCGACAAATGCCAAAACTCTCGACAAATTTTTGTTTAAAATGCAAAGCCACACGGGTGGCAAGTGCCCTGATACCTTATTACCTGTTGGCTGGTTGCTTGGCTGGCTGGCTGGTTGGCTGTTTGGTGCCTCATAAACCCTTCAACAAGCTGACAGCCCCAGAGCAGAGCGCTCTTCTGGAATAGCTCAGCCTTGAAATTAACTTTGAAAAGCCAGGCAGCGCGAATGCAAAATATGAGAAAGTCCCACTGGCTGGCGACGCTGGAACAACAACGCCAGATAAGGGACAACAAAGCCGAAATGCGCATTTTCCTGAGCCACAAACAAGCCGTTAAATATGAAAATAAGCAGCAGCCTCTGATGTCTGACGTCTCTGTCTGCCTCTGCGTCTGCGTCTGCCTGCCATTGGTCCCCGAACGGCCACACGCTCATAGGTAGGATGCGAAGGAGTAGACGGCATTCGACAGCTCCATCGTCCCGGAGCGATGTCCCCCCTATTACGAGTATTATTGTGCTTGTTCGGCAAAAAAGAAAACTTTGTCGTTCTCCTCAATATGTTTTTCTCGTTTTGCCCAAGCTTCACCAGCCGCCCATACCCGCCCCCGCCCCCGCCCCGCCCCGACCGTTTCGATATTCCTGCTCCGACAGTTATTATTAAGCCGCTTAGCGATTGCCTTGCCTTCCTTTTCCGCACTCTTCCATTGCGTTCCTTTCTTTGCTTTCCATTTCGCTTCGTTTCCCGTCTCTCTGCCTTTTACGCACTTTCATATCCGCTATGCTTAAGATATACATACATATATATATATGTACCCACTCGTGAGTATATGTGTATGTATATTTATCGCACAGGAAAAGTCCTCGCGCATCTGTCGCCAAGTTTATTTGACGTTTATTTTATTTTTCGGATGGAAAAAAAAATAAGCAAAAAAAAAAAAAAGAAATGATTTGAACTTTTGCCATAATCCTTTTTTGTCGCCGGAGGGGCGCGTGGGGCGGATATAAAATTTTCACTGCATGCTGTGCGCCCAATTGATTGAATGATTGATTGACTGATTGCCAAGGCAGATAGGAGAGCCCGCATTGCCCTTGTCATGCCCTTACTGGAGCCAAACCACCCACCCACACCACACCACAATCCGCGTACCCTTTCCCCGCTCTAGCCCCCAGCCCCGAGGAGGCTGCTGCCTAAAAGTTTTAATGAAGCCCGCCTGCCTGCCTGCCTGCCTGCCAGCCTGTCAAATAATTACGCATATCACGTATACGCCACGCTGCCGCGCTGTATATTCTGCTCATGAAGCTGTTTCACCTGTGTCGCTGGGGTGGAAATTAATGCTGGCAGCTTGGCTGGCTAGCTGGCCCTCTACTTCGACAGGTTGTCCATCAGTTTGCTCTCCGAGGGCAGCAGCAGAACGAGGATCATGGCAGCTACAGGAGGGAAATGTGAATGGAATATTTGCATTGGCAATAAATAAAATATTACCAATTATGGCCAGCACGAAGCCGTTGAAGGTCACATAGCAGTGCTGCCTCAGAGTGTAGCCAATGAATAAGCTGGACGTCAGCACTCCTGCGCGTCCGAAGATCAAGCAGAGAGCCACTGCCTTGCCCCTGGGAAGCACAAATGCAGATGCAACGACTGGCACCAAGCAAGTGGCGACACTCACCTCAGATGGGTGGGGATCAGATCGATGAGCAGCGACAGGGTCAGTCGCAGGCTGCATATCGGCGGCACAATGAGCACGAGGAACACGATCAATATCAGCGTGTCGTCCTTGGCAAAGTTCAGCATCAAGCCCGCCAGGGCAGCCGTGAGCAGGTATATCGAGATAATGGTGCGGCGCCGCATGCACATCAGCAGGAAGCTCGTCAAGACGAATGCGAACAGCACAAAGACGCCGTGGTAAATGGAGTCCTGTACGTTGTGAAAGTTCAGGGCACACTGCAGGGCAGAAGGGGCCACATGAGGCGAGCACACATAACATCAGAGAGCCGTCGTCACTCACCGTCGGCAGCTTCAAGTTGTGGTGTCCGTGCTCCTTCATCAGCTCACAGATCGGATCGGTTTCCTCTATCTGCAGAATGAGATGCCGCACGCGCAGCATCCACACGCCCAGCCCGAAACTCCTGCAAGAAGAGCCCCAATAAATCTACGCGTCAGCCTGTCACCTGGGCGTGGCCCTAACTCACGCGCCAAATTGAACGAAAACGGCTATGGACGTGAGGAAAAAGTTGCGAACGTAGGGCCGCTGCAGGAGCGGCAGCGACTCGTACCACAGCCGAGCCACACAGCTGGAACGGACAACAAAATGTAGTGAATGTAATTGTGGATGTGCTGTAATCGATGTGCCGCTTACTTGCGTTTGACGGGAGCACCGCGCAGACGTGGCTGCGTGACGGAGCTCACGCCCAGGCTGGCCAAGGTGACGTCCCGGCCCTTGTTCAGGCGGCAGCACTGCTCCAGCACGGCCATGGCCTTGGCATCCTCGTTGACCGACAGATAGTACTTGGGGCTCTCGGGCAGTCGGTAGAGCATGACGAACGCCCCAATGCCAGGCAGCAGGTTGAGCAGGATCAGCAGGCGCCAGCTGGAGAAGGCGTAATCCTTGTAGATGTGCACGTTCACCTTGATCAGGGCAGCAATACCTAAGGACTCGCGTCAGTTGAAGTGCGGCAAGGCAGAAGGGTTAAAGGTGAACCTTACATGGCACATAGATCATGCTCAGACCTATCGCATAGCTGACGTAGTTGAGCACTTTGGGCCGCAGCGAGAACTTGGTGAACTCGCTCAAGTAGGTCTGCATGGACACTGTCGGTCCAGTCACACTGTTGGGGGCGACAGAGGGAGGGGCGTCAGTGTGGCAACGATTGGGCGCTGGATACTTACAAGACACCTACAAGGAAGCGCATCACCAGGAAGGACCAGAACTCGGGCATGAAGGCCGAGAGCAGAGACGAGAGCAGCATCAGGCAGCCCGATATCAGCATCAGTTTGCGTCGCCCGATCTCATCGGACTTGTCGCCCACGTAGTGGCTGGCCAGGATCTGGGCGGCAAAGACGGCGCTCATCAGCCAGGACATGCGGTGATCGTCGATGTGCAGCTCGCAGGAGTTCGAGGCCACGATCAAGGACAAGCCCAGCTGCTCGTTCGTTATGTAGATCTGAATCAGCATGCAGCACACGAAGATGGTGCGCTGCATCCGACCGAAGCCTGCAAAGACCAAAACCAAAGATGAGACTGCACTGCTGCCGCATCGTGGGGCGCGGCTCACCCAGCAAGTGATAGACGTCGTCAATGTCAGCCATTGTTTTTCCAATATATATCGAAGTCTGGAACACACACACACACACACAAGAGAGCTGTAGCTGAAGCTTAAGGCAGAGTCTGCTTTTATTTGAAGGGCTCTAAACACACGACACAAGGATACAGCAGCTACGACGGACTACACAGATCCCTTCTTGGCGCTCATTTTGGCATCAGATGGCAGCAGGGCGATGAGAACAGCGCAAACTGGGGGGGGCGAGAGAGTTTACATGTGGAATTAATGGAAGAACAGATCCAGCCACATCCGCACGTACGTATCAGGGCCAGCACAAAGGTATTGAAGGTCGCATAGCAGCTGAGCTTCATGGTGTAGCCGACGAAGATGCTGGCGATGAGGCCGCCCAGACAGCCGACCATCATGCTGAGCGACACGGCCTTGCCCCTCAGATTGGTGGGTATCAGGTCGATGAGCATCGACAGGGTCAGCCGCAGGCTGCACAGCGGCGTCACAATGAACACGAGAAACAAAACGAGTATCAGCGTTGTGTCCCGGGCAAAGTTCAGCAGAAAGCCAGCCAGGGCCGCGCCCAGAACATATGCAAAAACGATGACCCTGCGGCCCAGCCACACCAGCAGGATGCTCGTGAATATGAAGAAGCCCAGCACGGCCAGCCCATGGAAGGCAGAGTCCTTCAGGTCATCCATGCCCAAATCACACTGAAAGGTAAACAACAGGCGCGGGATTAGCTGTGGGATTGCCTACCACTGGCTCACCTTGGGCAGAGTCATTTGCTGCTCATCGAATGTGTCGAGCACTGAGCAGATGGTCTGCGACTCCTTCTTCAGCAGCGTGAGGTGACGGACGCGCAACATCCAGCTGGCCAGGCCAGCACCACTGCAAGCCACAGAATGAGCATCGTCAGAGGGATACATGCCTAGTGGCAGGGGGGATACTTACGTGCCCAGCAGAATGAACAGGGCAACGGAGGCGAGTGCCAAGTGACGGAAGTAAACGCCGCGCAGGAGGGGCAGCACATCGTACCACTGGCGGGCGAGGACACTGGCAAGGACACATGAGATGGAACGAAACAATCTTGAGCTGGGGCCTCACCTGCGATGGACTGGCCTCTGGGGCAGGCGCGGCTGCGTGACGGACTCCACGCCCAGACTGGAGAGGGTTACGTCCTTGCCCTTGTTGAGGCGGCAGCAGCGCTCCAGGGCCGCCATGGCCTCTTGCTGCCGATCGACGGCCAGGTAGTACTTGGGACTCTCGGGCAGCAGCCACATGCTGACGAGTCCCACGAGGCCAGGCAGCAGATTGAGCAGGCCCAGCACGCGCCAGCTGGTGAGCGCGTAGTCGTTGACGATTCTGTGGCTCAGCTTCAGCGGCAGCAGCACCGAGGCCACACCTAGAGGATGCCATGGGAGGACTCTACATAGACAATCCACGGACTACATTGAGCGTCTTACATGTTATTAGCACCATGCTGATGCCGATGAAGTAGCTCTGGTAGTTGATCACGCTGCCGCGCAGCGAGACCTTCGTGAACTCACTCAAGTAGGTCACGACCAGCGTCGAGGGGCCCGTCACGCTGCACGGGGGCAAGGGTGTAATCATTGCTGGTGCCCGAGTGCGGGAAGTACTCACAAGAGACCCACGACGAAGCGCATCACCAGAAAGGACCAGAACTCGGGCATGAGAGCCGACAGCAGGGAGGAGACCAGGCTCAGGGCGAGCGTGATGAGCAGCAGACGGCGTCGCCCGATTTCATCGGCCTTGTAGCCCATGTAGGGGCTGATCAGGATCTGGCCGCTGATGACTGTCGCGAAGAGCCACGAGAGGCGATGGTCGTGGATGCCCAGGTCGCAGGTGGCCCCCGCCACGATCACCGGCAGTCCGAGCTGCTCGTTGGTCACGTACACCTGGATGATGGCACAGCTGCAGAACACGAAGATCTGCATGCGGCCAAAGCCTGCGGCCGGACGGGCATGTAGAGAGGAAGGCAGCGGGCGGCGGTGCAGCTTACCCAGCGTGGCGAACACCTCGTCTATGTCAGTCATAGCAGCAGCTCGGATTTATTCAACGTCACGAAACTCAAAAGTCACAAAAATAACACAAAATACTGAAGCGTGGCGCCTGGTCTGCTGCGTCGCTGCGTCGCTCTGTCACTTTGGCAGCAGGAAGCACAAAACGATGCAAACTGAAAGGAAGCAAGCAAAGGGGATGATCGCGCGTTAGGGGCAGGGCAGGGCTGCTGTCGCCACTTACATATGAGGTAGGCCACGAAGATGTTGAGGGTAGCCACGCAGGAGACCTGCAGCATGAGGCCCACCAGCAGGCAGCCGAGAATGGCACCCAGACGCGACAGCGCCTTGTTCAGGCTGAGGGCCTTGGCGCGCAGCTGCGTGGGCATGCAGTCGACCAGCACCGAGGAGACCAGGGTGATCATCACGCCCGGCAGGATCATCATCGTGCTGAAGCATATCAGAATGGCGATCGGCTCCTTGATGAAGTTCAGCGCCAGCCCGCAAATGGCCGCGATGCTCACGTAGCAGACGAAGACGTGCTTGCGGGACATGCACAGCAGCAGCAGCAGGGCCACGAAGTAGAACAGAATGTAGGCGATGCCGTAGTAGATGGGATCGGTGAAGTCCGGCATCTCGTCGGAGGCCGACACGTTCTTCGGCTGGTCAAAGTTCTTCGGTTTGCTGAGCACCTCGCAGAGCAGGCGCCGCTGGCTGTTGTCCTGGTTGCGCAGCAGCGGATACCACATGCCCAGGCCCAGGGATCTGTCGAATCGAATCGAATGGAAATTGATGGCACAAATCGCAGCTGGCACTGCAGCAGCTGGCGCACTCACATGAGGAACATGCCGAACGAGAGGAGCGTACAGACCATAAAGTCGCGGCAGTAGGGCGGCTTCACCAAGCGGATGCTGTCGTCCCACACCAGCTTGAAGTAGTTGGCCTTGGCCACAATGGTGTGCCGGGGGAACTCGATCAGCTCGATGTTCAGCTCGTCGGCGTTCTTGCGATTGCGGCGACAGAGCCAGGCGAGCACCTCCTGGGCTTCCTCCTTGCGCTTCACGGACATCAGGTAGTAGGGACTCTCCGGCAGGAAGCACAGGCCCAGCAGGGCGAACACGCCGGGCAGCGTGTACAGCAGCATCAGGAAGCGCCAGGGGCGCAGCAGATAGGAGCTGGCCGCCTGCGCGCAGTACTTCTTGGGCAGAAACAGCTTGGCCACCAGCGGGCAGTAGATCAGCGACACGCCCACCGCCAGGCTGAACACCACGACAAGGGGCGGACGGGCCTGGGGCGAGGAGAACTCCGTCATGTAGCCCAGCAGACAAGTGGCCGGGCCGCAGAGGCTGCACAGAGAGGAAGGGAGTATGAGTGGGGGAATCGTCGGATCATCAACCGACGTACAAAATGCCAACCAGGAATCGCATCGCCGAGAGGCCATACACCTCCGGCATGGCGGCCGACACCACCGACAACAGAATGGTGACCAGCAGCATCCAGCGGAGGATGCGCACCCTGCCCTTGGTGTCGATGAGGTAGCCCACGTAGAAGCCGGAGATGGTCATGCCCACCATCATGGAGGTCATCATCAGCGACTTCTGGCCGGCCGTCGTGGACAGATCGCACGAGGACGCCACCACGATGATCGACATGCCGAAGGTCTCGTTCACGGCCAGCAAGTTGGCGAAACTGGAGAAGATCAGCACCAGCACCTGGCCACAGCCGAAGCCTGTCGGGGGGGGGGGGAGTGCTGTCAGACGGGCGCCACCAAAGCGAGCGCGTGGACTGACTCACCAATCTCCTTGAGGGCTTCGTCCAGCTCCACGCTCTGTCCTGCGCGGCCCTCCTTCGTCTCCGTGTCCCTTTTCGGGTCATTCGTTTTCCTAGACGCCATCGCTAACGAATCCAAAACAATGCCCAGTCCGACATCTACACACAACTTCACATTTACATTTAGTTCCGCATGCTTTGACGTTTTGTGTAGCTTTCCCTTTGCTCTCTTTTCTTACTCTTAGCCTTAGACTTAGCCTTAGCCTTAGGTTTAGTTATAGTGTTAGTTATAGATCTTTAGTCATAGACCACGTAACACTTTTTTCATTCTTCGCCAAGTAATCGTTTGGTTCTTTGAGTTGAGTTTTTGAAAAGCGTTGAGCCACTGCCATCGGGCAACCACTGCAGGAATGGTCTAAGTTTGCCCCTGTCTCCCCCACCACCAGGTACCAGTCGCGTCGGTCTGCCGAGTGGACCCAACAGCCGCAAGAGCTCCATTCTGGATCTCACGCAGCAGCAGCAACAGCTCCAACAGCTGCAGCTACAGCAACTGCAGCAGCAACATCTGCCAATTGGCATTGGCAACAACGACACCAGTCCGCCGTCCGACGAGGAAGACAAGCGCTTTCGACCCCGCTGGAAGGGATCGGGCAGCCAGCTGCCGCCCCAGAGCCCCAAGCAGGCGCTGTCGAGACTCAAGCAGGCCGCCTCCGTCTCGAACGTGGCCCCGGAGAGGCACAACCAGCTGCTGGGCTCCTCCAATCAGGGCGACGGCTCGCCGCAGCATCAGCAGCAGGCCAATCTACGCAAGGGCAGCATGATTAATCTGCGTGGTCCGGGGCCAGGGCCAGGATATGCTCTCTGCCGGCCAGCTGCAGCAGCAGCAGCGAAAGAGCAGCATGTTTCAGCTGGGAGAGGCCCAGGCCCAGGCGCAGTCACAGTCGCTGCAGCGCAAGGGCAGCATGTATGTGGGCAAGGGCAGCGACTCGCCCACACTGGGCACTCCGACGCGCAAGGGCAGCATCTATCAGCGGACCAGCACGGACAGCGGCGACAGTCCGCAGCGGAAGCAGAGCGTGGTGAAGACCCTCAGCGGCAGCTATGTTAATGTCTCGGCCATCACCGGCAGCGAGTCGAGCTACGGCCTCAAGCTGGGTCCCTCGCAGATCCACCCCAAGGGATACCGGCTGACCACGGCTCGTTACGGGGAGCTGAAGATGGGTTTTGTGAAAATCAAAGGCAACGTCGAGGTGGAGGTGAGTGGCCATCTGTGTCCAGCTGTGCTTCTCCCCTTTTAATATCCCTTGTTGCAGCTCATTTGTGCTCGTAACATTGTCAACGAGGACTGCGAGACGCCTCCCGACACATATGTCAAGTGTTACATCAAGGATGGGGAGCGACTGCGGCACAAGAAGAAGACGCGCGTGGTGCGCCACTCCGCGGAGCCATTCTACAGGCAGACCATCAAGTATCAGGTGAGCAGGCGGGGCATTGTTGCAGGTGCCAGCGAGGTGAATGTGGGTGACGATGATGGCCATGACTCGCCAGCGCGTCGGCATGTTATTACCTTGTGGCAGCATTGTAATGCGATTAATGGCGGCTGGCTGAAGCCGCTGGATGAGGCCAATTTTCGCTGCCAGCAGGCAGCTGCCAGCGGAGAAGCTGCATGCATGTGCCATATTTATTTGTAGCCGCAATAAATACACGACCAAATTTGTATGTAAATAAATCTTCCCATCCTTTGCCGTTGCACAGAGCTCGGACGTGTTTGGGCGAAACATCGTGATCATGGTGTGGCAGCGATGCGTGGGATTCGAGCACAACCAGGGCCTGGGCGGCACGGAGGTGAATCTGGACAAGGTGAACATCGGACAGCACATCAACGGCTGGTACCCGCTGTTCCCCATGCACAGCTACGGCGGCTCCGACTCGGACAACTCTCCTTGACCGAACACGCCAGCGCGTGAGACATCGAAAACAATAATTCAAATGAAATGCATCGCACCAGCAGAACCTACACTCGTAACACATCAACTGAGAGCTCAATTTGTTAGCGCCTAAGTATGGATCAGCCATATAAAATATTACACGCCCCCCTACCAGCAGCTACAGCATCCCCCCAGTTGAAGCAAACCCAGCCAGCTGCATTCTAGTGTGTGTCCCTCCGTATGTAATACTCGTAGTTATAGTCAATGAGCTTAGCATATCGGCTGGCAGTGGGCAGTGGGCAAGTATTTACGGTGAGAGAGCTTTGTAAGTAAGGTACGTACGGTAGGGGTGGGGGTAGGGGTAGTGCTTAGGGTAAACGGGTAAGGGTAAGGGCAGCACGGTGCGAGTAATCGCCCACTAACTACTATATCAGACAGCACAATAATTGGCTTGGGATAAGCGGAACCGAGCGTAAGCGAGCGAGTACCAGAGATAGCTGCAATATATAGGAATACATACATACAATATTAACGCGTATAAACATATATATTTTTGTGCGTTGTGCGTTGTGTTTGTGAAAGTTTAATGTTGTTTGCATTTGAATCGAATCGAGAAATGAAACGGGCACTGAAACAATAATGTTGAAATTTTGTGGCAACGAAGACAGAGCGAGAGAGTGGGAGAGAGAGTGGGAGAGAGAAGGGTCAAAGTATGGCAGCACGTCAAGGATAATGGGTATATCTAAGTGTTAATTAAATGTTGCGCAAATGCAAATGCAAATACAATTATAATAGTCTCCAACTATCTCCGCAGTTAAGTGTACAGCTGAAAGGTTTCCACTGTTTCACACATGAAAATAACTACCAACAGAGCTACCTTCCTTCCTACCTACCAACCAAATCTAGCAGAAGGAACACAAATCTATATCTTTAAATTTAATGTGACAATCTTTATGGATGGGTGTCTGGTGTTTGGATTTGAGATCTGAGTGCGACTGAAGCGTGATTAAGACGAATTTACTGTAGTCATTTTATGGTTGGACCATTGATTGCAACACAGCCAGTGGAAAAGGCATCCTTCTGTTCCTCTCTGTCCATCTATCCTTTTGCTATTCCTATTCGCATCTCGCACCCGTTCAACCCCGAAGCTTCAGCTACGAACAGGACAATCTCTTGTAACGACAAACGTGTGAAATTTACAATTTCGGAACTTGTGTATTAAATCGAATCAACGTTCAACCTAATGACTTGGAGTTTCAAACTAAACAAATTACAAATATATACACACTTATTTACATACCATAGCTATTATGTACTATACTTAAGCCATCTGCTGAGGCAGAGGCAGAGGCAGGGCATTGTGAAACTTTTACTATCCCCCCATCCGAACTGTTTACCTGCCTGCTGTCCGGGCAGGCGGCTCTTTTAAACGCTAGTTAACTAAAATAATGTCTTTAAATTCAAACTTAACGACTCCTCCAATCTGTACTCACTCGTACACACATATAGCCGTATAGCAAGGGCTCTTCTTATTGTTAGATAGTTGCTTGCAAAACCCAGAGCAGAATACCCAGTGGCCAGATAATCCGTTTTGACTGGGCATAGTCGTTGTTGTAGCACTTGTAAGTAGAACTAATGCTAGTAGTTGAGTTGTCAAGGTAGTCAGGGTAAAAGTGACACTAAAAGTCGTTCCCTTCCTGTTCTTTCGATTCGTTTGGCTATATGAACTTACTCTTCACCATCTGGCTGTCGACTAACCCGCGTTGTTTTACATGGTCTAGGGGTAGGGGCAAACGTAGTGGGGTGACGAAAACTAAAAATGGTTGTGCTATCTCAAAAACATACAAATATTCTAAATGTTGAAACTACATATATATTTTTTTCGGCAAAAACGAAGAGGAAACTGCTGCTAAATCTACTACTTAAGTCTATTGGTATTTTCTACTCAACCTACTATAACTATTACCCACTTATTGAACTTACCCAAAGAGTTAGTTACTTGAACAACGACGAGTACTTTGATCACTGTAAAAATAACACCATATCAGCGTGTAGCGTTGGCAACCGATAAGCATCGGTGGATTGAGGATTGCGCTTTAAAAGTGCCGAGTGGCTGTAGGCAAGGCTTGTAAGAATACTACTATACATATACATACATATATACAAACATATAACCTTAACGATTTGTTAACAATTATTACCTAGCAATTACCTGCATTACACTATGTAAATCGATATATACCGATACATATATGAATATGAATATTATTATGTTTAATGTGGTATCTGGTAACTGGTAACTGTAGCAAAACCAAATGAAACCCCCACATCCATGTGTGTATCAAATTGAGTTTCAATAAACATAAAATATTTATTTGGAGTCAGTTGTTTCATTTCCATTTGGGAATGGGAACTGCCGATCGACAGGCTGGATTCTCACGATCCTATGGAACTGTTGGTAGTCAGAAATGTCGATACCGGAAGAGAAATGTCGGAGTTAAAGTTATTGAATTGAAAATAACGTTACAATTTAATTTTATTGATCCCAATCTGACTGCAAACGATCGAGGACATTCATCCGATCAGAAGGATGCGTAGGACGTCCAGAACGGACAAGAAACGGCAGAGTTATAGCGATTTAGTTAAACCGGTTATATCACCACACTTAAACATCGCGCCAACGTTAACATAGAATGAACATGCACAAAACATTAACATTACAAAATGTCTGACAAAAGCTCATCAACATGAAACTTTCAAATGTAGTACCAGAACTGTCCAGTAGGGCGGCACAAAGTCCACCTTTTCAAAAAGTAACTGTGGCGCCCGCATAGTGTGAGCGGAAATTTCTCGAACTAATCTAATGTAGTTCCAGCAGTGGCCGTCGAACTCAGGTGAACCGCCACCATAGTTCAAGAAACCACCGCTGCAAATAGCGGCGCCAGGCGAACAGACCCATCGCTGGTTTTGTTTTTTAATTTCCGGTTTTTTCTTGTTTCTCTTGTATTTCGTTGCTCTCTTTTTTCGATCTAATTTCTCTAATTTTTCCTCCACTTCCCCCCCTAAAATGGAAATTTATTTAATTCAATCTTTAATACAGGGAAAGGGAAAAAAAAAAAAAAATTTAAATAAGGCAACGACCTTCTGTTGATTTCTGTTCGCCTGGTATTTCAGATTTGAATTTATCGGTTTTCTGCCATTTGAGCGGCGGAAAGTGGATGCAGAAAATCAGGAAAATAATAGCGAATAAGGGGAGGAACGAAATACAAAGAGAAACAAGAAAAAACGAGAATTAATAAAAACCAGCTACCTTCTGCTGGTTTCTATTCTACATAAATTATAAAATATCGTTGGTAAAGTCAAGGATCAAGGATAATTTATTGTACGCTATATCTCGGTTCAACGCCGAACCGAAACTGGGCGTCGCTTGTGTTTTCGTTATCTAAAGAGTCCTGGACCCCAAAAAAAGGGAAACATTGCTGGTATTGTTAAAATAATGATTTTTTATTTTATTAATTTACAAAAAATACACAATTAGAATATGCCACTGCATACACGACTCGCACATGTACGTATATACAAGGGGAAATCAAACAAATCCGATTACAACGAAAAGAATACACAACTGCAAGAACACAGAAAGTGGTTTACATGGTTGACATCTTGCGGGGCCACATATTGTATTTTCAATGCTCCATCGGGGCGAAGAACAAAGGGTACTTTCTTACGTTAGGCAGTAAAATAAATCATGTTTAGTGCACAGTAATAAATTGCATTGAAATAACAACAAAGTGAAGAACAGAACCAAAATTGTAGAGATTACGATTAAGGGTTAGATGTGAATTTTCGTTTTGAATTTGAACATTATTTGCCTGAACTGAACAAGTTTCGTTTGCATTATCGTATTGTATATTGGCAATTAATTGGCAGATAAGCACGTAGACACGTAGACAAAAGATGCACGAAATGATAGGATCGAATAGTCGAATAGCGATGGTAAAGTGTTAATATTGGGCCGATTATATGGTATGGGTAGATAGTGTATAGACGTAGTTTCGCTAGTGGCTAAATACAATTAATATTACATTATTCCTATTAGTATGTGTATGTGGGTGTAAATGTTAAAAGCACTTTTGGCAAACATCGACACATGGCGCCAGGCGAGAAAACATTCACTTAAGCAACTACTAGAACACGGCCCGGCCCCAGGCCCCCCGGGCAGCTGGACACTGGGCACTCAACTCATTCCAATCGAAAACTGTGCTTCTCCGTCTTGGTCTCTGAGCGGGATTCCGTTGTTGTGGTGAAGGACTTTCGCTCCATAACGCGCTGCGTCATCGAGGTGAGTCGCTCCGAGCCCTGATCGACAATGCTGAGCTTGCCGCCATCTGTGTTGAGCGTCATCTGGGAGAAGCTCGATTCCAGGGGCTTCACCAGCGCCTGCTGTTGTTGCTGTTCACTGCTGCTGGTGTTGTTGCTGTTGCTGTTGGCAGACTTGTCAAAGTTGCGCGTCTCGTATCTGTTGGGGAACCAGGATTAGCATAAGCTTTGCTGAAGTGAACATGTTTGGGTCCTACCTTGACGTGTAACCCTCGTAGCTCTGACCGGGATAGCCATTTCCGCCCGTTAGCTGCACCACGCCGCCCTGGCCAAAGGTCTTGTCATGCAGATCCTGCACGCATGCCTCCAGATTGCGGTTCACTTGCGGCTTCTGTGGCACAGCCGGTGGAGCAAGAGCCGGAGCAGGCGCAGCAGCGGAGGAGGATGAGTTTTGCGTTTTAGTGCTGGACGATTCAAAGCTATGCTGGTAGTTGGCATTAGTGGGTGTGGGTGCGGATGTTAGGCCATTGCTGCCGCCAGGACTGCCCGGGTAGGGGCGGGGCACTGCATTGGCTGTTAGCTTGGGATTAGGGCGGAAGCTGTGACCCGAGGTGGCGGTTTGCATGTTAGAAATGGTCGTCGACAGCGGCGGCGGTGGTGGCGGAAAGTCTCCAACGGGATCGTGATCGTCCATTCCCGGATAGTTGGCCGGCGGCGGAGACACGGCGCCCGGATGGTGGAAGTGCTGCGGCTGTGGACTAGCATAGTTGTAGTGATGCTTCTGTTGACTGCTGCCGCCGCCCGAGAAGTAGCTCGGGGAACTGGGCAGCTCCCCAGACGCATAGTAGCCGCTGCGACCCAGAGTCTGTTACGGTTACGGGTTAGAGGAGAGAGAGAGAGAGAGAGAGAGAGAAATACGGTTGGTTAGACAGGTTACGTGTTAGATCATCGACCAATTAGGGCCCCACACCAACGACTACTTCTAATCAAAACTAAACCAAAACTTGTGCATCAATTTCGCCATCAATCTGAATGCCAATCGCAATCGCCGGTGCAGTCGTCAATCAACTAAAAACTTATTCTAACAGGGTTGAGGGTAATGGAAACAGTTTTCATACATTGTTCTGGCTCTTGTTGAGCGTACCGTAGGCGTACTCGGTGTCGCTCTCGTCTGTGGTGAAGCCCTGGGGGTTCTTGGCGTAGCGCTGCGCCTGTCGGACGTGCTTCAGCCGCTGGCGTGCCTCCTCCAGCTCCTTCTCCTTGCGCAGCACGGCGGAGCGGGCATTGATCTCCTGCGCCATGCCATCCACCATCGAGGTGTTGATCTTCAGCGAGTGCTCCTCCTCGGCCTCCAGGCCCTGCTGGGCGGCATGCACCAGGTTGTCGGTGGACTTGATCACCGCATTGCCAGCCGCCTGCAGACGGCGACCGGCCTCCGAATTGGGATTCGACTTCACCTTGCAGGCAATCAGCAGCTGAGCCGTGGAGGCAGCCACCTGCTTGGCCGTCGAAATGAGCATCTCCTCGGTGCCCACACCGCGCACCAGATTCTGGGCGGCCTCCACTAAGCTGTGTGTGGCAGCGGCCACGAGGCGAGCGGCCGAGATGAGACCCTCCGACCACTGGCCATCGTCGGAGCTGGTGAGGGGACGGCGTGCCACCTTGCCCTGGTCAATCAGCTCACGCTGGGCGGCATTTGCAGCGCGCACCAGTGCCGCGGAGGCGGCCATGATGCCCTTGGCAGCCTCCAGGATCATCTCATCGAACTTCATGTTCTCATCCAGCTCGATCTGTGTGTGTGGAGGAGCCAAAGAAGGGACAATTAATATTAATATTAATATGATAAGGGTAAAGTTTGGTTGCAGGTTGCAGGCTGGGTAAATATCAAACACCATTATATATTTTAGTTGGGGGGGGGTTTAGTTCAAGCCTCGGTTGGTGGGGGTTTAGTAGATTGCCGGGTATCACAGTAATAATATGTTTGATTCCTGGGTGAACTCTTGAATGTAACAACCAAGAATATCAAACATATCTCACTGGAATCCCCAATTAGTTTGGTTTCGTTTGGTTGGTTGGGGGTGGACGGATGAGAGAGTTAAGGGATAATTCAAGCACCGCTTAATCACTAAAATGAGTTTCGATCGTTAGTTTTTGTTTGTTTCACATTCACCGTTAACATTAACATTAACACTAATATTAATATATGCTTTATTTGAGGTTTCCATTTAGCCTGAGCACCCACCTTGACATCAGCCTGGCGACGTGGTCGCAGCGAGGCCAACTTCTTGGCCGCAGCATCGATGGAGGCGGCGGCGCCCAACAGCTCGTTCTCCGCTATAACTGTGGGATCCTCGGGATCGATCCAGTCGGAGCCCTTCAGCAGCCTGGCCATGGCCACCAGATCCGTCACACACTTGGCCACGCGACGTGACAAGTGCATGCGATCGTCGGCACTGCAGTTGTGCAGGATGCCATTCAGCAGATCCCTGTAGGACTCGCCCACCGATGTGCCCGCCTCGAGCGTGCGCACGCGCAGCTCCTCCGTCTCGGCACAGTTCCAGGCCACCGAGCGGCACACAATCAGCATGTCCGAGATGGCCCGCCGACCCAGATTGGCCGCGGACACAATGTCCGCCTGCAGATTGGACACACCGGCAGCCACAGCCTTGGCGGTGGCGGCCGTCACGTTCATCGTGACACGAATCAGATCCTCGGGCGTCACCTGGTTGCTGCCCACTGGCGGCGGTGCCTGCATGGCCTGCAAGGAGTACAAAAGACAGAAGTGAGTGAGAACCAATCCGTGGCAAATTCCACAAATGAAACTTACGCGTATCTCCTGGGAAATGGCTTCGACGGTGGCCTCCATGGCACGTGTGCCGCGCGTGTGCTCATCCTCCACAGCCTTGACTGTCTTCAGCAGCGACGAAACGTTCAGCACCATCACCTGATTGGATTTCCAGTGTAAGTTCGAGTGTTGTCGAGTCGAGGGTGGGCAGAGTAGAAATGTTTGTGATTAATGTTTTTGGTTAATAAAGAATTGGGCGGGGGGTGTCAAGAGAGATAGAGAGACAGTTCTTCTACTTATAGTTATGGCAGGACTATGAGCTACTCTCCAACAATCATCTACTAGTACTACAATAATCAACTAGGATGGCTCTGGCTTTGGCTTCGGCTTTGGCACTAATACAAATCAAGTCAATCAATACAAATATAAATTAAACAAAAATAAACGAGTAATACGAGTAATACATAGATGTATGTATGTTTAAATGATGTTCCAATTGTTTTATTTTAATTCGAATAAGATGTAAGAATTGTTTAACATTTGATTAAGGCAAATGGGAACTTTTAGGCGTTCAATGGATGGGGCCAGGGGCAGCAACTGAACCTTCTTCATGCTCAAAGCTTTAATGGCGCAACTGTACCAAAGTACCAAAGTAAGACTACCCCTGCCCCGCCCTGCCTAGCACCTAAAAGTTCTCTTACAATTTGAAATGAGTTCTTCTCGTGTGCGACAAATAATGTTTCATTTGTGCAATTGGATTAAGGATTAATGTAGATAGAATTTGGTTAGTTTTTTCCCGCGATTTCAGATGCCAGGATCGGCATCCCCTTCTGCCTAAATGAACTCCATTGCTGAGTGCTGCTGCTGCTGTTGTTTCTGTTGCTGGGGCTGATGCTGTCGATGATGGGGGGGTCGCATATCGCTGTATGTGGATGGGTTAGTGTCTGAGTGACCCGTGGGGACAGCGGCTGACTGGCAAACATCTTGAAGCGTCTGCTCGTCGTGCGTGATTGTACATATACAGATGCATAGAACGAGCACAGATATGGATATGGATGGACGATTTTTGGTTTGGTTTGGTTTGTTTGGTTTTGTTTTCGATATCGATTTGATAGCAGATTTTTATTTGTTTGTTTCCACAGCGAGCGCAGCGCATGAAGAGAAGGAGGAGCGTGTGGAGCGGTTTTGAATTCGATTGGCATTTTGCATTTGCGTTTTTGTACAGTTCATGAGAGTTTTTTATTTGGTTTTGGTTTTTGTTTTGTTGTGGGGAAAAAAAGAAGAGCAGAGACGTCGAAGGCACAACGAATTAGCAAAATGAAACAAAATACAACGATTTATGGATGTTCGGTTCGGTTTTGTACAAAATGTGGCAGGTGTGGGAAGAAGGAAAGGTTGGGTGGTGTGGGTTTTGTGGGGGTGGTTGGGTTGGGTGGGGTGTGGTGGGGTGGTTGAGAGAGCGCCGCGTATCCATGCAGAAAAGCCGGTAGCCAAGAGCACAGAGAGGAGCAGAGCAGAGCAGAGCAGAGGGTTGCAAGTGACCAAAAAAACAAATGTTAGAGCCAAGGGTGAGAAACAAGGGTTTCGTGCCTGCTGCTGCTGCTGCTGCTGCTGTGGTTGCATCTGCCTCCTGCTGTGGTTAGGGATAGAGAGGCAGTGCGTTTGGGTGTGCGTGTGTGTTAAACATTGATAAAAACATTCAAAACATTCAAGGAACAACGACAAAGAGCATCCAAAGACATGAACCCTGGAAGCGAAGGTTATGCTCACAATTATGGGATGACCATCTAGGGTTAAATGGGGGAGGCAGAGCAGAGCAGCGGCAGTGAAAGTGGGAGGCAGGAGCTACAGCTCCTTTTGTGTTTTGTTCCCTTCTGGTCACTCACAGCAGCAGCAGCAGCAGCAACAGCAAGAGGAACAGTTTCTGACTTAATATAATTGAATATAATTGTGTGCACACTTATTTTGTGCTCGGGGGATTATTCACGGGGTGGTTGGTGGTGAGGGAGCAGAGAGCAGAAGAGCAGCAGAGCAGCAGAGCGGGATTTACTCTATTGGGAATGTATTTTCTTTTTATTTTTATATGCTATACAGAGAGAAATGATGAGTGAGTGCCAAAGCCATTTTGATGTTCGAAATTTTCAATAGGCCACAAAACAACATTTATGTATGCGTGTGTGTGTGGTGTGAGCTTTTTTTCTAAATTCAACTAAATTTAATTACATATTTGCATAAAAGATAGATAATTATATAATTATATGGCAGTTAAATATGGTCTATCCACGTATATTTTGAGTCTGGAAATTCTTGGGTTCTGCTAATCATTGCCTTACAGTGTGACCCCAATTAAAACATAACTCTACACACTGCAAGCAGAGTTCCCTCGTTTGAAATAACACTAACAAAACACTCACAAGAACTTTTAACACTGATTAAATTAGTGCAAAACAAACCCCAACAGTGTGACAACTCATAACAAAATTAAGTATAAGCACTTTGAACAGTGTGACCCTAATGGGGAAGGAAATATAAATGCTCCCCCAACAGTAATAAATCTCAACAGATATTATTTTTTTCAAGTCTTTTTTTAAATCTAGTAAAAATTTGATCTCTTTTCTGTGTTTACACACTCCCTAACAGTGTGACCCCTCCACCCAAAAGTAACAGTAACAGAAACAGAAACCATAACCTCATTTTGGGTCAGTCACAATCGCACTCATCGTTGAGTGTGGGGGTGGCGTGGGCGGGGAAGTAAGAAACGAGTACCAAAAACATATAATAAATAAATACATACTAAATTATACTTAAAGCCACAACAACGAAAGCTTTTTAGCGAGAGATTAAAGTAAAGACTACGGTAATCAGAGTAAGAGAGAGAGAGAGCGAGAGACGGGGAAAAGAGAGTATATGGTAAAGGCTGGATGGACTTACCCGAGCACTCTCCTTGAGATCCTGCATGGAGGGATCACTGATGGACTTGCCCGAGGCCAGTTTGGTGCAGTTGATCAAGTCGCCGAGGGCAGAGGCCACATCTTTGACGGCGTTGATGACCATTACCTGGGAATCGGGCTGGGAAGAGCCCAGCGAGCAGGCGCCACGCTTCACGGCCTCCGCCAGTTGCGCTGCAAAGGATAAAGAGAATACTTCTTGTTGGTGGCAATCCTTGTGGGAGGATGGGTGATGGGTGGTGGGTCACACTCACTTATGGTGGAGACAGCATTTTGGGCGGCACTGGCCAGCTGATCCTGGCTGCCAGCTGCGCCGGTCACCAGCACTTTGGTGTCCTCGACGAGAGCCTTGGCCGTCTGCAGGATGTGCTCGCGATGATCGGCGAAGCTGCCATCGCCCTCCGAGTGCAGGGTGCCCGCTGTGGCGAACATAATCGTCGTGTCCAGATCCCCAATGATCCCCGAGACGGTGTGGGCCGCATTGATGCAGGCCTGGGTGCCGCGCGAGCCGGCCTGCAGGGCTGCCAGGACCTGGGCCACCTTCTCGGTGACCTCGCGGGCATTGCGCGCAATGTCCTTCTGGGCGCCCACATCGTTCGGGCGAGCTCCGCCCGCGGACGACTGGATCATGGAGGTGACCGAGCGGCCCAGATCGATGACAGTGGTGCGGATGCGCATGCCCACGTCCTGGGAACTGGTCGTGGTGCTCGCTCCCACCGAGTCCTGGGTCAGCTGCTGATAGTGCTGGGTCATGTCGATGGCCAGCTGGGGCAGGGCAGCCGGCTCCACGCTGCTCTTGGCATTCATCTCGTTGGCCAGGCTGGCGATCTCCTTGGCCCGGGCCACCATGCGCGTCTGGTAGTCGACAAAGGTGTCCGAGTAGGAGGCATTCAGCAGCGACTGCCGCTTGTCGGTCAGTCGCGTGATCGAGCGGTTGATCTGCTCCATCAGGCCCGTCACAATGCCCGTCTCCGCGTTGATCTTCTCCACGGTCTGCTGCAGCTCCTGGATGGCCTCCTGCGTCCCATCGATGGCCTCGTCCAGCCGCGGATGGGCGTGCGTGGCCCTTGGGTTGCCCGCCGAGTCCTTGGCCGACTGCACCAGTGTGATGGCACTCTCCACGACGGAGCGCGTCTGATTGATCAGCGACATCTGCTGCTGGCTGTGCACGATGTGGGTGCAGGCGCCGATGGCGCCATTCACCATGGGCACCACATACCGCGAGATCTCCCCGACGGCATGGCCCAGCTGCTCGGCGTTGTTCTTGCCCGCCACCCGGATCGGCTCCAGCTTGTCCACCAGTTCGGCGGCAGAGTTCAGCGTCTGGCCGCTGAAGCCGTGCAGATTGTTGTCGCGCCGCTGGTTCAGACCCTGGGCGTTGACGGCCAGCGCACAGCTGTCCAGCTCGCGGGTGCAGGTGCCCAGAGTGTGGAGCACCTGTTCGCACTGGGCCTGTCCGGGCGCCTTGTCCCGGATGTTGTCCACCAGCCGCTTCACCGACTCCGAGACGGGCGTCGAGTGCATGGAGAGCTGCTGCCACACGGGCGGATTGTCGGGGGAGAGGGCCAGCGATTTGGCTGCCTTGACCATCTCCACAACGCCATCGATCACACCGCGTCCCGCCTGAATGACGGGCTCCTGCGCCTTCCTGCCCTCCGCCGAGATCTTGGCCGGAATCGATATGAACTCCGGACTGGAGGCATACTGGCGCACAGCCTTGACGGCCTCCAGCAGCGGCTCGACCAGACGGTCGCGACTGCCGCCCTGCGGCTGCTCCTCAATGGCCTTGATGGCCTGCACCAGATCCGAGGTGGCGGTGGCCACCTGCTTCGCCAGCACAATGAACTCGTTCTTGGCCACCGGATTGGAGGTGTTCATCGAGGCCTGCCGGCAGATGGAGCACAGGTAGCTGGTGTGCTTGGCAATCACCGTCAGGGCGGAGATCATCTGGGGCTTCGTCGACTGCTGGCTGCTCACGATGTCGCAGTGCTGCCGGATGCCCTGGTAGGCCCACGCCAGCTGCGCCTGATCGATGATGCCCGGCCGCCCGGCCACGCTCGACGGATGCGACACGCCAATCAGGTACGCCGCCTGGGAGGAGCTCTCGATGAGGCCCTGAATGGAGTCGTTGACGTTGTTCACCGACTGACTGAACTCCACGTGCTGCGACTGCTTGGCATTGTTGATCATCTCGGAGATGGCGTAGCCGAGGTTGCGCGACTTGCCCGTCGCCTGCTCCACGCAGTCGAAGTATCCCTGCTCGTTGATGGGCTCGTGGGGATAGTCCAGCATCCGCCGCAGCGCCTCAATGTTCCTCATCGCATTGTCGCACTCCTTCTGGCCGGGCGCCGACTGTATGCTGGCATCCACCAGCTGATTGATGCTTTCGGTGACGCCCCGCGCGGCGGCATGCAGCAGATTCTTGGCATTCGGCTGGCCGGGATCGGCGGCAATCGACTTGGCAGTCGACAGCAGCGAGCACGACTGCGTGGACACATGCCGCAGGCACTCAATGATCTGCGTGCGCACCGAATCCTCCTGCGTCTGGCCGGCCATTTCCATGCTGACCGACAGCAGGTCCCTGTAGTTGGCCGCAAAGTTCTGGCTCGTCTCGGCCAGCAGGGCTGGCGAGGCGTACGAGACGACGATCTGGCCCCCGGAGCTGCTCAGATGCTCCGCCACTTGCTTCAGTTCCGACTGCAGGGTGGCGTAGGGCCGTCCCGAGGGCGGGAACTCGCTCATCGACAGAATCTCGCTGAGATCGCTGACATTCCTGAGGGCCACATCCACCTCCCGCTGGCCGGGAATGCAGTCCACAGTGGCGGACAGGGCTCCGGTCACCTCTCGTCCAGCCTGGGTCAGGGCCTGCGGATCGGAAATGCCTTGCAGCGTGCGCTGGGCCTGCTCAATGAGGCGCGTCGAGCTGGTCACCACATCGTCCGCACAATCGATGATGGCCGGGTTCTGGGTGGTGGCCGCCACGCCGTGCACGCTCTTGGTGAAGTCTCCCAGGGCGAGGGCCGTGTCCCTGCCCGCTGCTCCCGCATAGCTGCGCTGGTTCTGCAGCACCGAGGACAGCAGCTGGCTGAGGGCGATGCCCACATTCTTGGCCGACTTGCGCAGCTCGTCGGCTGTGTTCTCCACCGTCTCGCCGGGCAGGGGACGCAGCTGGCCGGCGAGGGCCGCCTGCCGCGTGTCGTCCAGCACGTCGTGCAGCTTTCTCACTGCCTCGAGGGCCGACTCCAGCTCCTGGCCGCCGCACGCATCGCGGGCCCGCTGTGCCACCGAATGCAGCTCGGACACACTCTGGCCCAGGTGGAGGGCACTCTTCGAGAGCTGTGTGGCCGAGGGTATGTCCGTGACGGTGGGCTGCAGGGCGCGCGACGACTTGGAGACCTGGAGGGCCGGCTCGATGAACTGCTCCGCTGCCTCGATCAGATTCAGCTGGGCATGCGGCTCGTCGGGCTGTGCGCGCGTTGTCTTCAGGGAGGTGACCAGCCGGGGGATGGTGTCCGCCACCCGCTTGCAGTCCTGCAGCAGCGACTCCTTGGTCTGATGGTCCTGGCTGTGCTGCACCGCATTCTGGGCCGCCGAGATGCACTGAGTGGCCGCTGTGGCCGCCTGCTTGGAGCAGTACTCCAGCCGCTGGATGAGGCCCCGCTTCATGGCCGGCGTGTTGGCCGCCGTCGTGGTGATCTCCCGCAGCTCCTCGGCGGCACGACGCAGCGCGTTCTGGTTGTCCGTGTCGTGCGGATTGGAGGAGCACAGACGGGCCGCCTCCACCAGCTTGGCGGTGGCATCGGCCAGCTGCTTGGCAGCGGACAGCAGGCGCCGCTGCATGTCCATGTCCTGCTGCTGCTCGGCCTCGCCCTTGATGCTCTGGATGAGCTGGGCTGTGGTCTGGCCCAGCGTGCGGGCATGGCGCACCATCTCCTGGGGATCGTGCGTGGACACCAGGATGTCGGTGCCGATGATCACGTTCTCGACGGGACTCAGCTCGGTGCTGGTCCTGCTGGCGTTCTCCCGGGAGCTCAGCTTCACATGCTCCAGCATGTCGGTGAGGCTCTTGGAGACGTCTCTGGCCGCGGCGAGCAGGTCGGCCTTCAGCTTGGGGTCGTTGCTCGCCTCGTTGCACACCTCGCAGAGCGAGTTGACGGCCCGGGCCACGTTGCGGGCCGCCGCCTCGAGCTGTTCGCGACAGGCGGCGTTGTGCAGCGTGGGTGCCACCACCTTGGCACAGGCGACCAGTTGGCTGGTGGCCAGGGCGCACTGGCTGGCCGCTCCGATGACGCGGTTGCGCGCCTGCTCATCCTCGCAGCTGGCGGCGATGTTCTTGGCCCGCAGGACGAGGGCGGCCGTGGTGTTGGCCACCGCCTTGGCCAGGGCCAGCAGCATGTCGTGCAGGTCCCGATTCTCGGGCACCTCCTCCTCGGCAATGCTGCTGAGGACGTGCGTGGTGGCCTCGCCCACACGGCTGGCCGCATTGATCAGATTCTGGGGCGGCTCCTTGCTCTCCGGCTCGGCTGCCTTCAGCAGATCGCTGAAGGCGTTGCACAGATTGCGCGCTGCCTCCAGCAGCTGATCCCCGTTCGTGTCGTTCTCCATGAGGGCGGCAATCAGACGCACCTCCCGCGTCACCTCCGGTATGGTTTGGGCTATCTGCGAAACCGAAGCGGAGATGGCCTCGGTGTCCACCTCGTCCGGCTGCGAGGCGGTGATGATCTGTGCGGTGGCTGCACTCATCGTGGCCACATGGCTGCTGACCGCCTGCTTGGAGGTGTCCAGCGTGTTCTCGCGCCACTCAATCGAGCGCAGGTCGTTGCCCAGCTCCTGGATGGGTGCCTGCAGGAGAACGATAGAATGGGATGCATAAGAAAAAGCCATTCCCCTTGGGCACTGCTTGTGCGGCTCACCTTTGTGCGCAGCTCCTCGTCGGCGCGTATCAAGACATCCTGGCCAGCGGATATGTAGCCCAGCAGCGCCCTCTGCGGCTCCGTTAGATTCACAGAACTAATCCGAACTTCCTTAGTCTAGAGCAGGAGATGCAAAGCGGAAAGGATCGATTAGTATCTGAGCTGAAAGCGAACTCCCGCGGCATTCTCCATACTTTGTGAAACTTTTGGTCGCCACTTTCTTTGGGTTGCAGAGATTTTGCAGCATGTCAGAGAAATGTTTAATGTTTAATGTTAGTCTCTATTGTGTGTTTAGTAGCTGTGGGATGATTAGGTCTTGGTTATGGAGTTCTTGGACGTATCTTATGTGCAGTGGCAACTCAAGAGAAAAGCGCATGAAACCAAAAGCAGTAAACGGACGAGTGACGAGTGGGTGGGTGAGTGGGGGGGGGAACGGGGGCACTCCTACTTACCGTCGGGGGCTGGTGGGCATGGTTCACCTGACCAACGAAGGCGCCATACTGGACGGTCTGCACCTCGTTCTGCGTGAACGAACGCTCGCCTACAAATCGAATCGTGTGGGGATTCCGGGGGGGGGTGGTACAAAACAAATTACAAATTAAAATTTTAGCATACACAAAAGAAATGCAAAGAAAAGCAAAGCAAAGCTAGGCTGTGCCATCGATTAATTATAATTATCGATAATTATCGATAACTTAATTATCGTTGATTTCGTATGAAACTTGTGCGGAACATACTTAGAGTACAGGAACTTAATTTTTAATTTTTATATAAAATAAAATTTCATCCATTTAACATTTAAATTGTTCTGAACAATCAACTGATGAAGAAAAGAAAAGTCTGTCTTGCAAATATAATGGCAAACCCTTCAAAATTACATGTTTTCTGCTACATTTTACTTTAGTTTTCATTCTGCTTTAGCCCCTGGGCAATCCTCCACAAATCAAGCAACAATTTAAGTCTGAATAGTCAGATCAGATCGGAGTACATCCAAAAGGTAAATCATAAAAAGCTCAGGCTGAAGCACGAGTGCAAAGTCAAGTAAAGGTCGGAGAGCACTTACCGTCATAGGGCCGCATAATGCCCGGATGGGCCAAGCTCTCGACATTGAGCTGCTCCACGCGGTTCGTTTCGTGCTGCAGGAAGGTGGCCCTAGACAGAGTGAACCCACATTTAGATGGACCGAATTTCGAGTCAATGCAATCAATGAACATACTTGGATGGGGCCACAGACTCCTCCACCATGGTGGAGCCCTCGTCACCCTCGATGCCAAAGTGATCCTTGGTCTGTTTCTTCTTCAGGATAATGTCAATGTAGCCGGCAATCAGTTGGACAATCTGCTCGGCCTCCGTGGTCTGCACCGAGTAGTATTGATTGGCGTAGTCGCCAAAGTCCAGGGTGAAGGTGTTCGGCGAGGCGCCCCAGCGACGGACTGTGGTGAGGGGCCACGAGATGAGAATCTCCTTGGTGCGCTCGTCCAGCCGCAGCACCGAGTCCTTGGTGACGCCCAGCAGCCGTGGCACCAGCTTGTTCTTGCCGTTCATCTTCTCCTTGACCAGAAAGAAGGTCGTGCCGTAGGTGGGCAGCTCCCGGGCGGTCTTGGTGTACAGCACTTTGGCATCGATTTCGGAGAAGTCCGATTGCTTTTTATGCTCCACAAACACCTTCTTCTCGATGCCCTTGACGCGCACATACGACTGAGGCAGAAAGTCCTTCAAGCTGTCAATGGAAAATAGAATACGGAATTAATGGATGGCTCTCTCTATGGCCGCGTAGGGACTTACTCTAGGAATCCGGGCTTGTGCTTGGCCTCGTTATGCGGTCCGAATTGTATGTGCACTTGGATGCCAGCGAACTCGCAAGCTAAGCAGAGGAATTGGGGCATTAAAAGAGATTGCATTGGATAGCCATGGAGCTGTGGACCTACCCTTCTCCTGGGTGACGGGATGCGTGCCATCGAGAATGGCATCTCTGGCCTGCACATAGAGCAGATTCAGCTGCACGGGGTCCCGCGAATCGATGTTCTGGTCGGAGAAGAAGAACCGACGGCGCAGCAGAACCGTTTCGGCCTCATCAATGCCCTGCTCCCGCAAGGTGCGGCTCACATCCACCCAGTTCACTGGAAGAGAGAGAGAGGGAATCAATATGAGCCTGGGTCTAGAGGGTCTCGCGGGGGAGACTCACTCTCATCGTCCGTTTTGAGCTTCTTGCGGAGACTCTCCATTTTGGCGTCGCGATCCTTCTCCATGATCTTGCGCTTGAGGGTCAACGTGCCAAACTTGTTGTCCGGCAGATTCTCGTTCTGCGCCTCATTGTCCTCGCGCACCAGGCCGTACTCCTCGTGATTGGTGATCCCGATCTTCGTGCAAACGACGACCATCAGCTGCGACACCGGCTGGGAGTCGTCCACCAGAATGGTCTTCACGGCTCCATCCAGCATGCGGACGCGCAGGGTGCGCAGCTTGCGGCGGTACTCGAGCGTGTCCTGGTTGTGCAGGATGTAGTAGCCGAGGGTGCGACCCGCCTCCAGCCACACGCCCTGCTGGTTCTGCTCGTCCGATATGAACAGGCCATATTCGCTGGCTGCAAAAGGTGCACAAAATTAGTTGCGGCGACTTGCAGGGGGGGGGCAAGGGAAGGGCTATCAGAGATGGTTCTGCGCTTACGTTGTCCTTGCACTGCCTCGGCGAACTTATCACGGATGATCTTGCAGGCATCGAAGACTGTGGTGTTTGGCTGGAATTGGATCGTCTTGGTCACACGACCGCCTTCCAGCTGGATGCGCAGCGATAGTGTGGACATTTCTCCGGCGACTTCTTCCTCGCACACGCACTCGTCTTCGTTCTTCTCGTTCTCCTTCTGTTTGGTCTTCTCCTTCTCCTCCTCCGCCTCGTCGTCGTCTCTTTCGTAGGCTTAGTTTTTTGTTGTGGGATGCGGAAAATGCAAAAGGCACTGCAGCAGAAAGGGGCGAGAGGGGAAAGAGCATTAGAATTATGTTTAGTGACACACAAAAAAAAGTAAAAGAAAATCAGTGAAAGCCGAAAGTGGAAATCAGCAACCAGAGGAATCAGAAGAAAAGCCCAAAACCAGAAACCAGAAACCCAAAACCCGAAACCACCCCCAAAGGCAACAAAGAGATACGCAGGAAGGCAGGGGCTGGGGCTGGGGCAGGGGCTGTGTGTTTGCCGGATGAGGGCACTGCCAGCCACCACCCAAAAACGCAGACGACCGATAAAATTGCTGCTGAAAATCTTCTGCCCAAACACACACACACACTCGCACACACTCGCAACACACACTCGCTCTCACAAAGAGCGAGAGAGAGAGAGAGAGAGAGAGGCAGTGACAGTGGCAGCAAAAGGGACGAGCCCACACAGGACACTTCTGTTTGCCAAATCAAAGCCCCGGTCGCAGGCCTATTGTGTAGTGTAGTTGTGCGGCTGCTGGGGGTTAGGCCATGTAACCCCCGCACCCCAATCCGGCACGGCACTGACTACGCCACTGCCCTCTAGCCTCTCTGCTCCTCCTGCTTCTACTGGTCGCGCTCTCTTCTCTTTTTGCTGCCTTCTTGTCATTATGCCGAAACGCCAACGCCGCTGCCAACGTTTGTCGCTTTTGGTTTTTTTTTTCTTTTTTTTTTTTTTTTGAGCTAAGTTTGCCTTGTCCTCCTTCTTCTTCTCCTGCTGCCGTGTCGCCATCCCTCATACGCCTATTGCTGTAATTGATTTTCTGTCGCCCGCTTTTCGATCCTGCTGCTGCTTCTGCCTCTGCTGCTGCCTCTGCTGCTCTCAAACTGTGTCACACTTTGGGATGGTTTTTTTCCTGCTTCTCTTTTTTCCTATGCGAAATAATCAATAATTTACACAAATGTTTTGTTGCTGGTTTGCTTCGCTTTGTTTTTCAAACCCGTTTTCCGGAAGCACTTGAAATATCCGGCAGACGACAAACACGCACACAGAGCGGACACACAGAGAGGACACACACACTGATACGACACACACACACACTGGGACATTTACTTTTTATAACGGGGCAGGACGACGCCTGTTCCATATGGCGGCGGCTGCTGCTGCTGCTTGCTTGGCTTTCCGGGGGCGGAGTGGCAGTTGCTGTGGCTGTGACTGTGGCTGTAGCTCCTCGGGAGAGATGCACGTCTGCTGGCCACAAAATGCGGCACGTAACTGAATCGTAACGGAACTGAATCCAGCCATTGCCACGCGATGGACCAGTCGCCCCGTCTAGGGGGATGAGACGGGATGCTGTGCTGTGCTGAGCTGTGCTGTGTGTAACGGCAACGTCAGCATCCCGTTAAGCGTTAACCGTATTTATTGTCTGTCTGCTGGAGGGTGGTTCCAGTCGCAGAGCAGCAGCAGGAGAGAGAGAGAGAGAGCGCGCGAGCGGGAGAAAGCACAACGCCTGCGCAGTGCTTTCCAGAGAGCAAGTAAGAGTAAGAGTAAGAGAGGCGAAGCTGGCTCAAGGGGTGCAGCCGTCACGCCAAAAGTCACCCTCTCCGCCACCCCAAGTGGAGAGTTATCTCTTACGCTCTCTGCGCTCTCTTCAATGCGCCTGAGTGGCGCCACCCGGCAAAGTGTCCAGCGTTCTGCGCAGCCTAAACGGGCTCCGAGGAGCTAGCCGCAAGGGGAGGCTGTCAGCCACTGCGTAATCTGAGCCGCTGGCGGCTCCGGAGCTGCACTGCGCGACAGGACGACAGGTTCTGGGGGGAAGGTTTGTGCGCAGGACTTGAACATTTGTGTCAGGACAACGCAAGCAAAATCCATTAATGCTGGAAAATGTATTCGGTTAAGCTCGGTAATGGCACAAATTTGCTAAACGTTAATTTTAAATAGAAATTTACTGGATTTTCATATAGATTTAGTTAGTTTAATATTTTCCTGAATTATAAAGTATTTTTCTGATGATTTACAGTGTTATTCCTTCCCCCTTGGACATATTACTCTTTAGAGGGTAAAGTGTATGCACTATTAAAACATTTATTTGTTGCTAGAAAGCCACAGAATAACTCAAATGGGAATCGCCTTAAAGTCAGGAAAATCAGTTGGAAATTTAACCCAAATGTATTACATACACAATTTCATTTCCATTCACTGCTATAAGGATAACGTAATCCGATACTTTGAGCTCATGAATTCAATTAATGGCATGTCCTGGCATGCGACAGGGGCAGGGGCAGGGAGGAGGAAAACTGTCAGTGTGACAGTCAGGGAAAATGGATGCACGACAATTGTGTGGACTTTGCGTGGATGGATTTCACTCAGAGCTCAAAGACAAACAATGCGAAAATACTAAAATGAAAAGCCATCGTTCAATGGCACAAAAGATCTCTTCAAAAAAATATAGAGAAATATATATATGGCATTGCCTGTGTAGTTTTCGATGATTCCACCCCCAAGCACCAAGCCCAAGTAATAGATGGCCAATAAAACATAATAATAACAAGAAAGTATTCGTTAATTTCAGTGCAAACTCTGGGAATGGGAGAGGGGGTAGAGGGGCAGGCAGCACAAAGCGAATTTTCCCCGCGGCACACACGAATTTTCACAGTGGGCGCCACAGTGTGCCGCAGAGTCCGCCTCCTACTACTACTCCGCCTCCACCTTAGCCACAGCTGGGCCCCCAACCGACACCGCAATCAAATGCAAATGCAAGTACCCCCCCAGCCAGGAGTCAGAGGTGGAGTCGTAGTCGTAGTTGGAGTCGAAGCGGAGCCACTAATTGGCAGCCACTTTCCACCCAGAAGTCACACTGTGCTGCTAATGGATGTAATTTACTGCCAGCTACGTTTTTCTTACGATATCCCACTAATTAATTGGATATTGGTGGGGGGGTGGCTCCAAAGAGAAATGAGAACATGCCTTTTGGTCAATCGAATTCGCTGGAAATTACAGATTTCTGCTAAGACTTTTGTTTAACTGTTCCACAGGGTATGCCACCTCGTGGAAGGTTTGGATTAGAAGATCAGAAGCAGCCTCCCAGTGGAACCAACCAACAGCTCCGAATTCCTAATGGATTCTTGGTATTGGAAACTTTTAAACCCAATTAGATTCTATCAGAATAATTCCACAGAACAAGAAGGAGGAAACATCTTCATAGGTAAATCTTAGCACACTTTTAAAATTATTTTAAATTATTTTGGAGTTGTAAAAAAATGAAACACACGAAACTGAATGCATCCAAATCATAAGTCTTCCGCTTTAGTCTTTCTTCTACGAGTATATTCTCCATCTTCTGTATATTTTACTTACTTTTCGCACATCGTGTAAAACTCATCGTGGTATATAGAAAGTTATACTGTGTGTTGGGTTTACTTCCGTTCAATACGAATATTGAAGAACGTTAAGGCACAGGTCTTAGTGTTAGATTTACGGTACGGTAACGGGCTTAATTCTTATGTAAAGGCACGCACGGGCGTTAGGTGTATGTTTGTTTGTTGTTTGTGTTGTATGTTGTATGTTGCATGTTTTATGTTTTGTTTAAATGTGTTTAAGTGTTGTTGTTTTTTGGTGTTAAAAGATCTTCTTCGATCAAAAGGCGTAACGGTGTGGGGGTTTTTTTTTGTTAATTTTTGTTGTTTTTTTTTTTTTGGGGTTCGGGGAGATTTTAAAAATCGTTGACTGCGACGGCAGTTCTGAGGGCCGACGACAGAGTCCTGCGACTCCTACGGGGGCACGAGCTGCTCGACGAGCTGAGGCACGTTTGTGGTGTTATTTGGAAACGGAGCGGCGGCACGGAGGAGCGCGTCCTCTCCCGTTTTTTGTACAAGAAATTGTACGGAACCGAAAACTTCGAATAATTATTATTTAAAAATACTCAACACAAAAGAATATGGCAAAAACTGCTAACAATTTTGGGGGCGTGGCATCTCTCTTCAGCATTATTTTTTTTCTTTCTCGCTTTAACAAATAACGTTTTAAAATTTAATCCTCTAAAGGCAATACTTTCGTTTCGTGTATATCGTGTATATAATAATAGATTTGTGTGTGTGTATGTGTGTGTGTGTGTTTGTTTGTTTGTGTATATAGCTTTAAAAACGTGTAAGATTTTATAACAAATTTCTGTTCTTCTTTTTGGTGTGTGTGTTCTAAGGCAAATTAGTGGCAGTTTTTTTTTGTTTTTCTTTTTGTTTTCTGGTCCTACGGCCCACTTAGAGTCTATATAAATAAGTAAAGTATCTCTCTTGGTTCAAAGGCACTCGACGACAAACAACGACAACGTATAATTATTATATTTAGATTTAGATTAACATTAATATTATTTAAGGCACGGTCTACAATGACGAGTAAAAACAAGCAACCGCAGCGGCACAAAAAGGCACTTGTCCGCTGGTGGGCAAAAACTTAACGAGAATTTAACAAATCAGATCCATACTGAGATCCAGGCACTGAACGGTTTAAAAAACGCGAAACTTTAACTTTGATTTGAAGTGTGTGAAGTCTGCAGTCTGCTGGCTGTGACTGTGCGACTGTGTCGTGGCAGTGCCGTGTGGGCAGAGTGTGGCATGTGCTGCCCGATCAGCGGCTAGGCCTAGAATGATGTGCTATGCCGGCGACACATCGTGAGCTTCTGATGCAGACATCATTCATTCCACAAGTCGTAAGCGTTGTGTGAATCCACCGCCAGAGTGGCGACGCAGCGTCGCCAGCGACCACATGATAGAAGCGCATGCTCCAGGAGTCCAAGCAGGACCACAAGCCGCGGCTGCTGCTGCTGGACGCTGCCTCTGCTGCTGGATGCTGCTGCTGCAGCCTCTGCTTCTGCTGCTGCTGATGCTGTGTGAAATGGCATGTGTCCTGGGCGCTGGAAAAGCATGTCTTTGTCTCTGCACATGTGTGAGGAGTGCGCACATCGATGAGATCGTAAAAATTGCCTAACAGGGCGGCAGGAGGCGGCACGGCACGATGACTTCTAGCAGGGAGGCGGCAGGCGCCGTTGGATGGGGTGGTGGCTCAGCATTTTGGCTTTTTATTTTCACTTTAGTTTTTGGGTTTTTATGTTACAACCCACCACCAACAGAGCAGAGCTCTGTCCACCCTCTTCCCCCTCCCCCTGCTCCTTCACCACTCTTTCGTTCGCCCAATGGGTGGCCCGGTGGACCACCAATGGCTGAACTTCGCTTTCTTCGCCTTATGTACATTGCCCAAAAAAACATTGTCTTGCCTGTTGTTTTCCATTTACTAACGTGTTTTTTGTGCAACTCCTCACCGCCACCCAGCAATCTGAAGGGGGGAGCATGCAAAATGAATAATGTTTTGGGATATATCGGCGTGGGGGGGATATATCTGATGGGACTGGGGGAAAATCTGATAGCAGCGGGAGATCTCTCGCTTTATTTCTGTATTTTCTTTTGGTTTTTGCTTTTAATTAGTTGATTTTCCCTCTGTGATTAATTGTCAGATGTGCCCCGAGCCCTGGAAAGTATGCAACACATCTCTGAGTAAACACATACAAATGGCAGACACTGTACTCGCCCGCCCACCCACTCTCTGCCCGCCCACCCACTCTGTTCACTTATCTGTGCAATCGCAAAAACTCGCATATAAAACGAAGAAGAAGCGAGAGGAAACAACAACAACAAAAAATAAGCTCCACTGTCGCGACATTCTGGCGCCAAAGCCACCATTTTGTCTGGGGGCCATATAACGGTGTTTGTTGTGCGTGTGGGGTCCTGCGTAGGAGTCCCGTTGCGGCAGCAGCAGCAGCGGCGGCAGCAGCAGCCAAGGAATCTGCACAGTTTTCACTTGTGTCCGGGTCTCGGGACACGTTTACTCCTTCGCTGTGGATGCCACACCCGCCCCCGCCCCCCCTGATTGCTTTTCCTCCTGCCACGTGGTCACCCCCCACCACCCGTCTCTCAGGCAAGGATAACAGAATGCCAGGGTTGTGGCCGCCAATGTGGAGCCTTTTTATGTAATTTGCACAGTTTTTATTTCTGTTTGTTAAGTGGGGACAAAATTGTGGGAATTGCCCAGATACAGGGGATTTCCACTGGCAGCTCAGCCAGGGAAAGGCATAAACATTTGAGAGCAGCAGCAAATAGATTGGATATTTGCGATCTACATACAGATATATTCATTGCTCAGCCCACACAAAACTAAGAGATATTTTTAATGGGTGCGAACATTGCCTGAAAATATCTGACTTAGTGGGAAAACTCCTGACAAATAGCTAACAGAACTTCGATTCCATTGCACTGAAATCGTTTGCAATCGCAGAAGCTATAGTTTCGTTATAGTAACGATAACACTTGCTTTGATGGCACTGAAGGGAGAGCACTGACGATTGGTTCTAAAAAAAAGTTATAGCTCATAAATTAATAGAGGTAGTTGACAGTAGTTGTTCAACAATGATAAGACTATGTTCATGTGTAGTTACGTAGAATTCAATTCACTTAATCATTGAGGAAAACTCCACCAAGAAATAAGATTATTTTACTTTAAATCGATACACTTAAAAGTGTTTCCCATTTAGCATATGTTCTTCAAGGCATATATATATTCTCTATTCTCCATAGCATTTCTTGTGCAAATTTAATTTCAACATGAAATACAATACTCGTAATAATAGCACTTCCTCTCAATTACGCTCACCAACTATATTTCTGGGAACTTCTGTTCCTTCTGTTCATTTCGTTCAATGATGAATCAAACACTTTGAAAAATCCATTCCAAGCTTTCAAAGGAATTTATGACAGTAATGCAGTGGAAATAAATTGAATGAGTTCCATACAAGACTTCCTCAGGGCTGGCTTTAATCTACAGCATGTGAGTCGTCAAGTTGTTGCATTTCTAAGAATGATTAAAACCCATTACTGAGGAATAGAGAACAAAGAAATAATACAGCCTTAGGTTGAAGTTATTTTTAACCTCTTTAGTCTGATTTTTAGACGATCCCCCAGATAGATCTTCTCCTTTCTTATGGGACAATATAAACGTTAAAGTTTTGCTGCCGTGATACTTGCAGGCTGGCAAGAAACTTCCCAAAATATATTCCCCATCGTAACCTTCGCACATTTGTTGTTGTTTTTTTCACATCTAAAAACCAGTTGGCATTCCGCAGCCCGAAGTTTGTGATAATTGAATGCAAATACTTGTAAATATAAAATACTTTTAGCACCTTTCAGCACTCACCTTTCGTTTTCGTACTCGTTCTCAGCCGCTGCTCGGAATCTTGGCCAATGTGATCTTCGATTCGGTGTTCAGTCGATTCTTTTTTCGGTTGCAGAAGGAAATAATACCTAACTGAAGCTGGTCGGTCTTCTATATGTATATTGTATATGTATTAGTGGTGCGTGGTTAAGTGTTGCTGTTGCTGTTGTCGTTGTTTGTTTGTTTGTTACTTCGTTGCAGTTGTTGCGGTTGTCGTGTGTAGAAAAATCTGTAAATAAAAGATCAGAGAGAGAGAGAGAGAGAAAACGATTAAAAATCAATGCAACAGACTGCAGACAGACAGATACATAGATACAAAGATAGATGGAGGATACGATTACACTCTCCCCACACTGCTAAGCAGAAAACAGAAAACTGAAAACGCACTAAGCATTTTTCCTGTTTTCATTTTCCATATTAGCCACGACTCGACCTCAAAGGAGGTGGCAAAGAGGCAGGCTGAGCGGCGAGCGGAGCGGAGGCACTGCTGAACATGGGGCATGCATTGCACATATATGGCTCTTGGATGCTGCATATTGGATGCTGGCATTGCGGTTAATGCCACCAATGCCAGCCACAGCAACAGCAGCATCAGACCCATAGATCCATTCGTTAGGAATGCTGCCGCTGCCTCTGCCTGCCACCAGACTTTTCCATTAGCAGATTTTGTTTGCAGCAACAACAAAAATATCAATCAACACCCAAAGTGCTGCATGGCCCCCAAAGCAGTGCAGCACTGCAGCAATGGGGGAGAGAGATTGCAGCGGGAGAGAGATCCACAAGAATGAGAGCGAAAGAGTGGCTCCAGCAATGAATGGAATGCGGCTGCCTCTCTCCCGCGCTCTCTCTCTCTCTCGCTTCCGTTCTCTCTTTTTGCAGGTGCCTGCCTGAGAGAAAAGCGTGCGTGGGTGTGTGCCCGATCCTCAGTTCTCTCTCTCCCTGTCTCTCTCGTTCTGCCAATGAAAGCGAAACTGCGATAGTTGTAGGCGTCTTCCGGAGGGGGACGTGGGGGCCAGCGTGAGGGCGTCGTTGAACAAGTTTCTGCCTTAGTAGGTCGTCGGCTGATTGGGTCTATATCTCGTCGCATAAATACTCGTACTCCCATGTTCCATGTTGCATGCTCTTTCGCGTAGCAATCAAAATTACAAAACGATAACGTCACGTAGTTATAGAGAACACAATCGAAGACCTTGGCACGATTCTGACATGTGGCCAGATGTCGGCTCTCTGCCAGACAGAGATACTCGCGTTCGCTCAGAGGTGGTGCCCGCTCGCCCCGCTCACTCGACCAGAGGCACGTTCCACTCGTTTCAGTCGCCCATAAATGGGAGCAGCCACTGCTGGAAGAAGGGTTCCCGCAGTTCCCGGAGGTGTGGTTTATGGCTAAGACAGACGACAACAAACAGCAACCAGGGACACTTGGTCACATTTCACACACAGAAAGCGGAAAGTTCACTGAACTAAACAGAAACAGAAACACAGAGAGAGAGAGAGGGAGAAACAGAGAGATCATCTCTCGAGGAATTGTGTGGAAAGTGGGATCCACCTTCGAGGTACATCTATCGCGTACTCTATAGCTCTACTCTAAAAAAAGCTGAAAGATGTTAAAAGAAATCTCTGATATAATCCTCATAAGTAATACGGGAAATGTAAGTTTCCACTTGAGATCTTTTATCAATGCATCTTATCTAAGCAATTTACGAAATTCTATAGATTCGGTGGCACTTTTTTAAGATAATAGCTAAGAGGAGTGACACACCGCTATACAAATAAATAGTTTACTCGTCTGTTATTCTGTTCAAAAAAAAAACTCAGCTGCGAACATCTCTTAACCTGATTCTAAAGAGAATATTTATCACTCTTTATTCAAAATCTAATACGTATTCCAATATCGCAAAAGCGATTTCCAGCTGAAGCTTTTATGCGCAGTTTCCAGGCAGAAATGCAACCAAAAAGCCAGAGGAGTGCTGCCGCATGTCGCGCCACACGTGTACTATCGAAATTAGGCTAATTCTGGATTTTTCATTATCGAATCAACTCATCTTTACCCCATGAGTATAACAGACAGACCTCATTGATCACATCACAAATTAATTTCGATTACAAACACTGTCCCGTCTCTAAGTCCCGTCCCATGCAAATGTGAACATTTTGCTTTCAAATTTAGACAAATCACCTCACAGGCCGCGTATATTCCACACAGAAATGTACCTAGAATAATACATCATATATTGCGATGACGATACGTTTGACTACTACACATGCAAGTGCTTAAATCAGCTTCCACTGCCATAAATCACATCACAACCAAACAAAAACAACAAAAACAACGAGCGAAAGCGAGGAGAAAAATTTAAATAAACTGTTGAAAAAAATACACAGCGTAGCGTGAGAAAAAGACCGCCACAAAGCGTAAAATTAGTTCCCTCTGCGATAAAAGCAAAAGCAGATTTTAGATTTTTAGATTTTCACATTTTAATTAAACCAAAAACAACATTTCAGACCTCCAAAAAAACACCTCCCCTTTGCACTCATTCTCATGTGGATCTGTGCCCCAATCCTATATCGTATCTGCATATATACACATATATATATCTATACAGGGCGCTATAAATACACAGCATCAGCGTGAGCGAGAACTATGATTTTTTTCAAGGTAAACAAAGCATTAGCATTACTCGCATTTGAAGAGCATCTGAAATCTTTTGGATCTGCCTTTTGCCCTGAACCAACGAATCAATGAAAAGAAAGCGAGAGTGTTGCCTCCTCCTCCGCCCTTGCTCCTTCGATCTCTCTGACACGATTTCCACGCCACACTGGAAATAGAACTTGGCAGAGCAGCCGATCGGAGGAGCAGCACATTTGAGATCCCTCGCAAAAGCCGGCAGACAGAAAATGTCTTTTACAGCAGAATCTCCGCCAGACGGAGACACGCATCATTACTAGATGACACGTCCTTGCTGCCAACAGAGAAAGTGCCCAATGATCCCACACCGCAGCATCTTTCACAGTAGCTGCAGCTAGAGGCGATCTTCCGGATTATTATATTATTTAATGATCATTTGTTAGACAACAGAATCTCGTTTGGGCTCTCCACGGTTCCTCCGCCTAGCTTTCACTGTACCGCAGATGAAGATGATTCTCGTAGCCTCTGCTCATTCATTTGATTATTTTTTGTGCTGCCCATTTGAGTCTCTGAGTCATCGCAGAATTTATAGAAATTTCTAATTTGTTCGAGTATTTCTATGTACTGCATTTAGAGGTCCAACAGATGGCTAGACCTGAGACCAGCGACCAGACCCCAGCGATGATTAGTAGTTGGCCGTCCCGCCTGAGCGAATCATTTTACATTTGATGTCAGCGGAAAAGACGATCTGAATGGTCAATAAAAAAAAGAGCAGCCAAAGCAGTGGCAGTGGTTGCCGTTGGGCAAATGTGTCACGATCCAGTAACATTTGCTCGAAAAATGATTTAGCGATTGTGATTATGATTTATGATTGCCATCTAAAAAGAGCTTACATTTTGTTTTGTTTTGTGTGTTTCTTGTGAATTCTTTGCTGAAGCTAATTTAGGAGAAACAATTATGAGATTCTTATGCACGGGTACTACGTGAACTATGTGAACTCTTTCTTTCTTTCTTTTCACTTATTTCAACGGCAATATCATTTAATTTTTTGCCTATTCCAGGGCTCGCGCACTCGCATTGCAAAAGTTCTACATTCAAGTAGTCTCAGCGTTTCTTTCTCAGCGAAACGAACAAGATGGACAACGAATAAACAAATAATGTTTATTTGGCGATTTTTATTGTTTGCTTTTTGTCCATTAGCACCTCATAGAGACAACAGTCACGTTCCCTTCTCCGGGCTCCCTTCTCTCGCGCTTTCGAGGGCATTCAACTCCCGCTTTAAAACGATCGATCGATGGATCGATGGATCGTCAATAAACAATTCTTCTACGGAAAAACAAAGGACTTTCTAGAGCGGCAAAGTTGATCCAAGGCTCAAGGGGTCAAGTGGTCGCAGTTTTGACTTGTGGAAAGTCCCCTGCGCTGTACGAATATTCCACCTCAGAGATGGCCACGTCCGTCGTCTGTGGCTGTAATTTGAGTAAACAAGACATCCCGTTCGTCGTCAGGGAAACCTCTCCCATCGCCCATCGCCCGTCTGTCATCGGTCCCGTGTGGCCGCCAACAATGGGGCACAAATTTGTGTATCGCTATCATCATCATCATCATCGAATCCACAAGAGCAACAATGGAAATGCCGCACAGCCAATGATGTTGATGATGGCAAAATCCCAGATAAAAGATGCATTAAAAGTAACAAAATACACAATAAATAAACAAACGCAGAGAAAGGATGGATGATGCAGGGGTTCCAAGGGTTTCGAAAAAGGCAAACAAACAAATCAAATCGAATGAACATCGACACAAGTGACGTCAAAGGGAAAAGGGGGAGGAAGGCAGTCAGTCATATCAAGTGCGCGCGTGGGAGAAACCCCTGGAGAGATAAATAATGCAAGAAGGGTTCTCTCCTCTCGCCTCTCTCCCCACTTCTGTGTTCGCCGAATGGATGAATGGGATGGTCTGTAATTTTCAATTAGCCTCCAGGCTCTCAAGGTGGTGGCACATCTCATAATGTGGCCAAATTATGTCAACCAACTGATACGTATCAATGATCCAATTAAAGTCCTTTATCAAGGAGTGTGTGTGTGTGTTTGTGTGTGTCCTTGAATTGTGAGCTAATTAGCTAACGCTGCTTATCAGATGGAACAATGCTTGCCCAGTGACATGAGATCCGTACACTAATTTGTCGTGATAAGTAGGGATATTCCTCGTCTCGTCTTTCATCTAGGGAAATACTATGAAATTACCGTGTCTTTATAGCCTTTGAGTAACTCTAATTCATGGCACAGGAATGTCCCTTTGTAGAGCAGAAAATCCCAAGTAGTTCCAGGATTTTCCTCACAAAATGTCTGCCTCTAAGAGGATATTTTCGATGTGCTTTATAGCATATGTCTACAGATCTACGGCATGATTTAAGCATGAATAAGTAAATATATGGTCATGGGCCTAGTTACTAGCTTTTTCTTTTTATACAAAACTCTTTTAAGCATGTGGCCTGTCAGCATATTTATTGCAAGCAGTGTATGGGCGCCCCTCTAGAAATTTCGCATCGTTTCCTGCAAACACAAACACACACATCCCCATAGACTTTGCTTGCTTCCTTCCGTCCTTTGTTCGTCGTTTCGTGGCATCTACATACGAAAGACATTGCCAAGCAATTTTATGATTGGATGCCAAGACTCTCATTCCCATTCCCATTCCCGTTCCCACTGCCCCTCCCCCAGCTGCAGCCCACTTAAGGAACCCCTCCACGCACAGTTCACCTCCTTCCTCGGCGCTACTCTGCCGCTCGGACGGCGTCAATCGTAGACGGCAAAAAATTAGGCTCCCGCCAGTCGGGCTCCAATGGATTTTCGCACAAGTGAGTGCCAAAAGCAGCGACAGTGCCACAAAAACAAATACACACATGAATAGATGTACATATATGTACGTATATATTTAATACATATATTATATAGATATAGCGTGTAGTCAGGGGCATCCCCGAGAGGCGGTACACTTGCAGCAGCTGAATTGACGTTGTGAGAGGCCGAGGCAGAGGGTAAGGGTAAGGGCTACTGCTACTTGAATGCCAATGCATCCATAAACCAAATAAGAAAAGAACTCAGAGCACAGCTACAGATACAAAGCAGTTCCATTGATTAAGAGAGCAGGCCCCACCATCCCATCCATCCCCCAATGCCACGCTTCCCCTTAGCAGATATTGATGAAAATAAATTGCAAGGCAAGGCAAGGCCAAGCGCTCAGCGCTCAGCGATAACTGCCAATGGACACGCCAATCTCCCGCCTAGTCCAAGGGAAAAAAAAGGGGAAAAGTCCACACACTGATAATCAAATTTGCGATGGGAATGGAATGCTACAAATGTGGGGCCAGCAGAGTATCGCATTGCTATAAGGAATTTGCAACAGATTTCTAGGAATTTCCATATATTTTCGTTTACTTATGAAGCGTATCTACAGGGTATTATTAGCGTATTACAGCTGCCAATAATCCGCACACATTCAATGATATATTTCCTGTGATTTGTAGCCATTAACCCCCTTTCAGGGCACTGCCACTGCCACCCACTGTGCGGGAGGATGCAAACCGCAAGCCCCAAAGCGCTGGAAATCGGTTAACAAATGTCGACTGACCGCATCGCATCGAATCGACTGGCTGACTCTGGGACTCGCTGACATACTGACAGATTGATGAAGTGCCTATCTGCGTGTTGGCGCTGCCCTCAAGCCCAAAGCCCACCAAAACAACAATACAAAAAGAATACAAAACAAAACGAAACGAAACGAAAACCAATGAACTACTGACGTAATCAAGCAGGGATTTACGATACCCACAGAGAGCAAGAGAGAGAGAGACAGATCGGGTGGGGACCCAACCCCAAACCTCAACCCACTTCCACTGGAGAAAACTGAAACTAAACTAAAAGGAAAGCCAGTCGAAACTTAGCACACCCTTGCAGAGCGATCGTTTCTATGCCTAGATGTGGAACTAATACAAGTAATGCATACAATTATAATGTATTTCAATAAACGATCTATGTGGTTCCGATTTGTGTGATCTCTACTACAATAAAGAGAAGAAATACAGAAAGCTTCTGCGACGTTATAAATACCCCTTTCCGAAGGGTAGATATAAACCAAACACCACTCCCTCTGTCTCATCCGCTCGCTCCCTTACCCCTCCTCAGTCTTCTCAGTCAATGCTTTCGGTAGTCGATACTGCAAATTAATTTTTGCATAAATCTTGTGTGCACATTCGCAGTCCATACGAGTATGGAGATACTCGCCTGGTGACGATGACGATGACGAGGACAATGACAATACTCGCTTCGTTTTGCCAGAGTTTATTTTTAGCACTGAATGGCAGCGGGCAGCAGACATGCATATTCTTTATCAGCATTAATAGTAAACAAGAAGGGTCCTCGCTGTCTCCTCCCTACGCCCCTACACCCTCCCTCTCATTCTTAATGGGTGTGCGGATGAGTCAACGCGATGAGTGTGCGTGCAAAAACGGGTAATGGGAATGCGAATCGAAAAGGCAAAGCTCAAGAATTCCGATCGCCCAACCATCACACACACCACACAGATGTGGTGTGTCGTGTTCTGCTACTGCTACTGCTTCAGATCTTACTTCCAGCCTCCACCTCCAGCAGGCACTACCTCCGGCTCCACCACTTGAGTTCCGCGTAATTAAAAAACATTCCAAAACAATAAACTATTCCATAATACGATAGAACGAACGAACCATCGAACGAACCACCCCCCATCCAATTCAGTCCAATCGAACTCAATATGGAATAGTGCTCTGCTGCCGATCTGCTGCTGCTTCTGCTTCCTACTCCTCCTCCCACTATTCTGCTTCTGCTTTACTCATTTGTGTTGTCTCGCTTTGTTTATTCAGCATTTTCGTTGTTGCTGCGCGTCTTGCGGTGCAAAAGAGAGAAGAAATGATGCAGATGATGATGAAACATGTGTGCGGCAGCAGTTTGAAAGCGGCATTAAAAACTTACATACCTCGTACACACCAATGTATGTACGTTATGTATGTATGCATGTGTGTGTGTGTGTTTTGGTGTACACTGTACAGTGGTCACTCATTATTTAGAAATTACGAGAGCAGGAAACTACACAGAATTAGATATGAACAAATGAAAATTGATTTTGCTGCTTAAGTCAAAACTTGCCAGAAATTATCGCTTTGTGCATTCCAAATCGGAGCATATATTCCCAATTAAATGTGAATAGTTGTAGCCCATAAAAGAGAGACTACTGTACACATTTATGCATCTACATTTCTGTGTATGGAGCCCCCCACCAGTCCAAATGCAATACAAAACCATTGAAAAATGCTGAGGCGTTGAAAAAATAGAGCGGCACCAGTTGTTATTTTTACTTTTTTAATTGTTATTACACTGTTCGCGTCTGCTCGACATTATATTACCATTATTATTGTTGTTCTCTTTCAGTTGCCGCCGCCACACAGAAATTATTGTTGTAGCTGTTGTTGGTGTTTTTGTTCTGCATTGAATTCTGATATTGTTGTTTAATTTACTTTAATTGAGCTTGTCGTTTGGGCATAGAAAATTGTAACAATTGCTTGGAAAATTATGGGCGAATCAAAGATAAATTTGTATTTAATGGAATTCCGTCACAGAACAACAGAATTGTTCCCCCTTACCGAAGTAACAAGGCAAAGTGTTTAAAACTGTTGCCCTGATCAAATCGAGAGTTAAATCTTGATCGCTACAATGCCAAAACCTTCGAAATGACCTGAATTCGCCCAAACACACCCACTGTAAGTCAACATCAAAACGAATTAACTGGCATTTCTCATTATAAACATATCAAAATCAATCAAAAGATTCAAAAATTTCACGCTTGCTCAAAACACTTTAATTACATTTTTTTTTTCGAAATTATTGAATGATCTTTAGACCATGAACATAAATCCCTGGCACATGGGGATGTGTCGCTCTTTCGAAAGTTGTCTGTCCAGCACTCACTGAGAGACCTTTTCCCCTACTACCTCCGGCCAGAGAGCACAAAAACCAATTAATAAATACAGCTCAATTAATAAAAAAGCAACCACAAATATCCAAAACAAAAGCACAAAAAAACACAAAAAGAAACAAAAACAGAGGCTACAAAATACTCGTACAAGTGGAAAATGCAGTCACTTGTCTGGCGGCGGGATTGCCCACAAATGGCCAATGGATCGGGGGACTGGGGACTGCCCACAAACGTTTCCAAGTGACCGAGTTACGGATAGATTGGCGCTTGCTCAATGGCAGGAGGGGATTGCTGCTTATACACACACACACAATATCGAAAACCGAATGTACACGCAGAGATCAGAGCCAGTGCCAGATCAGGGGCAGCAGGCACCACTTTGGGGCATGGCGGATGCAAAACAAAACCATCCACACGTCCACATTGAATATTCGTTGGGGCACTGATGCACTGCCCACACAGACAGCAGAGACAGCGACAGCATGGAGTGAAAATGAGCTTGGATTTCGATTTCTTTATGTTTCCGAAGCGTGTTTATGTGGCGGACATTCCAAAAGCCAAACCGCTAATAAGGTCAAAAGCTTTGCCGGAGACCCAAACGAATCGAACGAATGAAAGAGACGCAGAGATACAGATAGAGGGAGAGGAACACTACGAACGGAGAGCAATAACAATTTTGTAAACGAGCATTGACATTTTTAGATAATGGATAAACAACAAAGAATACGCCCCCACGAATTGGAGCGACGGGCGAAATTTGCCAAACAAACAAAAAAACAAACGGTATAGAAAATGTGAGGAAAGCCACACAAAAGCAAAGGCAAATGCATAGGCAGGGCAGGGCAGGGGAATCGTCGAATCAGTGAGGGAGTTAAGAAGAGAAACCTGGCACTGGCACGATCGCTGGCAATGACTTATGACAACAGCAACAACAAAAACAAAAACCCAAGCGAAGGCAAACGCGAGAAATTGAAAAGGTAATCAAACATACGAAGAAGAGAGAACAGAACAGCAGAGGGAGGTGGAAATAAGTAAGAATGTTCCGTATGAGGGGTAACGACTATCGAATACCCGTTAATTGGTTCATGTAATGGAATAACGGAATAGCGCAAACAACACTGACAGAACTGAATGGTTATCTCTCTCCTATGGGTTCTCCTTTCCACAACTAAATTTCATTCCATATCTCCAACGACTGGTGCAACCCCATTACATTTCCAGGGTATAACAACAATAAATCCACTTACAAATGCAAAACAAATCTGAGAGTATGTATCTTGAAGATAGTTTTTATTTAAGCATACTGGACTTATAGAGGAGGGGAGGGCAGTAGGTGGCTGGCAGCTGCTGCTGCTTCTGCTAGGCAAACAAGAAATATAGAATGAAATATATGTACGAGATATGTTTGTACGCATACGAGTGAGTATAAGCATAAAGTCAGGGACAGCCAGCGTCAGACGTCGACGTCTACGTTTCGGGCAGAGCGATGAGGTAATTTTCTGGTTGTTTTTAAAACTTTTGGAAGCACAGGCACACACACACACACATGTGAGCGTATTCAGAGATATACAGATGATGCTTCCAATGAGTAGAAGGGTTCTTCCAGACGTTGCGCAGGCGTAGGGCAAGAGTAACCGAATGGATTGGAAAGGTCGCTGGCTAATGTCACAATTTACTTGCTTATTTATGGCATATATACAAAGATATATGCAGATATATATTTATATTCCTGTGGCTGGCGTAAAAATAACACCATATGTCACGCCGCACTAACAAACAAACACTCACACACACACACACATGCACATGCACTCATGTACACTTATCGAACATTTGGCGATTCTTTTTATACCTTTTTTTTAGTTGCTTTTATTATCCGCTATTTTTCACAATTAAGCTTTAAACTTTTTGTTGATTAAATGGCTCTTTTTCGTATATAAAGACAAACGCGTAAATGGGCGATACGCAATGCGATATATGCATATATGTTTGATTGGCTATGTATATATATGTATATATGGATTTGTACATATAGCGATATCGGCCACGGCACTTGTTCGACAACGATCCGGCACCGACGACGGGTAAAACTCAACTCAACTGAGGCTCCCACCGTGCGCCGAACGCAGGCGGCTCAAGAGAGAAGCAACAGTTGGAGGGAGCAAAGAGCCACACAAAAGTGGGAGCAACAGTTGGAGAGCGCCACAGAAAAGCGAGAGAGAGAGAGAGAGACCAGGGTGCCTACACAGCAACAGCTTGAGAGCGCCTAAGCAGTGGGGGAGGCAGAGAGACAGCAGCAGCAGCGTGCTTCTAAACAGAGAGAGCACCTGCTGCGGCTCTCTCTCTCCCCTTCGCCTGTTGCTCTTCGGTGATCGTTGCTCGAAGAGAGCGGGAGAGAGAGAGAGACGGGCGGCAGACAAATGTAAACAAAACAAACTATGAAACGGAAGGTAACTGGGGGGAAGGAGTGGGAGACGAACAAGGTGATGGACCCGTGCCAGTGGGTTGCCTGCCTCCTCCTATCACTCGATGACTAATCTTCTTTGAATGGCTGTTTGTTTCTTTCCCTTCTCTCTCTCTTCCACTTTTTTGTTTTACACAACCGCCGGCCAAGAGCCAACGGAAGCGGGAAAGTGGAAGTGGCAGCCTTACTCATTGGAAGTTTCTCAGAAAAAGTATTAGTTAAGCAAATTGGCGCCAATGATGGCAGCGATGGGAAGCAGTATGAATGACTCGAGTGAAAAGTGCGTAAACAAATGAAGCGGAACGAGCGGGGTATTATTCGCCTCTCCCTCTCCTCCCTCACTCTCTCAATTAGGCCCAATTATTGGACACAATTGATCTCCCAGCCAGTCAGCCAGTCAGCAAGCCGGCGGTTGAAACAATTGTGTTAAAAAGTGAAATCTTTTTGAACAGCAGGAGGCCCGCACGAGCCGGGGGTTGGACCGACCGACAGACAGGCTGCATACAATAGAGTGAGGGTTAAATTTCATAATTAACTTGAAAACAATTTGCAAACACTGTCTGGCTGGCATGGCTACGGCTAGGGGGCATGCAGCTGTGTCAATCAGTGGATTCTTCGAGTCAAGCAGTTGCCTGCCGCATTGTCGCACTAATCTTATCGTCTGGAATGCTCTCACCCCCTCTTGCCATCTCTCTCTCTGTGTCCGACTGGCTTTTCAATCAAAGGCGATAAAGAATTTGGATTGATAAGAGCGCCCCTCCACAGGGAAAAGTCGTTTCAGGGAGAGCACTTTTGCCTTAATTGAATTATATTTCGTTTTTTGTTCTGCTCTTCCAGGACTGGAAGTTGCATTTAATTAGCATAAACGCGTGCGCACACACACAGGCACACACACAGACGCACACACGTTCCAGCTGCGGGCGTAGGCTTCCCAGTCGTTGGAATGGTGACCAAATTGTTTTGTGGGTTCTTAAAGTTCGCGTGACCATCATAAACAGGCGGCATTTTGGGAGCAGCCACTGGGGGGTGGCTCCACCCAAGAGGAGCACACCCACACCCACCCCACAAGACAGGCAATAGCAGCAGCAACAACAACAAGCGCCACAAAGATACGATGCTTGTCGTGGGCCGCCGCCGCCGACGCAGCTGAATTTACACACGCTTATTTGAGCGCCCCCCGCACTAGCACTGGGCTCACCACCATTGCATATCACAGCAGGCACACTTAATTGTTGTTAACTTACAGAATAACAGGAAAAAGCGAGTTTAAAGAGTGCTAAAATTGTGTAAAACCAACACTTGACAAAAAATTCGTCGTAGAACAGTGTGACCGCGTATTTATCGAGCAAATATACCGTCTGTGGCTAACAGCGCTGTTAAGTGCACACCCATGCTCTCTGGCAACCCTAGAGTCGCGTGGGTGGAGACAGAGCGCGCGCCATATTCAAAAATCTACTGCAAGCCAGCAGGCAATTTAAAAACAACTTAAAGCGGCAGCAGATTTGTATTTTAAAGTGGGGACATCAGAAGACTAAGCGTGATTAATGATGGCCAGGGCTTAAGGGCGAACATTTTGATAAATTTGTCTGCCTTTCCGTACGATCATCATTTCCGGCATGATTCTGGGCGATTGAAAAGAGACGACCGGACGACCATAAGTTATGGCCCACCCACCCCCCAACCCGCCGATGACAATCTAGTGGGCAAAAACAAAAACTACGAGTGCAAAAACAACTTCTTGGCCGGGTACAACATAAAATCATAAAAATATACAAGAAAAATTCATGACTTGTGAGAAACCAACGGACCGCATATAGCGCTTGGATTATCGTGGGGGGGTTCCGCCTTTACTTTTGGGGTTGATTTTTGGGCGAAATAAAAATAAATTTAATGTTGCTGTTTTTGTGTGCTACTCTTGCCCCCTTTCCCTTTGCTGGATATATAGATATACAGCTACAGATATGTTTATGCGCGTAATTTATGCTGGAAAAACATCTCGAGCATAAACAGGAAACAAGCGCGTTCCACGTCCTTCCATGCAGAGCTCTGCCCCGCCTTCTTTCATGCAGAGTCAAGACGATTGAGTCCTGGACTTGGCACAAATTCAATTAATTTCAATCGAACGCCTGTCGCTTCGCCCATCCGGCATTCGATACCCTGCAACAAATAGAGGCACACAGATATGCATTGCATGCATGTAGTCACCCCTTGCTGGATAGATAAATCTGTGAATGGGATGGGGACTGGGAATGGGACACACACGCCACGCCACGCCAGCCACGCCGTTGTTATGACTGGCTGTTGGCCAGAAAACCCATCGACATGTGCCTGCTCCCTGTGTGTGTGTGCTCCTGCTGCGTCATTGCTTTAGTTCCGGTGCCAAGTCAAGATTTATGTCGTCACAAAAAGCCGAGTCCCTTTCGAATCCTTTTTCGAGTGACCCACTTGGGACTGACCAGCAGCAGCAGCAGCAGCAGCAGCAGCATTGCCCATAGCTGGACACTAATTGAACGATCTTCCGGTTGGCTAATGGGTTAACTCTCTGTGAGTGCCTTCGCCTTCGCGGGGTCATATATCTTCCGCCCAGAGGCTGTGATAATTTCGGCATTTTATCAACCAAAATTTAGACGGGTTTTTCGAAGATTTATTGCCCCACAATTTGGTTGATAGTTTTCCTATTTGCAGCTCTCCTTGTCGCTGGGTTTTTGGTTTCCCATTGCGGCTGCAAAGTTCTGCAGCGAAGCCAAACAAATCTGCAATTATAATTAATAAATTAAATATTTTATGTGCCGTTTCACAACGGGAAAAACTTGTACACAGAAAAACCTATGAGATAAGGCAAAGGGGAATATTTATGAGGAGCGAGCAGATCGTGTTCAAGGGCCGTTTTCGATGGTTTAATGATGGCAAAATATACGAAAACTTTATTCATTATTTATTTATTATTATTTATTATATTATTTATTATTGAAATTTCAGACCCAAATCATGAGAGACTCCATTAATTTATCTTCTTCGGGGTTCTACCGAAATTATGGACATTCGACCCGCCAATGGTTAACTTTTCCATTTAACTCACGATACAGAAGCATCAAATATGGCGGTGGGGTAAATACTCTACCCTTTCTACAGCGACTATTTCCAGGGATTCATTGCCCCGGCGGATTCGTAGGCACTACAAAAAGACATTTGCATGCCACACACACAAGCAAAATAGGCGGGAATAAAAAACTTATATTGAGAACAATAAAAATTTATGAAAAGCCATTAAGAGGCGGCTGGAAAAACAAGCAAACGACTACAAATTGCCGACAGCCGTCAGAATCCCAGTCCCTTGGCACGCTCTTACCCCTTGAAACGTTAGGCTGGGGGGGGGTTGAGCATTTTTGGCCACAAATTATTTTTATAGCTGCGAGCGATCCCAGGCACGAGGGCCACGACAAAGTCATAACCGATCCACGGCACTGCCGGGCTAAGCCCAAGGAAGTCGCCGGATGGACGTTTTGCTCGTAAAAAAGGAGCAGAAATTTAGAGCGGGTGGCAGGAGGCAGGACGACTGTGGGTGGGTCATTGTCAGTGTCGTGTGTGTGGGGGCATGGTCATGGAAGAGAGCAAATTTTAATTGATGACAATTTCATTAAAATTTTGAACAGGCAGCGGCGGCAATCCTGAAAATCTACATCCTGCCCAAGCGTGCGCGATGTCTGTCCCTGCTCCAGATGAAGATGATAATCATGATTGGGGCTGCGGCTGTGGCAGGGGCCAGCCAGGAGTTGGCGAAGCATGAAGGATGCAAAAAGTTAATCGCTCAGGCGGATGGGCAGGCCAAGGCGAGGCACTTTGTATCTGGACAGATGTGTTAATGCTTCGCTCTCGTCTCTTCATTGCCGTGAACCGTGCAGGGGTATTTTTTATTGCCAGGGTTATCCTGCCGCCTCTCTCTCTGGGTGTGTGTGTTTGTTCACTAAGTAAATTGCGTAAATTTATGGCTGTGTAAATTGTTTAATGACTCCACAGTCCAACGGAGTATTTATCCCCGGCCAGGGCAGGCAGCGACATGGCCGTGTGTCCTAATGGCCATGTTTGAGGTTGAGGTTGATTCAGTTTAGAGTTCCTGCCCATCAAGTGGAGGAGTTGGCGGCCCCGCAGGGGTTGGCTTGGGCTTTCCAGCTGCCAGTTGTGTGTGACATAAACAACTTAAAATTTCGCATTTATTTTGCTCATTTATTGGTCGATTTCATTGATATAGTTTCGAATTGAGGCATTAACTTATTTATGGCATGGAAATGGTTGGAACTGTTGGACTCAGTTTGTGCCTCTGGCTGTTCTTTTGCATTAGCTGCAGTTTCTAGTGAGTTTTTGGATCATTTAAGCGGGTCTAAGCTTTTATTTCTATTGATATCCCATTTTCCATAGAAGTTCCATTCCATTGCCATTGAGAGCTGCTATTGGCTGATCATTAGATGATTTTTAATCCTCTAAGATCTTTAATATAGAATGGAAATCATTGCCAATCAGAAGGGGAAATCCTTTCGAAGAGTTTTAATAATATTTATTATTTTTTGAACCTGTAGGAAGAATATTTGGCGGACTTATGACAGGGCTACTGTAGAAAGTGGCACTTCATAATAATTAATTGTGTTTCTCTTCATGTAATGCCACTTTTAGGGTACTTTTGGGATGAAATCCTAAAGGACCTTAACCATTTCCATATCTAAAAATATATGGAAGCAAAATACAAAATATTTTTACAGCGGTACTCTATCAGGGAATCTTTAATAGATTAAAGTTCGAAGATATTTCCGAAATCTCAACCTCTGTATCTCTCTTTGCCAGCAAATGGTTTTGCTCCACCTCCAGCTCGAACCTCTCCATAACTTCTCTACAAAAACATGTACTAGAATCCCCCCCCTAAAACAATGTTGCGTGTATTTTTTTGGAAGCACTCACATGCCAAGATTTAGGAGACGATTTCCCTTATCCGAGCTCTGTCATCTGTCTGGGGGGAAGGGCCAAGGCCACGGGCCAGGGCCAGCAATTAAGCAAACATTAAACATGTAAACAGCTCGCAACGCCCCAGCGATGAGGCCACCACAGAGGATAGCGCAGGGGCTTAGCTAAAGGATGGAGTAGGAAGAAAAAAAGCAAGTTCATTCCCCGTGCGCTTTCCAATTCGCTGACTTGTCGCACCCAGTCAGGGAGTGCTCGACGATAAACGGCACTGATAGCGCGGCAGCATTTAAAAGGGAAAGAGGAGGGGAAGAGAGACGTAGACGGGAGGAACAAGCTTGAGCTCAATTGAGTTTCAAATTGATGTCACCATTATCGGGAGCTGTCATCTCAGCGGTACAGCATCCCTGATGGGGTGACGCCACAATGAGAGACGCAGACGCGCACGCAAATGGAGTGAGAGTGCTCAGAAAATGTTTCCCAGTATTTTTATTCTATATACACAATTTTTAGTCATCATTTATCAGCGGGAAACATTTTCACATGCCCGCCCGCAATTGCATATTTATGTAGATGCAATGTGCAATTTTAGTTTGCGCTTCGATTTAAGTGCTCATAAATAAAAATCCCAAGCAACAAATCCACCCCTCAAGCGGTTCGCACATGGGTCAGGGGGCAGGGAATTGACTCTCGCTGGGTCTGTCTGGCTGGCTGTCTGGCTGTCTGGTTGTCTGGGGTGCCAGTGCCACGTCCACCCCAGAACCCCGAAAACTGTCAAAAAGGCAACGGGCAAAGTTTGTAAACAAAACTAATGCCGACATGGGTGTTGATAAAGTTCTCCAAGTTCTGCACCCCACCCCTATCAATACCATTTCCATTTCCATTCCCATCCATTCTTCATCCTCTTTCCTCTCCTCTCCTTATTGAATTGCCCTACACGCTTGATTGCCCGCTAAACGGATGTGTGGCGGGGGTACGGGGTGAGGGGTATATATGGTATATATGGTATATATGGCCATTCGATTCGTGTATGACATGTGGATTCGTCATACCAAAAAGCGCAAAATATTATCCCAATGTCGGCGTTTGTTCTGGTTTCGCGCAGAAAAACATTCACAAAGGGGTGCAGTGGAGGATGCAGGATGCACACAACTACTGAATGGAGGAGAGTGGCTCACGCTTCAATGGAATTGTGACTTGTGTCTAATGGACTAGCCATTGTCATACTCTGGCCTGGCCTGGCCCCGCGACTTAATGGCAGCGCAGAAACTAAAGCAGTTGCACAAACACACAAATAATATGCGCATGGGAAGACTCGAATCCATTGTTCCCTTTCCTTTCCTTTCCTTTCCTTTCCTTTACACATTCGCACTGGGGAGACTTTCCTTTCCTATGGAAATTCTATGCGGCAGCTGTAATGATTTTGCTTTTGGTTTTGCTCCGCTCTCAAAGGGGGTAACATTCGGCAATTTAGTTTTAATTATGTCTTCAAGTCGTAATCTCCTTTGTCGGAGCAGGAGAAACCTAATGCCAGGCAAAGATACTTTGCTGCTATTAACTTTCAATTTTTCAAACCTCTTTTTAATCTATGAATAAATTGTATATATGTATGCAACTTTTTAACTTTAGTTTACAGCTTGTTTGATTTCAAATTACTATAACTTTGAGAATTTATAGACGGGAAAATTGTATCCATGCTGGGGGGTTAATACGCTCAAAAATATCCCAAGAGAATGCTCAAATTGTTACTAGAAATAAATATATGTTTACTATGAGCATATAATATAAAAACTCATAGATGATGTTCCCGTAACTAGCCCAGAAATATGTGTATTTTAGGTGATATTCCTGGAGATATATCCGCAAAAGTATCTTGCATCATCCTATCCATTTATAAAATATTCTAGAGCGAAATTGTGAAAACTCCTTGAAAGATTTTACCTTGGATAATTATAATAATTATAATTATGCCGCTCGAATTATCTTTCCTTGCGCCTAAATAGCATAATCTTATTCCTTACTCCAAGTCCGTCCACCTTGGCTGAAGCAGAGGCCTTCTCTCGCCTTGTGGTGCAGCGAGGAGTATTGAGAATTAACGTAATTGGCCTGAGGTAATGCCCTCGAAGCCCTCGAGTTCCTTGAAGTTCACAGTCCAAGGCATTGGGCACCACTCCAAAGATCTGCATAGTGGAAAGAGCCAAGTTAATTTCAATGAAATTCACAGCTCCCTTAGGAGCCTCTGCTGATTTAAGAACCCTGCCCAAAAATAACTCCTTAATCTTTGCTGATTATAAAACTCTACCCCTAAGGAACTGCACTCCGTGAGCTCCGTTCGGATCATTAGCAAATTACGAGGCAAAAATTCAATTTAGCGATTCGCAACAAAAGTTTTTGTCGTTGTGGGCTGAGTAATCCTGTGATGGCTAATTTGCTTCCTTATTGAGGAGCAGCACAATACAGAAGAAATCTGCCCAGATCGGATGACAGTTATGGAAATTTATGATTCATTGTCTGGCGACGGATGGGATGCGATGGATGCCCAGTGCCCATTGCCCAATGTAATCCATTTGTTTGCGCAACATTTGTCACGCTTCCAGTAGTGTGCTCCGCTCCTCCTTCTCTTTGAAGGGGGATGTGGCAGGACATGGGCGAGCGATATGTCAACACAGTAACAGCTATAGCTACAGCTACAGCTACAACGCGTAGCCTCGTACTCGTACGATGATCCACAGCCACCCCGTTACATTGTAACCACTTTGACTTTGATTTCCATTCCCCTTTTCCCTGTTTTTTTTTTTTGCAAATGTTTGCCAAATGTTTCAAACTGTCGTCGGTTTTGTTGGTTTATGGATTTTAGGGAAGGAGAGGGAGTGGCGAGAAGGAGAGAATGAGAGCAGAGCGTGGATTCCGGTAGCGATTTATGAATTTCATTTACTAATGGATTGGATTGTGGCGAACTCTGAAACTCCACAGATGTGTAAATATGCAATATGGATTATATTTAAAAATATTTTAGATCCGTTTCGGGGGTGAATGCACACACTCGTAATTGAACTGGTTGATAACTTAAATGGATTGGAATGGAATGCAGAAATTTACCAATTTATATTTCCATAAATGGTCGCAAATTCAAGAATGTTTCAGGGCATAGCAATTCAAGTATCGATAATATCAGATCAAAGTTTAAGAAAAATACAATTCCATGTACAACAATAGAAAGAGAGAATATAAACTCACCGTAAAATATTTCCAGTTTGATTAATCCATCTCTAAAAGCACATTTAACTCGTATGTATATGGATGAACGACTATACAATCGTTTAATTTAGTTTGCTTACAGAATCAATATCTGTGAAAGAATGTATTATAATATATAATAGAATAGAATAGAATAGAATATATTATAATATATATTGAAGTATTTAATCAACGAATTGAGCGTACAAGAATCGCCTTATTTTAGCTATTTCGCACATTTTACTGCACATCTCCCCTTACATATATTTATACTAAACAGCTCCACAGTTTGTCTTGAACTACTTAAACTTTCAACAATAAAAACCACAAAACTGTTCAGAAAATAGTTACTTAAAATGAATTTAATATGTTGCATCACGCTATAAGCATTTTATCTTTTTACTGGGGCTTATTCACAAGCAATAGTATTTGTTTTTAATTATTTACTCGACAAACAATAAAGATATTTTAGTTTTAAGTAGAAATCACTTTTTATAAAACTTTACTGATATATTTTTTAGTCGGAGCTGGCTCCTGCAATTATCTATCTACTCGTATCCATCACACATCTAAAATATAAGAATATTCCCGCAGTGTATGCCTACCCCTTCCCCAAAGCTCTACGAAACCATTTTCTAACCCTGTGAGCCTTACTCCGATTGGCTGTTATAAAATGTTAATAGCCGCTCCACTCCCCCCCGCAGTTCCAGCGGCGTCTCCTACCCTTGCACCAGCCATGTGCGACTGGTGTGCGCCGTGTGGACTGGTGCTGGTACTGGTCCTGCTCCTGCGCACTGGAAGCTCTGGCCAGTACATAAGAAGCCTTTGGTTTACATAAACCGATGGGCCATGTGCCCGTGGCCAGCTTCCGTCCATCCAACCACACTCGCGACTCAGCAACAGACCCCCAACCCCAAGCCCCAATCCTGGACTGAATTTATAACAGGGCCCATGACTGCCGTTGGCTTCTGTCCATTTATCTTGGGCTGTATATTCCTGACTGTTTTTTTTTTTTGTTAACCAGTAGAGGAGGGACCCAAACCACATAGGACTGTGTGCCCACAATGCCACCAATGGCAGTTACATTTTATGGCCAAAGTTCACCAGAACTCGCCCACCCCCCGCCCGTGCCGTGCCCCACGCACTTGGCGACCAAGTGGCGCCATTTTTGCCGCATTCGCATCGATGTCGGACGGGGGGGGGCTTACAGTTTATGCTGGCGCAGACATTCGCAGCAGTATAAAAATAAAGCAAAAAAACTGAAAGAAAAGTAGATAAAGTTTGGAAGGATAAAGTTTCGCTGAGATGATTTCTTTCTATAAATGGATTTTCTTTTATTTTTAATTTCAGTTTAAACATTTCTAGCGAGAGTGGAATGGAATGGACAACACACTTTACTCCTGCTCGTATGCGTTTCTATAAAAAACAACACCCGCTTGACTTCCACTTGTCATCATACTCGTACATACACACATTTATCAGTAAGTATTGTATATTAATTAATATTATTCAGTATAAAAACCTTCATGGAAAAAAACAAAAACTTAAGTGAGGAGAGTGAGAATGAGAGAGAGAAGTTCGTTCCATCCATCCATCCATCATTATTATAATTCTAACATAAATTCACTTTCAGGCTAAATAACAACAAAAAAGCTGGCTGCAAATTGGAAATATTTCTGTTGTCGTTCCAGCACTCCACTCACATTAAATTATGAACGAAAATTAGCTACATTTACGGAATCATTTCATACATATATTTTATATAGAATTTTTTTCAATTTTTATGTGATTTTTTTGTTTAGGTTTGTTTTTGTTTGTTTTTTAAGAAATGCCTGCCACACACATGGATGATATGCAGCGTTGAGAATAGATTGGCTTTCGACTTGCCCTGCTAGACAACAAATAGAAAACATCTTCATCAGACTATGTTCTAGTGGGTAGTGGGTAAAGGGGAGTGGGGTAAAGGGTGTATAAAGGTTTGTCTTGTGGCTTCTTCGATCGGTTTTTGTATTGCTTGGGCAATGTCATGAGGGCGACTGCATTGTTCTTCAGATTTCTTGTTCATTCTTCAGTTAAAGTTTCAGTTTAAGTAATTAATGGCGTTCCATTGCGTTCCGGCACCTGACTAATCAATCAATAAACACGTTAAACACAATACAAAAACGAAAACGAAACAATTGCACGCATGCTGCATGCAGAATTGTTGAGCACTCTACGCTGTAGTCTTAAGTAAATCATTTTCACTAAATTTAGTTGCGCCTAGTCAGGTGTGTGTGTGTGTGTGGATCCGTGTGGTGTTCGTTTTAGCATTTGTTGGCCTAGTAGAACTTTTTCGCCTGCGCCTCACTGCGGTTCCTGCAAAGGTTAACCCAAAAGTTGGTCAGCAAAAGTTAATGGTAGATTCGCCAGAGCTGTTACTCACTTGAATATATTATAGATAAATACTAGCAGCAATTGCACAACGGTTACACTCAGGAACAATGTGACGCCCACACAGTTGCCAGTGGGACAGTTGGCCACCTGCGCTCCGGCCTGTGGCGCCGATTGCAGTCTGCAAAGAAACGTAAACGGAAGTTGAGCATCACAGATCGTTCAGTGGGAAAGCAAACTCACTTTTGTCCCACATGGGAGATGCCCTGCTTGACCTGGTTCATGCCGTCACGCATCTCGGCGATGAGCGTTTGGACATCGTAGCCGGTGGACTGGATCTGGGCAGTGGGCGCGTGCTTCTGATTTGTCTGAATGTTATCAGTGCGCACATTGATATCGCCCACCAGCTGCCGTATCTCCCGTATGGAGCTGAGCAGCACATTCTGATTGGTTAGCAGCAAATCCACATCGGACCGGCTGACCACACCGCCGCCAGACAACTGCTGCTGGGGCACACCGCCAGCGGCCGGTGGCGGCAGGGCTTGTCCGGCGTTGGCTGCCAGGCCGCGGGAGACCAGCGTTAACGTGTTCTCCTGGCGTCCAATGATCTCGTCCACTTTGCGGGACAGCTCGCGCAGATGTTCGGCAATTTGGCTCTGTCCCTGCCAGATTTGACGCAGCTCGCGCTGGTTCTCCGACTCGTAGAACTCCTCCCAATCCTCCTCGTCTTTGTGCTAGAAGAGGGAGAGCCAAACGAAAGCGATTAAATCAGAAAACAGATTATGGCGCTCCAATCGAACAGATAAGCCGCTGGGCGGATGTCTTATCAGTTGTTGTCGTGGCAGCACGCACCTCGTTGGGATGATCCTTCTTGTACTCCAGCTTCTGCTTCTCCAGCTTGTCCTGATACTCGTTGTACTCCGCCGTCAGCTTTTCCTGGTTGTCCACCTTCTGGGGCTCCTGGACCTGGCCGGCAGCGTGCAGGGAAGTGGTGAGGAAGTGGAACACATCGTGATCATCGGCCAGGCCGCCTGTGGCAGCCGAGAGGCCGAAGTAGCCGTTCTTGGGCAGATTCACGCCATCGGAACGCATGCACAGCTCGTAGTCGTCGTTGTTGTTGGTCATGCCGTTGTGGATGAGGACGGTGAGCACGTTGTTGTAGTATTCGATGCGCGCCCGGGTGGGGAAGGGCTTGTTACGGAAGTCCCTGAGGCAACCGCTCAGCATCTGCGTCGTTCCATCGTTGGTGTGGTCGTACTGCTTGGTCCCATCGTTGACTACCGCACTGATGTAGGGATTGTTGTGCTTGTTGTCGTTGTCGAAGGAATCGAAGATGATGCCCAGACCATTCCAGCGGTCCGATGAGCCGAACACGGGCCCATTGTAGTCGCCCTTCTCGGTGGTGTACCAGAAGGCCAGACCATCGGCACCGATGCGGCCACGTCCCGTCACCCGGAACACAATCTCCACATCCCACCAGTCGAAGTTGGTCGGCGTTTTGGTCCAGATGGCGCCCTTCTGCGAACGCAGCGACGGTGCCACACGCACACTCTCAGAGCTGGCAATGGCATCTGAAAATCAAAGCAACAAGTTGTAATCGTGGTGTCCCAGTGGCCGTGTGCGGATAAATTTAAATTAAAACAAAGTGCCTGCGTGTCCACTTTGCAGCTTGGCAGCAGCCAGTTCGGGCCATCGCCATCTCGCTCGCACTCGCTGGCGGCGGCGAATGGGCCAAAACAACTGACGTGGAGCTCTTCTACTTACTTCCCCCGTACTCCCAGAATGGCACGGTTCCGTCTTTCTGAGCCAAATACGGCGGCTTGAACGAGTACTTGTACTCGAATCGACGGTGCACGCCAACGGCCCCTGGACTCAGGTTGGTCGTCGCATACGTTTGTTTAGCAAAGATGCAGAAAATGGCCAGGAATTTAAAAAATGTTGGCAGCATCTTACAATTTTATTTTGACAGCGGTAGAGGTGTCAAACCGTCGAGGGCACTATCGATAGTATCGATATTTTACTGCTAGTCTCTACTATCGACGGTTGTGCGACTATCATGTTAGTATCGGGCTAAAAAAATTATTAATTTTATTTATTTTTTGTTATTTACTGGTTACTGGTTCTCGGTTTCCAATGTTTCTGAGGTCTCTCGACAAAACAAATCAAGTGAAACATATATTTTTCCATATATTAAGACACATTTCAAATTGACCGCCAAACTCAATTTAGCGCACCAAAAATACTGACATTTTTCGATCTCAATTCGTGGAGAGTTTGCAAAACTCACTCTCAATTCGGGGAGAGTTTGCAAAACTCGCTCTCAATTCGTGGAGAGTTTTCAAAATTTGCTCTCAATTCGTGGACAGTGCTCTCTTTTCAGTGGAGAATAGAGTGTTTTTGTGGAGATAAAATATACCGCCTGACCGTCGGAAAACTACCAAAATATACCTGTCACTCTCAAAATATACCGACGAAAAAACGATTTTAGCCCACTTAGCACCGCTCTATTTAAACAATTTTCTACAAGATTGGGCTAACTTAGAGCACTCCTTTCTATTGTATTATTTATAAAGCAAGGTTTAAACAAAAACGGCCAAAGCATATAAAACAAATCAAAGCCAGGGCTACCTCGATACCGCTGACCGATACATTTGTATCTCATCGATAGATTGCCTGTCTGCCCGCTGAATTCAAACTGCTTTGCACACAAATTTTGTTTACGAAGTTGAGGTGGAAAAACATTTATTTGATAATTTAAAAAGTGTTTAAAGTAAACTTAAATGTAGCAAAATACGCGCCATTTTGCGTGTGCTGGTGCACACTTACACGACACACATACATTTATATTTCTTTAATTAATATTATTGTAAACTTATTTCGTTTAGTCGTTTCAATTGCCTTTTGCTTGATATCACCAAAGTAATTTTACATCAATTTCTCCAAAGTTCGTTCTCCGCATCCTTTGACTTCCATTCTTCGTAGTTTTCAGTGAGCTTACAGCTAAGTATATGGTATATCTATAGGTTTTACTGCCTCTTTAGCATGTAGTGTGTGGGCTTTTTAGAAAATATTGTTAGTTGCTCAGTTAAAGTGATACTCGTAGTTTCGTTTTGCAGATCTGTGTATGCGTGGGGGGGATGTGGTGTGTGGGTGTGGGGTGTTTGTTTCCTCATCAAAGTCGCAACATTTTACAAATGTTTAGTTACTCATTTCGATTCACAATCACTTTCGTTTCGTGTTAGTTTGTGTGCGCAAATTAAACGTACAAAATCAAAGCGAATTTAAACCATCAAATAAGTGCAATGAAATTATATATTTCCGATTTGTTTTATTTCAAAAATAAATCATAATTAAACCAAATTTCGTTTCAGGAGAGCTGGCAAAATTATGTATGAGCGTGCATTTAGAATAGTTTTCGTTTTAAATGTATTACAAATACGATAATAAATTAAACTTAAATGGTTGGGGGGTTGGTTGGATCGATCTCCAAGTGTAGATAACATGTAGCTTCGAAATCTTTAAGTAACCGCTGACATTTTGCTCACAGAATGTGTGTTCAAGTCGCGTAAAGTAAACGTCTCGTGCGCTCCCTAGACTACTACAAAATACAAAAAGAACTATATGTACCCATGCATATAGTGTATGTGTGTATGCATATAGTACGTGTGTATATGCATATATATATATATATATATATGTATATGTATAACCTACAATCGTATGCTTCGTAAGTGTTTAGGTTGTGTTTCCGTTTCCGTTTTAGTGTGGCAGATCAGTAATCGGTGGATCCGTGCTCCAGCGCATGGCCCTTACATTCTCCGCTCTATTCTCTGTAAATGTTTTCTCTCCTTCTCAGTTTTGTAGCAAAAGTTAGGAACAAAAATGAACCGCATTGCATGTGGCATGTGGCATGCTGCATGTTGCCTGCTGCCTGTTTGTGGGTGTTTCAAAAACTGGATAACAAATGCCTTTTTTTTTCTTTTGTTAATTGATAACCTGTTGATCTAGCTGTATGTGTGTGTATGTGTGTGTGTGGTGTGTGTATATATGTGCAAGGTGTAACAAAATGTCTTTACAAAAAATTAAACAAATAATAATTCAAATCAAAAATCCTAGGCCTGACGGAAAGCAAAAAAAAATGCAGTTAATACACAAAATTCGCTGCCATTCACATAATACGCTACGCTATAAGATTCGCTGCGGTTGGTAGTTGCTGGTTGGTGGTTGGTTGGTTGCTCCCTTCCTGCCCTACTGGCTCTAATGCACGTGCTGATGGTGGGCGGCACTGGGCGGCGCAGTGCCAAATACGCTCATCAGATCGCCCTCGAAGAGGGCAATAATCAACATGATTCCCACGCCACTGAGCATGCCCAGGATCTGCAGCAGGAACTGGGCCAGCGACTTGTGTGAGGCCGATATCTCAGGCATCTGCAAGCAGGAAACAAAGTAATAGTTAGCTAAAGACATAAGGCTTAAAGGGACATCGCTAGACATACCATATCGACCAGGGCAATGTATATAAACAGACCCGCTGCTACGGCAAACATCCACTGGGCCACATCCTGCGACTGGCCGAAGGCAATGCCAAAGATCATGCCAATGAAGCTGAGGACACCCGTCAACAGATTGTAGTACACAGCCGATTTCACCGACATGCCCGCCTTCATCAGAATGGCAAAGTCGCCGAGCTCGTGCGGCAGCTCGTGACAGAAGACGGCGAGCGAGGTGGAAAAGCCACCGGCAATATTCTCGGCGAATGCCGCTCCAATGGCCATGCCATCGGTGAAGTTATGCAGCCCGTCGCCCATGATGATCATCCAGGCCACGGCGCTCAGCGTCTCTGGCGGCGAATGGACGTGCCCATGCCGATGGCTGTGGCCATGATGCGATGACTCGTGCTCCCTGAGAATGACTGTCACATGATCGTTCTTGCCGTCCTTGCCAGCATCCGCCACCTTGTTGCTGTTCGAGGCGGCATACACGGCATTCCCATCGAGATCCGTGACAATGGTATTGTTATCCTGCGCCTCCTGATGCTGCTGCTGCTGGTGGCTGTTGTGCTTGTGATTGTGGTTGTGGTGGTTCATCTCGACGCAGTTTGTGTGCAGCGTGGAGAGCAGCGACTCTGCGGCTGCTGCCATTTCACTGGAGCCATCGTGATCGGAGAGTCCGTTGCGTATCTCAGAGGCGGACGCCGCATCGCCGCCGGCTCCTGCCGCAGAGGCAGCCACACCGTCGCCGGGCAGATGCATCCACTCGCTCTGCTTGTTGTTCATCGTGATCTCATCGTAGCAGTACGGATAGGAGCTGTACTTCTGCTTGCAGATCTTGTCCCCCGCCACGGAGTTGTTCACCGACGAGTCCGGATCGCGCATCACCTTCGCACGCGATGGCTTCTTCGTCTCCTTCTTCTCCACGCTCTTCCGCCACTCGGAGATCATGGTCAGCGCATGCTCTGTGATGTAGAAGAAGATGATGCCGCCCAGGCAGCCCAAACCCTTCATGATCATGCCTCGCTCATCCTGTCCGGCCAGCGACTGTCACAGAAATAGAATCACATTAATTATAAATCACAAAAGACAAAGGACACAAATCCCTTGCTACTCACATGCGGCAGTAAGTGGAGCAATGCATCGCCTGTCATTGTGCCCACGGCCAACGACACCAGATACTGGATTATGTGCTTGTAATACCGGGAGCCCATAAAGGGTATGATGGCCACCCCGACCAGGCCGAGGATGCCGCAGGCAAACACCGAAATGAAGGCATAGACCCACACTGAAATGGAAGTTCAATGAAATAAGCAAAACAGAGAGCAGACAGCTGATTCAACGCACCATAGAACATATCCTTTTCCCCGACCAGTAACTTCTCCGTGCTATCGATCTCGGCCAGCACATCCAGCTCTATGCAGCCGCCGGTCTGTGCCCGCAGCTCGTGCAGCAGCACGGGACACAGATGAAGCATATCTCGTTCGCTGAGTGTATAGTTTGCGGGTTCCTCTGGCATATGCTGGGAGCTGCTGCTGCTGCTGCTGTTGTGTGGCAGCAGGGGAGCGCATACAATGTTGGAGTTGGTGCCATTGTTGCTCAGGGTGCAGTTCTTTAGCTGGAGCTCCTCTCCTTCCGACTCCCCGCTGTGGCTGTGGCTGTGATGGGAGAGATCGTGGGGCTGGACATGTTGCACCAGGCGACTGGCGGGCACGCACTGCGTAAAGGAAGGGGGGGAGACATTAATGGTGGCATCCGCAAGTAAAGAGTTCATCGTTGGACTTACGGTTCCCTCGCTGGAGACCATCGAGGGCAGGTTGATCTGCTGCAGGAAACTGTTGAAGCCACTGCTGTCCATCGCCTCCTGCTGGGCCATCAGCTTGTCGAGAAAGTACTTGGTGAGCTGCGGGACATGTGGCTCGGAATGGCCATGGCCATGGCTGTGGCTGGGGCCATGCTCCGCATGCCGCTTGTCTCTTCTCGAGGGCGGACTTGTGCTGTAATTCTGGGTATCGTCGATAGCTAGTTGCTGTCTCTGACCGGTGGTTTCACTGGAGGGACTGGAGAGACTGGTGTAGACGCGCGCATTTAGCTGCTCCTGGCTGTGCCGCACGGTGGCGCCTGCGAGCAGGCTCTCCACATGATCCTGGCAGTGCAGCCGATGGGCACACAGGAGGCAGACCACACAAACGGCCATTATGTGACGCGCCATCTTCTCGGCCGCTTATTCCCCTTCTGCTCTCTGGGCTCAAACAAACAAATGCTCAATATAGTTGTGGATGATTCTGATGCTGAAGCTGATTCGTTTTTCGGTTGTTTCGGTTTACTGGCCAGCAATCATTATATATATTCAGTCAGTCCATAAATCAGTCAATCAGTTCTGAGTTGGGATCTGCAATGGCACAGAGTGGGGAGGGATTAGTCAAAGAAAAACACAACAGAAAAACCAACACAAAAATCGAACTGTTTACATATGGATTCTATGGCTGGGCTGGGGATTCTACTCTAATCGTTAGCTCGTTATCCCATCCCACACTCATTAAGAGACCAGACCACTTACAATACACCCAAACCCATTCGTGATGCCCCATTTGGTGGCCCATTGCATAACCAAAATAGTCAGCCAACCAAAGCGGAAGTTCAAGTTCGTTTGGCAGCCACGAACGAGAGGCATGGATGTGGTTGTGGCTGTGGATCGACACCTCCAAATATGGGAAAAAGCTCGATAAAAACAGACAGCAGACAGCAGACCGCCCAAGCAATCAATTGGGTGTTTTCTGGTGGTGCTCAAAACATTGTCCATAAATGGGAATCATTGCAATGATAGGATAGGGCGGCAGCAGCACATCAATCATTGATCTTTAACTTTGAATATTGCATTATACTATGATCTTTCAGTTGGAAACACTTTGGCTGACAGGAAACCACATCAATCTGGATTATATCAAACGAAAACGATTATGGATTTTGTACCCAAAGATCTAGTTATATATCTTCTGGTTTGAAGCACTTTAAGAGCCAATCAAAACACTTCCATTGGGACATTTGTAACTCGCTTTGGTACTCTGTTACCTTCTCACTTGCAGAATATTTAACTTGGCTTTTTTCACACATTTGTTCAGTGCTCTTCAAGCCTCAACTTTAATTGTTTGAACATTTATTTGTGATAACAGCAGAGATGTCCCATCGTTTCTTTGATTGGAATTACATAAAGTACACTGCTCACTCCTCTATCCCCAGTCCTCACTCCTCACTTTTTATTATCAATTTCTTTATCAAGTGTGCTTCTGGTCTGGGGTCTGCTCGTTGCGCCGCGTACTGCAGACGTCACCGATGCCATGCGGTCGCCTCAATAAGCAGACCTCAAATGACGGGCACGCGCCAAAAGCGAGACTTTTCAAATTTTCCCCAAAACCAAAACCACTGAAAATTGCTTTATTAATGTAACAACTTGTTGTTGTTGTTGTTGCTGCTGCTGCTGTTATTAGACTTTTCATGCGGGGGCACTGGCAGACCTCGAGCAATTTTTTTGCAATTGCGCATTAATGCCACAAGCTCCCCGACAGTTCCTGCATTGCTATCCAATTTATTGATAAAACTTGGGCGAATATTTACGACACAAGGCAGGCGGAGGGGGGACTGGGCGTGGGGATGGGCTGGAGGTGTGGTAAACGGAAACACGTGGGTGGCCAGGTGGTAGGTGCCGGCTGCCTGCCTGCCCGACTATCGACTTAATAAAAAGGGAAAGCCAAGCCAAGCCAAACACACACACGTCACAGTTGTTGCATAAGGCACGCCAAGGTCGCACAGGAAGTGGGCGGCGAGGCCCTTGCATTGCACATTCGGCATTGACAAGGACACGCGCTGGCCCTGAAGTTTTCGCAGGATCAAGGCACTGGCGGAGGGGAAGTTCAAAAGGTTTCGAGTTCACTTAAAGAGCCAACCTGCGGCACTCACTTGTTGAGCAAACGAGTACTAAAGTCTGTTCAATTAAAGTTGATCAAATTTTGCGTCGATGCGAGGCCAAGTGTTCCTTGTTTTGTGTCTGTCCTTTGACTGGTCGTTATTTTGTGGATCTTTGTGGCCAATTAAATTCGTTTCAATGAAAATCAATCAATCAAAAGCGTATGCAAAACTCTTCCAAAATCTGCACCCCAGACTGACACCAAAATTGCGTTCGCAGCCCAAAAATCTGACCCCACAATTCCGCCGTCCCAATCAATCCCTGCAGTCAATCAATTGGTGCCCCGCCGCCATTGACTGATTTGTTGTGTTATTTGTGACTTTATTTCTTTCATTGTATGTATTTTGTTGTGTTTTTTTTTTTTTGCGTTATCTGTTTGTAATCAAGCCTCATTTGAATTCAGTTCGCGTGATTTTATTTTAAATAAAATCACTGAGAGAAAAACTGCAAATGGCTGGGACGCGCGCTTTTTATTTCTCACTCAATGTCTGATACAATTGTGGAGCGGGGAGGGTGGCATTTCTGTTTCATTCGTTTGTGCCAATAAATTCAGCAATTAAATTCACTTTCTTTCGGTGTCTGTCTGGCACGCATGCGCCCAAGCAGACAGCACACACACACACAGCTGATAGTACATACAATTAAGTGAAGAGATATTCTAATAGCTTCGAATACATACACATGCATAGGCATATGCCTATTATAGCACTCAATATTGAAGACACTGAACCCGATCCAAACCGAACTGCACCGAACCGAGCCGAACCGCCAACTGAGCAGCGCGCCTCACTTTCCGTGCGATTTATAAGCCCAGTTTCAATTGTGGCCATAAATGTGTTGCGGTGTGTAGTGTGGGGGGGGTGCCCTCCCCACACACACATTAAAGCATGCCCATGATCGGAGGGAGGCGTGCAATGCTAGATGGTTACGGACGGGGGGCGTGGCTGATTTCGGACCATGGCTAACGCGCAGCAAACACAAAAAAAAAAGAGAACATTCAGAGCCGATTGGATACCTCAAAATTCTCCAAGTTTGGACCAAGCTGTGGATGGGATTATTGCCCGCTGGAATTAATCTTAATTAGTTGATGGAAAATGTCGATATGTTAATGCTTTCATAAGTAAAAACAAAATCCGACACTTTTAAAGCCGTAGACTTAATTTAATCTATACTTTGTACTTAATATTGGGATTTGCTAGAGTGCTAAATGAACACATACACATTTATGTAATGAACAATAAAATACCCATCAAGGGTAAAATTTCTGACTCGTTTTTCAATTTCACTGAATTTTAGGTTTATTTTTTATAGCCAGGTCATTATTTTAATATAGAACTCGTAGAAAAGTCACATAAGTAAGTGCGAGAAATTATTCCAATATTCCTCCTTAAAATCGAGCTACAACCACTTGTAAATTTACGCAATTTCGATCAATTGTATGCCAGTCGTTTATGGAAAATATTGTACAGCGAAATAAATTCCTTCCCCTTGAAAGCCAGCTTAATCGAAAGTTAATCTGCACGACATCTTCACATCGAATATGTTTATTTAAAAGCTTCTCCTGTTTTAGTCCAAAAGTCATAAAACTTTCTGCTGTGTCCACAAAACAAAACCAGCACATGACATCTCCATTGAATAATTTGAAACTTCGCTAAAAAAGAACACCAAAGAACCCCTTCTGTACTCTGGAAACCATTGCCCTCTGTATGCCTTACTCAGCGAAATGGAACTTCGCATGATATCTCCATATTATAAGCTGAAATTCAATAGCAAAGTTGTATGTATATATGAAACCTGGGTGCGCACTCAGCATATTATACTTCGCTTGATATCTCCACATTATAAGTGGAAATTTATGTTCGTTATCCTCAATTTGGTTGGAATTTCTGGGAATCCATTACGGAGTCAGCGAAATCAAATTTCGCAAGATATCTCCATTGCAAAAGCTTAAAAACGAAGCATTCCTTAGGGTTCTTTGCACGCTGGAAGGTTTTTTGCCAAATCGAAAGATTTTAATTTCGCATGGTATCTCCCATTTCAGAATTATGTACAAAGGTTTGGCTAACTCGTCAAATTATAGTTGGTCTTAAATTCCCTTTTTAAAGCATAATTTTGTGGATTTGTGAAGCTTCTATTCAGTCTGGAAACTTTCCAACTTGTTGCTGACTCATGCGAATCGATTTTTCACAGCGATATCCGCCTTCAGAACTGAAATTTCACCCACACACACACACATACACAAACCAATTATAACAAATTCCGCAGCTGTTTTTGGCTTTCTGCAAGCCATGCGCTGACTCATCTAATTACATATTGCATGATATCTCCGATTTACACTTAGTTCTAACAATAGAATTTCACCATATACTATGTACATATCTACCTTTTGCAAACTGAAATTTCATTCGCTAAAACCCTCCACTGACATGTGTGTAGAACAAACCCTGACGTAATCCATCTGCCGGCAGATCTCGCAAGCTGAAATTTCACACAGACAACGCCACGCGGAGAGAGAGAGGCAGACAGAATGAAATAAACTTCGCCGCTACCTGCGAAAAACGTACACATTATATACACCTTTTATCTTCGGCTGTACCTTTGGCCAGCATATCTTTTTCGGAACATTCAAGAATTTCATATCGAGAACCCCACAGGTAAGCAGCAAACAAACACGCACACATGTGCGCGTACTGGTAACCTCTATTTACACAGAAATGTATGTATTATCTTTTCTTGCGGTACAAAAAACGAAAAATCATTGACCAAAAGCTCCTGGCTTTGGAGCTTTTTAACTGCCAGGCGAGGGTCATGATTTTATTTCGGAGTTCTGGGTATGTAATTAGAATAGCTTATCAAAGTGTGACTTTGCAGAGGTCGATCACGTCTAAATATATGTATAATGAGCCTCTGGATGGGAACGGAACGGAACGGATCTGGTTGGGACGAGGCTCTGGGTCTAACTCTGACCTTGCGCCGTTGCTCGTTGGCCGACTGCTAAACTACGCGAGTTGCGCATTTTAATATGCTACAGGTACAACCAGAGAGCCGGGTTGACACATAACTGATGTTGAAGGGCCCGCCAAATGTGATAAATAATTCATTGATATAGATACTATATACGATATTGTATGTATGTATCAAATCATATCATATCATATAGAATTGTTGAATAAACAGTAGACTATTGCACTGTTTGCTGGCGTTTTTGTTGTATTCATCGAGTGACGGTGGCGAGTCGTAAGGCGTTTTGATATTGTACCTCCATGAATAATTGATTTATTTCTCTTTGAACAATGAGAGTTTGCTACCACCTGGCCATAGAACACTCTGTGGGTGTGATAAGGAACCATCATCGGTGGACAGCAGCTATACATACTCCATCCCATAATGAATGAATCACACTGCACACCACCCACTACATAAGCCATCGACATGGCGTCCGCCAACACGTCTTAAAATAACAGACCGAAAACGTATGTGGAGCAAAACACATGTTGATAGTATATGTCGGTCATTGTCGATAAGCATTCTATCGCATATTTTACCAAAATCTTTTTTGCGTAATTAGGCTTTAATGATAGCAAGGAAAATGGAAATGAAAATGGCACATTTAAATATATATATCTAAAATATATACCAAAATAGCATAAAAACGTGCCGAATACATACTTATGTATGTATCACTCTCGCACTCAAGTATGATACATATGCATGTACATATGTTAGTGAGGAGCGGAGCGGGTGTCCAAATCTCAAGAAGAAGACTTAAAACTCGCACATGGAAGGCGGCAGCTAAAAATACACTATGAATGGGTGGGCAAGGAGGAGCGCAGATGAGGGGGCCCGTCGCATGCATTTCCAATGCACTGGGACACACTAAACTAAACAAAATAATCTTTAATAGGGAAAATATTGAGACACTTACACACGTTTATTTATTGAACTGTTTAACACATCACATACATATTTATCAATTCCAAGAGCTGCGGAGATGCGCGCAGCGGAGCAGTGATAGTGTGAAGGGCCGATGCTGCCCAATGATTAACTTCGATCCGATCCCACACTGCCGGGGACGGCGGGTTGACGGATGTAGTATAGTATACGTACTGGCGAGATAACGCCGAATCTCAATTACGTTGCAACAATCCCAGATTAACACAGAAAATCTACCAAAAGAGCCACTTTTTCAGCGGCGAGGAGGCGCGAGACCAGCGGTAAAAACTTAGCCCCGACCGACTTGCACAGAGACTAGACGCCACTCACACAGCCGCACACACACGTGCACAGTTACGCAAGGTGCTGGTTAACTGTAATCATCTTGAGAACTCGATTGATTTAAACATATTTAAACATATAACATTTTCACTTTTGCACGCACCGCCAACACAAAATCCGCAAAGTAAGTCAGTGTGACCGTGGATTTATGGATATATACCTTATCGTTTTCAGAATATACCGTAAATATATCGAAGAAAATGGGCCCAAGAGAAGCATTTCCCCGATTTTGATTTTCGGATTGGTAAAATACTAATTACGGTTGCCCTCAGCACTAATCATATAATTTTTTACCATAAATTGATTAATTTCCTAAAAGATTAGTTTATTTTAAGTACTCATTTCTATTTCATTTTTCATAAAATATGGTTTAAATGAATGTTCTTTTGATGGCAAAGTTTATACCTTACATGGTAACTACACGCTAACTACACAATTGCAACATACTAATTACATATTTATGTAAATTCCGACAGAGACACTAACGAAATAAATTATATTCCCCGATTTTTATACTCGATTTAATATTACTAGCTAGTTCAGCCCTCAATAAATTTTGTTCAGGATTGGCTAGTTTTCAGAACTCTTTTTCATAGGATTGTTTACATAATAAGGTTCAAACAAAAACGGCCAAAGCATACAACGTAAGTGTTTACGAAATGTGACGTCATTGTTGCTTGTCACCAAGTTTCTTCTATGCGTATGGGCTGTTGGATACCGTATTTCCTCGAATTGTTGTCATATTTGTTGTTCCAAGCTGCTTGGAAACATTAATATTGCATTTTTCTTAGATTGAGATGTGTTTTAACTATTAATTCATATGATTGGTGTTTTATAAATACATTTACCCCGGTTCTGATATCTATAATTGGAACCCGTGAGCTACAATTTCGCTGATATCTTTAAAAGAGAGACTGACTAGCTTATGCATTCCATTTATATTATATAATATCCATTTTCCCAAGGTATTCATTTCTCCATGTTGCTGAAATTTTTGAATTTTGAAAAACCAACACGATTTTCTCACGAAGAATAAACTGGCCAAGTGGCAAAATACCATTATATACCAGGAAGTTGTTGAAAAATACCAGTATATACCATGATAAAATAATATACTTTTTGCTCAAATTTGATATCGAATAATAGCCATCGATAATATTATCAGAAACAAAAACAAAACAAAAAAGAGATTAAATCTAAACGGGTAAAAATGAGCGAAACTGAGCATTTTACTACTGGTATGTGTGGAGGGCCAGCCTTTTTGAATATATTTTCACAATCCACACCCTTGCAGGCTCCACCAAGCCCATCTATCCCGACGATGGCGTACTGCGCTTGTACTCGATGCGCTTTTGTCCCTATGCACACCGGGTGCATCTCGTGCTGGATGCCAAGAACATACCATATCACAGCATCTATATTAATCTGCAAGCCAAGCCCGACTGGTTTGTCCAGATGAGCAGCACCGCCAAGGTGCCGGCACTGGAACTGGTCAAGGAGACGGGCAATCCTGTGCTGATTGAATCTCTGGTCATATGCGATTACCTGGATGAGGTGTATCCAGAAGTGTCGCTCTACCCGAAAAACCCGTTGAAGAAGGCCCAGGACAAGATACTCATTCAGCGTTTTGGCCAGTTCATCACAGCCATTTACAAGCTGTTGCTTGACGACAATCCCGATCTGGACCTGGCCGACCTAAACACCGGGTTGGACATTTACGAGAATGAGCTTAAGCAGCGTGGCAGTAGATTCTTTGGCGGCTCCAAGCCGGGCATGCTGGACTACATGATTTGGCCCTGGTGCGAGCGTTTTGCTTCCCTGAAACACGACGACGGCACCCAAGCTGAGTTGGATGCACAGCGCTTTGTGACACTAGTGAGTGAACTCCGGGGGGATACACCTAATTTGTCGATATAAAATGTATTTATTTTGCAGCTTAAGTGGCGCGACTTTATGCTGCAGGATAAGGCCGTGAAAAGTTTCTATCTGGATGGGGAGACTCATGCCAAATACATGAGCTCCCGTCGTGCTGGCAAAGCAGATTATAACATGCTCTAGTAGGTTTCTTAAACTCCATCCCAGAACATATCCACCTAAGATTTCCCTTTTTCTCTTTCTTAGCCATGCCGCCAAGCGTGCAAGACGGGAGTAAAACTTTATGCAAAAATTATTGTTTTTTTTTTTACTTTGCTGGAACGAAATCAGTGATAAAACAGATATTGTAAATAGTCTGGAAAATTGTATTAAAATATTAATTTTAAATCTTACTGTTATCGATAAGTATATATATCGGTTCCGCCACCGTATATAAGTGCGATAGAGCATTTACGTCGCAGCCGCAGCCACAAGAAGTCAGAATTTCGCGTTTAAAGAATTTGAAGTACTTTATTAAAAACTTAAACATGTCCATACCGCAAAAGCACTTTAAAAAAGGTTAGTTCAAGGTCATTTCGCACGCACTTGAGGCTGTGCGGAGCGCCAGTTTAGGAGTAAATGGATTTTGTTATCGTAGTTTTATCTGCACTGCAATAATATTAAGAGAGGCAGCAACAAAATGCACCGCTCTAGCAGATACAGATTAATTATAGACAGATATTTGCCGCATGACGTCAGTGCCAATACACTCCACATCATCAACAGGTACGCCCAAACCGGATATTCCAGAGGATGGCGTCCTGCGCTACTACACCATGCGCTTCTGCCCCTACTCGCAGCGCGCCCACCTGCTGCTGGCCGCCAAGAAGATCCCCCATCACACGGTGTACATCGATTTGAGCGAGAAGCCCGAGTGGTACACCGACTACAGTCCTCTGGGCAAGGTGCCAGCCATCCAGTTGCCCCAGCTGCCGGGCCAGCCGACGCTGGTGGAGTCTCTGGTGATTGCCGAGTACCTGGATGAGGAGTATCCAGGAGAGCGCTCCCTGTTTCCCAAGGATCCGCTGCAAAAGGCCCTGGACAGGATCCTCATTGAGCGACTGTCGCCCGCTGTCAGTGCCATCTATCCGGTGTTCTTCACCACAAACCCACCCGCGGATGCACTGACGAACTTTGAGACCGCTTTGGATGTGTTCGAGGCGGAGATCAGCAAGCGCGGAACACCCTACTTTGGCGGCGATCAAATTGGCATTGTGGATTACATGATCTGGCCGTGGTTCGAGCGGTTCCCCGCCCTCAAGTACACGCTGGCCGAGCCATACGAGCTGGACTCAAAGCGCTATCCGAATCTGTTGACTTGGCGCCTCCTGGTGTCTCAGGACGAGGCTGTCAAGGCGACTGCCCTGGATGCCAAAGTGCATGCCAAGTTTATGCGCACCCGCCACGAGGGCAAGACCAACTATGACTTGGCCTTCGAGCCCCTGTGAAGGAAGTTCCGACGGGCAGTAGCTTGTAAGAGCGAGATTAATATGCGAGTGGCTTCAAGTTGGATTCTGAATCATTAACATTAAATATACATACACACATACATATGTACGTGCATATGTACTCGCAAATACTCGTTTATCTTCGAGGGCATTCAACCGACCACTTGGGCCGTTATCATCCGACTTCCGCACGAACTAACCAAACTCTGAATATTCTTGCAGGCTCCAGCAAACCGCAGCTGCCCGACGATGGGGTGTTGCGTGTCTACTCGATGAGATTCTGCCCCTTCAGCCAGCGGGTTCACCTCATTCTCGATGCCAAGGCCATTCCCCATCACAAAATCTACATCGATTTGATTGACAAGCCTGAATGGTACAAGGACTACAGTCCCCTGGGCAAGGTGCCCGCCCTGCAGCTGCCGGCTGTCAAGGAGCAGCCCACACTCGTGGAATCGCTCATCATTGCCGAATATCTGGATGAACAGTATCCCGAGGTGCGGCTCTTTCCCACTGACCCGCTGCAAAAGGCACAGGACAAGATTCTGATTGAACGCTTTGCCCCGGTGGTCAGTGCCGTGTATCCAGTGCTCACCTGCAATCCCAATGCTCCGCAAAATGCCCTCACGAACTTTGAGACTGCTTTGGATGTGTTCGAGCAAGAGCTGGCGGAGAGAGCAGGTCCCTACTTTGCTGGACAGACAATTGGCATTGTGGACTACATGATCTGGCCCTGGTTCGAGCGCTTTCCCAGCCTAAAGCTGACCACGGAACAGAAGTATGAGCTGGATGGCCAGCGCTTTGGTCGCTTGGTAAGCTCTTCCCATCCAACTGAATGTGGGGCCCTTTCTAATGCTCTCATTGCAGCTCAAGTGGCGTGATCTGGTGGCTCAGGATGCGGCTGTTCGGAAGACCGCTCTGCCTGCCCAAATGCACGCAGAGTTTCAGGGCTCAAAGCGACTGGGCAAGCCGCAGTACGACGTAGCTTTCAAGGCTTAACGGGCCTCCTGCGTCTGTGCTTTATTCATTCCAAGCTAGAATCAAATATACTGCATTAAATTAGACCTCCTTGACCAGCAGATTGTAGTTGGGTTTGCCGGCGCTGCGTGTGCGCAGGAATTCCGCCTGCACTTCCGCCTCCATGTAGAAGGCCATCACAGCCATATCCCGCTTCATGCGCTCCACCCATTGCGACTGAATGGATTACAGATTAACCATTGATCAAGAAACAACCTCATCCAAAGGGCACTCACCAGCTGCGGGAAGCGCCGCTCATCGAAATTGTAGTCATCGCCACGCTGCAGCTTGAGCAACTCCAAGCGCTCGCACCACGGCCAAATCATGTAGTCCAGAATGCCCGTTTGTTCGCCACCAAAGAAGTCCGTGCAACGGCGGCTCAGCTCCCTCTCATAGGTGTCCAGGCCACACCAGAAGGGCTCCAGATCGCCGCCATCCGATGCCCGAAAGAAGGCGCCCAGGACCGTGTTGAAGCGCTCGATGAGCAGCCTCTCCTGTACCTTCTTCAGTGGGTCTCGCGGGTAGAGCGGCCGCAGCGGATACTGCTCGTCCAGGTACTCGCAGATGAGCAGCGATTCGGTCAGCACCGGTGGCCCCGGCTCGCGCACCAGCTCCAGGGCGGGCACCTTGCCCTGCGGATTCTTGTCGAGCAGCCAGTCTGGTTTCTCTGTGAGATTTATGTAAATGCTGTGGTAGGGTATCTGTTTGGCATCCAGCACCAAATGGACACGCTGCGCGAACGGACAGAAGCGCATGGAGTACAGCCGCAGTATCCCATCCTCGGGCACGTCCGGCGTGGGCGAGCCTACAATTGGGGATCGGATTCGGAGTCCTGCGTTGAGACTTGGAGGAACACGAACGGATCGAGCAGCTGTACCCACCTTTAGCCAAGTGTCTGCCGTTGCTCATGATGTCTGCTCTGCTCTGCTACGGCGATGCAAGTGATGCAAATCATCCACCGCGTCGACCAAATATATAAAGAGCAACAGCGACGCGTCCTTGGCTGGGCGGCTACCATTACCCACCCACCCGGCTGAACTTGGCGGCTGCGTCAACCTTTGCGGCTGACACACATAGCACACAGTGTACAGTGGAACCTCTCTGTTCTGTTCAAACTTTATTCATCTCTCGCAATCAGAAATCAGAAATTGCACACAAAACTAAAACTAAAAACTATAAAATCGAGCATTGAGCATCGAGCATTGAGATCTAGGCCAGCAGATCGTAGTTGGCTTTGCCCGCCTTGCGGCTCTTCCAGAACTCAATGTGCTGCTCGGGCGTGGCATAGAAGGACTTTACCACATCGTCCGCTTTGAGCAATTCAATCAGCTTGGTAATCCTGGCAAAGCGTTTCGCATCAAAGTTGTACTCGTCCTTCAGGTAGAGGCCAATCACAGCCAGACGCTCCAGCCAGGGCCAAATCATGTAGTCCACGTAGCCAGGCTTGCTGCCGCCGAAAAAGGGTGTGCCCCGCTTGGCCAGCTCCTGCTCGAAGATGTCCAGGGCCAGCCAGTAGTCATCGAGGCCGGTGTTCTGCGTGAGGATCTTCATGAAGGCGCCGGTGACGGCAGTGAAGCGCTCCACCAGGATCTTGTCCTGGGCCTTCTTCAGCGGATCCTTGGGCAGGAGCGGATTCTGCGGATACTTCTCATCCAGATACTCGGCAATGACCAGCGACTCGATGAGCGAGGGCTCTCCCTTCTCCGCCGCCAGCTGCAGCGCGGGCACCTTCAGCAGCGGACTCACATCCACCAGCCATTCGGGCTTCTCGGTCAGATTGATGTAGATGCTATGATGCGGCACCTTCTTGGCATTCAGCACAAGGTGCACGCGCTCTGCATACGGGCAGAAGCGCATCGAGAACACACGCAGTTGTCCATCGTCGGGCAGAACTGGTTTCGAGGAACCTAAAAATGCGCAAATCATTCAACCCATCAGTGGATCGTAATATCAATAAAGGTGGCGGCTAAACAGCAAGTCACAGAGTCGATAAGGATATGAATGAGAACGAACCACAGAATGAGAAACATTTTCTGTACCTACAAATCTTATCTATGACGGATATATGTTTGTATGTATGTAGTCTGTAGTGTTCCCCAATTATTTAGTGATTAAGTTCACTCTCAGTATTTGTGTATCTATGTATACTTTAGATTCTATAGAAATGTATTCTCCAGTTGTGGAAACCCTGTCAGACTTTATTCCTTTCTGTCCAAGTATTCGTAGCATTTTAGGCTGGAAGGTACATTGTGTAGTTAGATGCTAGATGGCCATTGGTATTTGCTACGATTTAGATGAACATAAGCCTGGTCTGGTCTGGTCTGGTAAGCCTGTCTCAGCACAGCCCACATGGAACAGGTTTCGTTTGGTTTTCCAGTTGTTTACCCCCAAAGATAACCCTGGAGTAAATACCGGCTTACTCTTTGCACAGCTATCGATCATGTAGCCATTATAGCCAGACAGAAATAGAAATATCAGCTATAGCATTCCCACTTGTTTTTCTATAACTTTCAAGACTGCCACCTCATTGTATGTATTCTCTTAATCATTGATTGGAGGCAGTCAGTCTCGTCGCTCGCAAAGAAGAGCAATTAGTGGAGAATTTAATTGTTTTGTTTTGTTTATATGTTATGGTGAAATAGGCTCAGCTTCTCTTCTCTCCTCTCTTACCTTTGGCGTAGTGTTTACCAGAACTCATTATGGTTTTGTTTTGAAGAGGGAAATAAATGGAAAAATTTCACTTAATATTTTATGTTGATAAAGGCAACCCAACCAATCCACCGGATTTGCTTGGACAACTGAAGTTTCTCTTTGCGGTCGCTCTGTATTTATAAAGCTTTGCGCTGCGATGAGTGTGAGCTTTTTTCCTGAACACGATGACTCTTACGAAATCCATGGTAGCCGTAGTTCTGGCTCTTTCGATACGTAGTACGTACGCATATGCAGAACCGATTTCTCATTGTCCTCGTTTATTATATTGCGATTAAAACGCTTTTGCTACATTTTGCTTTTGCTTCGTTCACATTATCATCAATGTTCATACATCTCTACTTATTTGATTAATAATCACGCCCGGCTTTTCAATATATATATATATATATATACTACACATACAATATACATATATTCATATTCATGTGTATATCTTTACAGTTTTACATAGATCGGGAGGGGGGAGAGAGTTTTCGAGTTTTGTTTTGGTTAAGTGAACTTTCCCAACTGGTACTACACACGGACACACATTTAGAGACATTTTGGGCTGGTATCTGCATCCTCATTTAAAATTGGAACTTATCCTATTTACACAAATTCACGAAAATTCCTGCCTGAAGTCATATAAAAAATATACAAAACATACAAACATACTCGTGTACATACATATTTAACAAATATTGCTGCTGCATCAAAAAATATTACTGTAGTTTAATCAGTTATCAGTGTGTGTGGTGTGTGTGTGTTACGAAAATAATACGAACAAATTAAAGAATAATTATTTATTCGGTTCGAGTCGTTTCGGTGTGTCCGAAGCCTGATTTGAAAGCCCTTGAACCGATTCACATTCAATTCTATTTTATTTCTATTGCTTTCTATTGGCGGGGATTTTGTGGAGTAAGAATTGTGGGATATAATCCAAAGGAATAAAATTCCTTTTCCCATGCACTCAACAGACAGACAAACAACTTTTCTGACTTTTCTTTCGAATCACATTGGAAGGGCTTACAACTTGTAAGTTAATTTGCTTTTAAAAAACATTCAAGTTTAAATTTAAATTTAAAAATTGTTCGATTGTTGAATCGTTTCTCATCGTTCTTATCGATTGCGCGTTGTTCTTACTTTACTGTGGGAATAAGTTTAGTTGCTTAAACTAAGTACAGTACACAAATACATACAATACACGCTAAAAAAAAGTTCTACTCATTTGAATTACAGTTACAGTTTTTAATATTCATTTTCGTTTTGCAATTGTTTTGATGTTTTTTGTTTGTTTTGTTTTTTTTTTTTTGTTTTGTTTTGCATCGTTGCCTGACGATTTCCGATTTTTAAGTTTCGTTAATAGTTTCGTTTGTTTTTTTTTGTTTTTGTATTTTGTTTGTTGCTCTATAAAATATGCAAACTTGTTGCATTTTGATCACGGTTCTTGCTGTTTCATTATACATATTTTATCCTTTTTGTTTTGATTACTGGAACGACTTGAATTTATCGAACAAAATGGTATTTTGATGAAGAAGGATTCAGGCCATATGCCTTCCATTCTATGGCGTTGGCGGGGGCCTTAGCCATGCGATGAGGACAGGCCAGTGGGTGAGGCCGTTACAGCTGTGGCTGCTGCCGCCACAACGTTGCTCCTTTTGTTCAGAATCAGAGGCTGGATTTGAGATTGGGTCGTTCGATTGGAGCTGGAATGGAACTTTGGCTGCATTTGGCTGGTGGACACTGTGGAAGAGCTGCTGCCACCGATGCTGCTGCTGCTACTGTTGGTGGTACTACTGTTGGGGATCTGCTGCTGCTGATGCTGCTGCTGCTGTTGGGTGTGCTGCTGCTGGCTGCAAGTGAACAGAGTTCATCATTTGCTCGAGCTTTTTTTTTTTTTGGGAAGGATGGGGCAGGGCTTTAGGACACACACCCCTTCTGCTCGCCGTCCTTCTTGCTGTTGAACATGGCCAGCTCGATTTCCGTGTGCTGGCTGTTCATATGACGCACCCACTCCGCAGGCGTTTCAAAGGATCTGCCGAGCAATGCAACAACATTAATTTACTATATATTTTAATGGCTGGATTTCGCTTACGTGGAGCACAAATCACAGAGCAGCGTGACATGATCATGGTCCATATTGTTCTCCTGTTGCTGCAAACGGAGAAATCAATGCTTAGGCAATGCTTCCACGAACTGCACGAACTGGACGAACCGCCCACGAGACTCACCGATACTCTGCGTCGCTTCTTTGGCACATAGGTCTTGAGGGCTCGCATCGCGAGATTTGTGTTGCTGGAAGTGGTCGATGCACTGCCGCTGGCACTGGCCGCCGCCATGAGGTGGTTGGTGGGGCCAGTTCCCGGCTCGTTGGCGTGTGTGCCCAGGTGACGGACCAGGGTCTTGGTGTCCTCAAATGACTTCTGGCATATCTCGCACACGAGCAGCTGCTTGAAGTTGTTGTAGTCGCGCAGCGTGTGCTCCTCGGACTCCTCGTGCGGCGTGGCCCGGTCGCGGTTCAGCTCCAGCTTAACGGCGCTCATCTTGAAGTCCAGCGGCTGCTTGGGCGACAGCTGCCCCCCCTCGTCGTGATTGTTGTTGCTGGCATTGGCCGCTGTTGGTGGGTTGTTGGACCAGTCGCTGGGCTCCTGCTTGATGCTGAGAAAGCTGTGCGGATGTGGCGGTGGCGGTGGTGTGGCAAAGTGCAGCGGTGCCTCGTAGTACTCGTGAGCTGTGGGAGTTGGAATGGAGCACAATCGAATTATTCTCAAAGCAGCTATGAGACCCGGCCGCATCCGGCACACTCACCTCGCTCGCAGGCACTCTCACGACGCAGCCGACGCTCGTACACCAGACCCACATCCTCGCGATCACAGAGCGCCTGCTCCTCGTACTCTGGCCGACGCAGCGTAGTCTCCGCCGGCTCGGTGCCAGTGCCCACGGTCAGGGGACAGCTGCTGCAGCCCACTTCTGTGCATATGGACATGGCTGGCGGTGGCGGAACTCCTCCAACGCCCACTCCTCCTCCGGCTACTGCTCCGGCGGTCGTCGATGATGGCGGCGGCGGCGGCTGTGGCTCCACTTGACTGCTGGTGGCTGCATAGCAGCACTTATCCTCGGGATCGATGGCCACCTCCTTGTTCACGGATATGCCCAGCTTGCTGCTGCTCGCCACGCTCAGCAGACCCGTGTGGGCGGCCATTTTTGGTGACTTGACAATCACGGGACTGTCCTTTGGCATTACGGAAGCGCCGAGGCCACGGAATTGCTGCTGCTGCTGATGGGGATGATGATGATTATGATGCTGATGCGGCCATCCCAGGAGGGTTGTGGCGTTCGTTGGCGGCGGTGGCAGGGTGGGGGATTTGATGGTATATCTGCCGGAGCCACTGCTGCTGCTGCTCGGCTTGCTGCTGTATAGGTCGCCCCCAGGCCCGCCCAGCTGTGTGGACATGGGCGGCGGTGGCAGCGTCGAACGCGAGCCATTCGACACATACATGGCGCTCGCCGACGACTCCCGCTGATGCAGATGTCCGCCATGCGGATGGTGGTGCGAGTGCGAGTGCGAGGACGTGACTGTGGTGCTGCTGTTGTTGGAAGCGCTGGAGCGGCAGAGGCCACGGATCTTGAGAATCTCGCCGCCCCGCAGCACCTCATTGAGGATGTCATTGGAGACGGTGGCCTCGCCGCTGTACATGTACTGCACCAGGATTTGTATGGCCCGATGGCTCAGATCGGGCGGAAGCACAACGTATATGACGCCGTTGGGCGAGGTAATCGGCGCCGTCTCGAACATCGTCGCAAAGAACTGGCTGCACGAGCTCAGTATAAACTTGTGCGCCGAGATGCCCACCGTCGGTATGTCCGAGTTGATGCTGCTGCTGGTGTACGAGCTGTACAGCACCACATCGGCAAACTTTTCATTCCTGCATCGAAAATCAGTAAATCGGTGAGTGTGTTTAATGGTAAACTAATTTAATTCAATTCAATTCACTCACTTGTACAGCGTGGCAATGGAAGTGTTCAAGTAGGACAGGTGCGAGTCCCACTTCAGGTGATAGTTTTCGGCGGCCATCTCGAGGCCGAAAGCGCCTCGCACGCACTGCTGACAACGACAATCAATACGGAGAAATCAATAAATTTCGGGAGACTGGGGTAAACAAAGTTTTCAAACATTCAATTCACCATACCACCAAATGTGGTGTGAAAGCAGCACATTAAACTATCGGTATATTTTGAAAATGAGAAGGTATATTTCGGTATATTTCTGAGGGTCAGGGGCGGTATATTTCATCCATAATTTAGCGGCCACACTGCTTATTTACAAATATACACAAAAATAAACAAAACAAACCACAAATCGCTTCCTTTTCTGGCGACGCGACAATGACCGACTTTGACTCTCGTCTAATTAGGTTAGTACGCGGCAACCCCAAGCTCTTCGAGCGTGAAATCCGCAGCACGCCATACGCATTGAAGAGAAAGGACAAAGAGGAGCTCTGGCGCACCATTGCGACATCCCTGCAAACGGATGGTAATTAGCCCCAATCCTGCCTATCTGGGCGTTCCCGAAAATCAATGCCATTCCCCTCTTGCCCTGTAGTCATAACATGCACAACCCGTTGGGAGCACCTCAAATCGAAACTGCACCAGGAATTGGCCAAAGAAGCCGAGGGTGTCGGCTCCACTTGGAGCCTGCTGCCCAAAATGCGATTCCTGAAGCCAGGTGGCGTGGCTGTCAGAAGTCCCCACCCATCGGATGCACTTATCGAGGAGGTGCACGACGAAGAGGATACGCTGCAAGAGGCAATGGACGAACAGTGCACGGGGGCCCTGGCAAGTGTTAGTGCCCAAATTCCCTCTTCCCCAGCCCGCGCTTTAACCCCAGCCGATACCATGAAACGCGTCGGAGTCCTGCTCGAGGGGTTGGGCGAGGAAGATTGCGTTAAGGCGGGAAAAAGAATCATTGCGTACTTGTGCAAATGCAATCTGCGTGCCTTGGAGTGCAAACCAATCGATGATTTAGTTATTTAGATGAGAAAAGGGAGCCATAAACGAACTGATTAGCTTTAGATTTTGTTTGTATTTAAGCTCTCTGCTGCTTCGGTGGGTGGGCCTGGGTGCTGAGTGTTGGGCACACAAAAATCGAATTCAACCACGCCAACAACTCCTACTATGACGCAGTTCGGTTTGTGGAACTGGTCAAAGAGTGCGCGCGCAAGCAATAACATGTCCACTAGCCCCATGTCTGGATCAGTCTGCGGTGGGTGGGGTGGTAGGAGTGGTTCGGAGGGGGTATGCGCGACGACGCCAAAACAAGCATTTAGTTTATTAATTTGATGACTCCGCCGAGCGCAGACCATGCCATATTAGCGAAAACCAAAACCAAAGCAAAGCCAACGAAGGCGCGTCGTCGTCGCTGTGCACCATCACCACCCTTAACTACTGTGTGTCCCCTACCCCCTCCCCAGCTAACGCACATCCGACAAAGCACACTACTACTACCACTACTCCTCTCCGCTATGGCCCAGGGCACCGACGCCGCCGCCGCCGCCACCTCCACCTCCTGCCAGCACATTCGGTGTTAACACCAAATTATCGATTGATTTCAGTCCAAAGCACAAACAAAAATCGATAAGCTGCCACTCAAAATCCAATCCAATCCACAATTGTACAGTTTCAATTCAATGTTTATTCACAGTCGTTGGCATTCGCGTGCCATTTGCTGTTGTTTTTGGCTTTAAGTTTAGTTTAAATATTGCAAATAAATGCAACTTTTAAAAATCGCGCCTAAAATGCTCTACTAATATTTTAACCAACAATTCACCTTGGGCTTTTTATTCTCTTATAGTTGTTGTTGCACTGCACTTGTAACGGTTAAATTGAACTTTATTTGTGTTGTGATTTTATATTATTAATTGTGCATTGAAAGCATTTGTTTAAACTACACACACAGAGGGCCGTGCGACGGTTGGACAGGGGGTAGAACTGCGCCGCGTCCAAAGCTTTCGCTTTGCCTGACAGCTTACGAATAAATGCAGCAAACGAATGTCGAATGTCCTGGTCCTGCTTGGTCCAAGTACACTGAATAGAAGGTAAGGCACAAATCCATATCGGAATGAGAGAGAGAGTAAGGGTGGGTCAGCGGGCTTTATCTTATGATGGATGTACCTTGTGCCTGGGCGCCCAGAGCACTACGGGCAGACAGAGAAATAGAGATACAGAGAGAGAGAGAGAGAACAGCGGAAACGAACTTACAGCCCTCTCTCACGTGCGCATTGTTATTGTTGTGGTTGTGGCTCGAAGTTACTCCGTTACATACAAATAACGGGAGCATCGGGCAACGCGCGTAAAATTGATTTCCCTGAGCATATTGATTTCTGTTGTCGCACCTTACTGCCCCTCCGCCACCACCTTCTCTGGCTCCACTGTCTCCTCCGGCGCAGTCTCCACCCCAATCTCCTGCACAATTGGGGTATCCTTTTCCTCCTTCTTGGTCATCGCCTCCTGCTCCAGCTGCATTTGTGTGGCCGTCGAGGTGTCCTGCTTGAACAGCTCGCGCAGCAGCATGGTGGCATAGGCAGCCGTGGGCAATGAGAACTCCAGCACGAGGGCCAGATACTTGGCCTCCTCCTCGGAGGGTTCAGCGGTGATGGGAATGCCCTTCATCAGCTCAAAGTCGGAGGCTATCAGTGTGTCCTCCGGCGTGTTGTAACGCCTGAAACTCCACTTCAAGTCGTCGGGCTGAATGATCATTTTGCGGTAGGCACCCCCCAGGGCGTACGTCTTCTCCTTGTGCTTGAGCAGCTCCGAGGAGAGGCCCACTTCGGCCATCATCTCCTCGTACCACGCTCCACACTCGTTGGCGGGATATGTAATGTCGTGGCCGGGCAGGGGCAGGACCACATCAGAGAGCTTGTACTTGCCGCTGGCAATGTCCTCCTCGCTCAGCGCTCGCACTTTGCGCTTGAACACCGACTCCTCCTCCAGCGCAACGGCATCGACATCTTCTTCGGCACCGTCTGGAAGATCTTCGTCAGTCTCAGCCGCTTCAGTCTCTACCGGCTCCACCTGGTTGTCCTCCTCCATTGGCTCCGACTGCTCCGCATACACCAAGTCGCCGGGGATCAGCTTGAGGCCGAACTCCTTGATCCTCCTCGAGGCGATGCGGTTGAAGATCAGGCTCTGATAGGCATGCGGATACAACATCAGCATGTTGCGCGGTATCTGCCGCAGAGCTGAGGAATAGTCGGTCTCCCCAAATCTGGCCAGGCCATCCAGCAGCTTCTTCTCGATGAACTTGTCGCCATAGAACTTTGCAGCCGCCGCCGCAGAGTCGCGTTTCTCCCACCATTCCGCTCGTATGGCACGCATAAACTCGATGTCCGTGTCTCGGGGCTTCAGGATCAGCTCGCAGGCCAACTTGTAGTCGCGCTTCAGCAGCGCCACGCCCACCTCGTAGGTTGGCACACTGGCACTATTGCCGAAACCGCTGCAGGCCGTAGTAGTTGATGAAGCCGCGCTCCTTGAGCGACTCCAGCGAAGCCTCGATATCGGCCTGCCGCTCCTTGGCTATGTGACGCAAGGCAATGCGGAAACGATTGCCCTGCAGATCGCCCAGCTTAAGGGTCGTGGATCTGAAGTTGAAGTTGCCGAAAAACACATTTCGTATGGCTCGTGCTGCATTGATTATGCTCTCGGGCGAACGGCGTTTGATGGAGAAGTTTTGCGTCGTCTTGGCGCGCTTATCTTTGGTTCCACAGTAGTTGACCTGCGAGGGTCGCAAGCTATGGGAGAAGTCAAGCAACTGAATTAGATATTTTATTATGGGGGGGCGTGGGCGTAGAAACCTACTTTAGGCGCGAGGCTAGGGTGGAGGCCACCTCACCGGTGTCTATATTCGTTTTGTGCACCAGGAAGGTGACATACTCGCCAGGAAAGTTCCACCGATTGTCACCTGTTGAAACGAGAACTCTGCCTCTGTTCATGAAGATTCTTGAGTAATTGCCTTCCACTTACCGCGTCCATGCTTTGGTCTCATTATGCGTATGGTTTTCTTTTCCTCCACTGGGATGGCTGCTGGTTCCTCCGCTGGCACCTGTTGCTCCTCCTGCGGCTTCTCCTTAGCCTGCGGCTGGCCCAATGTGGTGGAGACGAGCTTGCCCGTGTACAACTGCTTTACCAGCTGATGTATTTTCGTGCGCTTGTCCTTGTCCAAGCTGCTCACATCGATCTCTACTTTCTGCTCAGTCTTTGGATCAAATTTGGCCTGCGCCAAGCTGGCTATATCCTTCCAGACTTCTGGGCCAATCACCTCCTCCAGCTCCTTGCGCCACTCAGCCAACTTTTCTGGATCCACAGCTGCAATATGTAAAAACAAAAAAAAAATATATATATATATCTATGAATATTTGCATGGCACTGCCAATATACGCACCCTCAACGACTGCCTTTGGCACGGTAGAATCATTCAGTTCCAGCACGTGTCCCTCGCTATCAATTTCGTTGACATGGAAATCGGAGAAGCGCGATTTTAAAATGCCCGTAAATCCGGGAGCATCTGCATTGGTGAATTCCGTGATGCCCACCTGGTTCTCGAGCAGTGTGGACTTTTGCTGTGGCGCTGATCTGGAAACGAATAGAAGCCGGTTATGCCGCACCACACGCACCACAAATCTATTAGTTTTCCCACCTGTTGCGTGGGTTTCCATTGTGCTGCGAGCGCTCCTTCTTCTGACCACGCCAATTACTTTTATTATAGGGCTTAGAATGATGGTTTCTGCGTCCCCTGCCACGATCTTTGCCCATTTTGCAGTCAAAAGTCAATATTTCGCTCACGATTTTAAAAGCAGCAACCACACACGTTGTTAACAGTGTTACCGTGATAAAACATCTACATAAATATACCGAGGAAGAAACCAAAAACGGTATTTAAATACCAACTGGTCGACATGCTTATCGCACTCTTGTGCAATCGTTCGAGTGACATCACTAGGAAACGAAAATACGTAACAAAGGCATGCCATATATATTTTTGAGATTTGTTTAATTTGGTTTGTTAAAAGGATTAACAGAGACTACAATTACGGAGCGACCGATAAGCGATTAGCAAAATGTTGCCCCACCTGAGCACCGAGGAAATCCTGCCGTCCGCAACGCGCAAAGTGTATATTAATCCCAATTTTCAGATGGCTCTGCAAGGCCGAATTGCTCATCCGTTTCAGCCCCTGCAACAGCAACAGTCGCAGCCACCGCCACCGCTACCGCCTGCCATCCATATAAACCCGCACTTCCTGCAACGCCAGCAGGCCATGTACGAGGAGTATCGCCGTCAGGAGCGGATCCAGGAGATGCAGCAACAGGTCTGCGTTCCGTTCTACCAAGAAAGGGTGGTGGCCGCCGCCGAGGTGACGCCACATATTCCCGCCAGCACGACGCAGGCAAAGATCATAAGTAAGGCCAGCACTTGCCTAGTGCGGAAGGCGCCCGTTAAGACTGCCCCGCTGCGTGTTCCCTCACCCGTTGTTGTTGTTGTGCCCCAGCCGCCTCTGGTCAGCATATCCAAACGGAAAATCGTGCGCCAGCCAGCTGTGCAGCCAACGCCCACAGCCACGGCTCCAGCTCCTGCAAAGCGCACAAAATACAAGCTGGTACGTGCCATTTCCCTAACGTTTACGCCCCTGGTTAAGAAGCGACGCACCCTGGGGGAATTTGTGGGCCAGTACGCCCTGCAGCGTACCAACGAGGCGGAGACAGCGAAAAAGCCGAGGTTAGACCCAATGTTTAGTCGTCTCTGCCACAGTACACATGCCGATCTATTCCTCGTCTATTAGCTCAAAGCCGCAAGTGGTTAAGGCCAGCGTCAACAAGTCCCTGAGCATGGTCAGCATACATGGAGTGATGTACAAGAAGATATCGAAGAACAAGCTCACCAAACTGGATGCCCGAACAGGAGCCGTTGCCAAATGTACGACACCCAGGACCGTCAAGCGAACATTGTCCGGCCGCACTCTGCTTGTCAGCGGCAACAAGTTTATCATCGATCCCTCGGGCTGCCGTCTAACCAGAGTACCAGCTGCCACCGAGGCAGCGTCGTCATCGGCAACAGCTGCCCAGCTAAATGGAAATAGGACCACGCTCCGTCGCATCGATATCGGTGGCCTGACCTATGTGGCCTCGGCCAAGACCAAGAACGTGTTCATACGCACCACGAATCATGTGTCGCGCGCCCACTTGATTACCGCCAGGCACCGCAGTCTGACGCTGCTCAACAAGTCGCTGGTGAAGACAAATGTGCCGTGTGCCATTTACCAGAAGCTCGGTAAATGCGCGGCGCACAGTCGCGGAAAGTGCCGAAAATTGCACGACAAGCGACAGGTCACCATCTGTCCAAGGTTGGTGCCACAGCCGTGCGAGGAGCGACTCTCCGATGGTGTTCCACGTGGGGGCTTTCAGCGGTAACTTTCTTTACATAACTTTGCTTAACCATTTTCAGCTTTCTGCGCGGCGAATGCACCAAATCCGACTGCCTGCTGTCGCACAATGTTACGCTGGAGAAGATGCCCGTCTGCCGCTACTATCTGCGAGGCGTCTGTGTGCGCGAGGACTGCCCCTATCTGCACAAGAAGCTCAGCCGCAATACCGAGATCTGTATTGACTTTGTGCGTGGCTATTGCTCGCTTGCTGCCGAGGTAAGTTGCCTTGCTCCAACGGCCAATCATCCTATTAACTCATTTGCTTCTTCAAGTGCAACAAGCGTCACGAGTTTGCCTGTCCCGAGCTGGAGCGCAAGGGCACCTGCGAGTTGGCCAAGTGCCGCTTCTGCAAGCAAACCTCAAAGCGGCTGATAAAGCCCAAGCCCAGGACGAAGAGAAAATCTGTCAGCATTCAGGAGACTCCACAGACGACTGCTACCCAAGACGACCCAAGCACGGAGCAGCCCAGTAGTTCTCGTTACTTTAGGTGCGAAGGCGAGCAGACCACGACCCAGGACGAGTCCTCTGCCGTTGACCAGCCAAATGGCGATAGCATAGAAGATCTGCCCGTGGAGGAGGAGAAGACGTATGCGGATACGGATGTGGAACCAGTTAGCTTCCGTCGACGACCAAAGTTAGGGGCACTGCCTGCCTTCATACCGCTAGGTGATGGGGAATGATAAGTGCAATGTATATATGTGACGATTCTTGGACCCAACGTTTCAGGTACAAATCAATTTGGTTAAGTATGGTTCTATAGTTTATTCTAGGTCCTCATTTTTATAGTTTATTCAATTTGATTATTACGAAATAAAGAAATATATATTTGCTTAAAAATAATTGAAGGCAGTCTCTGCTTTTTGGTTAGGCATGGGTAGTGGGTGGAGTGATCTGTACTACTGGTTAACAGAAACTAAATAAACCTTAATCGGTTTTTTTTGTTATTGATTTGAAATTAAATGCCTCGATTTTATCATTCGGTTTAGTATTAGTAATAAAAATACTAGTAGCCGGTAAACATTGCTTATAAAATATAATTTAAATAAAAATTCAATAATTTCGCTACATGGCATTCGAATAAAAAACAGTAACTCCTATCGATTTCCCATTTAATTTAAGCCAGCATGGTATACCTACATTAGGTAGGGAATTTAAGTCACTCTTAACCTACCTAATTTGGTTATACCATGCTGGCTTAAAGTAACCTGCAAAATCCCACTCAAATCCCGCTTGGCTGGAAAAAACTCAAAAATTACGGTACCGAAAGGTTGTGCGCACGCGTGAAGTGAATCAAACGCGGTATCTCGGTTTCGAAAAAACAACTTACAGTCCAGTGTCTGCTGCTGCAATTGTGGCAAATTTGTAAAGTGAGTTTGAAAAGAAAGAAATGCGCAACAAAAGCTGGCAAGATTTCGGCAACGGCCTTTGAACTCCGCAAGGTAGCTTTGACATCTGTTGGCGTTTTCGGAATTTATGCCCTGTGTATCCCTCTGTGTTGCTCCCTTTTCTTCTTTGGTTCGTTATCGAGGCCATTTACTTTTCCACATTTTCGCCAAACAACATTGGACTTCGATTTCAATGGCCAAGACGGACGCACTGGTTGTAGTTGTCGTAATTTTCCCCCAAAACGTTCTCGCTTTGGTGCATTCCACAGTAAATGCTACACCAAAAACAAAAGCAACAACAAGAAGTTGTAGAAAACAACAACGAGAAAACCAAAGGAAGGCAATCCAAAGATTGGCCGCTTCCAGCAAAAAGATGAAATAAAGTTGCTTGACTTGTTTGACCCGCGCATGTGTGTGTGTGTGTGTGTGGTTTTGTCTCAGGTGTGTGTGTGCGACTCTGGCCATGCCTGCTTCTTCTTCTGCTTCATCTGTTGCCTCTTGTTGTTGGTTGGCCGCAGAAGCAGCAGCAGCCCGTATTCTAAATAAATTCCCAAACTGAATGACACATAAAAGCCATAAAAATGAATTTTTAATTTATGCATAACTTTAATAACTTTATGCAACGCAAAAAACTGCAAATGGATTACGGCAACAAATATTTTCGTGCGTTAATGTGTGTGTGTGTGTGCGTGCGTGATAGAGTGTGAAAGAGAGTGAGTGAAAAGTGCAAAGTGAGGGCCGCATTCGTGGCTGGTTAGGGAAAAGGAATTACAGTTAATCGGGATCGGGATGATTAATTCAGGAATTTGAAAAGTCTACAGTGCATAGAACACTCTAAATACATATGTAAGTGTGTACATACCTATGCATCTATACCGCAAAGGAAGAAAGAAGAGAAACAGCATCTTTTCTAAATTATTTCGCTCTCTCGTTCTCCCTCGCGCTCTTCACTCTCGTTGACACTCATTTTCTTTCCGCATAATTTCACCAATTAAATTAATTTAAAAATAATTCTTCAGTCTGTGATAAAACAAAACGAGAAACAAGAAGAGCAGTAGGAGAAAAGAAGCCAGCAAAAACAACGGAAAAAAAGGAGAAAATCAGAGAACCAGCAGCATTAACAGATAAAACAACAACAACAACAGTAGAGAGAGAGAGAGAGAAAGAGAAGAACAAGGTGAACTTTCCAGTCTGCAGGCGGCATTCCATCGATGGTGAGTAGTTGTAGTTGTAGTCGTAAGGTGGGTGAAGTGAACCCAAAAAAGTTCCCAAACCAAAAGTCTTGACCAAAAATGCTTAAGCAAGAAATTTATGTGACAAGGGAAAATTAAAAATTCAAATCCCATGGAGCTCACTACCCCCCTCTGTTCTCACTGTCCGTGCAGGTCAATAAAAATAATTATATTAGATTTGATTTTCATTTAATAATTTGCATAATTTGACCCTAAATGGGGCCCCAGACCACACTGCGGTGGGTCGTATGCTCGCTCGCTCGCTCTCCATAGAACGGTAACCGGCTAACGGTAGTTGCTGCAGTATGGCTGCCACTTTCTAGAGCTCCTTTTGGCCCGACTCGGACTCGGAGTCGGAGTCAGAGTCGGTCTCGCTGCGCTTTAGTCTAATGATGTCAATTACATCGTGCCACTCGCAGCAGCATTGCGGACAACAAATGCATGCCACGCTTATAAGGCAGCAACAATGCGGCCTGCCACAACAGCTACAGAAGCAGCAGCAGCAGCAGCAGAGCAACAACAACAAGTGCCTGCCTGGCCTCCAACTCTGGCTTCATTAAAATTGCTTTTCGTTTTGTCTACATCCATGTCCAGGTCTCTCTCCTTCGCTCGCCGAACCGTTCGTTCGCCTTGTTTCCTTTTTCCATTCCATGCTGTTTTCATGTTCGTGGCTACTGGGAAATAGTTTAATGTTTTTCCCAACCACCAGCAACAGCAGCAGCACCAGCAAACAATTTTAATGAGTTTTCACGAAATTGTACAAGCTGCCAGTTTAGGCCATAAAAACAAAAACAAAAACAACAAAAAACCGAAACACCTCATATAAAACGCAACACATTTCGTATTTGTGTGATTAATTTTGTTGCCGATTTGTTAGTTAACAAGTCGCAAAAGTGTTGGGGGGCAGCAACTGAAGGAAAACCTTGGGAAAAATCAACAGAGCAGCAGCAGCAGCTTGTCTATGGAAAATGTAGAGACGGAAGTATTTAAAGCAGTAACGAAGCTTAGTTTGGGTTGCAATAAATGGTCTCTAAATCCATTGATTTCCCCATGGACTTTCCTCAACTTTATAGACAAAATAAAGCTCATTTTCCGTGACATATATCTGAGAACTTAAACACCCTTTATATGTACATCGCATCTGCTCCCCACTGGAATGAACTTCAGGCTTACAGTTTAAAAAGCATCAAATTTATGACTCAATTGTTGTACTCCAAAAATTTGCTTTTTCGGCCCAAGAGGAAAGACGCCAAAAAAAATCGGTACCAAAATCGCTGTTGTCACGCCCACGTCGTTGCATGGCCAGGGGTTATGGTGGTAGAAATAAAATCAGAACGTGAAGTTGAGCAGGAGCAGGAGGGGGGAGAGTAGGGATGAGGATGAGGCACTCTTTACGCCCAATTTGTCACACATTTCAACAGGTTACGAGATGGAGAGGGAGATGGAAAAGTAGGCGGAGGCGCATTATCAAAACCCGAACGAGGAAGACGTTGACGATGACGATGACGAGGAACGAAGTTTCTGTATGGATGCCCACATGCTCGTACTGAGGGTAGAGCAGAGGGTTCCCGAGTCTGGACATGTCCATGTCCGCATGTCTGTGGCTGGGTAGGCGTTTGTGGTGTGTGGAATTTTCGGGCATACCTGGCGGGCCTTATAAAGCGTGAGGAATTTCTTCTGCCTCCGCCCCTCATGCTTGGTGCCTGTCGCCTGGGACTGTGGCTCTGTGGCTCTTTGGCTCTGTGGCCTGTTGTCCTTTCTAAGTGAAAAATTATGCAAAAGTGTTTCATTTTAATAGCGGAAATCATTTATAGAAGTTGTAATAAAGAACCAGCAGCGTGTACACCTCGTCCCTGGATGGGTCCCCATGGATGCTCATGTTTTCCTTTTTTTTTCTCTTTTTTTTGTTGGTTGATGTTGCACGTCCTCCCTCCTGCATTGTGTTGTTGTTGCCGTTGCTGGTGGTGCCCAGGGCTGGGTTTTGTGCTCGTTAAACGACCGCCAACGTAGCCCCCAAATGCAACAATGTTGCAACACTTTGTTATTGTGACAGTGGAGCAGTGGAGTGGAGTGGAATGGAGTGTCGAGTGGGATGGGATGGCCACAGAAGGGGCACCATGGGGGTACTGTGGCCATTCAAAAGGAGTCTAACTTTAAGGCAACACTTTAGTTAACGCTAATGACCTGACAAAAGGAATTCAAAGTGGTTCTCTCGTTCATGTTTTGGCTTGCTTGGTATTGTCCCCCTGCTGTCGCTGCACTAGTTGACTTTTCCACATAATACACAGAAATAATATGCACTGAGAGACAAGGATCGGGCAAGGAATTCAATGTATCGAAAATATGTTCAACGCTGAAACGCTGAAAAAACCCAGCAAAATATACAAACGAAATTATTTAGAAATTGTTTCCTATGGAAATATAAAAGACTTGGGACACGAACTTTCTAATTTACAAATAAAACAAACAAAAAAGACATTCGATAATCTTTGAACTAATGTGGTATAAAATAGCCCAACCATTACCGCGATATGACTTGATTTCTAAGAAAATTCCAAAGAAATACAAAAGACTTGGGACACGAACTTGCAAAAAGTACAAACAAAAAACGCGTAATCTATGATTTGGTATATGTAACACAACCAAAACATTTCCCATATGACTTCATTCCATAGCGAAAATCAGTGCAAAACTGCCCATGGAAAGGAACAAAAAAAAAACTCAATAATATGGGGAAAAGAGCAGCTCATCTTTTGCCTTCTGTCATTGCCGCGGCTGCTGTGCTCACACACAGAAAGCCAGACGAGACAGACGGACATAAAAGAGCTGCCATAAAAACGACGGCGTGCAAGTACAATTATAAAACCATCAAGGCATCTAAATTAGCTCATTTGGATCCATGAAACCTGGCTGGCATAATCGTTAAAAGCCAAACAGCAGCAGCGGGCAGGCAGGCAGGCAGCAGCAACAATAAGCAGACGCAGACGCAGAAACTAATAACACGAGTAATAGTGCAAAAAGTGCAAAAGAAAGAAAGAAAACATAACCAATAAAAGTAATAAAAGCAAACTGTTAAAAATGCCGCCACACAGGCGGCAAGGCAATTGATAAGCGTTTTATGACAGCGATACAGAGAGACAGGGAGAGAGAGCGAAAGGCAGAGAGCGAGGTAGCGAGCCAGGTGGAATGCATTACGGTTTATGCATTTTTTTTTAATGCTCATTGATTTGAAAATGGCCCCGCCACTGAGTGCATCGAAACGGATCATAAAAATATCACAGAAATGATCATAAATGCCGACAACAAATTGCCATTTGGTATGTCCAATGCGCGTTTCCAATGTTTCTTCCACTCAATAAAATTGTAAAACGGATCAAATGCCAATCGGCAAGCAGTGCAAAACGGTGAATACGACCAAGTGCAGGAGGCTCCACATTGCTCTACGAAGAACAGTTAGGAACAGCATTAGCAGCAGCATATTTACTGTTGTGTGGTTTGCTTATTGGAATTCCAAGCGCCTACGAAACATTTCACCCGAATCGGGAGTAGGGGGAGTGAGCTCTTGTAACCTCACGCATTTATGTAGATTTGGCGTAGCACCCTTTGGACTCGTCCACTATTGATACCTTTTATTGTATTGGCTCGCTCATTAGCATTCCATTGCTGTTCTGTTTGTGTGCAACCAATGGAACTTTATTGGAATCATTTGAAACATTTGAGGAGAGAGTCCATGGACCAAGGGGTTTTGCGGTTAGCCCCGCCTGTCACTCAAGTCTTTTGTCATTGCGCGGCATAACATTTCAATTAAGGCCTCCAGCTCGCGTACATACATACATACACACATATGGCTTCTAGCCGCAGCCAAGACCCCCTTGGAAAGCCACACAAAAGCCATTTCTATGTACAGAACAAGAAGAGGAACAACAAGCGTTTGGCTTGGGTCGGTTTGGCTCTCAGATGCTACCAATTTCCGCTATAAGCCGAGATTTAATTGATTTGGCCAATTCGGGTTTTTTAATTACGATTTGTTGCTGGTTGCCTGCTGCCTGCTGCCTGTTAATGTTTTCTGATGCGAACTTTCTCTAAGAAGAGTTTGGCAGCTACCGCAAACTCAATTAAATGATAACAAGTCCATCTGGGCGGCAGTTGGGGCGTGGCCGGTGCGTCCCATGGGCGCCCAACGATGGCGATGATAGCCAGGCGCCGCTGGCAAGTGAATGGCGCAATCAGAATCTGTTCGCGCAAAACAGAATTCCCACTGAGCTCAGGCCACTGTGCGAAAAGTGCTACGCGGTGACAGGACAGGACAGGGCAGGGCAGGGCAGGGCAGGGCAGTGGGGGGAGAGCGACGAGAGATGTCTGCGGGCTCCACAAATTTATGGCCACATTCAATTGTCAAGTTTATGTGACTGCGACTGAGGATCGGGCCAATATTTGCATAAGAGGCGTCGTTGTCGGCGTTCGTCCCTTCACTGCAAAAAAACGAAACCAAAAACAAATTTGAAACGTCTGAGTTTTGTTTTTAGATCTTTTAACGAAAAAAAATTTGCTTTCTTAATTCCGACTATTTCTAAGATTAATTTTTTTATTTATGAATACTATATGTTTATATGTGTCGTAATATGCCGAACTTGTAATATATACGATTTGGAATTCCGTGCTCTCTTGGAACTATTTTAGCTGTGATTTTTTTTCTCAGTGTTGTTTTTCCCTAGAATTCGTTTGGCATTTGAAAGCCCTCATTGTCAGTCGTCTTTGGGGGCTGGGAGCTTTTGTTTTTGCTTTTACATTCCCGCCATCATTCTCTCTTCCACCGCACTCTCCCTCTCGCCCTGTCCCGGCTGTGTCTATACATAAACATAATCGCTCTCTCTCTCCTCTGCTCACTTGTTTTCTTTTGTTGCAGAACGAAGGCGCTTTTTGATGGTATGATTCTTCTTCTTGTGGCATACAAATGACGAATTATGAGAATCTTATAAATTTGCCATTAAATTTTAATGCAAATAATCATCATGCCAATAGCAACAACAGTGAGAACAATGCCAAAATTGCCGTCGCTGGCGAGCAGCTTTTAAATAAGATGTCGCAGCGGGATTTCTCCGAGGTAAGTGCAAAAGGGTATTCAAATATACAAACAAACATACATACATACAGCATTATGATGTGATAGAAACCGTACGCACTGCATATAGTACTGGTATACCTTTCTCTCTCTGCCAGTCGACACGCACAAACATGTTTCGCCATGTACATAATTCCAGTTTGCAGTTCAAAAACCATGACAATTATTTATGGCCTTCAAATATATGTGTATAGAACTTAATCAGGCATTACGACGACGCCGCTCTCCAAATTTAAACTCAAGAAGCAGAAAAGATGGCAAGGAAAATAAATCCCACAACAACAAAACAGGAAAGCAGAAACAATCAGGCAATAATCAAAATGATGGCAAAATGATTTCAATGCTGATTAACTCAACAGCGGCAGAACTACAAAAGGGTTTAGCCACAAACAACAACAACGAAAACAAGCAGCCCAGCCCCAAATTAAACAAAAGCCGAGCAAAGCAGTGCAGTGAAAGGGAAGGGATGGCAAGGGAACTGAAGGAGTAATAATCACAAGCGGAAGAGCTTTAGATACCCTTGCAGATTGCACATGAGGCATATTGAGTTGTCCAATTTGAATATAGATATTTTTACTGAGCCATGTTGGAAATCCATTAAGTTGGAATTTGAATTTTGTTGCCAAAAATTTGTTTGTATATTTTCACTGTATTAATTTCGTAATACCATTGTACCTTTTTTGAGGGTATAAGGCATGCCGAAACTCCAAACATTTTTGGACTTGCACTAACCTCCAGTGGCAGTGGCCAGTCTCAGTGCCAGTCCCAGTCCCAGTCCTGACCCTGACTCTGGCACTGGGTTCCTGGCCCTTTCATCATATTCCGCGCTGTCATGTCAGGCACAAGAACAGAAACAAAACAAAAACCCAACCAACAAGAACAAGAAGAAGAGGCTGAACAGACGACAACGTCAACGATGTTGGATAAGTTTCAGGCGCATGTCTCAAAGACAGATCCCTGGAACCCTCCTGCCCCTGCTCCCCGGCTGAATGACTGTCTTGACTGGCTGCTGTCCATGTCTGCGTCCGCATTTCGACTGGAGTGTCCCTTTGGCAGCTAGACGGACGATAGGAAATGCTTAAACAGAAACCTCAGCGGGAAGCAGCGGGCAGGCGTAGCAGAAGCGTAGCAAAAGGGGGCCACTTAATTCGATTAAAGCGCACGTGTAAAGGTCACAACTCTCAGAAGCGGATTAAACGGGCTAAAAGTGGCCTAAATATGCGACTTAATTTTATGCATCTTTTCTAGGGATTAGTCACCCCCCGTGGTCTACGCTCATGCACTGAAACTCTCAACGAGAATCAGCTAAGGAAACAAAACTTAATTGTCAGACAAAAAAAAATCGCTCTCTTTTTGAAGAGTTTACTCAGAATCAAGGTCACCTTGCTCTCATTTACCTACGCTCTTTCTTATTCCAACGGGAATTGACTGCTTTCCTAAACACAGCTGAAGAGAGGAGAGAGAGGAACAGAAGGCGGCCCTGAGAGGAAGAGCCCGCAGCTAATTATTTTATTACGCGTTAAATTGCAACAAAATTCTTAAGTTGAGCGCAAAACATGCCAATGTGCGCCACAAGCAATCGTGAAATTGTTCGCATTCCAATGCGGCGAACTTTATCGATGGTCCCGGCGTCCAGTACCAGTACCAGTCCCAGTCCCAGTCAGTCCCCAGTGCCCAGCCTCGGGGGCCTCACACTCGCACACACACAGACACACATAGACATAGAGAGAGAGAGAGACAAACACAGAGCGGAGGAGATGAGATGGACTTCCATTTGGTTCCAGGCAACAACCACTCGAAGCGAGGCGAAACCCAACTGCTGCCCGAATGCATCTATGGGTGCCACTTTTTTGTGGCTGTCTTTCTTTTTCTTTTTATTTTATTTCTTTTTTTTTTTTTGTCTTTTGCTTTTGCCTGTTGGGCGGACAACTGCCAACCGACAAACAGCCGACCAGTTCTCAAATCGCAGGTTTTTCTCTTACATTCCTGAATACCTCTTTGGACTCACTTCCCATTGCTCCTCTCCCGCTCTCTCTCTCGCTGTCTGTGGCTGCCTGCCTCCTCTTTTTCTCCCTTTCTCATTGCATAAAATTCTTGTCCGGCTTTGACTATTTTCTAAACTGCTGTTGGATGCTGCGCTGCTGCTGCTGCGGCTGCTGCTGCCGTGGATGCTGCTTCCAATTTAGCTGGAATTGTTGAAGCGAGATAGCAAGCGTATCATTTTACATGACTTCTCTATGTGCCATTTGGGCGCCAATTCCTAAATTGACATGCAGCATGGCGAAGCGAAAGGGCAACAAAATCGAGAAAGAAACGAAGGATAAGCCGAAGCTGCAGATGCACTTTTTGGACAATGTTTGTACTATTTACAGATTAATTACAGATATGTGTATCGATCCACAACTTGTGAAATCTGATGGGACCTTCTTCTTCTGCATACGGTTGGGGGCAGCTAAATGTACATCAGAGTTATGTTTGCCAAGCTACAATGCTCCTCCTTGAAGGGTATACAAACGGGATACATTTTGTTGGCTTAGCTCCACACGGAATTTCAAAGAATAGAAAGGAAACTTTGGGATTTTGGAAAGCTTTTCACAGCCGCTGCACTAGAAACAGTAAACTGCAGATTAAGAGAGACAAAAGGAACGAGAAGAGAGAAGAGGAGAGGAGACCATGTCATGTCCAGACAGTCGGAACTGATTCCCACAGTTTGAAGGGAGTTTATCCCCCAAACCAAAGCTTATCCGGTCGCTGCCTTGGCTGATCGCATTTTGTGTACCTTTCCTTCTACATTCTTCTCGGATCTGACTGCTATTAATATTATTATTATTATTTTAGTCGGTAAAGGATAACATCTGCTAATACTCTAGAGTCTAGAGGGGCTGCGGCGGTGCTCTCTTCCGCCGTTTCGAGGGCATGTTCTGTGCGTGTTTATTTGACTTTGACTTTGACCAGGACAATCTTCTCTGTGAGATCTCTGCTGAGCCGCCTAGCACCGCCAACGCTGACGCGGGCAAGAAGGAGAGTTTTGGGGTTCTCTTGTGTGGTAACGCCCTCTTCATTTGTGGCTTATCGCTGGAGCTGGAGTCTGAGCTGAAGTCTTGGCCGGGCTCTCTTATAAGCTGCATAAAACGAAAATTGCGTTCTGCATCTGTCAGATACTTTGTTGCTGCCTGATTTATACGCCTGGCGGAGACCGTGGCCAGAAGGCCAATCTAAGCACGTTATCCGTAACTCACGCCCCGCCAGCGACAGGCGCGGCAAGCGACGGACCTGGGCATGGGGCATCCACATCGACACTTGTCGGGGCACGTTTTCTAGGAAGCCACAGCGGGACCTGGGACCTGGGACCTGGCCATGACCATGGCCTCGTCTCGTCTCGGAGCGGGAGCGGGCTAATGCATTTGCATACTCATTGCATTTAATTGCTTCAAAAAATATGTAAAAAATTCTACGTCGTTGTCGGTCGGGGTCTCTCGTCTTGTCTTGGTCTCTCGGCCAGGCCCGTGGCCGTGACCACAGCCATTGGTGGCTTATGCCCAAAAAGGCCTCAACTCTAGCACTCCGACACTTTTTCCTCTGCTACTGATTCGACTGCTGCCCCCTGTCCCTGTCCCAGACCAACTGCTGCTGCCAGTCGTGGCTCAGTTCTTGGGCCACGAATTCGTGGAATTGCTTCCGCATTTGATGAGCGGCGGCGGGTGGCAGGCAGAGCGGGGGTAACGGCGAACAGGATCGGGAGCTGGGCGCTGGGAGCGAACAGCAGTTGGCCGGGAAACGTGACTCGGTGGCCGCATACCTGAGCACCACGCCACGCCGCCACTAAGGCTTGGAGCCGCCGTTGGAGCTGGAGATGGAGCTGAGGCTGAAGCCGAGGCTGGTGCGTCGGCATTTAACATAATTACAACCCAGTGACGACCGCACAGTGGGCAGGGGGTTCCCGAATAGCGCAGGAGATCCTTGAGGGGTTGAGGGGTTCGGGATGGAAGACACAGACTTAGCCTTGAACAACTTTGTTAAGACAGGATTAAAGTTCAAAAGGAAATACATTTTTTTTTAAATTATTTAAATTATTATTTTTTTAATGTATTTTCCTAACTATTGCATATTAAATTAAATAAGTTAAACATTTTAAATGCAATTTTTTTGGAATATGAATTTTTTTTCTGTATCTTTTTTGTTTTTTAATTTTTTTTATTAAATTTTTTTTTTTTTTTTTTTAAATATAGCAAATAAATTAAATTTTTTAAATGCAATTTTTTTTGAATATTAATTTGCTTCTCCTTTTTTTATCTGTACCTTTTTTGTTTCTTATTAAATTTCTTTTTGTATTTTTAACCTTGAGGCTGCCGACCATTGAATTTGCCTCTAGTACCTGCCACTTTGGCCCACTGTGCAGCTTTCCAATGACTGCGGCAGATGTGTGCAATCATCCTCGAGTCTCCAGTCTCGGGTCTCTGCCCCCCGCTCCCTGCTCCCCGCCAGCCCCACTGTACAGTTGTGTTTATTGCTCTACTTAGAGGCAGTCGCAGTGGCAGTCGCGGCGGGGAATGCTCAGGCCAGCAATTTGGCCATAATCAATGCCAACTCTGATCCACCGCTCATCCTTAACCCTCTCTCTCTCTCTTTCTCTCTCTCGCCACAGAACGAACCGGAATGTAATCCGGAGCTGCCTGCCGCCAACCGCGCCCTCTTCCTGGAGAAGGTGCGCCAATCGAACGCCGCCTGCCAGAACGGGGACTTTGCCACCGCGGTGCTGCTCTACACGGACGCCCTGCAGCTGGACCCTGGCAACCACATCCTCTACAGCAACAGATCGGCGGCGCTGCTGAAGCAGGGACAGTTCGCGGCCGCCCTGCAGGATGCCACGCAGGCGCGCGAGCTGTGCCCCCAGTGGCCGAAGGCGTACTTCCGGCAGGGCGTGGCGCTGCAGTGCTTGGGCCGGTACGGCGAGGCGTTGGCATCCTTTGCCGCGGGCCTGGCCCAGGAGCCGACGAACAAGCAGCTGATGGGCGGCCTGGTGGAGGCTTCGCTGAAGAGTCCGCTGCGAACCGCCTTGGACCCGACGCTGCAGCAGCTGCGGACGATGCAGCTGCAGGAGTCGCCGTTTGTGGTCAGTTCGGTGGTGGGACAGGAGCTGCTGCAGGCCGCGCAATATCAGGCAGCGGTGGCGGTGCTGGAGGCCGCTCTCCGCATCGGCAGCTGCTCGCTGAAGCTGCGCGGCTCCGTTTTCAGCGCCCTCAGCTCCGCCCACTGGGCACTGAACCAGCTGGACCAGGCCATCGGCTACATGCAGCAGGATCTGGCGGTGGCCAAGTCCCTGGGCGACACGGCGGGCGAGTGTCGGGCACACGGCAATCTCGGCTCGGCCTACTTCAGCCAGGGCGCCTACAAGGAGGCGCTGACGGCGCATCGCTACCAACTGGTGCTGGCCATGAAGTGCAAGGACACGCAGGCGGCCGCCTCGGCGCTCACGTCGCTGGGGCACGTGTACACGGCCAGCGGGGACTTCCCCAACGCCCTGGCCTCCCACAAGCAGTGCGTGCAGCTGTTCAAGCAGCTCGGCGATCGCCTGCAGGAGGCCCGCGAGATCGGCAACGTCGGCGCCGTCTATCTGGCGCTCAGCGAGTGCGAGGCGGCGCTCGACTGCCACACGCAGCACCTGCGGCTGGCCCGCAAGCTGCACGACCAGGTGGAGGAGGCGCGCGCCTACTCCAATCTCGGCTCTGCCCATCACCAGCGGCGCCAGTTCACCCAGGCAGCCGCCTGCCACGAGCAGGTGCTGCGCATTGCCCAGGCACTCGGCGATCGCTCCATGGAGGCGGCCGCCTACGCGGGCTTGGGCCATGCGGCACGCTGTGCCGGCGATGCGAATGCCTCCAAACGCTGGCACGAACGGCAACTGGCCATGGCCCTGGCTGCCAGGGACAAGCTGGGCGAGGGCAGAGCCTGCTCGAATCTGGGCATCGTCTATCAGCTGCTGGGCTCGCACGACGCGGCGCTGAAGCTGCATCAGGCGCATCTGGGCATTGCCCGCTCGCTGGGCGATCGCACGGGCATGGGCCGGGCGTACGGCAACATGGCGCGCATGGCCCACATGGCCGGCTCCTACGAGGCGGCGGTGAAGTACCACAAGCAGGAGCTGGCCATCAACCAGGCGGTGCACGATCGCAGCGCAGAGGCGGCCACGCACGGCAATCTGGCAGTGGCCTACCAGGCGCTGGGCGCCCACGATGCGGCGCTCACCCACTACCGGGCGCACCTCTCGACGGCCAGATCGCTCAAGGACACGGCCGGGGAGGCGTGTGCGCTGCTGAACCTGGGCAACTGCCTCAGCGGGCGGCAGGAGTACGAGGAGGCGGTGCCCCACTACGAGAGCTATCTGATGCTCGCCCAGGAGCTGGGCGACGTGGCTGCCGAGGGCAAGGCCTGCCATCTGCTCGGCTACGCGCACTTCTCGCTGGGCAACTACCGGGCAGCGGTGCGCTACTACGACCAGGACCTGGCGCTCGCCAAGGATGCCCAGCACCGACCGAACATGGGCAGGGCCTACTGCAATCTGGGGCTCGCGCATCTGGCCCTGGGACACACTGCCGCCGCCCTCGAGTGCCAGCAACTGTTCCTGGCCGTGGCCCATGCCACCAACCAGCTGCCAGCTAAGTTCCGGGCACTGGGCAACATCGGCGACATCCTCATCCGCACCGGCTCCCACGAGGAGGCCATCAAGCTGTACCAACGGCAGCTGGCACTGGCCCGGGCAGCGGGCGACCGTTCCATGGAGGCCGCCGCTTGCGGGGCACTCGGACTGGCCCATCGTCTGATGCGGCGCTGGGACAAGGCGCTGGGACACCACACCCAGGAGCTGACCCTGCGCCAGGAGCTGTGCGACCTCGCGGGAGAGTGTCGCGCCCACGGGCACCTGGGCGCCGTGCACATGGCCCTCTGCAGCTGGACGAATGCCGTCAAGTGCTACCAGGAGCAGCTGGAACGGGCGCAGGAGCAGCGCGACGCGGCAGTGGAGGCGCAGGCCCATGGCAATCTGGGCATAGCGCGTCTCAACATGGCCCACTACGAGGCGGCCATTGGGTGTCTGGAGGCGCAGCTGGGCACCCTCGAGCGCGTCTCCTTGCCGTCCACGCAGGCGGATCGGGCGCGTGCCCTGGGCCATCTGGGTGACTGCTATGCAGCGCTCGGGGACTACGAGGAGGCGCTCAAGTGCCACGAGCGACAGCTGCAGCTGGCGCTGGGGCTGGCCAGCCATCGGGATCAAGAGCGTGCCTATCGGGGATTGGGCCAGGCCAGACGCTCGCTGGGACAGCTGCCGGCGGCCTTGGTGTGCCTGGAGAAGCGTCTGGTGGTGGCCCACGAGCTGCACAGTGCCGAGATCAAGGCGCTGGCCTACGGGGATCTGGGCCATGTCCATGCCGCGTTGGGCAATCACACGCAGGCCCTGAACTGCCTCGAACATCAGCGCGAACTGGCGCAGGGGCTGCAGGATCGCGCCCTCGAATCGGATGCCATGTGCGCCCTCGGGCAAGTGCAGCAGCGGATGGGCCAGCACTCGGAGGCCCTGGAGCTGCACCGACAGGATCTACAGATATGCACGGATCTGGCGGCTCCCTCGCTGCAGGCTCGAGCCCTCGGCAATTTGGGGGCCGTGCACGAGTCGCTCGGCCAGCAGGCGGAGGCCCTCAAGTGCTACGATCGGCAGCTGGAGCTCAGCGCGGATCGTCTGGGCAAGGCAACGGCCTGCTTGGCGCTCGGCCGCGTCCACCATCAGCTGGAGCAGCACCCACAGGCCGTGGAGTATCTGCGGCAGGGATTGACGAGCGCTCAGTCCATTGGCAAGTCGGAGGAGGAGGCCAAGATAAGACATCAATTGGGTGAGTGGCTGGCCATTGGCCACAAGGTAGTTCCTAGAGAAAGACCAAAGACAATATAAGTATATAATATATATATATATATATATATATAAGTATAAGTATATCTTATATTGTCTTTGGAAAGACCGTGTCTACCAGATTGCAGAATTTTCTCTCTTTGTTGTCCAGTGTGCACCCCAGTGCAGTATGGAAACAGCTGTCATTTCGCTTATTTAAAGGAATTATGTAAATACTATATGGACATTATTACTACATACTTAGTACCAGGGTATTCGCATGAATTCGACTCGTTTTGTGATGTCGAGCCAGACTCGAACGAACGCTTCAGAAGCATCGAGAAATATTATTTCCCGATGCCCAATGGCCGATTTTATTATCTCAAAATCTGTTACCTTGTTTTTCTCGAAAGCAATTGTGTATAGCTCATAGCTATAGACCTTAGCCCAGCCCAGTACTCAGATCAGTTACAAAAGTTTTGCGAGCAAAACGCGACATAAACTTTTCCTAACGGCCGAGTGTGCCCAGAGGTTTGCAGCAAAATGCGCCGCAACATGCGCAAGCAGTTTTCAAGCAGTTTTCGGCAAAGACAATAACGGGGCTTATTCTGCAGGATGGAGCGGTGATGGTGTCGATCTCTCTGGCATAAACTCTGCCTATTTTGTTTCTCAATCTTAACGCAACAGATCCATTAATGAAATCTCTTTTGGCAGGTCTTGCACTTCGCTCCTCTGGCGATGCCGAGGGCGCTCGCCTTCAGCTGGAGACTGCCGCCCAGCTGCTGGAGGCCGTGCGGCACGAGCAACGCAGTCCGGAGACGCGCCTGGCCCTCTACGATCTGCAGACGAACTGCTACCATTTGCTGCAACAGCTGCTGGTCGCACTGCAGCGCAACGAGGAGGCCCTGGTGGCCGCCGAACGGTGCAAGGCTCGGGGCGGCGCCGATGCCGTGAGCGGTGAGAGCAACAAGACGCCGCTGGCGGACAGCGAGGCCATCCAGGAGACGGTGAACCGCGGACGGATGCCCGTGCTGTACTACAGTCTGGCCGGGGAGCAGCTGTTCGCCTGGCTGCTGCATCCCCAGACGGGAATCGTGCGCTTCCATTCGGCCCGCATCGATGCCAAGACGCTTCAGCTGCCCCTGTCCCTCAGCGAGGAGGAGGAGCTGGAACTGGAGGACGAGGACGATGAGGAGGAGGGGCGGGAGCAGCCGCAGGGCGATGGTCTGCTCGAGCGCTATGTGAACATGGTGCGGGACAATCTGGGCGTAAACTCGCAGAGTCTGCTGCACGAGGGCGACGGCAGCGGCTGGCGGGCCAGCACCGAGCAGCTTCTGGAGGATCTGCCCGGAGCAGGAGCCGGAGGAGGCGGCTTTCTGCGCATGGTCAGCCGGAACCAGCTGCTCAACTCATCCAACTACTCGTTGAGCTCGCTGTTCTCGCTGGGCTCCGTGGGGGGCTCGGTGGCCAGTCTGCAGGGCTCCACCCGCTCCGTGGGCAGCCGCAGCTCGCGTCGTGCGCCGCCTGTGCCCGCGTGGCGAGGACCCTCCTGTCTGCACACCCTCTACAACCTGCTGCTGGCCCCCTTCGACGACCTCCTGCCCTCGGCCAATCTCTCGCGCCAGGGCAGACGTGAGCTCATCCTCGTGCTGGACAGCTCTCTGTACCTGGTGCCCTTTGCCATCCTGAGGGCGGCCGGCGAGGACGGGGAGTATCTGTCGGAGCGCTGTGCCATTCTCACGGCTCCCTCGCTGCAGTCGCTGCGCAGTCGACCCAAGGCGCGGCGGGATCGGGCTCGTCCGCCCAAGGCTCTGGTGGTGGGTGGTCCCCGTGTGCCCGGCAGTCTCGCCGAACGCTGGGGCTGGGCGGGCGCCGAGTCGCCGGCAGCACTGCAGGAGGCCGCCATGGTGGCGGACATGCTGCAGGCCACCGCCCTGGCCGGCTCCAATGCCACCAAGGAGTCCGTTCTGGCCGAGCTGCCCTCCGCCGAATGCATACACTTTGCAGCGAATCTAAGCTGGCAGCTGGGCGCCGTCGTCCTGAGTCCTGGCGATGTGGTCACCGCCGAGCAGCAGCAGCAGAAGGAGCCGCACGAGCCACAACTCTCGGACTTCACATTGGCCGCCGGCGAACTGCGACAGCTGCGCCTCAGCGCCCGTCTGGTGGTGCTCAGCTCTTACCACTCGGTGGAGCCCATCACGGGCGCCGGCGTGGCCCATTTGGCTGGCGGCTGGCTGATGGCCGGCGCGGGTGCCGTCCTCATATCGCTCTGGCCTGTGCCGGAGACGGCGGCCAAGATTCTGTTGCGTGCCTTCTACTCGGCTCTGTTGCAGGGCGCACGAGCTGCACGGTAAGAGATTTGTCTTTTGTATTATTCGGGATATTCAATTAATCCTCTCTCCCTCTTTGTCTCTCTACTTTGGCAGCGCCCTAGCGGAGGCCATGCAAACGGTGCAGCACACTAAGCACTTTGCCCATCCGGCCAACTGGGCGGGCTTCCTGCTGGTCGGCAGCAATGTGCGGCTGTCCAACAAAGGTGGCGCTGGGGCATGCCCTGTGCGAGCTGTTGCGCACGCCCGAGCGCTGTCGGGATGCGCTGCGCGTGTGCCTGCATCTGGTGGAGAAGAGTCTGCAGCGGATCCATCGGGGCCAGAAGAATGCCATGTACACCACGCAGCAGAGCATTGAGAACAAGGCGGGTCCCGTGGCCGGCTGGAAGGATCTGCTGATGGCGGTCGGATTTCGCTTCGAGCCGGCCGCCAATGGCATACCCTCGAGCGTGTTCTTCCCGCAGGCAGATCCCGAGGAGCGTCTCTCCCAGTGCTCGGCCAGTCTGCAGGCACTGCTGGCGCTGACGCCCGCCACGCTGCAGGCGCTGGCCAAGCTGGTCCACGTGAACAGTGCCGAGCATGCGGACGACATCATTGCCGTCATCCGGAACATTCTGGCCCAGTTCCCGCCCGCCGTCGCATCCAGTGTGGCGCCAGCTGGGGGTGCCCTCAAGCAGGAGGAGGCCTGCTGCATTGAGATGCCGTTGAGTGTGCGCCTGTGGCGTGTGGCCGGCTGCCACGAGCTGCTCGCCTCCGTGGGCTTCGATCTGACCGAGGTGGGGGCAGACCAGGTGATCCTCCGCACGGGCAAGCAGGCGAATCGCCGCCACTGCCAGTTCGTGCTGCAGGCCCTTTTGGCCTTGTTTGGTGAGTTTCCACAGCGTGATTCCCCCCGGGGTAGTCCCCGTACTAATCTGCTTTTATTGCTCTCTGCTCTGCCAGACACTCGCGAGGCGCCCAAGAATCTGGGCATGGGCATGGGCATGGACATGGATTCGGCGCAGAGCAGCAGCTGTGAGTCGCTGGCCGAGACGGAAATGGATGCCATCACCCCGGCAAAGCCCGCGGCCAGCAGCACGCCCTCGGTGAGCTCTGGCAAGGCGCCGCTGCCATTGCATCCGCGCAGCGCCTTCATCTCGTATGTGCGGCGTCGCGGGGAACCAGATGGCGGCCGCACAGAGGTGACTGTGGGAGCAGGAGGTGGCGTCGGGGGTGGCCTGGATTCCAGCCTGGCCAACACCACCGACAGCGAGCATTCGCTGTCCGACGGCTATGCCACACAGCCGGGCCCGGGCCTGGGACTGGCCAATCCGCGTCTCGGCTATGCCAGTATGCGTGCCCCTGTCCGGGTCTCACGGCCCGGCGGTGGCGGCGAGAGCGATGCCGCCTTTACGCCCAGTCCACCTGTCACAGATCCCAGCCTGACGCTGGCCCTCGCCCACCAGACACGCATCAGGAGCCTCTACTCGCAGCCCACCACTGCGGCGGTGCCTGCATCCGGCGGAATGGTCGCAAGCAGCGTGAACAGCCGACGGCCGGACAGCTCCAGCTCAGCCAGCAGCACCACAGACTGGGAGGGATCCGGACACGCGACAGTGCTGCGACGCGGTGCCGGTGTGGCAATGCCACAGCAGCAGCCACCTTTGCCCCCGCCACGGCCACCGGCCTATCATAACTTGGGTGTGGGCCTCGGGGGACGCAGCAAGCCCAAAATCAAGCTGGGCAGTGCCCAGAGCTCGCTGGCGGCGCGGGTCAACAAGGAGCATGCCCTGTTCATGGATCGGCTGAGTGTGCGCACGGAGCTGAGTGCGCCCGGGGGCAATGCCATGGGAGCTGGAGCAGCGGCCAGCCGGAAGCCGTTGGCCCTGCCCGAGGAGGAGGAGGTCTCCAGTGTGGTGTTTAATCCGGCGAGCCTGTACTTCTCCCAAACGGACACCGAACTGCTGCTGAGCGAGCCCAAGCCGGAGGAGATTCCCACGGCGGCCAAGACGAGCTCCAAGTGCCTGCAGGAGAGCATGATGCGGCACATGAACCGCGAGCTGACACCCAGCATCTCTGAGCTGTATCATGAGCGCAATCTGGGCCTGGGACTGGCCCCGCCGCTCTCCAAGCTGTTGCTCAGCCCCAACTATGAGGAGCAAGAGGGCAACGTCATGGGCGAGGCCTGTCCCCAGTCGTCTGCTGGCCTCAAAACACTAGTGGATGCGGTCAACGAACTGGAGCTGAGTGGCAGCTCTTCGGGGGCCACCATGCCCACTGTGGTGGGCGGAAGCAGCGAGGTGGAGGGCACATCCAATGCCATTGCCGCCGTGGACCGTGCCACCTGCCCCATTTGCGGCGAGCATGCGGATGTCATCTGCCGCTGCAAGGCTGCCACCATTCAGAAGAAGAGCAGCCTCAAGCCCTGGCTGAGCAACGTCCCCGCCAGCAGTATGGTGCAGGCCAGCGAGCTGACCACAGCGGACATTCTGGAGCGACGCCTGGAAAATCACACGGGCAACGCGGGGGCACCCTTTGCGGCAGAGCTGTGTCGTCGCGACGAGGGTGACGGCCGCTCCGTGGCGGACTCCCAATGCAGCAGCAACTACAAGCGAGTGCTGGCCAGCGCCTCGGTTGGGGCCATGGGTCTAGTGGATATCAGCAATGGCATTTCAGCGGAACCACAAAGCGCTCCTTCGGCGGCCACCTGCTCCGCTGCTCGTCTCGTCTAGATCACCTGCCTGATGCCCAGCTATATTTATTATTTATTATATTTACGGAACGCATTTAACCAAGCCACTGATTAAAACATACTCAATTATTTAAACAATTGTGAAGTAAGGTCATCCCCTAGGCTAAGAAATTGTATAGAATTAGGTAACTTAGCGAAAATATAAAATGTTGTATGGAAACGAGCGGGAACTGGAGTTTATTTGAAGCCAGGAGCTATACTCAGGACAGAAACTTGTAGTCTCCAGTTTGTGCGCACTAAAAATGAGCCGAACAAGAAATGTATCCTGCGGTCTCAGTTATCCGTTACAGATACGTTTTCTACTGCAGTCACACAAATAAATGTGTCATGGAATTCTTCTAACCCATAAAAAAGATCTGTCAAGCTGCTTCATTATTTTTTTTCTCTAAATAATTTCAGTTTTATATTAACTGCAATTTGCATTCGTTAACTTCCCATTTGTTCGGTTTTCAAGTCCATACAATTGACTATAAATGAAGGCCTCCATTCGTTTGAATTGTGGCATTCTGATGAAGCATACTTTTTCGCATTTACCGCTGGTTTTTGGGGGAAGTTTTAGCTATGTCTGCACGTGCTTGGGTGTGTGGGGGAATCAGTGGAAGTACACATTGTTCAAATGAAGATATTTTCTGGGATTTTGTAACTAATGTAACTAATTTTATTTTGTTTACTTAGTTTTTACAGGTTTCAATAATTTATTTTTTGTGTGTTTTTTTTATCAAGTTGTAAATGGATTTTTATGCCTTATAATTTGTATGCAAATATATAGCTGCATTTTGTGTGTGTGTGTGTGTGGGGAGGGGATTTTTGTATATATAAATATTTATGCCTGGATTTTTCACTTTACAATCTTAAATATTAACTACGCGAAATATGGTTGGTTTTCCCATGTGTGTGTGTGTGTGTGCCATTGAATATGCTGCAAGACAATTCTACAATAAACTTTAATTTAATTTAATGTATATATATAACTACATTACATATAATAGCTACAATATATTTATATCCATGTGTATATTCAAAATGTGAAATAAAAAACGTTATTTAAAAATATGCATTCATTTTTTCGTTTAGTTTATAATTTATGCTCTCCTCTCTTGTCCTGTGCATCCTTCCTTTCCTTTTCTTATTATCGTGCCGCCATTCATTTGAATTTCCTTTGTTTGGCCTTATATTTAATATAAACCTTTTTTTTTTTTTTTTTGTCATCGCCTTTAAATATATAGTTTTATGTATATAATGCATCCTTTTGCGTATCGTAAATTGTATAAATTACTAATATAAATTAAGCACACGATAAATTGCAGCTGCTTCAAATGCATCCATCATCCAATCCATCCATCTTGTCCTACATATACTATTTATTTTCGGTGCAGCAGCAGCAGCGCAGCATCAAATCATTCACATATGTATAATACCCATAATTAATATTCCATTATTTATTATGCACTTTTTACAAAAACTGTTTGCCCCATTCTATATATAATACTCTCTAGTCATAGCAAAATAATAAATTAATGAGTAGCAATTAGTGGGTAAGCAAAGCTGGCTCTAGGCTAACACAAGTATAACACACTATGGGACTCCAGCAATCGAAGAAGAATTCGATTCCGTTCGTCTTTAGCTAAGCAGTCAAAATATTAAGCAGCAATCATATGATGATCTGATCCATACATTAGATTAGTTCATTTGTGGCTGGAAGTACATTAAATTATACTCTGCGTAGTATCTATGGGAATTTGAGTGTACAAATGTACAAAAATGATAAATCCATTCGTCCCGAGAACCCGTTTGTACAATACACTCGAATATAAATATTTATATATATATATCGATTTTGATGTCTCCATCGGAAAAATCATTCTGTAAACTCTTCTTTGCCATTGACTCACTTCACTCTCCTTTAGTCCTTCACTTTTCCTATACTAATTTATGTACCTTGCCTCCTGCAGCAAGTATTTTGGTTGGCTTTTTATTATTTTTTGCGTTTTGTGTTTGCTTTTGCTTAGTTATCTGATCAATTCGTGCCTATCCGTAAAGTTTCTTAGTCAAAGTGTTGCCACATTCTTATTTGTAGCTTGAAGACCTCAATAAAAAGTTTGTGTGTGCCAAGTTTTTTGTTTTTGGTTGGTTTTTGTTCCATTGCCCTTATCAGTTGTTTTTTTTTGTTTTGTCATCTTAAACGATATTTAACATCTTGTTGGTTTAGGTTTTAGAATTTAACACTATACACTATAAAGAGGATACTTAAAATATTGCGACCATCGTGTTTTGTTTTGTCTAGTTTAGTTTTTTTTAGTTGTTTTTCTTGTAGTTGATGATTTTGTTTTCTCTTTTGATTCTGTATGCCTTGGTCAGTAAGTGGTGTCTGGTGTCTCCTGGTGTACATGTGTGGGTGTTGTTGTTGTTTTTGTAGTCTTTCAAGATCCATTATCCGATGATCCCCATCAACGCAGCTGATTTCTATAATACATAAATATATAGAATACAGATTAAATGGGGTTTCAAGTGTCTTCCTGGGTACATTCTCAGTGGGGGTAATGCCGGGGGAGTACAGTGAATATGAATATGATGAAAATGTTACTAACTTTTCACATAAAATTATGAGAGTCGTTGCGCAACTTAAAGTTCGCTTTGTTTCGTTTCTGGATGCTCGACAGATGCATGCCCCATACGTCGTTTGTCTCTGCTATTGTTGTTGTTGTCGAGGATGATGATATTTATGGAGTGTTTGTTTTTGTGGGGAAAACAAAATGTAAAACGTTTGAACACAAAAATCACACAAAGCATTTCCTCACGGCCACAGTGGGTGCGATGGGCCAGGGGAGTATGTTCTTTGTTCAGTTGCTTGGTCTCTACAATTGCCGTCTGTCCACTTATCTGGGCCGTTGTCTGTGGGGATGATATAGAGAGAGGCGGTTTGATGATAAAACGCAAAACGGAACCACTAACTCAAGATAATCTTTAACCAAAATGTTAAATGTCAATGAGGTGGGGCGTGGGGTGGGGCCCTGATTTGAATTTGGATGGAGGTATTCGGATTCGGATTCCCATGCTGTGTGGAGGGTAGGGTAGGGTAGGGGAGACTCACCTAAAGTATTGATCGTGCAGCGATTGTCGCTGGAATTCGGCGGCCTGCAAATACTGTATATATGTAATTAATGAGTTAGGGATATTAATTTTGGATTTGGGAAACCTGTAGTTGATCGGCATACGACATCCGCAGCAGGACGTCCGAGTGCGGCTCCCTAGGTATAAGCATATTTGGGCGTGGATATTGGCCAACATTCGCTACAGTAGGTAAGAGCACGAAAATAAAGAGAATAAACATCAGTTATTGGTGTACTCATAGATGGTAACAGAGCAGGGAGGGGTTCGTTTTTTTTTGGGTTTTTTTGGGGAACCTCTTGAGGCTATACAAACTCACGTGGCAGTTGGAAACCGGCCTCCGGTGGTTGCGGCTGTGGATGCAAAGGCAAATGTAAATGAGTATGAGAGTGTGCATGATATTCTCTCGTCAATCGTATCTGAAAATTATTGAATATCGTAGAAAGTTTCAAAAGAGAAGAGCCAGTGCTGCATTTGTGGAATGCCAACAGTAGAAGATTGATTGGTGTTGTTGTTGTTGTTTTTTAATGTATTTTAATGCGGTTTTTTTTGTTGTTGTTGTTTTTTTTTGAGTTAGCGAGATGGCGGGTTAGATGGCGCGACTGATGGTTAGGCGGCGGCGCCTAACCCCGCAAATATTAGAGAGGCAAGCATGGCATGGCAAAGAGTATGGTTAGCACAAAAAATGAACACAGCAAGACACAGACAGTACTCGTACACGTGCTCGTGGGAAGGGTATGGGTTCTTGTATTTGTTTTTGTTTTGATTGCAACTTGAAAGACTTATAGCATCGCTGCTTATGCGTATGTGTGTGTGTGTTTGAGTGTGTGTGTAAGTATGTGTGAGAGATAGCTGACAAAGTGGACAAACAGAGTGATTCGATTCGATTCGGATTTGATTTGTGGTTGTTTGCGATTTTTGCGTTTTTGTGGTTCGTTCCAAATACGATTGATCTTGTGAATATGAATGGTATACAATAATAACAATAATAATAGTAGTAAAAAAGAAGTGTGTCCTACCATACGCACCATGTGCTCGCCCGGATCAAGGCCTACGTGATGCGGTGGCGGTATACCCAAACGTTCCCTCTCCATTTGCGATATCGCTGGATTCGCATAGAGTGGGAACTGTGAGGGATGTATGCCGCTGTTGAAAAATATATAACGAAAAAATACATTCAATTAATTATACAATATTTTATGATGATGATGATGAGATGATAACCAACCGTCTGTAGTACTCCATCCAGTGCGGATCGAGGCGGGATTGACTCGCCGCAGCAGCTTGTGCGTTCTTGATCTCCTCCAGTTCCCTGCAATAAGTCGAAATACACCGAATGAGCACGCAATTGGTTGGGCAGGGGCAGGCCCCCAGTAATGGGATATCAATTGTGTGTGTGTAGGTGTGACATGGTGGGTGGGTGCATCGGCAAATCATAATTAAATGCAAGCGTAAAATTTTGTGGGTCTTTGGGCGACCGTAAATCATAAAGAATTCTTAAAAAGCAGCGGTGCCTTGGAGGGGTTGTGGTGCGGCGTTTTATCAGTGCGTTGCAGAACTTGTTTTAAAATTCAGTTACAGAATAGCTAAAGCAAACGATGCTGTGCATTAAGGAGCAAGCTAGCAGCATAAAAAACAATTATGCACACGACATGTATTTTGTTTTAGCCTTCGCCTGATCGAACATCAAAGGACACATTTAATAAATTATTTTTTTAATATTCTCGGGAGTTCTCTTTTGAAAAATTTGTTTGTGCGTCTCGAGTCGAGCATCAACAGGTGCTTCAATCATAAATTTTCTAAAGTTTTAGGTTGATTTTTCAGTTCTGTAACGCACTGTTTGTGTATCGATTTGTCTTGGATGAGAATTCCATTGCGAGGGATCGTGTTCAGGGGTAGTGTTGGTGGCGATGGAGTGTGAGATGAAGGAGTTGGATGAATTGGGTTGATTGGGTGTTGGTTGGTGCATGATGGTGCATGGTGGTGGGGAATCTTTCAGGCATTTTTGTGGTACTGTACCTCTCTCTGTACATGGGGCCCATTGGATGATGATATGGCACCATCTGTTCAACAGGACTGAAATTGAATATTGAAATAATTACAATCAAGAATCAGCGTGACTCAACGGACTCTCAAAACATAGAAAGAAACAACAAATGGGGGAGAGGGAAATAGGGGGTAACAACAATAATAATAACTGGACAGAATCCTAACACCAGAGGCTGAAGAAGGAAGGAGAATAGAAGAGTCGCTCGCTACGTGCAGCGGCGAGGCACTCACCTGAAGGCGACATGGGGGCGTGCGTATTCGGAGAGCTGCCGCAGTGCTGGCGTATCCGCGTATGGGGGCTTTAGTTCCGCCTTCATTTTGGCCTGCTGTGCCGCCTGCTGGGCGGCTGCTGCCTGCTGTTGTTGCTGCTGCTGCTGCTGTTGTTGCTGCTGCTGTGGACAGGCAATGGAATGAATTTATTATGCGGATACTCTAGTGGCTGCTCGCTGGTCGCTCCACTCACCTGCCGCCGTTCGCGTTCCTTCTCGGCCAGCTTGCGGTCGCGTTCCTCCCGCTTGCGGGCCAGCTTCGAATCGGCCACCGGCTTGAATATCAAATCCGTTCTCGTGCAGGAATTGTAATCTCCGCGATCGATGTGCCGCACAAATCTGTCAACGAGTTACGAAAGGATTAAAGATCGTTTCCGTGTCTCCTGTCTCCGGGGATACTCACATGGCAGACTGCGAGCGATGGCATTCGGTGTCGTCCGGCTTGGCCTCGGGACTGGGACCACGTTGTATGTTGTGCGTGGGACTGGGTATCTCTGGCTCCGGATCCGGCTCAATGTCGATGGGCACTGCAACGAGAGGGGAAATAAATGCTGTAGAGACGGACGGACAACTGGCTTAAGCACTCTTACATGGCTCCGTTGGATGATGGCCTCCGCCCATGCCCGCCGAATTGGCCGAGTGGGCGTGTGCTCGCAGGGCGTCCATGTGGGAGGTGGGCTTCATGCCGTGCGGCTGACCATCTTGCGGGGCAAAGGGCGAACCGTGCGGCGGACCAGGCGGATAGCCGGGCATATGGGAGCCCGGATAGGCACCTGGCGGCAGGCCCGTCGGCGTTCCAGGGCCACCCATGCCGACTGGCACACCCGGTCCCCCCGGACCCTGCGGCGTCTTTGGCGTCGGCGGCTTGTTGGGCGGTCCACCGCCCTGCTGCTGCTGGGGCGGACCCTTCATCTGCTGCTGCTGCTGTTGTTGTTGTTGCTGCTGCTGCTGCTGCTGCTGTTGGGCTGCTGCTGCGGCCGCCGCTTGGTGGTGCTGCTTCTCGGCTGCATCTCTTGCCGCAGCTGCGGCTGCTGCATTCTGTTCGTCCTGCCGCTGCTGCTGCTGCTGCTGCGGCGGACCCTGGAGGCCGGCATGGTGTGCGGCCATCACGGCGGCAGGGTCCAGCGGTCCACCCGGTGGCGGGGGCTTCATGTAGGCCGGGAAACCAGGCCCGTACGGCGCATAGCCGTAGGGCGAGTTGAAGGGATGGTGATGCGGCGAGTAGAAGACCGACGGATGCAGCAGCGGATGCGGGTACGGCGACTGGCCGGGATGCACACCGATCTGTGGAATGCCTCCGCCCGGCGCAATCAGAGGCAATGGCAGCGGCATCTGCGGATGCCGTATGACCGGCGGCGAGGCGCCCGGTCGCAGATGCGGCGGCGGTGATGTCCCCAGCCCCCTTTGGCCCGGCTGCGGGGCATACATCTTGCTCAGCGGACTGGCCATCAGGCCCGAGGCATTCGACACGGGCGGCGGCGTCATATGCGGCGACTGCTGTCGCAGCAGCGCATGGCGATCGCGCTCGGCCACGGCCGCCGCTGCCGCCGACAGAGCGGAGGATGAGGGATGATGGCTGAGCGGCGACTGGGGCACCGGATGCAGCGGACTCTGGCGGCTCAGGCTGCTGACGCTGCTGGCTGGTGAGGCTGCTCGATGGGCAGCTGCTGCCGCTGCTGCCGCCGCCGCTGCCGAGGAGTTGTTGACGCCACCGCCAGGCGTGCTGCTGCCGCTGCTGCCGCCCGGACCGGCTGGTGCGGCTCCTCCACTCGAGATCTGAACGCTGGGACTGGCACGACTGAAGGCCGACGACGGCACCGTGCTGGTGGTCAGGGCCATGCTGCTTGACGTCATCGAGGCCACCGAATGGGGCGTATTCGGTGCCGACGAGACGTGCGAGTGGGGCATATGGCTGGGCGGGGTGCGACGACTGAGCGCGGACTCGGGCAGGCCCAATCCTCCGGGACCCGCCAGCAGGGCGATGGGTCCACCGCCTGGCCCCAGGCCGGCTATCGAATGCGACAGCAGATGGTGGCCGGGATGGGCCAGGGCCGCGTGCGCCGGATGACCCGGCGGCAGATGCGCCAGATGCGGATGTATGGGCATCGGGTGGCCAATGAGGCCCGGCGGCGGATGTCCGTTCCCCGCCAGTCCTGGCAGCGGCGAGGTGCGATGCGTATGCGGGGATTGGTGCGGGTTGCCGTGGCCTCCGCCCGACCCCGCCATCGTGGTCGATGGCTGCGATGTGGGCGGCTGTTCCCGCGACTGGGGATCGTGCAGGCTGCGCGGCGGATGCTGGGCTGGCGAGGGAGTGCGCACTGTGCCCGCAGGACCGCCGGGCTGCTGCTGCTGTTGCTGCTGCTGCTGTTGGGGGGCGTGGGAGGGCGGCAGGCCGTGGCCGTGTTGCGGATGTCCTTGCAGGGACATGCCCATGGGCGCGTGCGGATGCATGCTGGGTGGCATGTCGTGCGGCCGATGGAGCACCTGCTGCAGATGATGCGGATGCATGTGGGGATGCATATGGGAGGGGGCCATCGTGGACAGCGTGGGTGGTATGCCGATCGAGCTGGGCGGCATCGAGGAGGCCACCGACATCTGCGAATGCTGGCCCGGATGCAGTCCCGGATGCATGCCCGGCGGCCCACTCGACGACTGCTGCTGGTGCAGGGATGTGGGCGGTGGCGGCGGTTGGGGTCCGCTGCCGCCCCCACCCGGCGGCAGGCCGTGGATGAGATTTTGGGGATGCATCCCAGGCGGCAGGCCGCCGCCAGCGGGTGAAGGCATGTGAGGCGAGGGATGCGGCGACTGGAACTGCTGCGGCTGCGGCGCCATCGACGAGGGCTGCGAGTTGCTGTTGCTGCCCTGGCTGTCCTGGCCCGGCGTCGACCGCGCGGAGGCGTCTATGGGGCTCTCCGGTGGCGGCCCGTACGGCGAGGACTTTATCAGATTCTCGCCGTACGGCTTCACGTCCACGGGTGGTCCCCCAGCGGAGCCGACGGGTGGCATCGGGTACTTGAGGTCCTGCGGCTGGGGCGGCCCGTATTTGCCTGCCAGCGGATCTCCGTACTTGTGCATCATGCCCGGCTCGAAGGGCCGTCCCAGTGGCGGCGTCTGCACATCGTGCTGATAGTGCGGCTTGGGCATGGCTATGCCCGGCGGTGGCGTCGCACCCGGTGGCACCTGATGGGCTGGCGGCTGCTGCTGCTGCTGCTGTTGTTGTTGCTCCTGGGACGTGGGCGGTGGTCCGTACTTGTGGGCCACATCTAGCTGCGCGGCCATGTTGTGCGGCAGATGGCCAAAGCCCGACTTGACGTCGGGTATCTTGAGGGAGTCCTGGTAGCCCTGCTTCGACGGCGGCTGGTGGGCAGCGGACAGCTCCACCGGATACTTGCCCGGCTGCTCAATCATGTACTTCATGTCGTACTTGCCAGCCGCGGCGGCGGCAGCAGCGGCTGCTGCAGCGGCCACCGCCTGCATCTCCTGGCTGTACTTGAGGGCGTCCAGCGGCGGCGGCGGCGGATACTTGAGATCCTGCGGCGTGAACTTCATCTCCATTTCGGGCGGGTACTTTTGCGGCGTGTTGGGTCCGCCAGGTGGAGGCCCACCATTGCCACCCACTCCAGCCGGATCGCTGTGCAGCTGCGGCGGCTGTGGCGGCTGCTGCTGCTGCTGCTGTTGTTGCTGCTGCTGCTGCTGCTGTTGTCCTCCGGGTGGGCCGTACTTTAGCTGGCCATCGATCAGATAGCTGGCGGGCGGTGGCTGCAACGGTTGCTGGCCGTGCGGCAGATGCGACAGGTGCAGCGGCTCACCCATTGGCGGCTGCCCGCTCTCGACGCCGGCCATCAAATGGGAATGCATGGATGTGGGCGGCGCACCAGGCAACGTGGGCGGCAGCCCTCCCGCGTTGTGCTTCAACGAGTCCTCGTTCTTGATCTCGATCTTGACCTTGAGGTCCTGCGGCTCGTTGCTGTTCTGATTGCAGGTGGCATCCATCGAGTCGTCCATGGGCTCCTTCTTGATATAGACCGCCTCCGTGGGCGGACACGACGCTGCTGGCGGCTGAATGGATATCGGATTCAGCTGCTGCTGCTGCTGCTGCTGCTGGGGCGTCTGCTGCTGTTGGGGCGAGACCTCCTGCTTGATGGTGGCCAGCTTCTTGAGCAGCTCGGGATCGCTGTCGCAGGTCTCCATCTTCTCGATGGCCTCCTTGCGCTCCACGGAGGCATTCAGCGCCTCCACGGTGGCAATGGTGGGCACCTTCATGGTCAGCGGCGCTGTCACAGGATTAACCGGCGGCACACCGCCGCCGTCCTGCTGGATCGTGCTCGCAGCGGAGGAGTCCTTGAGCAGCTGCAGCCCATCCACGCTGTTTGGCGCTTGGATGTTCGTCTCCTCGTCCATGTTCTTGATGGAGAGCGCCTCCTTGCTGCCATCCTCCGAGGCGATCTCTGCCTTGATCGACTTCTCCTCCGTTTTGGGCTCCAGATGGCCCAGCCCCCCACCATCGATGGCGGCCATCTCGCGCTCCTCCTTGCAGTTCAGCAGCAACTCCTTGCTGTCCTTGGTGGACTGCTGCTCGGCGGTGGTCGTGTCCGTCGTATTCGACTCGCCATCGTCCAGCACCGAGTCCGGCCTGCTGTCCGAGTTCATGCTCTCCACGGGACTGTCGGCCCGCTGCTGCTGCTGTTGCTGCTGCTTGCGCTTCTCCTTGAGGCTGCTGCTGCTGCTGTTGTTCTCCTCCGTGGCCGCTCCCGTGCCAGCACTGGCCGCCTGCTGGTCGTTCGCCTGCTCCTGTTCGGTGCGCTTCTTCTTGTTGGGCGTATCCTGCTTGCCGCCCTTGCGCTTGGTGGCCGAACTCTCGGCCACAGCCTTGGTGGGCGTCTTGGGACTGTCCACCGAGGAGGCTCCACCGGCGGCCGCATCGGGCGTCTCGGAGCCCCGCTTGGGCCGCTTGCCATTGGCCACAGCGTTGTTGGTGTTGGACTGATCCTTGCTGGAGCTGTTGGTGGCCGTGGCGCCTGTGGCAGCGTTTGCGCCTATCGCAGAGCTGCCGCCGACGGAGGCACCACCACCAGCACCGCCACCGCCACTGGCAGCTCCGCTATTGCTGGCCGTGCTGCTGCTGCTGCTGCTGTTGGTGGTGTTGCTGCTGCCGCCGCTGCTGCTGCTGTTGTTATTGTTGTTGTTGTTGTTGTTATTCTGTTGTTTGTTGCGCGTCCTCATCCTAGAGGGTGATTCATCCCTTTTGTTGGTCAGACTGGAATCACTGTCACACTCGCTGGCGTCGTCCTCGGTGAGAGAGCTGTTCTCCTCCTTGGAGACAGCGGGCGATGAGCGACTCTGATGAGCCGTCTCTGACGCTGACCCCGACCCCGTCGCCGTCGCCGCCGTCGTCGCGGTTTGTGGTTCCGGTGTGTCCTCCTTCTTGGGAGGTGTATTATTGTTTGCGCGCGTGACACGATTGCGTCGCAAGGCGCTCTGTCTGCGTCGCCTATGTGGACGATTGTTGTTGGCGCCGGGCGTCTTCTTCCACAGATAGTAGAATTCGACCAGTTCGGGTGTGTCCTTGTGCGGCAGCAGATCCTTGTGGATCCTAAAGAAATTCTTGCCAAATTGTCGCAGACCCTTGATGAACTTCTTCGTTTCGTCCTCGGTCCACTTCTTGTCGATGCCCTTCGAAACGGGGCACTTAACTAGTGCTTGTAGAGCTTTGCCTGGATCGTAGCCAGAATCGTGCAGCTAGACAGATGCAGAAGATACAGAGATAATCAGCTAATGTAAGTGGAATGGGCTGATGGGCTGAGATGAAGTACTCACCACGTCGAGTGCGTTAATTGTTGTGTCGTCGCGACTGGCAGCCAAACAACCGTCTTCTAGTCCGCCATCACACATTCCTTGAAATGCGGCCATCGAGCGGGCAGCACGCAAGAACATTAACAAATCGCCATCGGCCACAACGCCTGGACTCCATCTTGATTCCTCTAGTTCACGTTCATCGGTTTCCTTGTCGATGGGGAAGCTTGAGATTGGATTATAATCGGGCAGTTTTGCCTTCAGTCGTCATAGGAGACAAACAAAAATGTTTTGGATTAGTTTAAAATGACTCCAAAGGCGAGCAAATAGCAAAGCAAACTCCATCGAGCGACCGATCGACCCCATCATCACAGACAGGACGGACAGGACGAACTCGGTGCGCTCAATTAAGTTTTTCTTTTTTTGTATATTTTTTTTTTGTATTTTGTTGTTAGTCACACACACGCACACACATCTCCAATCACAATCACAATAACACAATCCACACCACGCCACAAGACAACACCTGAAGGGCTCTGAGGGGTGGGGGGTGGGGGTGGAATAATACCCGCCGATATACGTACTACACGTACACGATGATACAGAAATTCTTAGGACTAATGCATGAATATGTATGAATAATGTATAATGTGTGCTACGGATTTCATTCGGATACTGGGGATATTGGGAGCGGGAACGGGAACCGGAGCGGGAATGGGAAGCGGTAAAGGGGGGATTCGGGAATTTGGAATCTGTGGTTTCTTTTTTTCTTTTTTCTTTTTGGTGGTTCAACTTCTACCAATTAGCAAACTCGAACTTTGAAGAGAGCCAATTGCATCGAAAGAACTTTAGTTGCAAAATTATTTACAAGAAGATTATTTACAAGAGAGAGTGAGAGAGAGTAACGGCAGCACATATAATATTAAACTAAATTGCTCTTCGTGTAGCCTTTAATCGAAGGGAAGGTAAAGCGATTAGAGAAACGAGAAGGTTGAAGGATTAACTGGGCAGCGGTGAGAACTTTCAGAAGTTCCTCATTGAGTTTGGTAGTCTCTCACTTGTTGTTATGCCCTCATTGGAATGAAAAATATCCCCTCTTATGAGGGTTAAATGTGTTAGCAATTTTTTTTGTATACTATTCCTTATCAGAATTCTTTGCTAATCTTTGCTTCATTTTATGAGTTTTATAGCCCCAATAAAAACCGCTTGGGAAATGCAATTTATTGAAGTGGTATTACTACTTCCCGGACTTCCTTCCCTTCTAAGGACTACAGCCATAAAGCAATTTGTGAAATATAGTTTGAACGTTGAGAAATTCATTGAAATTCAGAAGAAAGAACAAAGGAATATAAATTACAATTTTTGCAATCAACAAAAAACAAAAAGGTTTCTCTCTACTTTATTTATTTGTTCTTGTTGGTTCTTTTTTGTGTGTCTCTCTTTGGCATAATTGTTGAATTTTGTAGTTCTTTGTTGTTGTTGTTGTTTTATTTTTTTCTTTTCTTTTTTGTTGTTGTTACCGTGAGCTGAATTTCTGATTTGTGAGAGTTATGTACGTACATAGACATCGTTTACCTGGTGGCCGGGACCCACTCGAATTTCTCCTTGAGTGGAGGCCGCCATCACCCTTTAAAAACACGCTTCCGGTCCAGTGTTAAGCCTTTTTATGCCCTCTACGATATGAAAATTCAACTGCAAAAAACACAGAGAAAATGCATAAAAATCGGATCGCATCGAATCGGTGGGGAGGTGAATGGGGTGGGGTGCAAAGAGGGGGTGAGTGGGAGGAGAGTAGTACCAGTAGTATTTTTTTCAATAAAGCGATGAAGTTCACATCAACATGCATAAATAAATAATCCATAAAAATAATGCCATGTAATGTGCGAACGATGGAGTATCCCCATAGTGAGAGAGAGAGAGAGAAGGGTGAATGGTACTGGGGGCCACGGCTGACGGGGTCTGGAAATTAGGGGTCTTCGCTGTCGGACGATTGAGTCCCTCTGCTCTGCCACTTAATCGCTTGCATATGTTAATGCGTCTGCCTCGCCGAGGGAAGGGGAGGACACAGGAGGGAGGGACTGACTGACTGACGTATGCTTTGCTTTGGTTTGTTCATTCATTCATTTTGTGACGCTTGTGTGCCCTTTCAGAGGGTGCATATACCATTGGTCAGATGTTTCCTATTTTGAGAATAGTTGTTACTTAACCTCCCAGGATAGCAACCATATTTAAATAATGGGTTAAAATTAATGATTTTATGGGAAGAGGCGATATTTCTGGTGATTTTTTAATATGTAAAATCTGTCTATAAAAATTTGATATTTTCAGCCACATCTATTCAGAAGCAGATTAAAGGGTATTTGAGATTCGTTGCCATTTGGTTATCTGGCTTGCTTTTTTTTTTTCAGCTTTGCTTTGGTTTCTTTTCTTCTTTTTGTTGTTGTTGCTTCCTCTTGTCCGGGTCTGGGGTCTGCCTCTCAAGTGTGCGTGCAGCTGTAAACAGATTTTCCGCTCAAGTAACTTCGCGAATAACTGTAACGAGGAGCCAACGGCTAAGTAAGCATCCTCTCATGGGCCCACTCCTCACTCATCTCGTCTCGTCCCACAACAACGACCCCATCCCACTCCACCCCACCCCACCCCACCGCACCACAGTGTGGAATTATCATTAAATTTGCTTATGAATCAATATCATGGCTAATGCACAGTGACAGAGGGAGAGAGATACGGAGAGTGAGAGGGAAACAGACACACAGTGCAGTGCGTTCACGTCTCATCAGGAATGCCGACGGTGTTGCGGTTGTGTGGCAGCGGCACACAAATTATGGCAATTAAAATCAATTAATTAAATGCAGCGACAGCGACAGAGCGACCGCGGTGGCAGTGCCAGTGCGCGATGACTGCAAAAAAAAAAAGGTATACATACATATATGTATGTACGAGCGTGTATGTGTGCATTGTCGACAGATTTACACTCAATAAGGCACGACACGCCGCCTAAATGACTGACGACAGCGGGGCTAGGGAGAGAGAGAGAGAAGGAGCGGCAACGGGTCTGCACAACGATCCCGACGGAGGCGGACCGAAAGCGCAGGCCACGAACGCACACACGACTAGCCCTGGGGTTGCACAGTGGTATCGGTAGCACTTTGGTAACCCCCCCAAGTCAAACACTCGTATGAAATATTCATTACATTTCATGGCGGCTGGGATGAATATTTCATCCCCCTTTTGTTTGACTAACCCCGCAATATGTGCTGAAGAATGTTACGTTACCCTAATACATGGTAAATAAATGCTTTCCTAAAGTGAATTTGTTTGAATATTAATGGATTACTTTTAACGATCCATTGGTAAAACTGTTTTCAGTAACAATGGAAATACAACCAGTGGATACTTTTATGACTGCAAAATCTATTTATGGATTTCCAACTATCAATTTATCATTTTATATTAACTTCTGCCATGAAAGTTCTCGCTACGATATTATAACAGCATGTGATTACTTTAGCATATCCATTATCGAAAGTGTTCCCAAATTAATTAGCTTTAATCACCATTTTGTACCACTGTGCAACGAACGGTCGTCTGCGTTTTGGGGCCGACACTTATCAACGACATCAGCAGCCACACCAGGTTGGCAGCTCCTCTGGCCTGCCCTGGCCTGTTCTGTGCCCTGCTTGGCCTGGGTCTTGCCGTTTTGGGTCTGACTGCTTGGCTGGTTACTGCTTGCTTGCTTGCTGGTTTAACTGGCAGCACAAAACTTTTTTATGAGGGAGTCGTGAGTGGAAAAATTTCGTATAAACACAAACAGAAGGTGGCGGCGCAGGGCACGCGACTGAATCCCCCGCTGAATCCCTCTACACTACCCACCCCATCCCATCCCATCCCATTCCCCACCACCTGCCGGGCGACAGTGGGGGCTGACTGGCTCTGGCTTCTGCCTCTGGGCCCCTGGCGCTTGGGGAAAAATTGTGTAATAACTGCAAGCAGTGTGCTAAGCTCTTCTGTTCCTCTGCTGTTCTCCCGCTGGCACTCTGGGCTCTCTGTCTTTGGGTCTCGTCTGTGTTCTGCACTGGCTCTGGGCTCTGGATGTGGTAGCTTTGGGGACAGGAAGCGGTGTGTCGGCGGGGTCTGTTATAAAACAAATGTACTACAAAAAGCGACGTTGTAAACGCACAAAGCCATAAAATCTGAAAAAGACAAAACGAAAGGCTCGAACAGAGCCACATTTTGCCACCACCGAAAAGTGCCGTTCTCCGGCTCTTCCGCCCTCCCTTCCACACCCTTACCATGCCCTAAAGGACCACAAATTATGGCACACTGCGAGAAAGGGAGAGAGGGCACACACTGACAAGGAGAGCCGAGCCACACTGAGAGGCCACCAGGCAGCAGTGAGCAGGAGCAGGATGGCGAGCATGAAAAGAGAGCATGAGCAGTCTGTACATTGACTACGTGACGTTTTCGAGTACTCTGTGAGTCAGCAGCCCAGCAGCTTGCTGTTGTTGCTCCGGCTTTGGTTCTTCCTCTTTTTGGTTTTCTCTTCCTCCTGCTATTCTTCATCCACGGACCACGGACGACGGACGACGGGGCTGACCTGCGTGCAAATTTAAGGCCAATAATGCTGTCAATTTCAACTGGCGTGTCCGTCTGTCTCTCAATTAATGTCATCGCGTATTATAAAGTTCCATCAGATTAACAACTCGTTTCTCTTCCTCCACTGAATGGCCTCTGTGCAGTGCTGTGCTGTGCTGTGCGGTGGCCTGCCTTCCGTGGCAAATTGTTTTCTAAACAGCCCATAAACATGAACGAAAACAAAGCGAGAAATGTAAATGAAAATAAAAACTTGGAGAGCAGGCAGCGAGCAACAACAACAGCGTGGCAACGCTGTCGACATGGGCCACAGAAAGAGGAAATTCAATAAACAATTTGTAGCATGAGTAGCGGAAAATTGTGTGTACGCACGCGGCTAAACGGACGCGAGTGAATGAAAAAAAGAGGGGGTGGTATGGCAGACAAGCAGGCAGGGGAGGAGTAGAAAAGCAAAGTCCATTAACTAGAAGGTAAGGCAGTCTTAGGGACTGGCAGCACCTGAATACGATTAAATTGGACATATCCCAAGACCGTATTCGGCGAAACAACTTAATTCACTTTGCATTTTTATGACTGCCTTACCTTCTATTGAATATACCTTGAGCCTGAGCTTGCCTATGCGTGTGTATGCTTGTCTCGCTCCCTCTTGCTCTCTTTTACGGTATTCCTAGGTGTGTGTGTGTGCGCTTGCCGAGCGTAATTTTGAAATGGAAAAGCTGTCGACTGCTGCTGTCGGCTAACTGGCTTTCCAGCTCTCCTTTGCTTTAGCTGTAGCTTGTTTTTCTCTCTCTCTCTGCAATCATCGCTTGCCAATAAGCTGACTAATTGACTGACAAATAGGCAGCAAGCAGCAGCAGCAAAAGCAACAACTACGAAAGGGAGCGCGCTGCGTTAATAAGAGCAGCCAGCAGACATCAGGCAGTGGCAGTGGCAGTAGTAGGCAGGGAGACAGACAACTTAAAATTCCACTGCCGCCAGATGAATGCGCCGTAACTGTACATTAAGGGTGGCCCATAAACTTGAGAGTTTATTTGCAGCCCCACCACCACCACCATCCGCTTGGCGAGAGATTATTAGGTTAGTCCCCGGCTGATGGAGAAATTTAAGTGATATAGCAGTAAATAAATTAGTCGACCCACCGACCGACCATAAGCAAGGAAGGGTATTCATTTTGGGGTCTATATTTCTTAGGGGTTGTTTACCGCAAACTTAACATTGGTTCATTCGCTGTAAGCTTTGCTCAATTGAGTGGAACTTTGCAAGTAGAACTACTCAACTGACTCCAATTGGCCCACAGTTCTATTATTGATCTTTGTATTGATATTTTATTCGATTGCTATTTCATTACGGAATAAATAAACTGGTTTGGCAGTAAATCAACTAGAAACAATTGAAACACACACAAAAAAAAAACCGAACTAGACAGCAATGGAACTATATAAATTACACATAAAATTCGAACAAAGGACTCAAATAACTTCATAATTACCTACGAGGCACAATTGCATTCCTTTTTGTTCGTTGTGTTTATTTTATGGCAAATCTGTTGGCTGGTTCACAATGTATGTAATTCAAAGCACTAAAATAAAACGCGGTCAACTCTGACGAATTATGAAATAAAATGGTTGTGAAATTGCTCTTCTATTTCTGCTTGTGGTTGGTTCTAGCCTCGCTGTAAATCAAGCAAACAATTCATTGTGTTCTGGTTCATCAGACAACGGAACGGAACCACTGAAATACACCCGAAAAACCCGAACCAAAGTGCCCATCACTAAAGCATTCCCCAGGGCAAACCAACAACAACCAACAAAAAGCTGGTCTATTAAGCCGTGCCGAGAGGAGTCCATTTAATTACCAAGTCGAACCGAGCCACACACACACAGCACACACAAAAGTTATCATGCAGCATGGCCAATTGAGTTCGTCATAGGCATTTGTCCGGTCCGTCTGGGGGCAAAAGGCACTCCACTCTCCATACCATACCATACCAGATACCCCATGGCATAGCATACCTCTCGGTAACGGTGCCTGCATCTGTCTATTTGAAGGGTTCGTGTCAAGTACGGAAATCCCATTAAATGTTGGGTTGGTAGGCACTTTGCCGAGCCATGTCCATACGTACGTACGTATATATGTATGTACGAGTATGTACATATAACCGTACGTATACGTCGGGTATACTATGTACATATGTACGTGTTAGTTCGTGTTGTGAAAGCCAAATTTTCACAAGTCAAAACAGAGGTTGCAGAAGGGGCAAAGAAGCAAACAAAGGCTAGTAAAGTAGACGGGCAAACTGCTAGAGATAGAGATAGGGAGAAAATAGAGAAAGAGGAAGAGAGAGAGAGACTCGACTGGCTGTGGCCGTTTAACCAAAAAGTCATAAAACAAATTTCTCTTTTCTTTTGGCCAGTAGAGCCCCCCAGTATCCCGAGTAATGGAATTTCGTGTGCTTCTGTTCAGAAATTTTTGGACTGCTTGCTCGGTCGGTCGGTTGGTCGGTCGTTCGGTTCCAGTTCTACATATGTGTATACTACTCGTAGTAGGTCTGGACAGGCGGCATCCCAGCTTACAGTTGTTATGCCCATTACTCAACATCAACAAGAACATTATGCCACCGCAGTGGCACTCACGATGCTCCTCCAGCTTCTCCTTTGGCCCCCGTCCACCCCCTCTCACATCACATTCCTATTCATGCTCCAATCTCTGCCAGACACACAGACACAGACGGCACGCATACTGATACAACTCTACTTGCTTTTCTTCATTCAACCCAAACGATTGAGCATCTATTCAAGCAGCGTCGTCGCCGTCGTCGGTCGTCGTAGCCGTCGGCAATGATGATGATGATGATGACGAGACGACGACGACGACGAGTCCATAGTATAATCTTATGGAGTGAGGCATTAATGTCTGTTCGCGGTTTCTTCTCCTCGTATTGTCAAGCAGAACACGGGTACTGCAACAATATGTTCAACTTTCCCAAGAGCGCTATCTGGCAAGGCCACACCTTATATAAATACACCTTGGATGGGATGGCGAGTCAACGTTCCAAAAGCCAAATAAACGACCCACAACGCTGGCCCCCATACCGCACCCAACCACACTACGTCCCTCCATCCCCTCTCACTCTTTAGCCAAGCGCTAACCTGTGCGCATCCATTGGCCCGATCCGAACCGATCCGAACGGGGGTCGTCTGTCGTGTCTGCTGTCGGCTTCGTTTCATACGATTTGTTGGATTTGCTCATGAAGTTGTTAAACAGATTGTCGGTGTAGATACCTTCATCATTTTGCACGCCGTCGCCTCTCCTCTGCCCATTGCTCGCTCTGGCTTCCCGTTACCCACCGCCAGCAGCCACTCAACTGTCTGTCTTTCCGTCCCCCTCTCGCAGCAGCAGCAGCAGCAGTAGTCCCCCGGTCGCAGTGCCAGTGCCAGTTGCCAGTACCAGACCCAAGTCCCATCCAGCCAATTCCTCTTCTATGGCCTGTGTGTGCGTCTGTCTATCTGCCTGTCTCCGACTCTCTGTGTTTGTGTGTGTGTGCTTGTGCGATTAGTTTTATGTAATTTTATCGAGTATTTTAAGGATTTTGCGGCTTATCCGCGCTTCATTTGGAAATTGTTTCGTGTTACTTATGTGCCGAGGATGTGTTGTCGTCTGAAGGGGCCCATTAGGGGTAGGGTACCATGTGTCTGGGGCTCGTTTTTTTTTTTTTTTGTTGTTTTCAACATTCCTTTCTTTTCTGTAGCCTGTTGTTATTTCATGTCCTTATTGTTGTCCCTTTTCATCTAGTGTTTATGGAACTGTCTTTGTTTGTTTGTGCGAGTGTTTAAATGAGCTCTTTGCATGTGAAACTGTTGTTGCGCGGTCCTCTGCTTCCTCGCTCGTCGTTCTCTTATCCTTTCGCCGTTACCCACTCCTTAATCGAATTACAGCCAAGGCCAAAGATTTATGGCTCCATTTAACACGCTCTTACATTATATTCTCACCCATTCTGGGCCCGGCACGGCTCATTGATTTAACACTGATTAACAAGAGCTTAAATTCTTCTTTTTTTTTTTTGTACATTATAAATATAGAGAAAATAAATATTAAAAGGCTGACAACAGACAGCCCCGCAAATATCTCGCTCGGCTCTTTGTGCATATATATTTTAATAAGCACTTTGTGTGTGTGCTAATTATCTTATCGCTAAATGGAGTTAACACGTAGCAGCAAACCGACTAACTGGGATTTTTTTTTTAGTCCAGTGTTTGCCCAGGGGTGATAGCGTGAGAGGTCTGCCCAATTAACTGGGTCTAAAGTATGTTAAAGAAATGTTTAGTTTTCCTGCTTCTACATCTGACATTCACTTGAACTGTACTGTACTTGAATCTTTAGTAAATAATTCATAATTACTGACTAAACCGTTTCGTTAATAAACATAAAACAATCTACAAACAGCTGATGTCAAGGTAATTCACTTCTATTGCCTTTTTAAGGAGTGTTTTATCAGTGTTTACCCACAACCCCCTTATCTAATGTTATTCCACGCGAAATGTGTCTATAAAACTACTGTGTCACGCGGCCCACTCACGCACTCATCACTGTGAGTAGAGTTGAGCTGGTTCACGTTCACACTTCTATGGGGGCTCAGCTCAGCCTCAGATCAAGCCGCTTAGCAACTCACAACAGAAATGCTAATTAATTCTCTTATGTAATGGAGAACGGAAGGAAGAGGAAAGAGAACGCCCCGCCACCACAACCCCACTGCAAGGTGCTAGGTGCTAGTGATGGGAGGGTTGGAGGGCAGGGCAAACTGTTTCGTTGATTTCTAATCGACATCAATAAATCGACACTCGAGTCGAGTCGAGTGGGCGAGTGGGACGGACATTTCAATCAGATAAGCAGCATTTATAAATTAAAAGCGCAACCGAGCAGATTAATAAAAGTTAAACTTTAACGGCACATTATAAATAAGCCAAATGACTAATAATAAACTATGAAAGCGCGCACAAAAACCCCAACATCAAAGGCTATCCAACACAACTGTGTAACATGAAAAATACTTTTCAAAACAAAAAACCAAAAACCAATAAAAAGCAAAACCGAACCGAATCGAGGCTACCCATCCATTGGCCTCATTGGTGGAGGAGCGGAGCGTGGGAAGGGAAGGGAAGGGGAACACTCATTTTTCAACACCATTTTTATGTATTTTGTTGTTGTATTGTTTCCCTGTTTCCATTCCACTACTAATGCCCGAAAGCTGGTCTCGCTTTTTTCGCTTTTTTCGCTTTTTGTATTAAATGCATTATTAGCACGTTATTTATTAATTAAACACTTCAGCTTTTGTTTTATGCGTCTCTAATCAGGTGGCCTCGGCTGTGACTTCTCTTTGCACCTCTCTGCCACTCCACCACTCCCCACTCTTTCTACACGCACGTGTGAAGGGCGGGGGTAGAGAGATAAGAAATGGAAATGGGCGGTTCGGAGCGAGGAGATAAGCGTTGCAAATTGTTAGGGTATTTCCTCGAAATTGATCTAAATGTGCCTTAGGGGTGGGTACCCTGGGGTACTGGTTCGGATTTCGGGGAAAGCAGGTGGAAGGAGATAATGGTTAGAGTTCATAAGAACGAGAGTCGGTGGGATTTTCGCGTAAGACCAATGTAAATATCAGGTGACGGCCTTTGGTTCTTATCTCTCTCTCTCTCTCTTCTGCCGATCCAATTGCAATTTTAAATGTGGATCACCAGAAATTAGAATCATGATTCTACGATTTGACTGGAATATTTCATTGGAAGAGAAGATTAATGGAAGTGTACAGAGCAATGGCAATAATGAGCAGCGGGATGGAACTAGCAGCAGAGCTAAACTGGACCCAGAGGGGGAGATTAATGTAAGTTCTATACTGCAGAGCGGGGGGTTTATTATGATTTTTATTTGTATTTTTTCAGAATTTCTTAGCATTTGATAAATTCCCTGGAAAATACGTGGAAACTCCCTTTCCTCAGCTATTTATCCTCTTGTTGCAGACAGATCGTTATAATTGCGATACAATGGTGTCTGCCTCATTAGAGTGCCACTCCATATCTTAAGTGCTGCGATAAAGATCTAGATCAGTTGAGTAGGCCCCCCCTTATCTGGTAAATGTTTCTCAGAAATGAACAGAAATTCTGGTATTCAACTAATTATAGACTCTTCTCTGGGACAGGTCGGTCGTATAAGCTCTTAAAGAGAGCCTTGTGGAGTGCTTATGAGTAGCACTCCCCACCCCACTTGAAGTGATTATTCCGTTGATGGCACCCGCTTGAAAAATAGTTTCCTCCATTAACCCAGAAACCCTTTCATCCAGCAACGACCTCGAGCCTGTGGCAGGGGCAGATGACACATGAGACTCGAGCAGGACTGGCTGGGTGGGTCGGGGCGGGACATAGGGTAAGGGGGGGGTGGACGGGGACCCATTGGGTATCGAATTAGGCAAACAAATAATTAAATATACGCCCGGCTGGGCAGATGATGTCTTCTTCTTGGGCTCACCATGAATCCAGGGTAAATGTGCCCGATGAGCCCCTTTCCAGGCGGCGTTCCTCCCAGCGGCAACGGCTCCAGCAGCAGGCGGGCCCGGTCTCTCTCCACAGTCTCCGCAGAGGGTATGATATTGCAGGGGGAGAGGGGCACAGCGATGTGTTGGATGCTCAGCGAGGGGGCGCGGGCGGCCGGAAATGTATATTTTGGTTAATTTGCACAAAACACAGCTGGAAAGCGAAGAGATGACGTAGGTGAGAGCCGAGACGAAGATGATTAAGCAGTTCAAAAACAAAAAAAAAAAAACTGGAAACTAAACTAAACAGAACAGAAGAGAAAGAGAGAGAGGGAAACAGAGAGAGAAGGAGAACCGCCTTCTGGGGAAACAATGCAAAAATATTTTTACATATAAAAATCTTAAGTTTTTTTTTTTTTTTTTGCTTTTCTTTTGGCAGCGTCAGCGAAAATCAGGAGCAGGGCCAGGAGCAAGGAGCATCTGTATGGTGGGGTGGCCGGTTGTAATGGCAGCGGCGGCGTTGCGACGCGTCGGTGGTGACGGTGACGCCGACGACAAACGGGCATGACGGTGGTGGGTTGTGGTTTCTGGTGCTGCTGCTGCTGCTGACGCTTGGCTTTGCTTTGTTGTTGCTTCCTCCACTGCTGGCTGCCTGCCTGCTCTGCTTCTCTTCCTCTGCCGATGCTACTACTGCGCTTTGTGATTCCTTTTCAGAAAATTTGTTGAGCCTCTTGCGCGTCCGTGTCGTGTCTTTTGTCGCCTGTCGGTGGTTTGTAGCGTAATCGCTACCCCCCCCAAAAAAAAACAATAAAAAAAACTCGTAATAGACTCCCCCGTCTGACCAACACCGCTGCGAGGAAACTAACCCATCAACAGGGCCTTTTCTTCTTTCTCTCTTTTTCGCCTCAATTTTGTTTTTCGATTTCGACGCTGCGCAACTTTTGCTTTGCTGCTGCAACGGCAACGGCAACGGCGACGTCTACGACTTTGACGTTTTCCAAATGAAATTAGTGACACACTTAAGTAATAATTAATTTTCGCACACTTGTTGTAGATTTTCCTTACGTTTTCTCGCTCGTTCTCTCTGTCTCTCTCTCTCTATATATTTGTTGCTTTGCTTTTGTTGTTGCTTGTTGGGCGCGTGAAACTCGTCGTCAGACGACCAACAATACGCTGTTTTTTTTTCCTTCTACTTTTTGTAATGCTCTTCTGTTTTTCTTCTTCTTTTTTGCATACACTTTGCGCACACACACACACACTCACATCATCGACATGCACATACACACACACGTACACAAACACGAACACACACACACGCACTATGCTTGCTTGCGTTTTTTATTGCTCTGTGCTGCTGCTGCTGCTTCTGCTGCTACTCGAACGATGGAAATACAATTTTCACTTGCTTTGTGCACTCTCCGCATTGACTTTCACACGCGTATTCCAGCCACACGGGACAGCCACCGTTGCTGTAAGTGTTTTAGCACTATAATTTTAATTAGTTTTGGGCTAAAATGCGTGGTTTTTGTTCGTAATCGCTGCTACAACGAATTTCTCCGCGCAAGAAATATAGGAGAAGCCACCATTTTGTAAAAATATATACTTTAGGCGGTCTGGCAGCGCGAATTGCGTGGGGGTGGCAGCACTATTATTGAAAATGTCCTAAAAATGCCAGCAAAAGTGGCAACGGTGGCATGTCGGTTAGCTTTTGGGCGTATGCAGTGCAAGGCGGTATTTATATAGTTAGTATTATTATAAGTTTTAAATATCAATGTCAATATATTCTTCATATACAAATTGACGATCTTTACCGTACGTTCTATGCCAGAAAGTTGGAAAACAGAAATTTAACATTATTGGGTATACAAAGTGTCATAATCCGCAAATAAGTCGTTGATATGTAGCAAATGTATCGTTACCGTGTAGTTACCATGTAGAAAGCGAGATATTTATATGGACTTTCTTTGCTTAAACTTTATTTTTTATGTAATTAAATAAAAAAATGTACTTAAAACTAACCAATCTTAGAGCAAATTGAATCATAGATCGATTAAAATTATAAGTTCTGTGGTGAAAGTTAGGACTAGCTAGTAGTTTTAAATCGAATATCACAAATATTTCAAAAAAATGTTCCTCGGTATATGTACGGTATATTATGAAAATGGGAAGGTATATTTCGGTATATTTCTGAGGGTCAGACGGTATATTTTGTCGATAAATCCGCGGCCATACTGAACAAAACTTGTGATTTTTTAATAACAAAAACAAACTCCCGCCCGCCCACTCCGGTCAACGTAGCTGCATTTTAATAAGAAAATTAAAAAAATTTAATAAACAGGAGCGTTGGTAACCGGACTGAGAAACAACAAAAAAATATTTCAACTGCTGGACGGAACGTTATTAAAACTCTTATCACTCACAGGCGTCGCCTGGTTTCATTCATTGGTACGCGCCTTCCAGTTTAATTCAATTTGTGATCTGAAAATACACAAACCACAACACCCGACAGACAATCAGCAGGCATTTAGCAGAGCAACAAAATGTGCGACGAAGCGGCTGCGGATCATCAAGGTAACTAAAAGTTTGTGTTTACTCGGTCTATATTTGCTTAGCCATTAAGTGGCGTGCTCTAAGCCAAAATGCGATTACCCTTAGCGGGCGGCGTCGCTCCGCCCAGCTACGACTTGGCAAAATTTGCCTTAAAATATCATTAACCAAAGCCGGCAGTGGATATAACTGCTTCCCAGAGAAGGGGTCTAGAGGGATTTGTGTATTTAATTGAGTTTTTCCCAAAAGTTTTGGCTAAAATTAGATCAAGATGTGGGGCAAATGTTCCCATTTGACCTTTTGCTGAATGCATTTTCATGTACTACACTGGTGTGGGCTTGTGTGAGTGCAATAATTTGTGTGTGTGTGTGTAATAGGAAGCTTCATCCTTGCAAGGCTCATTTGTAAAAGGTAGAGTATTCTCGCTCTCTTTTTGTCCGGTGGTGATTACTGTTAATGGGAATAAATTACATTACCTTGCATAAATATACCTTGCTTCCTTGTTGCACGTTGACACGTTTATCTCTTCTTCCTTTCTGTATTCCCCTGGAACATTTTTCTCCCCCTCTTCCTCTTGTCACTTTCATACACGCTTCCGCTTGCTATCCTCCTCTCACCTCTCTTTCACTCCCCCTGCTACGAAGTAACTCAATCGTCACAGTCCTTGATAACCACTTACTTCACCGCCTACCAGTAGATAGTTAGAAGTAAAGAAAGGGTATCTAACCAGTTGACTAGTGATTCATCGGAGAATAATTGGTACAAACTGGTATAAATTTCAACATTTCTTGTTGAAATTGACGCATTTATCTTTCTCTCTCTTTCTCCCACTGTAGTCTGCCGCTCTTGTTCGCTCTGGCCTGCAACGTTCATTGTTGTTCTTTGGCCGTTTTCCTGCTTTTCCGTCGCAATATTAAAAATAATATTTGTTCATGGTCAAACCTAAGCCAATTTCCATGTGGCCCCCACCCCACCTGCTTTTCCGAACTACCCCACCCCATAATGCTAAATTCATGACATTTACAGGCGGAATCGATGATTTTGTTCCTCTATTCGCCGCAATTCGCGTGACTTGCTGTGGGACGCCATTGCCCCCTTATCGGTTTGAGGCACACAAGCCCTGGCTTAAACATTTGATGGAAGCATTCTTAAATTGTCGCAGATTAGTTTTTATTTATGATTACCGCACCGCACCCCCGCGGCCAGGCAAACGTTAATGAATTGTCGTCTGCCATATAAATAATTTTCCTTTTGCTTTTCATACACTTTCATCAATTACGGTTTATCGCACTCTGTTGGACAGTTTGAAGTGCTCTCTGTGGGAGGGAGGGTGGCGGCAGGGCGGTTTGGGGGAGGGCACTATTGAATTTATTGCGCAAGTAAAGCAACTGTAAATTGTCTGGAGGCAGTGAAGAGCGTAATGTAATCTGTTCTCTTTCGACTAAGCAGGATCTCAAGTGGTCGGCTCTCTTAACGCGCTCCAGACTGTCAATGAACATTGGATTGTAAGAGTAGCATTACATTCTCTCTCTCTCTCTTTAACTCACTAACTTTGTTCTCTTTTCGTTGAGTGCATGGTAGGTACTGGTTAGGTACTGACTAAACGACGCAGCAACTGCTTGGATTCAAGTGGAGTAGAGTGTTCAAAAGTCAACCAAGTCTCTTCTTTGCTGCTACCTCACACACAAATTGGACATGAGTTAGCACTTGCTATCATTTGGCTGACACCCTAACACGAACAATCCTAATTATCAATTCATTTAGCGCCCGCCCACCCACAGATTACACTTTCAACGTCACCAGTGCAGTTCCCACATCCCCTCAACCCCCCGCCCCTGAGCCATTGGGTTAATTAAATTGTTTGCATAGACACAGACACCGAACGCGCTAGCAGTGGTTTTTCGTTTTTCGCTGTTCATTGTTTTGTATTATTTTTTGTTTTTATTGCCTTTGCTATAAAGTGATATGCAATTGTGTAATGCACATGAGTTGGGCTATTTATAGCCTCCTGGGCCCTGTGGGACGCACAGCCCGAGAACGTTGTGTTTGGCCCCGCTTGAGGGAGAGCAACCACACTCCCACCCCCCAGCGCTGGGCCAACCACGAGGTGTTTCTGTGATTGCCCGTTGGGCTGACACGACACCTTTTACAATTGTTTTGGTTTTAAAATTTCGAGCACATTGAACAAAAAATTTCTGTTATGCAGGTTTTGTGCAACCCCAGCCCTGCGGGCAATGCCTTGGCAATATTTTGCTTGGCACGTACCACAGCACAAAATGTACACAAAATGTATGCCTTTTTATGGCATCCTCCCCACACATGTCCGCCATGGGGCAGGGCTGTTGCGGGTGGCAAAGCTGAATTAGTTATGAAAGACCGGTGACAAAAAACTGGGCACAGGTCTCAGTCTTTGGATTTGTATATGGTATATGGCACCTGCGATTTGGTGGCGCAGGTAGAACGCAGATCGCTGGATATATTATTCAATATTTAATACCCGAACTCAATCATTTCGAATCTGTTTGGAGTAAACGAACCACTTGCAATTGAAATCAATTGATTGACAGCAGACCATTTGTCTATATAGGAGAAATCTGGCATAAAGAGCTAGCCCATAATTTCAGCTATTCAAATTTGTATCTCTATTTGAGATATTCATTTGAGATATTCATTAATGATTAATCAATGCTGATTGGGGGGCACGTGAGAGAGTAAGCGACTTCCTCCTAACCTCCACATCTCTCCATACAGATTGCTGTGTGTGTGTGTTTGTGTTTGCGTGTGGCAATGCCTGGAGCGTGACTCTAAATGAAATTTATAAAAAGAACAACAATCCTCCCGACACTTGGGGGAGAGGTCGCTTGGCAGGGGGATAACGAGTGGGCTGGTGTGGGGTGGGGGGTGTGGGGTACCACTTGCTTGGATGAATCGACATTGAAAGGTCTCGGGTCTCGGGTCTCTGGTGTCGAGTCTCGGGTCGCTACCTTTTCTTTGTTAAAACAGATTAAGTTGGATTACAATAAATTGCTTACATCCAGCGAATGAATTACCGGAAAATTGTTTCAATTTTACATGATACAGCATTAAGCGGACACAGAAATTAAACATAAATGTTTATTGTCAACATTTCCTGCCAATGAAATTGCAAAATTGAATTACGATGACTTTCTGCTGAGCGGGCGATCGGCCAAAAACAAATAGCGGCACAAAGAAGAATCCGAAAAAGATCAGAAATTTAACCACATCTATTTAATTCGTGGAATGACAACAGAATGAAAAATATCTGAACGTTTTTTTCGGCTTACTACAGTGCGTAGCGAAAGTGAAATACAAGCCAAAGACGCAAACTGAAAGATTGAGTCAGACATTCCAGTCGCGGACACTGGTAGAACTTCTAGTTTTAATTCTGTTGGCATTAATTGATCAGATCAGATTTTGTATGGCTAGTCGAATAGAATAATAATCTCATGAAACGCACTGTTCGCTGGTTCCACAATTGTGTGGAAATGTTGCTCCCAAAATAACAAACTTTCCAACACAATTCTGTGAGTGCCAGCGGTCTATTTATAAGACAGACAAAATACTTTTGTCGTGGCCCGTGAAATATGTATCAACGCTGAGGCAATAGTCCATGATTAATTGTTCAGCTATTTAGCTCTTCCCACTTTGCTATGGAACTATGGATATCTGGTTATACCTGGACGAAGTGCCCGATTAGGAGCCCGTTAAGCTGTCAAGTTTTTATTGCTGCATAAACATTTGCCAGCGATTTGTTAATTGCATTTGCAAGCCGCCACTTCATGGCGCGCTCTGTATAAATGCACAAAATTTGTACAGCACGGAAATGGCAGTACGTCTAAATAATGGATCCATATGCTGCCAGGCGAACGTGATGGGAACCCTCAATGAGCGAAGGTTGTTAAAAGAAAGGGTGTCCAACAAATTTTGTGGCTGTTAAAACGATTCTAGGGAATTCTGTACGAGGCTTCTGTTAGGCCTCTGTTAGGCCTCTGTTAACATTATTTATTCCCGCTGTCGGTGGGAAAAGACCCTCTCTCTCTTCTCTAGTCTCTTGAATTCTCCACTCTGTGCCTACTAGTGCCTTTACAGATTATTCATCATTCTACTTGTCAACCAATACGCGTGATTAATTGTGTTGATCAATTAAAATCCAAGCCAATTCTTTCGTGTTTATTCAAAAAAAATGAAGCAGCGAAACAGAAAGTGCAGGCCTGGTTCCCGTCCCCCGCCACCGATTGACCTAATTTAAGCCCAAAGGCAGCGAGAGAAGTGAAGAGCGGGCCGTGGACGCGTTTAATTAGGGAGTTACTCGGCAATTTTTTCCTCAACTGCCGCGGGCGGGCCGTGTGGAGGGTAGGAGAAGTTTACTTGAGACGCGACCCGAGACTGCCACCAGCTCTACCCCACACCACTGTTTATTTTACTCAGAATAATTTGTATGTTTCATTCCACCTGACTCGCCCCTCCACTCTCCACTGCCAAAGGGGGTTTCGTTTTGTGCCCCTCCACGGCGCTGCTGTGGCGTCTTACTTCCGGTAAAGTGTGCACAATTTTTAATTCGTCCAATCTGCTTGCTTAACAAATGGGATTTAAATTTTCAATTAAGTTTTGTTTACACTTACAAGCCCGCAAATATGCGTCTGTCGCTGCAGATCTTAGATAATCTTGTTACAGTGCCAGGCACATGGCGCCAGGTCGCTTTCTACCACTCACAAAACTTCTAATTGATATTGGATTTTGCGTTGCTCTCTTTGCAGATCATCATGTGCACTTCGATGCGGCCACGGTGAAGGATGGCTTTGAGTCGGACAGCTGTGTGACATATCAGCGCTCCGGCGACACGATCGCTGTGAGTCTGGGCTTTCTGCAGATCAGCCATCGCTATCTGATCGATCTGAAGCTGCCGACAACGGTGTTCGGCGACACGGGTGCGCCGGGCAGCAAGTTTGTGCCGGTTGTCAGCGCCACACCAAATCTGCATTGCCGGATCACGGAGTTCGCTGGCACCAAGCACGACGAGCATGACTTTTTCGAGATGAAAATCGAGTTCTTTGCCTACAAGGAGAAGCTGCTGCGCGAGGTGCTGCACATTGTCAGCGCGAGCAACGCCAAGGAGCTGCTGCAGCTGGTGATCGCCGCTCGGGTGCTGGGCAAGGGCAAGGGCACGCCCATGCTGCGCACGGGCATCCATTGCATTGGCGTCGAGCGGGACGACGACGAGTCGGAGGCCTCGGACTTTGCCGGCTTCGACAACAGGCCCTAAAGGAGCGGGGGACAGCAGCCCAGGACAGGCCAGTTGCCAAACTCGCCCCAGCCGCAATTTGTTTTTGCGTAGTTAATTGAAGATATTTACATAGTTCTTAAGCAAACGAAACGAAGCAAAAGCTAACTCTAAAATTAATTTGATCTAACTCTAAGTCTTGCCTACTGCATGGGTAGCCAACCAACCAACCAACCAACCAACCGAACCGAACCAACCGATCCAATCCAATCCAATCCAATCGTGTGTGAAACTCACAGAGCATTTTGCATTTAGATTTAGATTTCGGTGTGTCAATTTCTGTTTGTTTTGTACTTAAAGTTTATTGTAAATTACACCGCGAGTCGCGGTACCGCGCCGTGAACAATGCCAGTCCACTGGCAGCGTCCGTGGCCTCATTTGTAACCGCGTTATAACTCATTTGTCCACGAAAGTAAATCCCGATATAAGCTAGATTCTCGAATGTATTTGCATGCGAATGGGCACGGAAGTGTAAGCTTAAATCTGTTGCAACTCTGTTCATGAATCGGAACAGTCATGGCTACAGTGCGTATCAAAGCTATAAGACTATAACGCATACGTAACTTATGTTTGATGTAGTGCACATTTAGGGCGGAGTTGCCATTCATTTGGTGTATCATTAGAGTAATTATAGAGAAAAACTACAGGAAAAAAAAAAAACCAACTTGGCCATGTTCAGCCTGTAAATCCCTCAGCCTGTAAATCCCTCAACTGTCTGCTAGCTTTGAAACGCACTGTGAATGCTTCACATTTAATCATACATTTTGTTGCACTTCCCCACGCTCCCACCGTTGCCTGTCAATCAATCAATGCAACAATTCAACTTCAAACAGACCAAGACCAAACCGCAAGCCTTTTCCAAAATGTGTATAGGAGTAAATTTTAAATGCAACAAGGACAACACTACTACGTGGTGCTGCTCCTCAATTAAAATCAGTCTGCACCAAACCAAGAACTTGTTAACTTGTTAATTGATAAAATTAGGCCAAAAGTATCCTTAATATATACATATATATATATATATATATAGTTGTATTTAACCTTTTGATAAACTTTTCAAGTTGATAACAATTTTTTGCACCTTCGAATGTATAGTGAGGGGCGCACCCCGGTGTCAGTCGGCAATTAGATTTTGTAAATTCCAATCTACACAAATCCCAACTTAAAACGGGAGCTCAATTCTGTACTAAGTATTTACACACGTGTGTGTGTGTGTGTGTGTAGCAAATAAAACAGTCGTTGAGAACCCCCCCTCTCCCATCGAATATTAAATCAATTGTTTGAATAAACCTAAATTATTGTACACAATCTACTTAAGCCTGATTAAGGGATCTTTGACATCCCAAGAGCCGGAATCGAAGCGCCTCAAATGATGATCTGCCGATCTGCCATCTAATCCACAGAACGTGTCGCAGCGACTATATTGTTTACAGCCAGAGCAGCTAGCGCCCATCCTTGGGAACACCATGTTAAAGCTGCCTAAGTGAAGGTAAGTGAACTTATTAAATGAGCTCTACTCATCAGTTTACTCTCTTGCAGATGGCTGACGCAGTACTTCCCTCGGTCTGGCCATCCGCGAACGGATAGTTATCTGCTCCAGACAGGCCCACAGGCATCCGTTGCCCTTGTACTCGAGCAGTTGGGCTAGGCACATATCCGGATATCTGTCTACTGAGCAGCACCCAGCCGAACCCCTACTTTGCAGAAGCTCTGCCTCTTCCACGCTCCACGCATGTCAGAAATTCTGAAATTTGTTTATAGAAGTCTGCCGACAAAAGTCATCTGCTGCAAGGTTTCAGCACTCAAGCGTCAACCATGCAAAACCCCAACAATCGGAGAAAGAGAGAGAGAGAGAAAGAGAGACAGATCCGAGGATCACTCACTCACACGACGAGCTTCGGACGAGGTCCGAATCGGTTAATCTCTTTCTTGAAGACGATTGCTGTTATTAATATGTTATTAAGTGCCCGTCAACTGAAGTGCTCGGATCGTACCATTTTTAATTAAATCAAAAATATCGCAGAGATGAATGAACTGGACAGAACATGGAAAACAAAATTATGTGTTTTGTTTAACATATTTGTGATCGGGTGTGTTATATACTTTGTGTATTGGAATTTGAAAAAGTAGGTGCTTAATAATACAAATAATAATAATAATAACAATAATGGAAGTGCCTCAACAACTTATTCAATTGTGTGCATTTCAGTGGATCCTGAAGCCCTACACCCGTTCATGGTGGCCTGCGATCGACTACATACCACATGCATTCCGATGAATGTACACTCGATCGGGGATGAATAAAAAATATTAATAAATAAACACACTGTACGAGTTTTTGTATTATTTATTATCCAGTTAATCATATTCGGATGCTTTCGGAGCACTTCTTGCCCTGCCCTGCCCTGCCTGAGTGATACGTTGAGTGACTTTAACTTGCAGGTGAGGCCAGCCGTGCCTAAAAAGTCTTTGTCCAGAGCACAGATTGCAGACTGCCGTCATGTCTTTTTATAGAGGTGAATCATTTAAATGCAGCAAAGCGGGGAGTTGGCTTCTGCATGGGTTCCGCGGGTAATAGGCTTCGCAAGGGCCATGACGCATGGCGCCAAGCCTCAACGGGGCCCTAGGCAACCATCAATTTGGGGGACCCTCCTTTTTTTCCCGCCCCTGCTTTTTTTCATTTGAAATAACTTATAACTTTTTTCTTCGTTTGATTATTCTGTATTTTTTTTTGGTTAATTTTCAGTGGCTATTATATTTGTTATGTTTTATTTGGAATTTTGTTTTATTCATGGCATTCATTATTAAGTATATTTAATTTTAAAATAAAGATAACGTCAAAAAAAAAAAAAAACCCCCCTCTCCCCTTTTAAAAATAAATTTTTTTACAATTTCTGCAGTCGAGCAACTTCGTCGCTGCACCACCGTCCGTATTTGTTTTCCTAAGCAGTTGCAGTAGCTTCATTTCGTTTTCATCATTATAGAGCCTTTGGCCACCTGATCCAGACTAGAATAGTACCTGCAAACCTATGTACATATGTATGTATGGCGAGTCCCTGGCTGGCTGGCCCTTTTAACGTTAATTAAAATGCATTAATTTATTGCTGGGCGATGCGCGTGCAATAATAACCATTTAATAAAAATGCTCAATCAATGACCGCATCCCCATTTCTGCGGGTGAAAAAATATTTGCTTAATTAAAGTAATTATGGTTTCATATTTCATGCAGCGCCGACCTGTAGCTGTGCAGGCGTCAGGCGCCTGGTAAGGTGGCGGTGACGGGTGGTGTGGATTTGGTAATTACATTTTGTCATAAATTGAACATTTATTTTAAAATGTCATTAAGCACTTAATATGCGGCCCCTCTCTTACACGGGCAGGCCCGTACGATGCTGCATTGTGTGTGTTTGTCTCCGTCTGGCATGCATTGCCAAAAGACAAACAAATATACATATATGTACATATATGTACATATGTATGCATGAAAGTTAAGAAGTTAAGAATAAGGCACGAGGAACCCTAATGTTTCTTGTCAGGGTCCGAGCTCTCAGCGAAAGTACACAATTTACTGCAGGAGCAGCAGCAGCAGCAGCAGCAGCAGATGACATCATCATCATTGTTCTGATTCCATATCATGATCGACAATGTCTCGTCAGAGGTGTTCGACAGTACGGCAGACGCCAGAGGAATTGTTTCTTGTTTCTATATTCCAGTTACAGTCGATGACGCTGTAGAGGGCTGCGCCATGATTTCATTGGCCACCGACATCACCTGATGTCGCGTCACGTTGCGTGGCTTCTGTTTCAAAGCCTAAACAAATCGAAGAGAGAGCGAGAGCGAGAAACGAGGATCGGTTAATTTCTTTCTTGAAGACGATTGCTGTTCTTAGCTGTCATTAAGTGCACGTCAACTGAAGTGCTCGGATCGTACCATTTTTAATTAAATCAAATATATCGCAAAGCGACCAAGTGGTAGAGATGAATGAACTGGACAGAACATGGAAAAAAGTATTATTTGTTTTGTTTAACATATTTGTGATCGGGTTTATTATATTTGCTATGTATTGGAATTTGAAAAAGTAGGTGCTTAATAATACAAATAATAATAAAAACAATAATGGAAGTGCCTCGACAACTTATTCAATTGTGTGCATTTCAGTGGATCCTGAACCCCCACACCAGTTCATGGTGGCCAGCAATCGACTACACACTACATGCATTCCGATGAATGTACACTCGATCGGAGATGAATAAAAAATATTAATAAATAAAATAAATAATAAAATAAAACGTGTACAATTTTATGGGTAGTAAAATGCGCGAAAAATGCTGCGAAGTGGCGAACAAATGAGTGAAAGGTGCGTGGGCAAGTAGCAGCTCAAACTGGCGCAGCTACTGGATATTCCATGGCGTCATCGATCTTAAGTTATGATATTTGTAAACATTTGGACGTGACTTTTGGTTTGCAAATATCTGAGTGTGGCCCCACTCCCACCCCACTGACCCACAACCTCTGCGAGGGAAGACGAGTGCCATGTGGGCATGTGCCAATGTGACAAGGGAACAACCAGCAACGAAATGAATAATGTAAATGCGCCAAGTGTACAAAGTTTTAATTGTTATCATGTTTTGTTTGAGCGTTACTCTCACTCCCTTCCTTCCTCCCTTCCGCCCTTCCTCGCACTTGCCAGCTCTACTTCTGTGTCTCTAATCTGTCCCCGCTCCGTCGTGCTTATTCAAAATGTATCCATTTACGCTTGGCCAAGTTTTGGGTTGCGCATACGACACGTTGGACTCGCATTGTGTCGTGTCTGGCGTTGGCTGAGTGGCTTGCGGCTGCCTCAAAGTTTCCATTTTGCATATGTGCCTGCAGGCGCCACTTGCATTCCGAAAACACACACCCTCCCATTGCTGCGTGCGCTTGCCTACACCACACCACACGACACCCCACCCCACTGGAATTGTCACAGTTTAATCCAAATTTTAGTCTTAATTCAGGCACTGTTTATCTGGGGGATTTGATGCAAGATCGAGTGCAAGCTTTTCTTGCAACATTTTTAGTTTATTTCACAGTTCTCCCCTACCCCTTTGCACCGTCCTTTGCATGGATATTCCTGCCTCTTAATGGGGTTTTCGAATTTAAGAAACATTTAAATATTTTCTGCTTCCCCCAAAATGTGGGACTCGAATGCAATTTTCCCATCACTTGTGTATCAATAATTTGTAATAGGTATTGCCTGATGGTATTCCATCATTTATTGGTGGCCTGAATTTAAATGTTGATTTCCCTTTGAACATTTAAGGCATTTATTGGCATTAAAGTTTAAGCGCATTTCACCTTTGCAGTTGATTTGCATAAATATTTCAACTTGTTTAGTTTTTCGAACGGAATTTGACTTTTACCAAGAAAATCTTTGGGTTCTGTGGCTTTTGCCGTATTTATTTGGCACAAATTTTAAGTGATTTATGCTGGCCACAATTGGCTCTGGCTCTGGACTGGCCACGCCTCTCCTGCACTCTCTACCATAACTGCACGCACAGAGCTATGAAAAATTCACACAAATATTCAAATGCAACAAAAATATACATATGCATATATACATACATATGTATGTATGTGCATCTTTGGGTATGGGTATCTGTATCTGTATCTTGGGGCATGCATATTTATTTGCCAACATTTACTTATGCTGCATTTGAAGCAATTTTGTTTGCTGTACTCAAATGCAGATCTAAAGTGTCCAGCTGTCTGTTTGTCTGTGTGTGTGTTGTGTGTGCCACACAAAGTTGCAGGCTATAGATTTTCCAGCAAATTGTGTTGCCATAAGGATGCACATGATACAATATACTCGTTTATGTACACACACACACACACACACACAAGCGGAACACTTGAAAGTTTTGGGGGGCTTCTGCTTACTTGAGCACTTATTTATTTGATAATAATAATTTTGTGTGTGTTCTCTTCAGCTGCAAACCGTAGAGCAGGGCAGAGCAGGGCAGAGCGGCCAACCCTTTTATCTAAATAAATAATCAAAGTGTCATAACAAATGGTAGTAGGTACTAGCAGTAGTATCTCCCTCCATCAGTCCGGCATTGGTATCGGGCATGTTTATGTAAATTCTATTTTGCCACTTGCCTCGTTAGTTGCTTGAGGCCGCAGCTCGCTGGCTGATGGCTCTGGCCTGCTTCTGATTACGCACTCGGCCATCAAGCATTGTGCCACAGCTCGGCTTGGCCCCCCGGATGGATGCATCAGTGCAGCATAAATATTTTACATAGATTTTACATAGCTGATTGAAGTCCGTGTGCATATGCTAAAACCCATCAGGCAGGCCATCTGCCTGCTCCAACAGCTCGCATGGCTCTCAATACTGTGAAATTATCCCTTGCATGGCAATCATATCATATCAAATTTAAAGTGCCCTGCCCCCCCCACACTCACCTCACACGGCACAGTGGGCTGCAATATGGCAGGCTTTCGAATTTTGGTTTGCTTTGTGGCTTTAAATTTTGGATTCATAAATTCTTCATTTAAATGCTGCCTCTGACTTTGTTGGCCAGAACACATTTGATTTTCGGTGAGGCCATGACTTGTCGTTGAAAATCTTCGGACTAGTCCCATGGTAGCGGCCCCTGGCGCACGGCGATCACAAATACCGAGCTATGCTAATGTGGCGCTCCGGCTCGGCATCATTTGCATTTGCCACTTGCCATTTGCCATTTGCGTTTGCAAGGCGTAAGCCTAATTGAACCAGCAGCTGTGATTGGAATGGGGTCCGCTGCTCAAGTGGCTGGGGGATGGATGGAGTTGGGTTTGACCTACCGGCCCCACCAGCGCCGCTTCGGCTGGCTGTGAACAAGTGCTGCTGGCGGCGGAGCAATTAATAGCTAATTTAGAGCTCCATGTTAAAAAGGCAACATTATTTATGATTATTTGTTTATGGCTTGCGGGTCGGTTGCTCCACCCCCTACCTCCCTCTCGCGCTCTGCACCTGATGAAATTAACACCCTGACCCGCAGCTGCACCCACCCAACGTGCCACATTCCGCATGCCACACACCTCACACCCTTAGCCTACATATGTACACCGCCCAGCCCCTTGAGCAGCACACACACACACACACATGCAAAGCAAAGCCGCTGGCAGCATTTAGCTGCAATAGACAGCCATTTTGTGGCGTTGCCTCGGCGATAAAGTAATAGCTGCTATTTGGGTTTATGACACACACCCACACAGACACGTAGAAGCTCTACATGTGTTTTTGGAAAATTTCTATGCTTCCGGCAGGACACAGACACAGCCATAGACAGACGCTGGGCTTTGTACTCTTTCAGGCAAGACAGAAGCCGAAACAGAAGCCAGCGGCAAAGGATGAGCTGCAGAACAGAGGTGGGTGGGGCGGCGGAGAGTGGCCGTTTGGAAGTTTGTGTCGTGAGGAGCGGCGTCATTTTGTCTGCGGTTAGATGCGCGTACGTTTTCATGTTTTGTTCGCATTTCTTTTTTTGTTTTGTATGTTTTTCCCCCCACCCAACCGTCACTTTTTTGTGTGCCCATTAGGCGTAGGTTTCGAGGATATATTGGGCTTCAGGTCGGGCGGAGAGGAGAGCTCTGTGTCTGTGAGCGCTCTTGTAAAGTAAAAGCGAATAAATATATAAATATGCAAATATTTGTTGTTAAATTATTGCATTATGCACCCTATAAGTGCGAGTATTCCTCTATTGTACTGGATGCCAAATTGAGACATAATTTGTAAACGGCTCCTTTGCCTTAGTTTTTATTTTATTTTCTTTTAGCATCAAAAGTGCACAAGGAACAGCATTGCAGGGTATCTGCATGTTCGACCATCACCTATTTATGTGCCAACTGTGGAGCTTGTTTTTTTTTTTTTTGGTGGTTTTTGCACGCTTACAGCGGTGGTTTTTTTCGTGTTGGCTTTGGGCTGTTGCGCTGCCGTGTGCTCGCTGTACGGTGTTTGCCGCTGTTGCGGTTGCAGCACGTCTGAACGTGTTTATGGCGCGCATATCCGCAAATATGCAATCAGACTATAATCTACTTAATGTCTTTTTCACCAGCCACAGCAGCAGTAGTAGCAGCAGTGGCAGCAGGAATAACAACAACAGCAGCAGCAGCAGCAGCAGCTGGGGGCAGTGGGTGGCTGGGTCCGGTGTACTCGTAAAAAATGCGCATTGTGAATGAAATAATGCAGTTTGCCATATTCCCGCACGGACCCAATGAGTGTGTACGTGTGTGTGTGTGTGTGTGTGTGCGTACGGTAACGGTACATTAACTGAAATTAGGCTGTCACTCGGTAAGCATTTTCGCATTAGCTTCCCACGAAAATTTGTTAATATTCAACAAAATCTTGTGCTGCTCCTTTCGTTTCTATCCCCGCCATTTTCTTATTTTTTTCATAATTAATTTTTTGTTGCCTACTTTTTGCGGCCAGCGATGCGTGCCCATCTCTATGCGTGCCCCAAAAAGTAGGCAACAAAAATTAATCATGAAGTTTTTGGAAAACGGAAATATTACTACACTAAATAAGTGTCCTGCAACAAGGGCCATGTCTGCAGGAAGTGCAGAAAAATTAGTGCAAATTTAATGTACTCAAAGAAAAAATATTTCTTTTCATACTTGTGGATTATCTGCACCAAAATATATGCCTTAATCGTGTGTCCATTCAACATGAGAAATTTAGCTAATATCCTGCCACAGCATATTCCCAATATTTTGCATTGGAATCACAGCATTCCCAACCACACATAAACATTGATTAAAGCCAATTATTTGTACAGTATTCCAGTGGTAGTCCAGGGGTAATTTTCAGCCACTTTGATCTACTTAAATTCCGTTGCTTGCGTCTTTTTTATGCTCCACCAACAGTTTCGCATCTGCTGCTTGGGTTCCCTCGTTTGGCTTGAATTTGCACAACCTTTTAGCTTATTTTAAAGACGAGAACATCACACACAAAAGGCCTGCAGGACTTGGATCTGTTACCAACTGCAAAATGGCCAAAAAAACAAAAAATAAAGCCCACTGGCAAAATATTTTGCCGTAGACAACATTAGATATTGTTTTGAGCTGTGCAGACATGGCCGTTCATTTGTATGAGTTTGGGTTATACCCTTACCAAAGGGGGGTACTGTTAAACAGTTCAGATCAGAGGTTTGCCACTAGATCGAGCTCAGCCATGTAGTGCCTCAGTTATAGCAAATGTTTCCGGCCTAAATGTTGCACAAATCCTACGCTGAAAAATGGCATAATATATCTGCTAGAGTATATAAAGCTGCGGTGCCTAAAAGGGGCCATTTTTATATCTTGTTTTAGTTTTAGTTTTAGATGCTGCTGTTGCCGCTTTCTGTAGCCTGGTAGCCGGTGTCTCTGTCCCTCTCTCTGTTTCTGTTTCGGTGCCGTTTCTGTCTCTGTTTCTGTTTCGGTTTCTGTTTCTGTTTTTGTTGGCTTGGCCCGACGACGACGACGACTGCTTGGAGTCCCGGCCAGAGCTCTGTCTCCGACTTGCTTGTTATTGTTTAGCTTGGCGCACAATGCGGCCATAAAAAGCCTGCCCCGCCTTCGCCACCGCTGCCGCCGCCGCCTCCTGTCCGAGTCGCATGGAACTGCGCGGGGCGGAGGCAACAAAAGGCGCCCGCACCGAACAACAATTGAAACAATAAAACGGCTTTAAGGCTGCACTGCGCCCACCGCCCACCGCCTGCAAGCGGCCACAGAGTGCAGTTGATAAAAGCAATTATAGAGTCACAGAGTCCTGGTGCTGACAGGCAGCAGCTTGGGACTGAATTTTACTTAAACCTTAAATCGAAATCGAAGCTTTTACATACTAGAATATTATCCACGTGGAGCGGGCAGCGGGTAGCGGATTGCCCTTTTATTTGGGGTTGAACAGTCGCTTGACGGTCTCGTCGGAGGTGTCGATGAGCAGCTTGTAGTAGCCGGCGCGCCGCAGCTGTCGCTCATCCGCCTCGGCCACATGGTAGATATCCTCGACGGGCAGCATAATCTCCGACTCGTTGGGCAGGATGAGTTTGCGTGCGTCCTTGCGGAAGACGGCCACCGCCTTGGCCATGCTGCCATGGGCGCGTGCATAGTGACGCAGGCACAGGCTCTTCCGGCGGGCGGACAGCCGCCCCTGAATGCGATCGAGCCGTGCAATCAGTCGCAGTAGAATGAAGCGCGCGTAGCGATCCTTGATCTCCAGCAGCGTCAGCTCGCTGTCGTCGCGCTCCATGACCGGCCGCAGATAGACGCTCAGCAGGACGAACACGAAGACGGCATTGAGCAGGAATATGATGAGCAGCAACGACAGCTGAAAGCCGTCGATCTCCTGCGCAAAGGTCTCCGCCGTGTGCTTCCAGTACATCAGATCGAGGCTGTGGATGCGCAGCTGGTAGTGCAGATAGGCCGTCACCACGGCCCCCACACTGCTGTAGATGGCCACGCACGGGTAATTGTTGTACAGAAAATTAACGCAATGCCGCCACAGCCTTTTGCAGAGATTCATGCTGCCTGCCTGCCTGCCTGCCTGCCTGCCTGCCAAACCCAGAGCCAATCGACGGATCCAAACTATCGAACTTTCGTTGCCTTCGTTGAATTTTGAACTTGCCTGTCCGAAACCTAGATTGAGTCGAGTGCTTCCGCTCGCTCTGAGTGCTTCCGTTTGGCTTGCTCAGATGTCGTATAAGAGTTTGCCGCCCCCTGCAACGGGATGATGTCGAACTGGTTGCGACCCGCCACCGCTGTGGATGTCGAACTTGTTTGTGGCTGGTTTGAGCCTTTTTCCAGCAGTCCCGTCACCCAGTGCTTTGAGTGCTTTCAGTGCTTTGTGTGCTTTGAGTTCTTTGTGTGCTTTGAGTTTGGTTTATGGCCCCTGCAACCCAGGGCATGTTCGTTTGCCAGCGTCCTGAAGCCGCCCACAGCTGCAACTGCAACATGGCTGTTGCTGTTGGCTATGCCTCGTCGTGGCCTCTTAATGGCTGTGCCCTCCACCCCTTTTGCTGTGCCGAAAATATTCCACTTCTTGTTCAGCGACAATATTCCGCTATCTTTGCGCCAACTTTTGCTGGCACCCCGAAAACCCACAGCCCAGCCCAGGCCACCCACGGACCGACCGATCCGAGACGTTGATAAGCCATAAGCAAGCAGTGAACAGGGGCAGAGCGGCAAGGGGCAAACAAACAAAAAAATCATCATAGCATTGCGAGCGCAATGCAATTTTGTTCTCCCATTTTGCAATGTGTTCTCGTTTTTTTTTTTCTTATTTTTTGGTTGATTTTTTTTTGGCTTGGTTTTTCGCTTTTCGCTTTTTCGCTTCTCGTTTTGCACTTATTATTGTCTTTCTGCGCGGGCCCGAGTTTTTGTGGGGCCCCGGACGAAGTGCATGCAAAACTGCATTTGGTAGACAAGCCGAAAACCGAAAACTGCCAGCCAAAACGGAAATATTCAAAAATTGTTCTTGTTGCTGGCCGACAAAAGGGGGGGGGTGGGTGAGTGGGGGTGTGGTGCGCGCTAATAAAAACGTAAAATTTAATGGTAACGGAAGGCACTAAAAAACAGGCTCACCGACAGGCACCCCCACGCCCCGCCCCGACCCCGCCGCAAGTCGCTGGGTCGCTGCTTGGGTACTCCGCGTCGCAGTGGCAGTGGCAGCGGGTCTTTGGCTGTGTGAGTAGTGGCGCTGGCGATAACCAAGCAACGAACCACAACCGCACAGGGGGCAGCACCAGTGGGGCAGCAGTGGGAGTGGCAACCAGTCGATGGGCAAAACTGTAACTACGCCAACCGACGTCGCTGCCGGCTTTGCCGTTGCCGCTGCCACCGACGCAGTGGAGCGCCCATCCGTGCACGTCAAACGCAGACAACTTGAAAAATGTAGAGACAGAGCCGCAGTATAGTTGAAACACGCCAAAAAATATGCAAAAGTAAAATAAAACAGACACACGGACCCAGAGAACCCCGTGCACAGACAGGGACAGAGGGCACGGACAGGGGGCACGTACAGGGACAGGGCCAGGAACAGGGACAGGAACAGGGACAGTGGGGAGGCTACACGGACAAACGCATTTGGCCGTTGCGGAGCAGTTCGACATTCGAGGGTCGAGGCTGGCCTCGTGGTTCGACATTTGCCGTTAAAGGTTTTTCGTTGTTGCTGTTTATACGCCGTTGATACCCCGCACCACTGTGGCCAGCACAGGGGTAGTATGGGCGCTATGGGTGCCCCGTCCCACATGCCTGTTTTGGCCAATAATCTTCTGATTATTCCATTTAATGGGACAGCACACTGGAGTATTTATTAACGCCTAAACGATGCGTTCTGTAATTATTTCACAGAATAATTCCACAAATTATTTTATTTAATACCTAAAAGCTGCAGCCAAAAATATTTACGAAATACTCCGAATACTCCGAAATGCTACTGAGTATCCACAAGTCGTTGCTGTCCCCCTGCTCACCCCTTCCACGCTTTGGTCTTGCCAAACTTTTATTTTGTTTTGTTATTTGGCAGCGCATTGCACAATATTTTGCAGCAGGCTGTTTTTTTTTCGCCCACTGTTGGTTGTTGTTGTTGTTGTTGCAGGCTGTGTAAAGGGAGAAGGAGGTCCTGACGTTGTCCACTTGACAGGAGCAGGCCAGCTCCTGTTCCTCTGCAGCAGCAGCAGAAACAAAACTGCAGTCGGCTCGAAGTCGAGTCGAAAAGTCAGTTGTCGCAATGTGGCGCGCGTTGGTGGGCTGGTGGGCGGTGGGCGTTGGTGGCAGGGGGGGTCACAAAGTTATGTGGCTTGGCAGTTGAATTCGGGAGAGGTGTGTGTGTGTGTGTGTGTGCGTGTATGAGAGCGTGTGGCAAAGTGGCAAAGGGCCACTAACAGCTAACTGAATGGACAGCAATTTGCGCGGCTAAACGAGTCCACAAAGGCGACCATTGTGGACGCCTTTGCCTTTGCTCTCTCCATGGCTCTCTCACTCTCTCGCTCTCTCTGCATGTGCCTGCCTGGTTCGCTCGGTGCTGTGGGAGCGGGAGGGACTGCTACTGTAATTAGGTTTGTCGCTGACCAGAGCGTCGCATCCCAGTCAAAAGTCGCGGCGGCAGTCAGCCCCCCAAAAGTTGCTGTAAATAATTCACAATTGTGCGACGCATTCGATTTTTGCACTCTCTATCGCTCTCCCTCTCTCTCGCACTCCCTCTCGCTCTCCCTCTCTCTGTCTCTCCGGGAAAAGGAGCTGGGCGGAAATGTTTGCCTGGTTTACAGTGCAGTGCATAAATTTGAAATTGCACGCATACTGCCACACGGATGGATAGGTACCCCCCTCTCCCCACACACACACACACACACAGCTACTCCTACACCACTCAATGGTGCGTGCATTTCCGCTCTGCCAGTGGTTGGGGGTGTCAAATTAGACCTACTCTACCCCAACCCCCCCCACTGTTCCGCTTCTCGCTAAAGTCCGGCAACAAATTTTTCGTAGCCTAACAGCATTTTCAAGTTTTATCGTTACGTGGCCTCGGTCTGTGCTGTAGAGGGGCGGCGGTCTGTGGGTGTCCTTGGCACAGGCATTGTATTATGCTCGGTCTGTTGGTCTGTCTGTCTGTTCGTATGGCGCACGCACGGAGCTTGCCTCGCCTCGCCTCGCCTCGCCCAGCCTTGTCTATTTAGCCAGCCGCCTGCATACAAAATGCACACATAAATTGTCATGTTTCAAGAGCGAAAGAGACCAATGGCTGGGCTGGGCAGGGCAGGGCAGGGCATGGCAGAGAGAGGAGGGGGGAGGGGATTATTTTTTGGGGGGAGTGTGAGCCACCAGCTTGTTGTATGTATTGGTTTTTTTGGTTCTTACCGAGCTCCCCTCTTGCTGCACCCACACTTGGTTTTTTTTTTTTTTTTTTTTTGTGTGTGTGTGTGTGTGTGTTTTGTGGGTGCACAATAAATTGAGCCAAAATTGCATCAGCAAAATTAACAGTTTCAGTGTACGTTAATAGACTTTTGGCGAGAGGTCCAGTCACGACCGCAGCATGGGCAGATCTCTGCGGGATTGGGAATGCGCATGGACCTGACCAAGGCTACGCCGGGGTGTGGGTGTGGCACTGGCACTGGGGGGTAATCCGTCCATTAGGTTGGGTTATTTTAATTATGGCCCAAAAGCGCGTCTGTTGCTGTTTAAAATGAAATTTCGAAAATCCGATGGGACATCAAATGGCGAAAAGGTGCTGCTGCATTTTTGGGCACTATTTGGGCACAATTGGATTATGGATTGATGGAATTTGAATATGAATATGCCTGTCAGAGAGACTGTCAGATAACAGAAAATTTATTTTAGCTATTTCTGGAACTATTGCTGAGCATTAAATTGAAAGGAAATGCCATTAAAAATCCGGGATTATGGTCTAGGGGTTCAACACTCAAAAATACACGCCACATGTAAGCTGTCCATTTGTCTGGTAAAAATGCCCGCAACAGGTGTCGGAAAAACACCTGTAAAATGGTTAACTGGGCAACTAAGAATAACTAAGGAAAAATATGCTTACGCGCAGAAATTTTGCGTGGTGAGATGAGCCAAATAAACACACTTCACTTCACTTTACTTTCCGTGAAGATTGCTCATAAATTCTGTGAATGGTGCAAATATTTTGCAGTGCGACGCACTCAGACTGTTTGCCCGCTTAGAACTCGAAATGGAAATATTAATCGTGCCCGTAAAGCCAAAGCCACACAACACATAAAATATGTGCAGCAGCCATTGTGTTCGATGCATTTTGGCTCATTAGGTCGCTGGGATTTGGCTCTTTTGGCTATTGTAGCTAGCCCCACTCGCCCTGCCCGGGACCCTTCCGCCAGTGGCCTGCTGCATTTTGCATGGGTAATTAATCTGGCGGGATGCAGTTGATCCCCGTCCTGCTTGGGGAGGGCACTGGGGCGCACATTACAGGGTAAAAGTGTGTGAGGGGAGGGGTGGGTGGCGCTGCTTGGCAATTTCTGAAATTTTAATATGCCAAACGAACTAACAATAAGCAAACCACTTAGTTAGTTCTCACAGCCATGGCTAATTTGCTTTGTTCAGCTGCTGCTGCTGCTGCAGCTGGAAAATGGAAATGAAGTTTCCCTTCGGTGCTCTGTTAGAAGCTACACAGGGTGCAGCGAGCAGGGAGCAGGGAGCAGGAAGCAGTGTTGCCGGAGGGGGGTGGCTGTGCTGAGTTGAAGTTTTGGTAGCCACTTGAAATATGCAAAATTTGTAATAACCTCAAGAAGGAAGTGCCACGAGATTGAGATTGCGGACGACGGGCAGCAACTGTGCCAGCAACTGTGGCAAAGACTTCGGGGGGGGGGCAAGGGCAACGGCAACAACAGCAACACACGCCATCGGCAACGTGTCGCATTTGTAGTTGGACATAATTGTTAATTACCCGAAACCATTACCACATTAAAGGCCATAAAATGCAACAATAATTGCTTTATGCCACCTCGAGTCGAGTCAGTCAGTCGAGTCAATGCACTGAGAGAAATTATGGCAGGGCATGAACTTAGGCAGCAATTACTTTAAGTTAAATATAATAATAATTATATAATTTATATAATTATATAAATTGAATTCTTTTTTTATCTTTTCTTAATATATAATATATACATAGTTATATATAATATAATATAATTATTTAAATTAAATTTATAAATTTATATAATAATATAAATTTAATTTTTTAATTATATTTTATAATTATATAAATTGAATTCTTGTTTTATCTTTTCTTAATATATAATATATGTATACCTATGTATATATAATATAATATAATTATATAATTTATATAATTATATAAATTTAATTTTTTAATTATATTTTATAATTATATAAATTTAATTTTTTTTTATCTTTTCTTATTGTTCTTTTTTTTTAGCCTTCATTTCTCTCAGTGCCCAAAGCTCCCGTTCAGCAGAGGGCGAACATTTTCTATTTGATTATGCAGCCAATGCTGCTTTGTCCTGGTTCTGCTGCTGCTTCTGGTCTCCAACTCTATGCGAGTACTCGTATATGCCTCTGTGTGTGTGTGTGTGTGTGTGCTTAATGTTCGCCTGTAACGTAATATGCAGCAGCAACAATAGTTTGCCTTCATCATCATCATCATCCTGCCACAGTTCTAGCTCTAGCTCCAGCTCCAACTGTAGCTGTTGCTGTTGCTGTGGGGCTCATACTCGTGCCATGCCAAGCAAACATTTCCCTCCCATTCTGGCGGGAACATGCAGCAAGCAGCAGGCAGCAGTCATCGTCGCCAAAGCTGCACATGCCACACCATATGATTAATATTTCAAAATTACACTGACATGCAAAGTGTCAACTCATTTTGAGAAACGCCATGCCGCCGGCAGCACTTGGCACTTGGCACTCGGCACTCGGCATTCAACGCCCCCGCAGGCGCAGGAGTCCGAGACACGTCCGCCCACCTTTCCACACATTTGGGGGGGGCGCTGACAATGTGCGAGCAGCCAAGAAAAATGGTGAAAACGTTTTGTAACAATTCACTCGGCATCCAGGGTCAACGCCAGCACCGTGGTTGGGTTGGGTTTGGTGTGGGGTTATTATCAAATAGTAGGCGTGAAATTCGTGTACTAAGTGAAATATTTATTAGCCAGCACATCGGCAGTCACGCGTTCAGGGCACGCGATTAAATTGAAATTACGAGAGCCACGACAGGACAGAGCAGAGCAGTGGCAGCAGGGCGGCAGGGTAGCAGGTAGCAGGGGTGTGCGTGCGGGCTGGCGTTAATTTAATCGAATTTATAAGCACCTATGCACATACGTCTGGATAAGGCAATCACAATCACATTCACATTTACTCATGCGCAGCGCCGCGCCCCCCCCAAGTCACCAGCAAGAAGTCAGAAAAACAATCGAAGAATCCGTATCGAAGCAGCAACAAAGGGCAGCAACGGCTGAAGAGCAGTGTGGATGGAAGGACTGGATGGATGGTGTAGGAGCAAGAGCAGGAGCTACATCAATGCCAAGCGCGGGCATTCATCGATTATGCTTGCTGACTTACATAATTGCATTTTATTCCCACCCCCCCTGACAGCTGTGTGAATGTGAATGGAGGACAAAAAAACACAAGGTAAAAGAAAAAGAAAAACAATAATCGAATGAAAATTGTGTGCCCCAGGCATATGCAACTTTTCGATGTTCTATGCCCAGGCACTTAGGGGCTAGAAAAGATCACAAAAAGGAGCCATTAAAGTGCTGCCAAAGCACTTCTTGTAGTTTTATGCAGCCATAATTATAGATAGTAATAATATTTTAATATTAAAAAGATTTCTATTCGATTTTCTGCGCTGTAGCAATAATAATTAATGTTCTGTTGCTGGCATAAAATAATTTAAAATGAGACACATGAAACCACAACTAAAGACGCAAATGTACTCCTTTGCTTTGTCCATTGTTATGCTCCGGTTTCCCCCCCCACCCCTCCTGCAGTTACCCTTTGGGTTGAGCCTAATGTGACATATTCATTGATAAATTCGATACACCCTTCTCCACACGACTAATTAAGTATTAGCCATGGCAACCGATGAGCAATAACAACAGAAGCAGCAGCAGCAGCAACAGCAGCAGCATTAAATGAGAAGAAGCAACTTAAAATACAGCAGCAGCAGCAGTCGAAACCCATTGAAGCGATTTTAATTGATTTCTCTCTCTCTCTCGCTCTCTCTGCTCTCAAGTTTTCGCCCATATTTATCAGCAAATTTCATGTTGTGTCTTGCGTAACCTTAGCCCCGGCATTGATGCCACGCCACTGATTTATATGCGAATAATCTGGGCAAACTAATCTCATCACAGCGAGCTGAAAGACTGCTCTTGGGTGGGTGGGATGGGAGGTGTGCTGTTGGCAATTAACACGATTCGACGCGCACATACAAAACACCAAAATGGTAAATGGTAAACGGCAAACGGCAAATGGCAAAATGTATCCCAATTCCCAATGCCCCAATCTCAATCCTTTCTCTGGCTGCCAGCTGAGGACGAAGGCTGAAATATTGGCCTAGCGATTTGACATATTGCCAACAAAGGAACTCATTATCTGTGCATTAAAATGGGACAGGACATGACCCTCTCTGTCTCTCTCTCACTCTCTCTCTCTCTCTCTATCTGTGTGTGTGTGTGTGTCACGCTTATAAAACACATTTATCATAACTAATCCTTTGGGTTTTTGGCTGCCATGCCCCAGCCACACCCACAGCCCACCACGCCACCGCTGCTCTGCCACCGATAACACTTTGAATAATAAATAAATACAAACAAGGATACTTTTTGGCAAACGGCAACTGCCAGACAGAGGCCTAAAGAGCCAGACAAACGGACAAACGGCAGGCGACTTTTAATGCAAACGATTATCATATGAGGCAATATAAAAATAAATTGCAGCCCGCAAACAAACCACCAAAAAAAATATGTGTGTGCATAAAAATATACTAGAAAGGGAAGGCTTCACTTTGCAGACCGAAGCTTTTAATACTCTAAGATGACGTTTTGTGTTTGTTTATTAATTTAAATTAATTTTTATTTTATTATATTTATAATTAATTTTAATTAATTATTTCTATTAGATCGATCGATTAGATAGCTACAAGACTGTAGCTAATGCGCACAGAAACAGACACCCACCCAGTCATGCCTAAATAAATATTTCATAGCCTCTAAGAAGCATTACAAACATCGTTTGAAATCCAGCGTACTCTCTGCAAGGGTATAGCAAATAAATAACACACCACAAGAGCAGCGGGAAATGGGGAATGAATGGGAATGGAAATGAAAAGGATGCTGGCTAGATGGGTTTTTGCCTGCGCTCCGATAGGCATCGGGACTCTCCAGGCCCGCGCTAGTAGCTGGCAGTGGGCCCAGCTCGGTGCTAATAATACACAGCTAGAGCGACACTTTAGCCCCAGAAACGGAGGCCAATCGAGTATCGCCTACATCTACGTCTGCGAATGTTTGGGGACTACAACATCAGCAGCAGCAGCAGCAGTCCAGCAGTCACAGCCTCAGCCTTAGCATCAGTTCACGCTTTTGTGTCAGCTTCAGTTCTGTGGTGTTGCCTTTTGGCAGCATTTAAATAAATTTCACACATACATATATGTATGCAGGGGCAGGACTCTGTACTGAGGGGGGGGGAGCTTAAATACAAGCCGAGGAAGATATATACTAAAAGAAGAAGATATATACTGGGGGGCAGCACGCTGGTGGAGGAGGCTGTTGCTGTTGGCGACTGCGTTTGGCTTGGCCTGCCCTGGTAGCCATTAAAGCCAATTGCCCACAAAATCATGCCCGATATCATAATTGCTCTTCGTGGTTTGCATACCCTGTAATCCGAGCGATCTATGGGGTGTATTGGGCATTCATTTGTATTGGATTTGCATTTTTGGAGATTTTCAGAGCTCAAAGATAATTAAAATAATAATAAAACAAAAAATAAAATTAAGAAATAATGTTTGAAAAAGAAAAACCAGTGAGCAGAGTTTGTTGCCCTATAATTTCCATAAGTTTATCCGCAGGGGGTATCCTACAGTCTGCCCCAGCCCCCACTGCTGCTGTCGATGTTCAGCATCGTTTAGCCAGCGCCAACGGGCGAGGCGGCGATGGGCCAAGCTGCGAGCTGCTGGAGTGGTCCTGGGGCACTTGGCTCATATAAAATATTGTTTATTCAGTCCGAGCGAGTGCGACAGCGAGTGTGTGTGTGTGTGTTTGTCTGAGGGAGAGAGTAAATCGCAGATGCGATAAATTTAAACACTTGTTGTTGTTTTAGTTGTTGCTGTTGCTGTTGCACAATTTATTAGAAACACTTTGCGGTTGTGTTGGTTTTTTGCATGCGTTGCCGATGGCCGCCGCTCCCATTAACGTCTCATGGCTCGTTGCCGCTGCTGAGCTGCTGCTGCTGCAGTTGGGGATTTTTATTGAATTTGCGTTCCGTATTCGTATACCGTATTCGTATCCTTAGCCGTAGCCGTATCGGCCATGGCAGGCAGCCATGTCCTGTCAGTAAAATAAGTTCAAAGTGCAACTGGGGGGAATGGTCTGGTTTGGTCTTTGGGCCGGGCCATATTGTCTGTTTTGGGCACTTGACTTCGCGCCAAGTTAATTAACACTAACGGGCTGCTTGGGCCCGCCTGGTTACAGCCAAAAAACTAAGCAACGAATGATTTTGTCTGCTACTCAAAAGTGCTTTTCGCTGTCCTGCTATTAGTTGTGCTCCTTCGGCTCCTACTTCTCCCACTCGAATGCTAATGAAACGTTCGCTGCATAAATTTAATTGTTTATCTGCTGTCGGTGCGGCTGGCGCATGGCCAGATCCTGCCAAATGCCTTTTGGCTGGCAACATCAGCCTCAGCAGGAGTCGTGGGGAGTCTTGGAGACAGACGCTTCAGACTGGTGTCATGTGTGTGTGTGGGGAGCAGTTGGCTTAGATCAGAGCATATGGCGCTTAGTGTGTTTGGCAAGTCATTGCCATTGGCGCAGCCGAAGCCATGATGATGACTTTTAAACTTTCTATTAAACTATAACAGCGATGATAGATGAATAATAAAAGCGCAAAATACATAATAAAAAAGTTTTGGCGACAGCAGCGGCGGTGGCGGTGACGGTGGCGGTGGTTTGAGGCCCAGGCCCATGAGTGAAACTTCCGCTTTGGTTCCAGCCCGGTTCAAATCGACCAAACCAAACGTTGCCCCAGCTATATTTGCCCTTCCGGGGACTGACTCTGCTGCAGACAAAGACTGATGCTGCTGCTGCTGCTGCCGCTGCTGCTGCATTTGTGAGTGGAGAGAGAGAGAGAGAGCGAGCGAGCGAGTGCGTGCCTGGCATAAGTTAGAGCAAGCGTTAAGTAGCATACCCGTGCCCCTGGCAGATCGAACAGATTGATGAGTTGTTGAAAAATGGCAAACTTAAACACGAAGAAAGCTCTGGCAGTGACCTACCGAGCGTGCGATACCCTGCAGCAATGTCAAAACAAGCCAATAAATATGGAAAATCATACAAAATGCTTGTGTAGTGAGTGGCTTAATTCTGTTCATAATAACTATCAGACCAACTGCCTGATTACAAGTACAAATTCCATGCAAGGTTTTCCTGTTGTCTGCTTAAATTCTCACGCATCGCATATACCCCTTTTTGGAGCCCAACGAGCACCGGCTGTCAGAACAATTTTGCTTCCCAGGCAGGCAGGCAGGCATGCCCTGGCAATGACTAACGATGAGGAGGCAGTGGCAGTGTGTGCGGTGGCAGCGTCGGGCCTTTGTTTGATTCTTCTCCAAATTTGCTTAGACCATGGCACAAAAGTTTGCGCAGCAATATGTTATAAGTCTCACTTGGACTTGCACTTTACTTTAATGCCCCCCCCCAGCCAGCTACGATTAAGAAATTCAATTGAAGCCTCCGTTGGACTGGCTGCCTGATTTGATGTTGCCACATTGAGTTGATTAATCCTGCAATTGTTTTCAATCAATTAATCGGCTGCTGAACGATCCCAGCGATATGCAAATTGTTTTAATCAAAATGTAAATGCAAAAAGCGCACAAATTTTAATTTCCTCCTCGCTCGCTCTCGTTGTTGTTGTTGTTGCCTCGGTAAATATTATTATTACATATTTTGTTGCTGTGTGTCCATTTATTTATATTTTGTGGATGCCTCATCCTCGCCCGCTCTGTGGCGTTTTTATATAATTTTTCTTTTTTTTTTTACTGCTGCATGATAATAAATTTGCATTTAAATCACCGCCACCGCCACCACTGCCAGGAACTCATTTTGTCCCGCTCCACGGAAGCCAATTGGTCGTGGGCTGTGCTGGTTTTTCGGGTGCTCAGAGACAAAAGGACCCCCTGGCTGCGCTGGGCTGGGCTCGTCCTGCATGCATACCCTCGCATTATTAACCACAAAGTGTCACATGATTTTATTTCGTTTCGTTTCACCTGCAGCTGTCCTTTTGGTGGGGTCCTGCCGTACCGGTGCCCCACCCCACTCCACCTACCATTATTTTTCGGCTGACTTCTGTCCGATTTTAAGCGCTGATAAGCTCAAAAGGACATTTCCAAGCATAAAATAGCTGTAAGTAGCACTTGTCTAGCGAACTGCCCGAACTCCTGCCCGACTACGATTGGGAGTCGGAGTCGGAGTCCCAGACCCCCCCCGAACCCAGACACAGTTCCGTGTCCAACTGCCAGACCAAGTCCAAGTGGAGGCTCGCGGCTCCTTAGCATGCACTGCAGTGCAGTTAGCCGAGTGCAGCTGGGACTGCAATCGCCATAAAGTGCGCCGTCGGGCGTCGTCGTCGTCGTCGTCGAGGGCAAAATTGAAGTGCAAATAAAACGCCGAGTAGCGCCGAACCGAGCCGTGGCAGGCAGCCGTACGCGGTATTCATTTCTATACCCGTTAATTGTACAGCGAATGGGCATGTTGTTTTCCTTCAATTAAATGCACAGAGCAGCAGAAAGCAGCCATCGAGTTATAGAAACAATTGTTAAAGCAATTGGATCTTGGGCAGGTAACAGCCCGTCTGCTGTGGATGTCCAGGCAGCATCCCAGTTAGTTTTCCCCTTTTGCTGCACGAATTTATAATATTATCAGTCTACTGAAAACTTCTGCTTGAAGTTATAATTTAATTTAATTATATCCTAATTCCCCACTAGTCATCAGCCTGAAAGGCAAATGAAATTCCTTCCCACGAGCTATGGGGTATTGACAGCACCTATTATTATGCCTGGGTATATTACAGTCCGAATATTAAACAATATTCAATTTACTTTTATTTTCTTTTTGGTATTTCGGTGCCTGGAACATGGACAGTGTGACATTGAGGTGGGGTGGAGGGGTGGGTGGGTTGGACAGTGGAGAGACAGGAGCGTTCGTCGCATATTTCAACAAATTTTTTACTGCACTTTGCAGTTTGTATTTTGTTTTTTTTTGTCTCTGTCTCGCTCTCGTTTTTGTGTCGCTTAAATGTCATTGAAACAAGCCAACGGAAATGGTCGGCAAGTATTTTGTTTGTTATGCTAAAATTTAATGGTTCAGGAAGTCATATTAAAGAGCGGCAGAGCGCCCAAGACAGCAACCACTCCGACTCCACTCCAACTCCACTCCCCAGAGTCCATGTCAAAAAAAAACACACACACAAAAATTGTTAAAGAAATACGAAATAAAAGAGGGAATACCGTTTGGGGGCCAGACAACGATTTGTTGTTCAGTTTATTCAGCATATTTTCATTTATTTCACGTTTGATTGATTATAGCCAGCTAGAGAACTGCCCCCCCCCCACCCCCACGAATTTCTGTTTTTGTTATTTTAATTGTTTTCGCATTTTCCGTTTTTATTTATTTTTTTGTATTTTTCTGTTTGGCTCTGATTTTGGTTATTTCTTTTTAGATTGTACAAATACTGGCGTGATTTACCCGTAAATGCCAATGTTTATTTTATGCAAATTTCTTAAATCAAAACGAATGCGAAAAAACGGATTTCGTGTGCATAAATTCGCCAATTATTGGAGAACTTTAATTAGCTGCCATTTATTGTCATTTGCAGGCGGCATGCCACCAGGCACCAGCCAACAGCCACCAGGCGCCGTAATAACATCTGATTTATGCTCCTCCAGCGGTAATCGGCATCCCATCCTTCCCTCCCTCCCTTCGTCCATGGAGTATGTGTATTTTTCAGCCGATTTTCATCTGCCTGCTTGCACACAACACGCTCTCAATGATCACAAAGTTGAGAGCGACAACTAACTCGACTGGCATATATCCCTCTGGATTGGGAGGCTTGGGGTCTATTATTGGGTTTATTATGTACGTTTAATTCTTTCAAATATATCCAAAATATAGCCTTAAATTTGGCCTTCAATAACTTCAATAAATGTTTTGCGTTTTGAATGCTCTACGAAATCATATCTACCTTTAATGACCAGCAATTATATATAAGGTATGGCCATTCAGCAAAAGAACAACTATAATGCAAATCAATGGAATAATATTTCATCGTTGAATATAAATATTATATTAAAAATTATATCAATTTACGCTGCCTGAAACGGCTGTTTGAACGCTTGCAGATATTTGATTGATAATTTAATGATAACAACTTTTTATGTTTATTTCCTTTGACTGACTCGCAGATAAAAATAAAAATAAATGTGATAAATTAAATTTCAAATATGATATGTGGCATTCAATGATGCATGAAATTCCAATTCCAATGCCAAATGGAAATCAGTGGAGTGCTCCACAGACAGATAAACCTTTGACCAACTGATTTATTGAACAGAACTTAAATGGAATATTTCATCAGTTTCTAATTTCTGTCGCTGATTCTCTGATTTCTGGCTCTGATTGAAACTATTGTAATATAATCCTGTCCCTGCAGCCCTTTTGGAGTCCACCAAAAAATCTTTTGATTAATATTCGCAGATATTTTGCCAATTGAATATAAATTTTCAGCTTTTGCCTGTGCTGCTGCTGCCATACGGCATTGATGTTTATCAATATATCAGCGGAAAGAAGCCATTTTCACATGCACTTGTCACACATCTGCATCGCAACGCATCGCATCACAGAAGCTCAACGTCTGACAGGGGCGGAGCGGGCACGACGACGAAGTCCAATCTAATGTTGCACGATTTGGCACATTGAAAAGTCAGCGAAAAAAGGCAAAGCCCCAGATGCTGAGCCTACACACACCCGGACTGCAAAGGGGATGCCCCGATACGGCTACGGATACGGGTCTGGGTGCCCTGTGCAAAAATTGAGTTGAAAGAACCCGGAAGTGGAGGCAGGAGGCTTATAAAAGGCTGCTCCTTATACATATATATATATTTTGTGTGCCTCAGCCAGGCCATATGGGGACACAGGCTTGGCTCTCCTTATCTCCCTCTCTCCTACAGTTGCCCCAAACTATGCGCATCATTTTATTTGGGCACGTGCTGCTCGTCATTTAAGAGTTTTGTCTGCACTTTCGTTGCTGGAATTTTAAAATTTTTTCCGTGCCAAATGCCTGCGTGGCTTTTACTTTTCGCCCTTTTGTCCCAGAGTCCCTTTTGTCTTCACACAGCTCTCATCCCTCATTCGGGGTGTGCCACAATATGACTGTTGCTGCCACTGCCACTGGCACTGCCTCCTTCTCCTGCACTATATGTGCCCTAACAAAGTGCCCAAGTGGAATGCAACATTGTTGCTTCACAGCATTCAAATGTGGCGGCATTTTCTATTTTCTCTGCTTGGTTCTTTTTTGTTTTGTTTTGTTGTGTTTTGTTTTTTCTTCTTCTATTTTTTTTTTTAGTTGCCTTCATTTCTTGCCCGCGCTGAGCGCCGTCATTTCCACTGACTGCCTTTCATTGCCTTTTTGCAAGGGCTCTCAACGCTCAGCCTCGACTCTCAGCTGCTGCTGCTCCTCGACTCTGAGCTGGACGCTTCACTAGTAATTTGGTATTCCTTTTGTTGTGCCTGGCCCAAAGCTACCCTCCCTATCCCGCTACTATTTGCGCTTTTAATTTGAATTACAAATTTTCGTTTGAGTGGGAAAACATTTTTTGAAAATTTAATCAAATTGCCCGGCCAACATACAGATACCAGACATGTTTATCCGCCCGGTTTACGGGGAGACCTGAGACCTGGTTTGGTTCCCTTTTGGCGCTTTAACACTCGCCAATTGCCATTGCCGGCTCCCAAGTTCGAATTTAATTGACTGTGTTCGACATATTTGCATAGCTCGCAGGCCTGTCTGGCCAACTGCCACTGCCACTGCCCAGCTCTCACTCTCACTGGGCACTCAGGGGCTGCTGGTTACCGTTAATTGTGCCGCTTGCATATTATGACCACTGGATGTACTGGGCCACAGACCACGCACACACTTGCATAAACATTAAGCCTGTACTGTATGCGCCATGACATCATTGTTGATGCTGCAATTACCAAATCACCGAGCTACGGGCATGGCAGGGCACACACACGCATCGTGCGGCAGCAACAGACACTCCCATGGGGAATACGAGTACGAGTACATCCAACTGCAGCCAAATGGCAAATAGTTCACGTTCGGTTCGCCCAAAATCGTTTCGATTGCTAAATAATAGTGTCAGCCATTTTTGCAATCGCTGGCGGGACATTGTCAATTGTGAATTGTTTGCTGTTGCCTTAGCCCCAAGGATGTTTAGTAAATCGAATATGGAGCGTAGATAAAGTTAGATACATGTAAATGATCGACTATTTGGTGCGCTGTCTGGCATTATCTGCTACGATTTTAGCGGAATAAAATAAAATAAATTGTTGGATTAAATTCCATTAAAATGTAGCATATTTTTTGGGGTTGCTTAAGACATATTTTTGTTGCTTAAATAACAGATTAAAAATAAGTTTTGTAGGTAAATCCCATAATCTATATGCTTAAATAATTAGAATTTATTTGTTGCATTTTGTAATAGAGTTTAAAATACATTTAAGCTTCCACAATGTGCCTAGTTTTTTTCTTGTCCTCATGGGCATGGGTGCAGGTATTTGAAATGCTTTGAGAGGTATTATTGTATTATTATTGCATTATTGTTGTTTTTAGTACAATGGCATTAATTAGTATTTCAAATCGTTTTGGCTATCGGCTTGCTGATCCGATTAAAGCTCGTTGAACAGGATTCGTTGTGTAGCTAAGTGATTGCCAGTGCCAAAGTTTAATTGATGTTAAATCTAAAATAAATCATTTTCAATTGCTGTCATGTTAAACACAGCCCCACAGCACCCAGAACGAGCTAAGTGGCCGGCTCCATCATGCATTTGTCTTAACTTGATTATTATTGATTAATTGTTGAATTGCACTCGACAGAAAGCAAACAAAAAATCCAGCAATTAATTTTGTTGAGAGCTGAGTAGGCAGTAGGGCTGAGGGGATCCAAACTATTCGGGGCATGGAATTGAAAGTGATGGATTTATGTTGGATTAATTATTTTAAATGTTAGCTACATACTTTAAAGATAATTCAGTTCTAAATTCAAGCGAAACTTAGAGCCCCCTCAATGTCGAATTGGACTGAATGGGAAAATAAATTTGAAGTGGCCTGGCAGAATGTCTCACTCCGAGCGCCAACGCACACCCACCCGCCCTGCCAGCTTTTTGTTTGTGTGGGTGTGGGCTGCGCGCGGAGGCGCACTCGGAATAAACAGTTAAAAATGCCGCAAAAGTGCGCATACGACACGTTGTACGGTAGCTGCGAGCAAACACGCACGAACACTTGGACCAGCACCGAAGCCCAGCCGACAGCCGCCAGCCCCCAGCCCCAATCCCGAAACCGTAACAAGTGTCGCGGTGAAGCAGGGGGGTGGTGGGCCACGATGTGTGCGACTCGTCCTGGTCGTGTCGTCGAACAGGTTCGAGTTGCAGTTGCCTGGCACGGGCCAAACGAATGCCAACCTTTCGTTCTGGGCATGGCGCTCGGCCCCATCGCACAGTTGGCTGTCGTCCTGCGGCAGCGGTGGTTGTGTGCGCTCGTCCTGCCGCCGCCCCCTCCCCGCCATCATCAGGACTCAGGCTTCCCAGCTTCCTCAGTGATTTCAAAAGTGAACGCAAGGGAAAAACCCAACCAAAACCAAACCAAGAGAAAATATCTCTCTCTTTCGCTCTCTCTCTCTCTCTCTATCTCTGTATGGAATTGTTCAAGTGCAAAACTGCGAAACTGTTCAGGACATTTGTACCTCTCCGTGCTGTGTGGTGACCAAAAAGGACTGCGGCAGGGACTACAGTTAAAGACTTAAAGACGACGGCGAGGCGATGTGAGGCGAGGACAATGGCTACGCCCCAAGTTAAACGCCTACGAAAGTTAAACGCCCCCACACACACACACGCAAACACACACACACACACACCCCGTAACACACACTCAAAGGCTGGGGACGCAAACACGCGGCACATCCGGGCGGCAAATGACTTGTTTTTGGTTTACTAAATTGTTTTATTTCCCTTTTGCGGCCATTTTCTTTTATTATTTAGCGCCTTTTGGGCTTGCTGCAAATTTGTGGACATCCTGCCCGAGTCCTTTTGCCATATGCTGAGTCCGTCTTTCTGCCTGTGTGTGTTTGTGTGTGTGTGTGTGGGAGCTTAGCTTTAGTCGACCGCCCCCGCACCCTTTGCAGGAAACATTTATAAAAATGTAAGCTGAAAATATACAACAACAACAACAAAAACAACAAAAACAAACCAAAATGCAAGTGAAACGAAATGAAACGAAAATCCGAGAAAATGAAAGACTGCAAAGAAACCGCTGCAATCACTCCCCGGGCATGATGGGTAAGTTTTCCTTTTTAAGAACTGACTTAAGCTGCCGCGTCACTGCTGGCTTATTGTTTATTGATATTAATACGTATATGTGTGTGTGTGTAATTAAATCAATTTTCATGGCATTATCCTGCATGCTGCTCCATTTACCGCTTACCGCTCACCGCTCACCGCTCACCGCTTACCATTTACCATTTACCGCTCCGACTGTCAACTGCAGCGTAATTATAATAAATCAACTCGATTGCCATCCAGGCCACGGCACGCCACGCAAATGCACTCGCCCGATGATAAATAGTTGCGAACCCAAACAGCTGACACTCTTTGCAAACATTACCATAAAGGGGAGGGGTGGTGATGGGAGCCTTTAAATTAATTATGTACCGCAGAAGCACACACGCACACTCACCTCCGAAAGTCTACGAACGGCTGGACATGTGTGTGTCTGTAAGACATTCTCAATCCAATGTCCCCCCTAGCCAGAGTCGTATGCGTGTTCTGTCTTGTTATTTCCGTCGCTTCACGCCTCTGCCACTGGGCTTGAAGTGTCGCCGCTGCTTGGTCCCGGGGCTCAGGCTCAGCCTCAGCCTCGTCCTGACCCTTGGCCGCTCATCTGCAATCAACTGAAAACTGCGCCGCGAACTACCTGAGCGTCGTTCAAAAGCAAAGCGCTCATCAGCCCCAATAACTGGGAGTTATTTTCAAAATTTTGGAGACTCTTTCAGAGCAGTTAAAATTCAAATTAAACATTAGGATTTGTGCCCGCTGTGTGCTTGATATTTCCCTCTGTGCTTAATTTCCATCATTGATGGCTTATACCTTGGATGTGCTGCACCATTTTCTGTCTAGCGTTTTCCCCTGGGCTCCTGGCTGGCCACGAAAGTTATATAGTTGTTGGGCCGCCAACTACAGCACTGAATAATTCAGCGCAAAGGTGCAACGGGGGGGGCTATACTTTCCATGCAAAGCGCACAAATTGTACTTGCAGATATTGTGCTGTCGCCTGTCACTGCTGGCCGCCACTCTGATAGCATTAATTACAGAGCCTAGCCCAGTGGGTATCGCTCACTCCGCCTTGGCTTTCCATTAGCATTGGACGAATCCATTTGGCATTTGTGCAAGCAGCTAGAAGTCTAAGGGGGGGCTTTGCTTTTCGGCAAGTCTCGCTGCTATTCAAGTCTCGGCTGTCAGTGGGGCAGAGGCAAAGACAAATGGCTGCCAGTTGCCTGAGGGCAAGCAGGCAGCTGGAGCAGACGAAGCCGTTAACACATGCTCACGACGCGACGACTGACGAGCAAATCTGCCACAGATGCCACGCTGGCAGGCTGCAGGCTGCAGCTCAGCTCGGGCCCCACTGATGTTGGGAATAACTTGAAACTGCAGATTGAATTACGTGCACAGGCCGTTCCGACGACTCGACTCGACTCGAGTGGAGTGCAGGGGGAGAGTGAGGAGCGGCTGGGTTAGGCATGGCCCAGGACCGGGGCCCGTTCAAAGTTGATTCCAAAGGTGTGCCGCTGTCTGTCAGGCTGTCAGTGGCTTGCACAAACCTGCAGCCCCGCCACACACACACACGCCTACAGTAGCAGCCACAATCCACGCCCACTGAGGCACCCACAATCCAGGCCTCAGCCTGGAGCCCACCCTTCCGAACGTCACCTGACATTGTTTGCTCTGCGGATTTGCATTGTGGTTAGTTGGCGGTGCAGTTTGTTGGCCTGCCCCGGCAATAGTAGGCAGGCATCCTGTGGATGTGTGGGTGGCTGCCCTGGCCTGGCTGCCCTGGCTGGCTGGTCTACCTAATGGCATAGTTGCCTTGCCCATGGCCGCCGCCTTGGCAACTTAAATAAATGTTTTCTATAATCAAATGGTAATGCAGTCGGCGCTGGCTGCTGCTCCTTCGCCTGCCCTGCCCCCCAAAAACCCAACCAAGCGTCCAGTGCAGACTTTTAGTTAGTTCATCCCAAAACTGAAACCCTTTGCCGCAGCATCCTGTAGCATCCAGCAGCAGAGGCAGTGCCAGAGGCAGGACTCAGGGTGCGGAGTGCTGAGGGGAGGTCAGCATCTTCTTGCTTTGAAGTAATTACATTGTTCGCAGGCATCGTAAAGTGAAGTGAAAGGCGTTAAAGTGTTAAGTTGCTTGTTAATTTTTTGCCTGGCATCTACTCGTAGCTGCCATCCCGTTGTTGGTTGGCTCCTCCTGTTGGCTCCTCCCTCCTCCTGTCTTTTGCCTGGAACGAGTGCTGGTAGGTAGCCTGATGCTTGGTTTTGTTGTGGCTTAGAGTCGCGCCTGATTAATGAACCGTGGCTCTGCAGCCGGATTACGCTCCTTGGCTGCCACGATGCTGCGATGCTGTGATGCCGTGTCAGACAAGAGAGCTGCGCCTTCCTGCGGCTGCTGCTGTTGCTTGTAATTAAGTTGAGTGTAGTATAAATAACTGTATTTGCACAGCCAGCAGGGCGTCCAGCGCACTGGACGCCTTCCGTTGCCGTTGCAAATGTTTCATTAATTTTGTTATTTAGCCAAGTTTAGCGCAATTTCACAGGGCCAATAGCAATTTAAAAACAGCAATAGCCACAGCCACAGCAACAGCCTGTATCAAGTGGGCTTAGTCTCTGTAATTAACTGAACTATGTATGGATAATTAATCCACCGAAAGATCATATTTTGTTGCTGTTGTTGTATAATAATCAAAGGTTATATGTCATTTGCCAATTAACTGCCATTTACAAATTAACTATTCCCATAATTCACACTTAAAATTTCGCTTTAAAAGACCAAAAAAAAAAAAAAAATCATGTTCAAAATGAGCAAAAAAAAAAAAAGCAAAAATTGATCATGTTCTGGCCCGGCACGTGATTTGCATATAATTTAATGGAGTTTTAACACATTTCTGCCCAAGTCACGCACTTTGCCACATTGAAATGCAATTAAAATAAAACAAAACAAAAAAAAAAATTGTATAACCAAAGTGTAGGAGCAGAGCTGCAAAAATAATTTATTGAATACAATAAACAATTGTTGCCATAGCTCGATATTATGGTCTGGTTTAAATACCTTGCACTATTGGAGTATATATGGAGTGTAGGCTATTGGGGAGAGGCAGAAACTGGAATAAATATAGAATAAAATATATACTCGTAAATGCATACATACATAGTTATGCATATGAAATTATGTAGGTGATTATTATTGACTAATTTCAATAGAATTCTTGAGTGTTTTCCCTCATCTTTGACATGCCATTTTAGGATCTTACAATAGAGAAAAATATGCAGCTATTACTGTTACTTCAGAATGGCCAAAAATGAACAAATTTACGTGTCTACATGGACACAGAAAAAAACTCTCTGTGGCAATTATTCTTAACAATTTTGGAGTGTTTTATTTAGCTTTAAAAGTTGCACCAGTAGGTATCAGGGGTAACGTTCAGTCGCAAGTTTCGACTATCCCGCTCTTAGCTTTTTTTTGTTAATTATTATATGGCCAACATGGCACACAAGCCCCCACCAAAAAACACAAACACACACACTCTAAAATAAAGCACTATCGTGGGAATGGGGATGATGGTGTGTGGGGGGGGCTGGATGTGTGTAAATTATGACCAGCGATTTGTGTTTATTTGCAAACAAGCGTTGACATCGGCATCGGCATCGTCGCACCCGCATCGCAGCGCGCATTCTCGTTGCATAAATTTATGGCACATTATATGTTTTTTGCTTAACTGGCAGCAAATTGCATAATTGCAATTAGATTTGTGTATGCCATGCCACCCAAACTGGGTGTCTGTGTGTGTGGGTGTCTGTGTGTGTGTGTGTGTGTGTGTGGTTAGCAAAATGCAATTAAGTAAAATAGTTAAGGGCGAACCGCTCGATGCATTACGTGCAAGTGCCAGCCAGATGCCAGATGCCAGATCTATGGGCGCAGGCAGCGCATAATTTTGGAATCTCGTTACAAGCACTGCCAAAAAAAACTACAAAGGAGAGCACAACAAGAGAGAGATATATAGAGAGAGAGAGAGGGAGAGAGAGAGCAGGAAAACTTACACGAAAAATGCTCCATAAACAGATAAGAAGAAAGCGAGCAAGCCACAATGTGAGGCAGTAGCAGTGGCAGTGGCGCTGCCAGAAAGTTGGCAAGTGGAAAGTCAAGTTGGGCTCACGCTATTTATAGGCAACGCCGGCTTTTGTTTTCGATGGCCTTTTCATTTGCAGACAGACACAAAGAAAAAACACTAAAAAAAAAAAAACAACCAACACACACACACACACACACAAGTTTAAAAGGCAAACAAACAAAAAAAGAAAAGCCAAAAACGAAAACAAAATGAACGTCAGTTAACTTTGGGGCGGCATGGGCAAGCACGGCGAATGACAATGGAGCCCTCTGGGCTCTGGGGCACAGTCATTGCATTGTTCGCCGGACTCTCCCATATACCACAGCTGCTACCCCTAAAACCCTTCAACGGTCCACAGTTCCCACTAAGCCCGCGTGCTTAGCCACTAACTGTCGATGCGTTGCCTCTGAAAATGCCAGCCCCGAAGTTGGTGCTTAAAGTTGTCAAATCTGCTGCACAATTTAAGCACTCCGCTGCAGACACACACACACACACACACAGCAACAACGTGCAACAACAATGACAACGACATTGCCTGCCCCGCTTGCAAATATTTTCGTAATTATTTTTGCATGCAAAGTGAGGATTTTTCCAATTTTCACTTATCAAAGCGCACACGGCCAATATGGAAAAAAAGGCAAACACAGAAAAAAAAAAAAAAAATGGGGGCAAAAACTGAGAGCGAAAATAAATGTTGTTTCAGCTATAACAACTGGCAGATACCCTAAAGTAATTTTTTTTTAGAACAATTTTACGTGCAACTATTGAAATGTAAGCAGCGCACGCAGCGAAGGTTTTTCATTAAAAAATATTTTCACTGGCCCGCAGAAATGAGCGGGTGTACCCCATGTACCCCCCATCAAAAAATACGAAAAAAAGAGCAAAGGAAAGGCAAGTGCTTAAACTGTTGTATGCCTCTTGGCTGGCATAACGTTTTGGCCTGCTATCCATTTCATTTTGGCCCCAACTGTTAAGCCGGACTATCCCATAGACAGCTGGGGATTCCGATTGCCGCCCGTTCATTTTGGTCTCGATGGGCGATCGGTTTGGTTTTTGGTTTGATTTTGGTTTGCCGGGGCTGCAGGCGGTAGCTGCAGTTGGGTGGGCCATTCAGGATACGAGTAGGTGACCACACAGAGCACGGGGATGTGTCTGTATCTGTATGTGTTATGCGCGGCGATGATTGTACGTTTTGATGACAGCATTTCGCTTTGCATATTTTTGCATTTAGCCGTTGCTCTCTCCCTCCCTGTACGACTGTAGCTGTATCTGTATCTGTGCCTGTGCCTTTATGTGTATCTGCAAGATTGACTCTCGCTGTGATTGGTTGCGTTTGGTGTGTCTTGTGTCGTGTCCTTAAATGTGGCTCACACATGCCGCCGCGCAATCACACAGCTCATAAAAGTCGCCCTGCCTGTGTGACTGGATCTTTAAGGGTCATTAAATTTTAAGCACATGCGAGCTCTAGTCCCAGACCCAGACCCAGTTCCAGTCCGGCTGCTGCTGCTGCATTCGCATAAAACCGAGCCACGATTTACGGCCCGATAAACGTTTCCCATTTCCATCAGCTGCTGCTTTTTCTTTTCCCAGCAGCAGCAGCAGTCGCAAAAGTTTTCCTTCTCCTGTTCATTATTTGAACTCGCCGCCGCATGGCATAAATCCGTATATATGTTTAAGCTATGGCAAAGCTCAGCAAAATATGCAGCCAATTCGAAACTGGCAATTGCTCTTTTCCCAGTGGATGCGGCACACTGGCGGGGGCTACTTTTCAGTTGTCATTATTACTGCTCCTATGATTCGGCTGCATATTGGCCATACAGATGGCGAGGCTTCACTGTACGGGTAGTAGCAGGCGCAGTTCAAGTGCCAAGTGTCTCGTTGGCCATACTAAAATTGAATTTATAGTTTATTTATGCAGCTACTAAGAAATTAAAGACCTTGTTGCCAACCCAGACGACAGCCCCCCAAGAGGTGGGTGGCACGCAGCCACGTGGGGTGTGGGCCCAGACACATGTCATGTTCATGGCAGACACCCACATCCACACAGGATCCACCCATCAACCCACACACACACTTGTACATGCCACTACAATATCCATATAAAGCTCAGGGCTCATAAAAGCAGTGCGTGGTTTATTGATTTCAAAAGCAGTCTTTATGGTCTTTAACGCAGGAGCAGGAGGAGCAGCAGGAGCACACGCAAAAAAACCTCAAGCAGGCGTGGCGCCAGTGGGGTGTCGGGGCACATGGCAAATTGATTTCAGTTTTGTTTGAGCTTTAAGAGTTCGCTCTCAGCCCCGTGCTGCGACTCCATAAATCTGTCAACTAAGCCAGCCGCTAATCAAGTGGGAGTGCAAAATCGCTTGATTAAATGCCGGGCACACATCCTCCCACAAGTACAACATTTACATAATAATAATGAATGGATCTGTTCTGTCTTCCCCCTGTCTGCAGGTCCAGGGACATGGCTTCGGTACTGAACGAAACCTGGCTGGCATAATTCAATTAATTTATGCGCTCGGTCAATGTTTAGTTTTTACGTTGTGCGGTTTTCGCTTTTCGCTTTTGCCTTTTCGCTTATAAATCATTTTGCATAATTTATGCGTAGACCAAAACGGACACTCCGCTCCGCTATGCCAGCTAATCCCTTCCCATCCCCTCCCACCACCCTTTCAAAGGGGTGGGGGACTGCCTTTCAGGGTTCATTGGCGCGTAACAAAAAAGCAGAGCACAATTGCATGTGTAATTTTGCGGCTGTGGTCTGTGAGCGAATTATGGCCAATAGTTCTTAATATTTAATGTCCACAATTAGCTAAAGTCCGCCACTCTCTGCCAATATGGCCGGGGGGCTCCTCGAATGCGCACAACACACAAATCACACAATGGGCGACTGCCTGGGCTTCAGCTCAACGACATGAGCAGGTTTATTACAAATTTATAAGCGCACTTCAGCCCCCCAACAACAATGCCATGAAATGAGCACATAACTTGCACAGTCCCCGTCAAGAAGTTGGCCATAAAAAAGAGCCAACAGCCAACAGCGAAAGGCTTGAAACAAAGGCAGACTGGCTCTCCCTCTCTCTCTTGGCCAATTCCACACTCCATGGGGGTGAGGCTTGCTCCTTTTTTTTTTTCTTTTTTTTTTTTGTTCCAACACGACTATCAACAGCCATTAAATGCTTGAAGCTGGGCTCATAACCCAGTTATAGCCATCTGTGGAGGGGTGTCGGTGTAGGTGTAGCTGTAGTTGCTGCAACCTATGCCATGCCACAGATATCTTGATGGGATTGGGCATGAGAATGAAGAAGAGTGGCTGGCTGCCCGTGCTCCCCGTATAAAGTATACATTTTGCTGACTCCACGGCAGCTGGGACTCCACTCCGCTCCACTCCACTCCACTCCACTTGGTCCGACAGTTGGCTTAGCAGAAAGTAAAAAAAAAGGAGAGAGAAATAAAAGGCTTGCTTTGGAATACCCTTGAAGGGGAAATGTGTTCGATTTGAGCTCTAAAACGGGCCAACAAAATAAACTACAATTTCCACAGATAATTTCCACAGATATTTTATTCGAGCATAAATATATATTTATATTTATATATTTATAGCTTGAATGGTTGTGTGGTGCTTCTCTCTGCCTCTCTCTCTGTGCGTGTGGCAAACCTCAGTGCAAAATCATGATACCCTGCTTTAGCAAAAGGATACTCCTATCAAAACAACAGAGCTGCAGCCCCAGCACCAGGCACAGGCACCAGCCACAGCCCCCAGTTCCAGCTAAGAGCCGAGAGAAAATAAAAAGCGTCGAGCCAGTTTTGCGATTGTAGCTACCAACTTCTGACAGCGCAATTTATCACTATCAAAACGGGCGTGTGTGTGGGTGTGTGGGTGGGCCGGGTGTATGTGAGTGTGTGTGTGTGGGTGTTGAGTCTATTGGCTATATAAAACAACAACAGCCTACAAAGTTGAGCTCGTAAATCAAAACTTAAATTTAACACATGCAAGCGGCAAATGGCTGACACTGCCAAACGGATGTATTCTACGTAGACTTCTGTTAGGCATGCCCTCACAGCCGGCGGTTACATGGACTTTGACAAGCGGCTGGCGTAGCAGCCAGAAATTTCAAGCGAAATCTTTTGTTGGCAGTTGGCAGCCGCGGGCAGCTAAAGGAAAGAGGTTCCATTTTCCAGAGTAATACAAATAAATTGGAATATAAATTATAAAGTTTTCTACTGCTCTCAGGGTCGCTAAGGGCACCCCCTATTCGTTTTGGCTTCTCTCCCCCCCCCCATCATGCGCCTTTTACCATTTTGATTTGACTGTTTGCATTCGTATTTTTACGCGCGATTTCTCCAGCTCAGTCGCGGGCTTCGATTCCGTACTCTGTGTCTGTGTCTGCCACTGACTGGCGGCGGCTCAGTTGCAGGCAGTTCCTCTGCTGTGTGGCAGTGTCCAGTGTTTTCTTCTATTTTTTTTTTGCCCCGCTTGTTTGTCAAAGCGCTCGGCCCCATCACCCATTGACAGAGTTGGGAATCGGCAGTGCGGGCTGGAGTTGCGCGCAGAAATGGGGGGCAGTGGCGTGGCGGAGTGGCGTGGCATGCATGTTGCCGCCACGCGTGAGTTAATCTGTCAAAATAGCTCAGCGACAGGCAGCAGTGGCCGTGGCTGTGGCAGTGGCTGTGGCAGCATCTCCATCTCCATTTCGCCCACTTCACATGTTATCCGCCTTGATTGGTTGCCCAACTCTGGCTGTGATTTGCGTCAATGCAAAGCCATCCCCATACCGCCCCCCACTCTCAGCCCCTCCTCAATCTCATTCGCTTGCCACTCACATGGTCCTTTCCACCCCCCTTGCGCCTTCTTCATCGTAAGCGTCATCGCAACGTTTCGTTTTAATTTGGCCTCGGTTGCCTTTTAAGTCGATTCCTCGACAACAGGATGTGACGGCTAGCGGTGGGGTGGGTGGGGGATGTGGCGCGGGCCGTAGGAAATGGCATCAAGTGCTGCCGCTGCCGCCTGCCGCTTCTTGCCACTTCGTTTAGTCATTTGGCAGAGCCATTTTATGTTTGCGCTTGTAATTTGGCCTGATATGGTGATTCCAGGCTTCATATCCGCCTGCCAGCAGCAAAAAAAAAAACCAAAAAGAAATCGTCTCACATCCGGCCATCCCCTGCCCTACCCCCCCCCCGCTCACATAGATCTCCTCCCGCTGCTTGTGCAACTGCTGGGTTCGTCTTTTGTTGTCGTTTGGTTGTCATGTGCGAGATTTGCGTGTGTTACGACGATTAATTTAAATCATTGATGATGCCTGGCCCCCCCTTTCCACCCCAACCCAGCATTGATGCCACTCCACAGCTTGACTGGGGGCATGTACGAGTATCTCCAGGTCCTGGATCTGCTTCTCCAGCGCCACCACCACCACTGGCCCGTCATCCATCTCCGATGCCATTTGCTTTTCTGGCTATACGGATTTTGGTTTTACTTTCTTCTTCTGTGTTTTTTTTTTATATGCCTCTGCGAGTGGCATGCCCCTAGAGCCACGAGTCCATACTGAAAGCTCTCCCCCAAATTTCATCTAGCCTGCCTCGTTAATCATTGTTTTCGACATTCGCCTGCTCGTCAATTGCCTTTATTGTCATGGTGATGTGAATGCGAGGAGCAGGCCATCCTGCCCAGAGTCTACTTGTTTTAATGCGGCACTTAAGCCGGCAAATATGTACACATGTACGCGTATATATAGCCATTTATATATGTGTATATATAGAAAGCAGGGCAGACATTTACGAGCACGAGCCACGAGTGCTGGGCCTGGACCTGGGACCTAGACCTGGAGATGGACCTGCACCGATTGTTATTCAAAAACCATTAGCCATAAAATGCAGCAAAATGCCGAGAGCAAATTAGCTAAAGGACTCCTGGCCGATCTTAATTTATGGCCATGCAGCAGAGCATCCCTTCGGACTGGGGGAAGGGGACACAAGTCAGCTCTTCCCTGGTGCTGGGGCCGGCCATAGGCATAATTAGTTTTCGAACTTTAAAGTTTATGAGTGGCTGCGCTATCTTTATGGCCAGACGACGCCGCCAGTTGGCCAGCACAGCCAGAAATGCCGGGGCGGCATCTTCTATTGATTGTCTGTGCCATTTGCCATGTGCCCCAGTGCCACTGTGCCCCTGTGGCTGGCCGCATATATAAAGACATTTCTGCTGACGGTGTTGTGTGCGGTAGGTGCAGGGAATTGGAAAATCCGGCTGCAGCAACAGCAGCAGCGACAACCTGACGCCACGGTAAAAAAAATTCTGCAGACGCGGCAGTTTCCTCTCTCTCTCTCTCTCTCCTCTCTCCTCTCTTTTGCTTGCGTTCGGCAATCGGACAAAACTTGGCCAAGTTGGTGACGCCAGGCTGGCGCTTTTGGCCATTTTTATGCATGCCCCCCGCCATCCACCTGGGGGCTCAGTCGACAGTCGAGTGCTGCTGCGGCTGCTGCTATTGTGCATCAACCATAAGTCTGAATAATAATAATGTAACGAGCATGAAGCGGCATCTCACCTTGACTCCTTTTTCCGCCCCTCTGCCTAATGGAGCCGTTTGCCATTTGCCATTTTCGGCTTTAACTTGCGCAAGCACAGCCCCTTCCTCCTCGCCCACACACACACTTAGTTTGGGGGGTCCCAACTTTCAGCTGGCGGCATTTACACTTTACACAGTTTTGGGCTTTGTTTTTACAAAAGTTTCTCGCACGCAGCAAAGTTTCGCTCTGCCATCCAATTCGCATCAAATTTTCATGCACACTGTAAACATTTTCTAATTGAGTTGAAAAATACATAACGCTCCGCCATCCAAAATGTTATTGTTTGTGCAAAAATAATGAGCCAGGGAGAGGGGAATACAAGTGGCAGTGGGGGTGTGCCAGTGGCAGTGTGGGCTTGAGTGCCTGCAGAATGTTTGCCTTAGCTATTAGGGGCTCTGGGAATTCTGTTGAAAGTAAACAGAGCGCCCAAATGGAAGACAAGTCGAGTGCTGGAAGACACTCATGCGAGTGGGGGGCTGGGGGCTGGGAGTGGGAGTACACAAATTAATTTAAGCTGGGAAACAATTTAAAGTCTTTCAGCTGACTGGCGCGCTGAGTGGGGAAGCCAAACTCAGCCAAAAGATTGACAGACTGTCTGACTGACTGCATCAACAATACGTGGCAAGTGCGGAAATTGCAGCAGACTATGCCACTCGACACTGGTCCTTTGGTCCTTATATTGTGCAATTAGGTGAAAGGCGTAAGCCAAGAGCCAGCCAGTTCGAGCCAGCCGAAACAGAAGCGGAAGTGCCCCGGCACAGGAAGTGCAGCAAAGGCGATGAAGAGCCGCTCCTTGGGATGTCTCGGCTGAGCAAAATCAATATGTTAAGCATACGACACGTTGCCCCATCAGGCAGACAGCAACAAACATGTCTCTCGCTCTCTCTCTCTCCCTCTCTCTCTTGCCCACCTGTCTCTGCCTCTGCTGTTTTCCATCTTAATTGGCTGCGGACAGAGCGAGGCAACACGAATGGAAGAAGAACCAACAAAATAATGAATGTCAACAAATTGTGACAAGAAATCAACATTTTTGAAGACTACGCCAAGTGACAAGTGACGTGGCCAAGACAAACACACAAAATAAAAAACGTGATGCCAGAGCATGGAGTCGAAGCAAAGATACTCTAGGCTGGCAGGAAAAAATCAAACAGCTCAAATAAAATAAAGGAAAAATGGGGAAATTTCGACTGTTAGATATTCGATTTTATTCCACCCATTTGTGGCTTTGGTTTAAATATTTGTGCGGTATTATTTTGGACATTTTTCTAAAACAGGCCGCGTAGTCCGGCCTGCCCCGCCCCTTGCTGCTGCTCCACTGCCTCGTTGTTAGTAACGAGCTGTGCCAAAATTTATGAAGTTATTTGATTTGAATTTTAAACAGAGCGCCGCCCGGCCCTCGGTCTCTGGCTGCCCTCCGAAAACCTTAACAAAGACAAGCCGGCAACAGTTTGATGGCGGACCACGGACCAGAGGGAATGGCAAATGAGGCTGAATGTGTTTGTGTGTGCCTGGCGGCGCCCCTGGCATTGGTGGGGCATAAATTACGCAAATAAATGGAAAGCACACAAAAAAAAAAAAGGCCCTAAGGCCTGTTTGATGGGGGACCCGACCCGGCACCCAGGGAGCTGGGGACCGCTGCTGGCCGAAAGGTAACGAGATTATCTGTGTCAAGACAATTATTTCCGCCGCATCAGCATCTAGGGTGGGGGGGGGCAGCAGCAGCAGCAATCGTGCGTACCAGCGCTGATGTGGCAGGGATGGATGTGAATGCCGCTCTGCTGCGACTCTAATGGGGGCATGGACTTGATTGCCGCATTGCGTTTCCGAAAGCTGGCTCTCCCCGATTTGCTCTCTGCGTAATTGTCATGCACGCCACTCGGCGCGAACCGCATTTAAATAATTTGCAATTGAGTGACACAAATCCCCAGCCCCAGCCCACCATGCCCCACCATGCTACTCCCTTATGTAAGCTTTCTAAATTAATTAATTCTTTAAGGAGTGTCGGGCGGAAAAAGATTATCAGACTTAGCCCGGAAACAAAGGACATGCGAGTCGGGGCAGGAAGGGCGAATATGGCTGATAAGCATAAGCCAGTTAACCCTTTAAGTCCGCCATGTCTGCCCTTTCTGTGTCTGAAACATTCAGAAATAATCTTGTTGGATTTTCCATATTTATTGTAAATTGTGATCTGATCTGTTTACTTATTATTTTGATTTAATTTTGATAAATTTCCTCAACTTAAACCCATTTTAAAATTAATAAAGAGATATATATAGATATAGATATAGATATATATAGATATCAAATATATTGCTAATATTTTTCGCTAACTTCGGGTTAACTTTTTTATATTTTCTCTGGCTGTCATCGTCTTAAAACTGTTTGACAGTGGTGCGGGGCTACAAGGGGTTAAGCTGCCGTTTGCCTTGACTGTCTGCAGCTACTTATCATTCAATCCATCGCTCATCTATGTATTCGCCATTTCCTATCTTCCCCACAGAGCTGCGCCGCCCACCCCTCACACACATACTCCAAAGGAAAGCAGAGAGGAGAGCCGAGTGGAGAGCAGAGCAGAAAGCAGAGCAGAGAGCAGAGCAGAGTACTCCATTATCATTCACAACTCATCCGATTGTCATTGTCTATGTCTTCCTGACATTCGCGCTGTTGACTCAAGTGGGAAGCAGCATCAGCAGCAGCAGCATCTCCGACCTGGAGGAGGCGCCTTCGTCATCGCCATTGCCATCCTCATCTCTGGGCTTACGATTTTGCGCTTGCATTCATTTTTAAAAGGGGAGCACACCCCAAGGGCATTCCTATGCAGGTATCCAGGATACAGGATACAGGAATATATATGTACACCTCATTGTCTGCAACAAATCAGAGTCGGTGTTCGTGTTCCTGCTCCATCTTCATTTTCATCTACATCCACCTCCAGCTCCACCTGCAGCCAACTCTCCAAGCACCTCCTCATCTCCATCTCCATCTTCATCTCGTCATGCGCTAATGGCACAAGGTGAGTTCTCTGCAAGATTCCAGGCTACCTCTGTTCCCCTTTGCATTCTCTTTACACTCTCTCTCACTCTCTCTCTCTCTGTGTCTGTGTCTCTGTCTCTCTGCACTGTTTTTAGCTGACGACGTTGGGCGCCAAAAGTGTTAAAAAAGTGACTTTTAATGGGTTTAAATCAAGTAAAAGTTGTTGAAACTTGACTTGATTTGAGCAATTTCCCCCACTACTCTTCACGGCACTCCCCCCTGCCCACACCGGGGTGTAGCATCTACGGTTGGTCGACTCCCCATTTTATGATGCTCCTGCCACCCGTTCCTGATGCTCTCCATGCGACCGTAAAAAGTTTAAGCTGCCCGAGATCAGCTCAAGTAGCTTACTGCCGCTCGGCCCGGCTGGCTGGCTGGCTGGCTGGCTGGCTGGCTGCTTGCTGCTGCTGCTGCTGCTGCCTTGATGGTGGGTTACAGGCGGTGTACGGTGTCGTGGGAGGCCACTTGATGACGCTAGTCGTTAGGTAATTTGGCTTTGATTGGGCTTTCGGGTGCATTTCGTGCTGCATTTGTTTCAATGACAGGAAATCTATCCTCCCTTCAAGGAAGTTGTTTGCTGCATGCAACAAAAATCCCAGGCTTGGTTCAGATTTTCCTCAAGCTAAAATTATAGAAGGGGGCAGCAGCATTTTTTAAGGTGTAGCGATTTTTGAGTCGTGTAAATTGAATAAATTTGCATTATGTGTGGCCAGAAATGTGATGGGCATTGAAGGACAAAAAAGATGCTAAGCCAAAGTGAGTGGTAAAGGCAGAAATACAGAGAGAGGAATGAAGAACGAAGTGAAGTAGAGCTTTTTTATTTACTCACTGCAAGTGCAAGTTGGAGCAAAAGAAAACATAGAGCGGAAATACCCAAATGAAATGAGACAATCGAATAAGCCCAGCGTTGGCTGTAGTTGAGTTGGATTTATATATGCTTTAGTTTAGTGGGAACTAAAAGCGAATGGAGTAATATAAAATATAAAATAGTTAAGGGCACTTCCACATTTTAGCAGCTTGCTGATATCTGTACATCCCTTTGGGATAAATGCCTTTCAAATGCTCTCACTTAAAGGGGCAATTATAGTTTGACAGCGGCCAGGGCCAGGGCCATTTCGAGTAGTATTTTATGATTCGATTTGGGTTTCACAACATTTGTCTCTCTGTTATCCCCATTTTAAATGTCACGTAGTGTCTCTCTCTCTCACCCTCACACACGCGCAGACAAACGCTGGTGGCATATAAATATAATATATGTGTGTATACATGTCTGCATCTTATAGATATTACCCAAAAAAAAAAAAAAAAACACCTACACCCATGCCCGCTACCCCTATCTCTATCCATGCCCCATGCCCCGCACAGCTAAGATTTTTATTACTTTATTTTATGCTCGTTCTGGTGCTGGTCCTGGTGCGGTTTTGTGGCTTAGACTTGTGGCTCGAGAACCTGTTTGTGTGTGGTGTGTGGACTGTGGGGGCGGTGTCCTTAAGCCAGGCAATGAGACTCTAATGCGCGTAAAACTAATACAAATGCGTTTCTTATCCGCCCGCCCACATAACCCACCCAGTGCCACAGCACCCTCATGGCTAGCCCAAATTGCTTGTACTTTCCCTACAAGTGACGGGCTTATGCGGCAATATACATAAGTAATATTGTCCCTGTACCCAGGCCATGGGCGTGGCCCCAGCCTTGGGTGGGTTACATCTATATATATATATGTGTGTGTGTGTGTGTGTGTGTCGGGTGGTAGCGAAGGAAGCTTAACTAAATAACCGTTTGATGCGATTGCAAGCGCTTTATGTTCTCATCACATTAACGTGAACACTTTCGCCCAGATATCCCATAAAAGAGCACTAAATTTGGTCTCGATTTCCCCCCCCCGCCTGTGGGAAGACATTCAAAAATCGATGAACGATGCCTGAAATTGCCTGCGATAGCTGCGAGTGGACGATGAAATGGGAGCAAAACAGGAAACGCAACCGAAGGCTAGCCATGTATTTGCTTAAAGGGTTTTTACGGGCGGCTGAAGTGACACCACTAGTCGGTAAAATCATCGGATTAAAGTCCCCGTCGAGTGTATATAGCCATGCAATTCCACAGTCACTACATCGGCTAATATTAATAGGCAAATGTTAGATAAATAAAATCATTCACTTATGTGGCCGATTGTGCAATTAAAATCGAATTTAAAACGCTAAAAACTGATTGATTCAAATTGAATGATACTCGTAGCAACCGTTTAAATCCATTCCCTTTTTTTTTGGGGCTGCCCTAATTGGATCAAAGGCTAACCAATGCACTGGCCTACAATTTCGATAATTTTCATCGACCAAAACCAATTTTGTTCACGGTGGTTTATTTACTTACGCTTACGCTATTGCCATTTATTTTTGCCATCATTTTACTATATTTATTTAGTTGTTTATTTTATTATCTGCAGACTGCAGCTGCCTGCTCCTACATGTGTGGGTACATGAAATTTCCATGAGCTCAAATTAGTTTCATAAACTTTGTGGCGATCATAAAACTCCTGATGTCAGCTGCAGCAAATGTTTTATTTAAATTTTTGTCGTTCCTTTCGTATGTATGTTTTTTTTTGCCTGCGACATAATTGCCCGAACATTACCGTAGAGTGCAATTCAATTAAAATTTCTGATCAACAAAATATGGTTAAAACAACGACTTCGAATGGCACTCGTGTAGGCGCAAAAAAGGTCAATTTTTATTATTATTATTTGTATTTTTTGTTTGTACATTGTATGGAATTTTTTCAACTTTTGACTGCAGTACAATAAGTGAAAAAAAACACCACGAAGTTATGGCATTCCCATGTGAATTGTTATGCAAAAAATGGGAGGAAAAATGAGGGGAGTGCAGAGACAAAGGGCACAAAATGATAAACTACTCAGTTTGATTCATGGGCCTGTCGTTCCGTTCAGTGTCGTGGCTATGAATGGCATATTATAGGCGTACTCTGCTGTGCTGTGCTGTGCCATGACGATCCAATTAAATCAACGCCCTGATTGCAAAATGAATGACTTGTAAAATTGTCCTTCGAAAAGTGGTGTGGCTAGGCGTGTAGGGCTGTTTGGTTGAAGTCCTTCAAGTAAATATCAAATTGCTCTGCTTCAACTGAAACTGCAGTTATAGTAAATGGTCTATTGATTGATAGCACAAACTCGCTCTCGCTCTATATCTCTCGCTCCTTGTACAGCACATGTCGTCCTGTGTGACAAGGCTGATGATGATGTGGTGGGTGTCCCCAAGTTTGTGGCACAAAAGTTGCCGGCCCCATCGGCAGGCGAATCAATACGAAGGACCGCCACACAAATGGCAACAGATTAGATGGCATTCTTTGGGGCTAGTTAAATTAATTTCATGCAAAACTTTTGCCCCCCCCCCCATTGGACTACATCAAACTGATACAAAAGGCTCTGCTGACAAAGCGTTGGAATTACTGGGAATTCTCTGCGCCGACCTAAGGCCCTGTCCGTCCTGCCGCTCTCCGTGCCTCCGAAAAATGTGCTTTAATTAATTGCCATTGTTGTGTTTGCTTTGTGATTTGACAAAATCTGTAGCAAATTAATGCAAATCATATACGACCCAGAGGCTTTTGGTTTTTGGCCGCCACAGCCCCCCCGCAACCAACCAACAAGATCTGATGGAGCTTTTCTGTGATTATTTATTGAAGTGCCTGGGGGTAGGCCTTTGGGGGTTAGTTAGGCCGAAACAAATCACACAGGACACAGAGCACAGAAAACAGAACACAAAACGCAGAAACACAGATACAGCTACAGCTACATAGATCTGAAAGTGAGCAAGTCACCGTACGTACATAAGCCTGAAGAAGCCACACAAACAAACAAAAAAACTTGGCACTTAAAAACTTTACGGCAAATCCTTGTCAGTCCTTTAAGCGGTGTCTGTCACTCCCACTCTCTCCCTCTCTCTCTCTGTGTGTGTGTGTGTGTGTGTGGCATATGACAGCCATCAACACACCCATGTCTACTCCACAATTGAGTGTAGAGAGCCGCCGCCGAGAGCCTCTCACTCTTTCATCATTTATTTATTTCCTTAGTGCCGCACTTCGGGCCGGACATTTGTGAAAATTACTTCACTTTTTTTTTTAGATCATACGAATCAATGGATGCATAGTGGATAGTGCGCAGTCGAGCAGCAGTCTGAAGTCTTCTTGTGGCTGACTGAATTCAACATGCCCTCGGTGGCAGCGCTCAATGGGTAGCGGCTATAAAACAAACCAGCAAATGACTTGAAACGCTTCATAAACAGCTTAACATTCGCGTTGTCGCACACACACGCGGCGAGGATGTGCGCTGAAACCGAAATAAAACTCTCTCCAGCTGTCAGTGGTTGCTCCATGTCACATTCTCCGATGCCCCATGCCGCATGCCGCATGCCCCATCGAAACCCATGCCCCTAGCACGCGGCTGGCTGGCCCATAAAGCGCTTACACTGTGTGGCAGATTGATTTGTGGTCGAGTTCATGCCAAATTTAACTTTAATAGTTTTTACTGGATTTACTTTTAATTAATTTTGTGGCACCTCCTGCCGCCTGCCGACGGGTCCACGTTGTGGTCCTCTCATCCTGGCGATAGCCCCTCCCCTCCCCACCCTCCTGCCTGCTGCTGCTCCTCTTCCTAGTAGCCAGCCAACACAAACACACATTTTCAGTTAAGTTTCGCTACGCTGGGCGCGGCTCCTCCATCGCTTCTCCCGTTACGAGTCCGTTCATTTGTAACTCCAGCTCCAGTTCAGGCTCCTACTGCTGCTCCTGTCTTCATCCTGGCTTGCTGCTGTTGCTGCTCCTGCCTGGCCTGGGCTGTGCTGCAGCGTTTATCGTGCCGCGTAAAGCGCAATTAATTTCATGTCTGTTTTGAGCAGCAGTTGCTACGCCCACAGCCCCCCACCCCACACACAGTTCCCAGCTCGCAGGACCACCTCCAAGTCACCGCCATTAATTATGAGATAAAACACTAAAATGTATCAAGTTGTTGTCGTTGTTGGTGTCCTCGCCAAGTGACAAAGTTGCTGCCACAAATTTCCGTCTGGCAATTTAATTTATTCCCCCATTTTGGATAGTTTCTCTTTTATCAGTTTTCAGTTTAGTCCCGTGACAAACTCTGATCGGAATTTTCCCCTTTGCTTTTCTTTATAGATTCAAAGAGGTGTTAAACATATGCGGACTGCTTTCGTCGCGTGGTAAGTATTCAATGAATGCGTTTAAAAGAACTTCTTGATAATTGAGAACACATACAACAATTAGGGTTAATATTACATTTAATCTCTGTGAATTATGCCACTCGAACTGCCCGCTCCTGGCCTCAAATGTTCGCTAGTTTAATCCTCATATATAATATTTAATTCCAAGGCACATTAATTTTATTTGGCATGCAAAACCATTTGATTGCGGCCGCTCATGCAAAAGAATTCGCAAAAGATAAAAGAGACTGAGAGAGAGCCTTAGAAAAATCTACTCAACCCGAAAGAAACTACTCTCAATACGCGTGCCCCGCCGCGTCTCTCGCAGCACCTTTGATTTGATTTCTATTATATATTTTCAATTTGGCGAACACATGTCGCCAGAATTTGCAAATCAAATGTCTGGCCACATTGGAAATTCCCCTGGGCATGCCTCGCACAATCAAATCAGCTCTGATGATGATGATGATGATGATGGGGAATGGGGAGGGTGATGGTTGATGGGAATGACGGTGAGGATTTCCTCATCATTCGATGCGCTTAAAGTCGCTTTAGAAGAATTTTATGCAAGGGGATTTTGGTGGTTTTTTCGCAGGCATTGAATTGCAGATTCTTTGGTGACTACTTTTAAATGCAGCCCACGCTCAGAGCTCAGCCCAGCGCCACAAACGGAATACACAGTGTTGGAGCAGGAAAATAGAGAGAGAGAGATAGAGAGTCTGGGAAAGGAGTCTCTGAGCAAAGGGGCCCTGATAAGAGGTGGCATTACGGGGAATGGGAGCTCAAAAGTCAGTGGTAAAAAGTATTCAGACAGAAGTGCAGCTGCAAAAAAGTTTACATTTCCAGATGCCATTTTACTTGACTTTACTTTTGCTGTTCAGCTTACATGACCGTGCGAAATGTACCTTCCATGATGTGCTGGGGTTTGGGGTGTGGGGCTGTGGGTGCCGAGTGGTTGGGGATTTTCTCGGGTTTGTGTCCTTGTGTATTTTTGTGACTTTTGGGCGCCGCCTGCAAAGACAACAAAGCCGTTGCCGCTGCCGCTGCCGCCGCCACGGACTGGCAACGGCCTCGCCAACATCGTTGTGGGAGTTAAGCAACTTACTTAAGCAATGCCCCCAGGCCCCCAGTGGCACAGCAAAGGGGGTGGGGGCCCAACCAGCTTTCAGGAAATTGTTGCATTTCGGTTGTATGTTGCAAAAGTCAGCCAAAAATATACTTGACTTGAGTTTTTGCCTGCACCGCAAGCAGCAAACAGGAAAGAAAAAGTCAAAGTCAGCTGGCAGCCGAATAGCCGACGCTTTAGATACTCTCGCAATCGTATAGATATAATTTATATGCTCAAAATCATTGTACCCCTTTTTATATTTTTTGGTAAGAGCATACAAAACGGCAAGCGGAAGAACAAAGCAAAGGCAAAAGGCAAAGGACTATGGTGGCAAAAAATCGAGGCCAAAATGTAACGAGACGTAAGACTTCACCCACTCTCCCCACTCTCTCTCTCGATCTTTCTATCTCTCTCTTTGTGTGTGTGTGTGTGTTGCTGTGGCACGTATTTGTTTTAATAAAACTTTTGCAGCAAAACTTAATGAAATGTTGGCAGGCCTCAGCCGCAGCCCTTAGCCACAGAGTCTCAGTCGCCGTCTCAGCTAGCAGTTGCTTCTCTGTGTGTGCCCCAGACCCCCCTCCACAACCGACTCAAACTCGGAGCGACTGTGGAGGTTACTCATTTCAGGCCTAGCTGCCGCCGCCTGGGCATGTTAGCAGACAGGCATGAACATGTTCTCGTCATGCAGGAGCGGGCAGGGGGGCACGAGTCCTTCCGCCTGCAGCTTGTACAAAGGAAGTTGTTGATATTTACGCTTGAGGAAGTCGGAAGAATGTCTTTCAATTAAAACAAGTGTGCAATAATTTAAATGTTTGTTCTGTGGCCAAAAGACACAAAAAAAAGAGTTTCAAATTATGGCAGCCATCCAAGTCCAAGTGGTTGGTAGATAATGCGTAGCTGTAGCCTGTATCTTGCCTTAATATTCCACCCCCCCCAGGGGGGGAGTTTGCATACATTTTCCAATAATTTAAATAATTTAAATATTTGCAAAGGATGCAGCACAGTAATTGACTCTTTTCCACCCCCCCACATCTTTATGTCTAATTGCCGGTTTGTCGGCTTTGACAGTTCTGCGGCTGGGGGCAGTCTAACAGGAAACAGAAAACAGTTCAAGAGCGGAGGAGAGGGGCGTGGGAAAACGCATTACATGCAGGCCAAAACCAAAGACAGCTTGTTAATTGGAAAGTTTTATGCAATTATAAAACTTTTTTCATTATTTTCTGGCATTCTTTTTTATGTCGCTTTGTCCCCATTCTCTGTTGTGTTGATACGAGTATTTTGTCGCTCTGTGCATACAATTTTGTCCAAGTTGCAAATGGAAATGAAAACGAAAATGTTTTTACCACCAGCAAGCAGCCAGGTGGATAGAGAGCCGGAGACCCGGACTGTACGTAGATGGAGCCATGGTCAGAGCAATCCACTGGAAACTGTAACCGAGACGAAATCCCACTCATGTGTGGCCAAAGTTGAAATGGAAATCCAGGGGGGGGTGGGTGAAAATGTCACTGGCAGCGTGCACAACATGTCGTATGAGTGTTTTGTGCTTGCTGCAAACGCAAAATTAATTTCATTTTGCAACAGTCCGTCCCCCCACAGTGCTACTACAATGGCCAAGTGACAATTGCACGAGTTGGCCAACAGCAGCAGCAGCAGCAGCAGCAGCGCTTAGCATGAGTTTCATTTAAGCAACTTTAACTTAACTTCACTTAAGAGCAACAGCAGCAGCAGCAACAAAAATACAAAAACAAATACAAGTAGAAATGGAAACAGAAACAGAAATAAAGCCAAATGAATATGTAAGAGGTCCCACTTGGCCATTTACCGTATACAATTGATGTGGTTTGATTTTGTTATGGGCATTGCCTGCCACATAACGAAGAGAACAGGCAGCAGCAGGCATAAGAGGCAGCAGCAGGCAGCAGCGGCACAAAGTATTCAAGTCGACATCTAAAAGCAGTCCCAAATGGCCCTGAGGCAGAGTCCAGAGGCCAAATGATGGCAGGAACAGGGACAGGGGCAGTGGCAGCAAGGCACAAACATCTATGTATGTCGATGCCACACACAAACAACACACACACGTACACACTCGTACGTACACACTCGTACGTACACACCGCTGACAGTCAATTCAACAGAGAGGAACATGTGCACATAATAGCTGCTAAGCAACTGTCTGTGGACTTGGCCCACCCCAGCTCTGCCACTGCGCCACTCTAGTGCCTGCTGCTTGCTTGCCCCACTCACTCAGCTGTATCCTTGAGTGACTCTCCGGCTATGGCTCCGACTCTGGGCATGTCCCTGGTTGGCATGACTGGCAGTTGTTGGGGCTCGGCCTCGATTTAAATGATATTGAAATTGATTTCATTTGTGAGCAAATTATAATATTTTATTTTACTTTGAAGCAGCTCCACATACAGGCACAGGCACACATCGTATCGTATCGTATCCACTCGTACGAGTAGCCGCCACCCAAGATCAATCAGGCAGAGAGAGAGAGACAGAGAGAAGTAGCTACTACTCAGGCACAATTGATCCTTATTAGCCTCGATTTTGCGATGGCAAGTTCCAATTGTTGTTTGCATTTACAGTGTGTGGTAGGGGGATAGTCCCAAATTGAACGGAAGTTTCAAATTTTACACAAAATGGCTGCCAAGAGGCAGCCATAACGTCTGCCCAAGAGTGCGTAACGGAAGTGGGTGGACCCCTCTATGTTTCCCTTCCTCCGTTTGCTGACCGAGCCTGGAGCCTGGAGATTCAGCTACAGCCCATTGGCTTTTGTGTTTGCACTTTGGCAAATATAATAAATAACTTTTTGCTACTTTTCGTATTTGGACAATGCTCGACATGACTTGGGTCTGCAGAGCAGACCCGTGCCGCCTCACCCCCTCCGCCTCATGCTGCTGCTGCTGCCCCTTCGGCGCTTTAAACTTTGTCTCTCTAATGGCATTTCGATTGCCTCTCGGCTACTTTGCTGCAGTCATCGAACTAAGAAAGAAAATCAATACCAGGAGTGGCAGCATCGAGGGGACTCTCGTCTCTCCCACGACCACCACAAACAACAGAACGGACATCAGTGGACGATCCACCATTTGTCATGTCACAGTCACCGTCACCGTCAACATCCAACGGCCTGGGCCTAATTTATCAATAATTATACTTTATAAGGCATCGATGGCCATTTGGCCATTGTGCGAAATCAATCCGGATGTGGCTGCTGCTCAACGGACACACAAACACACACAAACACACACATACATACACCGTAATCTACCAATAGATAATCTTTTTTGTCCAACTCCTCACTCCCCAGTCCCACCCCTCCCCTCCTGCTGGCATGTCATTAATTATATTCCCTTCGGTCCAGCACCAAGTCTTATCAGCCGCCGCCGCCGCCGCCCCCTGGGAGCAAACTTTTTCTTCCTTCTTTTTCTGCGCTTTTTTTTTTTTTTTGCGGCCGCATTTTCATTAAATGGATTTCAATTATGTTCAGCGCCAAAGGGGAGACACACAAAGGCAGGGGGCTGGAGAAACTTATTGCATCAAAATGTATTAAAAGCAGTTAAAATAAAATGAAAAGCGGAAGTAAAAAAAGGCACAGGGCATCGAGGCATCGAAGCTTGGGATACCCTTGACCATTTGATTGTTGCTATGGCAGATACTTAAAATAATGAATTTTAATTCCATTTTTGATGCCATTAAGTTCGGAAAAAGTTTTCTCTACTAAAACATCGTTCTATATACGCGAGGCTTCGAGCTTGATGATTAAATCTTCAGAGACTTCGGAGAGTAGAGCCTGCAAAAGGTTTCCGTTGCAAAGGTTTGGCCCTGTTCCAGGGCCACAGAATCAATATACTTGAACGGGTCGCAGGACTGAACTCTGCCCTCTGCGTGGCAATCAGCTGGTCAAAATCACAATACCCGCGCCTGCCAGGTTGCGAGTATAATGAAAAGCGGCAAAAGGGAAAAGGGAAAAGGAAACGTAACAAAATGAGGAGGGACGAACAACAATTTTTAAAATGAATTCATTAAAAGTAAAAAATCGGACAGGCAGGCGGGGCATTGAGACAGAGCAGAGCAGAGCAGAGAAATCACAAAGCAAACAAGACATGTCCAGGGTTGGGGGTTCGACTGGGGATTCCTTTGATATTAAATGCCGAAAGAACGAACCCCTGCTTAAACCATAACCCTTAACCCCTTTTGTTGTCGGGACTGGGCTGGGCTGTACTCTGTCGCGTTCGCTGCACTTTATTTGGCAACTTAATCGCAGGCCACAACAGGCCACAATTTAACAGGAATTTGCGCGTGCCCCCCCACCCAAGCCCCACGGCATCCAAGTTGTTGTGTTTTATTAAATTTCATCGCATTAAGCGCCAGCAGCTGTGGTTCCTTCCTGGTGTAACTCGTCGAACTGCCGCTGCTCCAGGGTGATAATAATAACGCCCGAAATGCGTCAAAAATTAAGCTACCTTGTTAGCACTTTACATGGTCTTCTCCCCTGCCCTGCCTTGCCTTGCCGCTTGCCCCTTGCCCGTCTTCTTTTTCCGCTCAATTTTCATTGTCGTGCCCGGAAGGGCTGCGTAACGAAATATCGCAGATCGGCGTATCCTTCCCACTTATTTGGACCGGTCACTAATTAAGAATGGGGCGTTTCGTGTTAAAGATTTTAGCAGTAAATTTATGTTGGGTGTACACCTCATTAGGACTAGTCGGGCATGAATTTATACAAGTATCCGCATTTCAAAGGGTTTACTTTACACTTTTGGGTCACGGCAAAGTTTAGCACAAGGATTCGTGGCAGGGGAAATGGAATTAGATCTGAAGCAGGCGATATAAAATACAGGAGATTATATTTTATAGCAGCTTATTCATACGCAGAATTATGGATAGATTTCTATCCTGGCTGCAGTCAGCCAAATAACATTTGTTGCTGCCTGATTTTAATTGATAGTTTTCAATGGGGGGCTTTCTCCCTCCCCGTATCTCCTTTCAAAGTAAACTTTATGTTTTAATTCTGCATGCAAATAGTCCTTCCACGCTGTAAATGGCGTCGGTGTTGGTGTCGGCGTCGTGTTACGTTTGGTTTCGTTTTTAAGCGTTTTTAAGTATTTTTGCAGCCGTAAAATGTTTATTTAGCATTTAAAAAAGTATTTGCTGTTGGGCACGTTTATGGGACGTTAAAAAAAGGGCAGCAGGTCGTCTCTCGCTGTCGCTCCCCCCGCCCCGGGCTACTGCTGTTCATGGGCCGTGAGGCCGCAGGAGCAAACAGACAAACAAAGTGGCTGGAATTTATTTAAAAACCCATTTAACAGGCCGCCCCCAGTGGCACATTGGGACACGGTGGCGCCTTCAATGCTCTAAGCCCCACATCAAACACGAAGCAGGCACGACAGCAGTAGCTGGGCGGAGGGAGGGCGAGCCGTTCTGGCCGTGGTGCCGCCCAGGGGTGCCACATCAAATGGTCAATTAAATTTTGGGGCATTTCATCAATGTCGTCCGTTGTGTCAGAATTTCTGCGAATCCCATTTCTCATTTATATATATATCATTTATTATGCAGCTGAGGGCGCCAACAAGGGGCCAACAAGGGGGGGCTTACTTGGGGAAATGTTAAGTGCCACTTGAGGCTGATAAACATTTAGTTAAACATATTTTTAACGTTTTAATGCTGCAAAATAAATGCGAAAAATAGTAAATAAATAAGGAAAATCGTAAATGCCAAACCGATTTCACTTTAAAGCTAATGCCCGGAGATATCCTCCAGGCGACTTCTACTCGGGGGTTCTGTTCTCTGTTCAACAATTGAATAATTAATACAGCAGAAGTGTACTTAATGTCATTAGGCCCGAGGCGTTGGAAAAAGAAAAGTCTGGGTGGGGCGGGCGGGCGCTGAGTGAAAACAGCATCCGTGACAAAACTGGCAAATAGCTGGGAACCACATCAAACGATCCGCCAGACTCGGCGGTTTACAGCTGAGGCAGCTCTACACCCAACCACACCCCGTCGCCCAAAATGATGGCAGTGCTGAAATTATTTTAATTTTTCACACAACCGAGAGACGGAAATTCCAATTAAAACGCATCAGCGCATTGAGCAACAGAAACGGGTAACAGCATCAGCATCAGCAGATTCAGAATGGGCATCGGCATCGGCATCGGAATCAGAACCAGAGTCAGGATCCGAATCCGTATCCAAACAGAGAGGCAGATGCATTTTTATTTCGTTTTCTTTTTTTTTTTTTTTGCGACTGATTTTCCATTTATTTGTGTAAAGGCAAAAAAAAAAAAAGGGACAGAGCAGAGAAAAAGTACAAAAAAAAGGGCTGGAAATTGTTGCAGGACTCGGGACTGGATGCTCGACCAAAATAAATAAACTGAGATAAAGTGAGACGAAAGCGAAACGAAAATAATAATGTGCATATGCAAATAAGAGCAGGACAGGGTGGGGCGGGGCAGCAACAACGAGGATGTCAACGTAATTGGACACGCGCATGCCACATCCGTCAGAGCGTGTGTTTACTGTAAATAGATGGAGCGGGAGCGGGAGCGGCAGCGGCATGGAGCCGTGGCAGAGAATCTCTGGACTGAAATGACATCACAATTTCTTATTATGCAACTGTCATATGTATTTAATTTGTGCCGCCCAAATGAATTTTCGATTTTGCTGATTTCAATTAAATTGAATTTCAATTGAATTGCTTGCCGACAATGGCAGTATTTTTCCCCAACCACCCACACATTTTCCTATCTGTATCTGTATCTATCTGTATCTGTATCTGTTACTTTGAACGTGTCTCTCTCTCTCCCTCTGTGTCTCCCTCTGTCTCTCTTTTTCTGTGGCATTTCGTCAATCAACAACATTTGGATTGTGCCATAGCCTGTCTGGCTTCTGCTTTTGGCATTTAAAATGTTATGCGCAATTAGAAGTGCAAGATGAATGTGTTGAATGGCCGGGCGGGCTGGCCGGACGGGCTGGCCGGGCTGGCTGGCTGGCTGGCTGGGAAAAGTAATTACAAAACTTTCCACACGTGACGCATCCTGCATAATGAAAAGTCAAGCAGATATACACACACACACACACACACACAAACAAACAAACAAACAGTCAGACAGACAGACAAACTCCAAATGAAATGGCAATCTGCTAGCTGCAAAACAAGCGAAATTATTTTGCTGATTTACCAAAGACAAACATAATTGAATTACGGCAAAAGCCCCAGCCCCAGCCTCCCTCCCCACACAAACACAGATACAGAATATGGACATGCTCTTATGGACACAGATACGAACACGTAGCTATAGTCCCGTAGTCCGTAGCTCAACTCCGTTACGGCTGCAAAACTTTGCTCCGTGTGCACACGAACAATGCACATTAAATTGGCAATTATTTGCTGTTGCACCCTGATCGCATTTATGCGTTTTTATTGCTTGCAGTTTGAGTGCGAGTGCAGCAGCACTTCAGGCCACAACGAACCACACCACAACCCACATATATACTCTGGTATATATACAGACACACACACACACACTCACACATAACATAAAGAACGTGGCAGCAAAGGCAGCCAGCCAGCAACTCCCACGATAATGCAATCCCAATTAGAATGGCCAGGATATAATTGGCAGATGCGATTAAGCTCCATTCGATTAGATATGCAAAAACAATTGCCTCAAACAGCAGCAGCAGCAGCAGCAGCTGTTGGCACTGCAGAAAAGATAATCTGCAGTCTGAGAAGCACACAAACAATTCAGTTTATTTTGCTGGCCAGAGATACAATGTACATATGTATGTACCTACGATTAGTCTCGAAGTTTGAATCATTTTTGGCTGTGCCAAAACATTAAATAAAATATTTAAATATTTATTCGAATATATATTAAATCGATCGACGCTATAAATCGATCTTTATGTTAGTTGATTTTTGTTTGTTTTCGAGCCCAGAGTTTAATCAGTGATTTGTGATTTGTGGCAATGCCAAAAAGTAATCTTCGATGCTCTCAAATAAAAGCCATAAATTTCAGGCCATAAAAATAGGTAGAAAAGCATGAATATATATCCAGTGCCCCCTCCCCACCACCAGGTCTGGCGTGGCACAAAAAATGGCAAAAACACTTTTGGCCTCTCCACCCTACCCCCCTTCCCTACCCAGCCCTGCTGCACTCCACACCACAGTTGAGCGATGGCCGACGGACATGATTTGGATGTGGATTCGAATTCGAACTCTCTGATTCATATGCAAACAATGGAAAATGGGAAAACTAGCTACGGGATGGCAGGAGGGTTAAGGCATCCCCGAACTGAACTGCCAGATGGTAGGCTGTTAGGTGGGTGTGGTCAGGTGGTTTTGCTCACAGATTCGTTTCATTTTCTTACTGTTGCTAAAAAGGTATTTTGATTTTAAGAAAATCTTCAAACAATAAAGAAAAACACAATTTAAACACTCAAAAAAAAGTTTAAGTTTTTTCTGTTTCCATGCTTAGCTAATTGTCTGCTTTCGATGGCTAGGGTATCTGTAGCTTCGATCTCAGCTGCCTGCCCATCATGTTTTAGTAATTGTTTTAGACCGGCAAATGCGGGCTGCAGTTCGGAGTTTCGTTTGTTTGCCAGCGCAGCAGACTGCAATCAAAAATCGGCATGGAAAAAAACGGACAAAATTTTAATGTTTGTTTGCTGTCGAATTTGTTGTTTGTTTGCCTACCAACCGCCCGTCCGCCCGCCTGCCAGTCTGCTGCAAGGCAGTTGTTGCTGCTGTTGCCTGTGGCAGTTCCTGTTGTTGTGGCTGCTGCGTGTCACGCTGGCATTGATTTAAACGCTTTATGTATTTGGTTTCTAATTAAAAATCATTGAATATATCCGCCTGGCTGTTCGTTAATTTTGTGCGCTTTTCCGCTTGTTTGTTGGATTTGCACTTGCTTTTAATTAAATGCAAATAACAAATAGCAAAATGCATGCATATGTGGGCATAAATTATGCGAAAAACAAAAAAAAACAAAGGTACGACGAGACCAGGCTGCTGTCGTGCGTTCGTGTGTTGGTGTGGGGGAGGGGGGCCCATTATTTATGAGTGCAATCATTCACATGATATTCTGCGGTTTTCCCCAGCATTTATCATGCAACAAACTTTTATAACACCAAAACAGCCATTCATGCAGCTGGTCTGCGAGTCTGTCTGTGTGTGTGTTTGTGTCCATCTTCACTTGTGCTGCATTATGATTAATGCTGCTCGTTATTATATCCAGGGGGCCAGTGCCAACGTGTATAGATCGGATCCTGGTGTCCAGTGGTAGGTAGCTAGGTAGCTGACCATAAATAAAACAAAATCTTCATATTTGTCCGATTTGTGAGATAAATTATTGAGCTTCCTTGCCACAGAGCTGAGCTGAGCTGAGCTGAGTGCAATCAAAGCTACATTAAATTTGAACACACAATACTTCACCTTGATTTCGACTCTCAAATTAAACCACTTTGCAACCTGGACCACGGACATCGGACCTCGGGGCTATGATTTCTCCTACTATTTCCCTGGGAGTGTCGCTCCGTGTGCCTGCCCTCAAAGTGTAATTATATTTTGTCTTTGGCTCAATCTACTCGTCTATGAAAATCAGTTGCATTAATTACAGTTTTGGGCAAGCCAACAAACAAATGTCAGCCACATTGAGTCGATAATTGGCCCATTGGATACCCTCTAAGCGAGAATGATGCTTTAAAGTGATAAAGAGCATTTAATGATGAAAGTTTTGTTACATTTTAACCCTTTGAACTGCTCAAGGAGCAACGGGCCAAATGCCCCACTCCCCAGCAGATAAGAGGCCGTCGCCGTCAGGGGCCTCTGCATAGGCCCAAGCATAAACAGAAAACTCATTAAAATCATAAAATGCATTTATGACAGAATTGTTTGCACTGCGGGGCAATCAGGAGGAGAAGGTGACAGCGGGGCAGAGAGTCTGCCGAGGCAACGCCTGAAAAGTGTCAAAATCAAAATCAAGGCGCCATGGCAAAAGTTTCCTCCAGAGTGTGTCTCTGTGTGTGTGTGCGAGTATCCTGGCTGCATCCTGCCACTGTGCCCCCCCATTTGCCAGCCAGCCAGCCAGCGTGCCTGCTTGCCTGCCGTTGTCACACAATTATGCGTACAACAGTCTCGGGCATTGTTGTTGTAATTATGTTGCCGCCTGTAAAACAAACTGGCAACAACATGAAGGAGGAGCAAGAAGAGACCCCCCACCCACCATTCCGATGCAGCAGCAACAGCAGCAGCAGCAACAGAAGAAGAAGCTGCAGACGTGGCTAAAGGATGCGCTGCCGAGAGGACACAGTCTCGACGGCAGTCTCTGCCTCTATGATTAATCATGGTAATTTCGGATAGCGCCAGAGCTCTGTAGCCGGAGCCTGAAGTCGGCTTAAAGACAACCGCTGAGCATTTTCCTTTTGCATTTCCATTTCTCGGCAGCACTGGCACTTCAATCACGCTCATTCCCAGATGCGTTTGACAAATTGAAAATGCGCACAAAGTAGAGCGGAGGCAAAGAGCAGAGGCAGGCACAGGCAGCGGGCACAGGCGACGGGCAACGTGATGTTTGCTTGCCCCAAACAGCAAGACCCAACGTATAACCCATTGGCTTTATCTTTATCTCTGCTTTGCAACGCGTAGGTATATACATATGTATGTATGTATTGTATGCTTGTCTGTATGTACTACGGGTTATTCCTTTGCCAACTTCTTATCCCGCCGAATGTCTGCGCTGGCCGGGCTTGACCACGTTGCCGCGTGGTTCTGTTTTTGCCATTCGTCTTGCTCTCAGCAACTTTTCAGTGCATAACTCAGGGCGCCACGTACTTGGAGTACCCACTGTACTAGGCACACACTGTCTGTCTGCAGTCTGCGCTCCTCCATCAGCTTTATCCGTAATCAGTGGCCTGCAGAATTTCACACATGGACACATCCGTTCGATACGTTTGATTAATGCCTCTGCATTGAGTGCATCTCTGACCCTCTGCGAACTTCTAAACAACTCAGTGAAAGAAAGGGAGAGAGAGAGAGAGAGTCTGAGAGAGTGAGAGAGGGAGAGCGGTGAGCGGAGAGAGTTGACTTTTATTCGGGTGAATGGAAAGGAAGCTTAGGGCTGACTTTGACGCTGAATCAACGGAATCAAAACGTGCGGGTCCACATCTCCTGCCATCTCCTACCAACTATCATTTCTCCCCATCGTTGGCATTTCCATTTGCATTTTCCATTGCGTTTCCATTTTCATTGCCATTGCTGGCTGCTGGCTGCTGATGCTGGAGATGCTGATTACCATTTCGCATTCATTCCTCATCATTTGCTCAGGCCCCGTCATTCAGTCAGTCATTCACTCAGTCATTCACTCGGGGAAGTTCGACATTTCGGCTCGTCTATTTAGCTGATTGTCGTCTGGCAGGGACAGGCTAGGCCAGGCCAGGCCGGGCCATTCTAGGCAGCCATCCGACCAGCATCAGGACATGTGTCTTCGCCTGCCGTAGACGGTCCTGTGGTACGTCCCGGGCGTTGCGTGCGCTCCATTTTCGTTGACATATTCATTGCCAAACTCAATAATGTTCGGATTTAAATGCTCGACAGCGTTTAGTGCCCCGACGTGGTTCGCTTCGATTCGGTTGCCTTTTGGCTGGAGCCCTTCCTTGCCGCCCCTATGTATTTTGTACAAGGATGTGCGTGGCCCAAATTGAATTTGCCCCCGAAAAACATTTTGCGCGTTTGTCACGGAAATTGAAAAGCATCTTCCAACTGCCTGACTACCCCAACAGCACCAACAACACGAACTTCCCCGCCAAACTCCAAACTTTAACTTGCTTTTCATTTTTCCAATTCCATGAGTCGACCAAAGTTGTGTAAATTATTTTGCCATTGCACTTGTCAGCCCCTGTCAGCAGCTAGTAGCTGTGCCCCCTCCGCTTTTCCTTTGACACAACACCCTTTGATGTCAGTTGCAAGTGCACAGCGCAGCAGAGCAGAGCAGAGCGGAGCAGCGCAGAGCAGAGCTAATTTCCCAGGCACACCAGCATTTCCTTTTTGGCCAACATTGATGAATGACACGCGACCAGGTCCCAACGCTTGCAGGGACAGCAACGGAGCTCGGACTGCTGCCACCTACGAGTCCCGCCGAACTTTTGTAAGCTGGCAAATGAGCGGAAGGCTGAGCTGGGCAGAGCATCTGCCAGTCGACACCACCGCCACCACCACCACCCAACCAGCTCGTTTCCCTTTCTCTCTGATTAATGAAAAGTGCAAGAGGAGTGCCAGTCCCCCGTGCGTCCCTGCGAGTCCTCTTTCATGTACAAAGGGCTGGCGACTTGTGCAGGCTCAAAGCAAAGACGAAGACGTTGGGGCAGTGGCAGCACAGCCCCATCATCATCATCAGCATCAGCATCTCATCTGAACTCATCTTTCTGCTGTTCCTGCAGTGCTACTGCAGACCGCGCCACAAGCCACTTTCCAGAATCTTATCGATTTGTGTACCCTTCCCTGCAGAAGGCACTGTAACTATTACTCACAGGCAATAAGCAATGAGGTGCAATAGTTTCGGTGCTTTCGCGTAAAAATAAATTGGAATATTTAACATGGCAAATTAATTAATTAATTAATTAAAATTAGTTGCCCGATTTTTAAGCTAAAACTTTCTGCTTTTGCTGCTGTAAGAGTATCTTATGCTTCGGTTTTGGTTGCCTCCCCTTTGCTTTCTCTCTGGTTTCCCTTGGCTTTTAGCCATCGCCCTTCGTCTTTGAGTCTTTCGGCTGTTTGCCGTTGCCGCTTTATGCATCTCGTAGCCACTTTGATGACATTACCAGGAGTCCTCTGGCTGGCCGTTACTTCCACTTCCACACCCACTCCCACTCCCCCGCCCACCACCAGCACCACTCTCATCCGTTCTTTCCGCTTCGTCATGGCTTAATGGCATTATGCCTGATGCCGGGTTTTTTTGTGTATTTTCTTTTTGTGTGTGCTGGCCATCGTCTTTCTTCTTTCCTGTTTCAACTCCATCAATTTCAGCAGCTTTTTACAATAAATTAAATCAATCGATCAGGCCTCGGCAAAAAGTGTGCCAATCAATTAGTTTTCCCCCCCATGCAAGGGCCATACACACACAGAGAGAGAGAGAGAGAGAGAGAGAGAGAGAGAAGAGGGTAGAGTGTGGTTAAGAGTGAGGGATGTAGTGGAGAGGGAGACACGCCCTGGCAATAATTTTAATGAAATACAAATATAAATGAAGCGGCAAACAAACCATGACAGCTTCTCACCCCACCCACCCCCTTACCCAAATCCTGTTCGCAGATCCTGACCCTCCCTCTCGCCAGGGCCATCAATCGAACAAAGTTTTTACAATGAATTTGCTCAAAATTATTTCAAGCACTTGCCCGATTAGAGACGCCATGTTTCCAGCTGTTTATCTAAGCCATTTGTGCGGCCTGTCCCCCCCACGCCCCCGTCGCCGAGGCCATGTGCCGGGCATCTCAAGTAGTTTGTGGATAACCTGCGGCAAGGCGAAAGACAACAAATAAACAAAGCCAGAGTCAGTCCATTGCCAAAAATGGTCAAATTCCGTGTGCTGCTAAGCAACGAAATTCGAATGCTCTTTAAAGGGTTTTTAGAATTTTTGTGTGTACTTCAAAAGGCTTCAAATTTAAATAGAAAAATTAATTTTAGTTTTAATGTCTAAGCAATTATTAACAAATGAAAGAATCTGGGCACATAGGAAAATTCCAGCAACCTTCTTAGCCAAGTTCTTTGAATAGTGTTTATGCTCTTTCCAAAAATAAAAAAATAAAAATAAAAAACGAATTTTATCGAGTGCCAAAAGAAGGACAAAAACCGAATGACAAATTTTAATGCCAATAGGCAAAGACGTGCCCCACAGCAGCAACAGCAACAACAACAAAACATGGATAGACGGATCTGGTCGGTGGTCGGGCTGAATGGAAGGGACTAGACAGCAGGGAGGAGGATACCCGAGCAACCATTTGCTCTTTATCTGCCGCCGCTTTTCATGTTCATTTTAATTTGTCGAAATGTCTTTGCAGCCGGCAGAAACGATTTGTTTTGGTTGGTAGCCTCGATTGGGGGCATTTTCCATTTCCTTCGATACCCACTCCCGCCTGGCTCTCCTGTCCCCGCTTGCCCGTTTGGTTTCGTCCTGCCTTTCCGGGTTTATTTGTATTAATGAAATAGACATTTTGGGGTCATGCTAAAGTGATTTTTCAACGTCTGCCAGCAGCAGGCAGCAGGCGGCGGGCGTCAGGCGGCTGGGTGGTGGGTGCTACACATCCTCCCATGGCCCATGTCCCATGTCCCGATGTCCTATGTCTCGTGTTCCATTTTGCTTATCTCCATTCTGCTGTTGCTGTTCCATTTTTTCCGTGTTTACTTTTCCTTTGTCTTGCTATCCACAAACCAAACTCCGATCCACGACCCACGACCCTCGACTCGTGCTATGTCCTGGCATCCTGGAGTGGAGCTTGGTGCTGGGGGGTGTGGGTGGGGTGGGCGCAACTGTCGTGGCTTTTCAGCAACACTCGCAGCAAAGTGAAACTAATGGCAGTTAGTTTTGTTAAGTCGATAAAACTGTCAGTGATATGGCAGATTGTGTGGCAGCAGCAGCCAGCCACCAGGAGGCCCTCCATCACACTCCCCCTTGCCACCTTCTTGCCCCTTTTTTTTCTTTGCCTGCACCAAAACGCTTCCTTTTCTCTGTATCTTTTACTTGTCACCCCCACCAAGCTTCTCTCTCCCTTTTTTTTTGCCTGCCCCACAGCGTTTCTCTATACCTCTGGTTAACCTTTCCTTTTGCTTTTATTCTTTTCTAGTTTTTTGTCACCTAACCCATTTTCGTGTTCGATGGCCGGGGGAGTGCGGTGTGTGGCTGCCACCAGATACATTTGAGGCGGGCTAAAAAGTTAAATGAAGTTGCTGCAGGCATTAAATTTCCGCTGTGTCGTCGTCGTCGGGCCCAGAAATACGCGGAACAGCAATCCCAAAATGTACACTCGCAAATGAAGAGAGAGAGAGACAGAGGGAGACAAAGGGAACCTCTCCGCTCTCATAAAGAATGCAAAAGTTATGCACCACTCAGGCACCAATCCGCGTGCCCGCAGGACAGCCCCCACACCCCCCGCACAGAGCCACTGCAGTCACTATGCTGGGGCGTGGCTGTTGGACAAGTAAGTGGCATTTTATGTTCATTTGCCGCGGCGGCGTTGCATTGTGTTTTATGTTTTGCCTATGCGAGAATGCACATGAACCCTCTCTCTGTGTGGGTGTGGACTGGCAGTGGAAGTGGTAGCTGCGGGTGGGTTGGGGTGGTGTGGCAGAGAATAGTGCAAGGTGCTATGTGGGGCTAGAATGGAAATGGCTGACATTATTTCGGCGACAACCCGTCGCAAAAACCCCGGTGCACATTTCTCCGTATTCATCTGCATCTTTGCATCTCCAAGCCCTGCCATCCTGTGCAGCGGCATTGTAAATGACTTTGGCTTCATATCTTCATCAGCGACGTCATCGTCATCCGGTGGAAGCTTTCAGCTTATTACTTTTTGTGTGCTGGCATGCATACATATGTACATACGTATGTATGTATGTATGCAACAACTTGCAGCACTTGCTCACTTCTTGCCTGCCCGCAATCCCTTTTGCAATCCTGCACAGGGCTGACCTGGGAATTAATTATCGCATATCGCTGCTGGCTCACGTATCCTAAATCAAAGCATTTAACGTCGCTAATCCCCTTAATGTACGAGCCAGAAGAGCTCCACCGCTACACTCCATCCATCTGAGTGGGGGGGGGTTGCTGCTAGGGTCCAATGTATTTAGCAAATTAAAATGAAAATCCCTGGCCAGGCAAAACCGCAGCAACAAAAAAAAAAAAGAAAAAAGGGACCCCGGAAAAAGCAGAGAAAAAGGAAACGCACGAGTTTAAAAATCCCCAAAGGAGCGCAGCATGGGCCGGGGGACCGGGGCTGGAGCGGGTACGGGTTTAGTTCCCTGTGATTGGCAGCAGTCATCAAGCAAGTTAATTGCCCGCAATTTAGTGGCGCGACTAGCGCGGCGGCAGCCAAGGTAACGGGCCACAGTGTGGGCTCGTGCCAGGCGATGTTTGTGACAGAAAATTAATAGAGATCCACAGATCCAATTCGGCTATAGGGATGGCAAATATACGAGTACATCTGCTGGGCTGGCAATTAGTTCTTGTTTTATCAGTTGCCTTCATTTTATTTGCACCTTTCAGGGACATAAATTGCCCATTAAATTCTTAAATTTGGTTCCACAGGTTCCGCCTGCCGCTTGCACCACTTACGCGCAAAGTAGAAGCCATCAATCGAATTGAAGTCCCGCCCACGTCAGATGCCCCACCCCCAATCTAACTCTCTGCCGCCCGCCTTCATTTGCCAGGGCCTCGCCTCGCCTGGCCTCATTGATGTAGGTGGCTTTGGTTCTGGGCAGGACAGCAGCAGTTGACCCTCGTTCGCTGTTGCTAAATCTCGGTCATTTGTGACGCTATTACCGGGGGGATTGGGGTTGGGGCTGGCGTTCTGCTTGCCTATTTGTATATCGCTGCGGTCGGGCCATTATCGTCTATGGGGGAGCGTTATTAACTTTTGCTGCCTGTCAACATTGGAAAATTATATGCCAGCGAAACACACACGACCCGACACCACACCACCCCCACCCCCCACAAGCAATCAGCCCACCCCCTCCCCGCACTCCACTTTGAATCTCTGCCTGCAACTTTTTTACGCTTTTCCTTTTCTCGCATTCATTACGTGAGCTGTGTGGCTGATGGCTGGGATTGAATGGCCTGGCCAGTGGCAGGAGCAGCAGCAGCAGCAGCAGCAGCAGGATGAGGAGTATGTGTCCACCAGTCCAGTTTGCCATTAGCCCAGCATGCGTTCCACCCCTCCCACCCCACAGCACTGAAGCATTTTCATTTAGCTGTTCTTGTTCTTTTTTTTCCTTCTCCTTCTGGTGGTGGTGGTGCTGCTGCTGTGGTTTTGGGGGGGGCACCAAATAAATCAAGAATTTTTTTTACAAATTTGTTGTCATCATGTTGACATTTCCGACGTCTTTATCGACTTTCCGAGCCCAGCCCAGCCCAAACGAGAGGCCCCAAAATGTAGAGACGGAGGTCAAAGGGCCCCGTTGTCACACAATTTCCATGCAAAACATATAAGTCATGTCTGGACGGACAGGCCCGGGCCAGCCTCCTTTGTACATGGCAAATTTAGTTAATGGGAAATGTCTGTGAATGCAGACAACAAAAACTTACATTTTCCCTTGGATTGGATGGAGATTTTTCGTCCCCAGAGTGCTCTAAAATGGAGAATTTTTTGTTTGTTGTGCTAAGAAAGATTTTTGCCATAACGTGGCTTAAGTGGAAATTGGTTCAGTCTATCCCCCCCCATTTCGCTTAGTGTATGAATAGGTTATGCGAGTGCAGTGCCATGTCCTTGCACTGCTCAGCTCTCTGCTCTCTGCTCTGCTCTGGCTCAACAAATTATGTCAATTATGCTGGGTGCAACATTTGCTGCAAGTTTACGGCGGGGCAGGCAAATGCGACGCGAAAATGATGCGAAAAGTGCAGCGCAACAAAACGACAAAAAGTTATGGCATAAGAAATGGCCGCGACAAGGACGAAGGACGAAACACCATGGAGGGCTCTGCTATTTGCAATTTGTATACGAAATTCTACACTTATTTTTCTATGCTCTTTCTCTCTCTGTCTCGTTTTCTCTGGAAACTCTTTTTCGGAATTTTCTGGTGGCAGATCCTTCCTGGCCTTGGATTAGATCTCCTAAATTCTCGTGTGCTTTCTGGAATATAAAGAAAGTAGCAGAAATAATCGAGTAAAAGAAAGTTAGCTCGAGCAGAAGCTGTCATAGATAGAGAGATGTACATATGTACATATATATACATATATATATTTGTATTTTTATATTTGCATTGGCCATAAAACTCGTCATCCCTGCACCACCAAGCGGCAAATGGAGTGACAGACAGGGTAGGGAATATGGCGCACACAGTCTACAGTTTCGTCTCGCAGCATCATGAACGTTGCCCAAATGACTTCCGTTTCCGCCGCTTAAGATGCACTCGCACACACACACACATTTATACACACGGAAGGAGCGAGAAAGAGTCGGAGATATCCGCCTCATCATCATCAACATGCAGGCGCGTCATTTGTTTGCCGCTGCCTGCTATCCGGTCCTGTCCTATCCGCCGCTGTGTCCGCCTGCTGTGTCCACTCTTGACATGTCGGCTGCCCTGCCCTGCCCTGCCCCGCTCTTCTGGCTGCCACGTTGAAAAATTGCATCAAGTATAATGTAAATCGTGTCATTTGTCAATGGCAGATGTTCCCGCCTTCCTGTCGGCCAGCAGGGGGCGCGGCCCACCGGGCCAGTCGAGGCATCGTAATGACAATTGGCATGCCCAACACGAGATTGCGGCCAGCGGCCAGAGTGGATGTGTCTCCGAATTCACTGAGAGTCAAATTTGATGAGAATCTTTTAGGGGTTTCATTTTATTCGAGTACATACGCCGCTGCCGCGTGCGCCACATTTAATGAGTCTTTGGCTAGAATAGTTTGAAAACACTTTGTGCCACTTTCACTGGCACATTAGCGAGGCACAAAGAGCCACGCCCCCACGCCACACGCCGCCCAGGCCAGGCCAGGCCAGGCTGCACAAATAATTCAATAAAGCAACTTTCAGTGAGATTAATTAAATATTTCTGTCTAATTTGACGCAATTTATAGAGTGCCAAGGGGCAGCAGCAAAGCCTCACGGGGCGGTAGAAATCCCACATATACGCCGTGCAGAGTGGGGAGAAATGAGCAAAGTTTTTACCGAACAAACTTGCTGCTTATCTGTGGCAGGGAGCGACTGAGAGTGTGTGTGTGTGTGTGTGTGTTTTCTTCTGCTAAAACTTTTATTAATTACAAAGGATAGGGAGCGGAGAGTGGAGTGGAGAGCGGAGAGCGGAGCGGAAGTTGGAGTCACATTTGTGAATGAATGGAACATTTCCATTCGAGTTACTTAGCTTTGCTTTTCCGCTTTGCCACTATGACTTCCTCTATTCATTCAGCTGCTCATTAACCTTTCCCTTTTCCTTTTGTTTTTGCAGCACCTGGCACTGGCGGATTAGCCACAAGGACACAAGGATGGTGGTAAGTAGCCTCTGCCGCAGGAGGAGGGTCTAGCCTGGGCTGGGCTGGTCTGGGCTGGGCTGCGTGTGTCTGGCGAATTATGCAACTTAATGCTCCTCGTACTCTCGCATGCTACTCTTACTCAACTCCACTCTGCTCTGCTCCGGTGTGTACATAATGCATAATTAATTTGGTCCGACATGCAGCACCTGTTGAGCGGCATACAAGTAGTACTCACCTGCCCAGCCCACCGCTACCCCTACACCTCATTCATGCATCCCATCCCCCTGCTGAGTTGCTGCCTCATTGAAAAGTGGCATAACGAGCTCTTGTGCCCCGGCTTAAAAGTGCTTACAAATTGCTACATGAAAATGTCTGCCAAAAGGATCGGTGGGGGCGGTGGGGGCAGGAGGCAGGTGGCAGTGCAAATAAAGCTGCCTCTAGTTGGGCAGGTAGGGTGGGATGGGCTGGGCCGGCAGGCGTTGCTTTTATCAACACTTCAGGGCAGTGGCAAAAGGCAAGTGGAAAACTGAAACTGCAATTGAAGCGCTTTTCCACAGACACATTCGTGGAACAGCAAAAAAAAACCCCTTTCGGCTTTCTATACCCTTCTGTGTGTGAAGGGTATAACGCATGCTGCATGGCACCCTCAAATACCCCTGAGGCGAGGCTATGGCAAGGGTATCTAAGGCGTCGGCGACAACCCCAAAGCCATGGCATCTTTCTTTTTAATGAGTCAAGTGGCCAACACGTGAAATGCTCCTGCAACATCTGTCCGTCTGCTTGTCTCCCCCTCCCCAGCTTCTCTGTTCCGCTGTCTCTCCCCCTCTATGAGGGTGTGGGTGTGTGTGTGTGTGTAATGACGCACATTTTGGCCGACTTTTGTGCGAACGTATTCGTACGAAATAAACCGTTTTGCCTTTGAGTTGAATTGAGTTTCATTTGAGTTGGCGCGGCCCAGGAGTAGCAGCAGCAGCAGGAGCAGGACCAGACCCAGACCCAGGCCCAGTTTGTTCATTCGTTCGCTCGTTGATTCATTTTGGGCGCCATGCCAACGCCGTTTGGGCTTTTGCATTGCTTTTATAATTGCATGTCGACTCTTAATGAGCTGGGCGCCATGCAATTTGTTCCCCCCCCCCCCACCAGAAGGCCAAAAGCAAAGGATTTTCCTGCCACTTGAAGTGGAGAACCGCCGTGTGAGGTTCTCTTTTTCTTTTTCTTTTTTTTTTTTTGGCTGCCTGCATTTTTTTCGGTTGGCAAAAACTCTCTCTAGCTAGCTGGAAAAACTAGAACGAGCGAATGAACGCAGAACGCAGAAAGTTGAGCTCTTGTTCAAATGGATTTCGCTCGTAAGCGAAAATAAAACCGCGCAACTAGCAAATGAAATGAGTAAATTGCGGTCTCAAGTTGAAGTTTCCAAAGCGCTGCAGTTCTGCTTGCCACTGTTTTTTTTTATTTCCATTACCCATTTTTTTTTATTTGGGGGAATGTGGTCTGGTTGGGGGCTGCGGCACCCACCCACCACACTGCTCTCTGTGTGTGTGTTGCCTTGGCAGTGAAAAGAATGTGTGGCAAAATGTTTTCCAAACACATGCTGCAGATTGAAGCTGCTGCTGCTGCCGAATAAAATAAATGCCAATTTTTGCTATACAAATAAATGGCAAGTACTTAATGCCGGAACAAAGTCAGTGGCCAAAAATACGATTGGCATCAAATAAAGCATAGAGCCAGAAAATACTGGGCTGGGGACTCGTACTCGTACTCCTCCTTCTACTCATACTAGGGGTGGGAATTCTTTAAAGTTGATGCATAAAATATTGCGTATACGCAGCCATATATTTCGCACACACACTCAAAGAGGGAGATAGAGAGAGAGCGCGAGGCAGACATCTAAACCGTGTACACCCCATATACTCGTATATCGTATGTATAATTGAAAACAAATTTTACTGCATGTAATTGAGTGTGTTTTGTTTGTTTGTTTGTTCTGCCTCTGTGTGTGTGTTTGGGTGTGTGTCTTGATATCGATAACGAATGCCACAAATTGAATTTAAATCATTTTACATACAAACAAGCCGCCCGCCCAGACACACATTTGTTGGAGCGCAGAGACAGGAGAGAGGGAGAGAACAGGGGCCTGTGGGATAGCTCGGGTACTTGGCCGCGCCAACGCCATGTTCGCTTGTTTTATTTATGGCCTTATGGCAACAAGAAGATAGCAAAGCCAAGCTTCGAGTGCCGAAGATTCGGATACCCTTGCCGAATCAGGTTCCATTTGGCAGCTAGAAACACATGCAAATATATATTGTGAGTGGCAGCAGACCAGCAACGAAAAGTACATAAATATTTTACATAATTCATGGGTTGCGCAAGGAGAACAAGCAAGGGGAAATTACCCCGAATTACCCCTTTCCAATGGGCAAATAATACTGGTTACACACCGAAACAGAACTGAAGCCCGAGCAACGCCTTCGCCGCTTTGCATTCGAGCTTCGAGATATTCCATTTTATGCATTCACGGCACACGCCACCCTCCCCAGCCAATCTTCCGGCATATCCATTCACCATTCACCATTCAGAGCCGCACGCCCCTCCCCCACTCTTAATTGTCTGCTGTGCTGTGGCATGGCGAACCGTAAATTTATGCATTGCATTCTCTGGCTGCATTCGAGACAAACTGCACTTGCCTTGCACTTGCCAGCCAGGCAGCAAGCAGCTGAAGCTTGCAGCCTCATCCGGCTGCCTGTGTGCCCGTAAATACATTTTTGATAAGCAATCGATATGATTTGATGCTCGGAGAGAGATGGATGGCTCGGCTCGGCTCGGCTCAGGCATTTGCAAAGCAATTAAAATTGAACTTCAATTCAAAACATTAAATTTACGATTACGCCTGACTGTCAAATTGTTTCGGGGGTGAAAAGACTTAGGATTTTAGCGTAAATATTTGCTTGACAATTATTGCAAGACCAGAAATATTCAGGGGGGACTTTAAAAGGAGGGGCAATGCCAATGTGAAGTGTAAATAAGCGCTGACTAAGTCATGGGCTCAAGTCAATTCATTCCGTCAAGGTGTCGATGCATGCTGGCACGACCTGGCGTGGCCCGTAGCTGAATAGACTTGGCTATGGGCTGGGCTGGGCTGGGCTGAAACTACATTCCGTTCTGCTTAGGGGAACGTGTCTTTGGCTCTGTCTGGCTCTGGCTCTGGCTCCGGAACGTGACGCACGTGCGTGAAAGAGGAACAGAGAGAGAGAGAGCTTGAACCTGAAGCTGTAGCTTTAGCTTGCTGCCTGACAGAGTCTCAGTCTGAGTCGGAGTCTGAGTCTGGGCCTGTGCCTCTGCCTGAATCTGGTTGGTTGTTGTGCATTTCCCATATTGACGTTAACATTTCGCTCGGAAATTGTAACGTGCTGCAATGCAAAATACAAGGCACAAAGCAGGGCACAAAATACAAATAGCAAACTGCAGTAGAGAGCCCCCCACCCCACACAGCTACACAGGCAGGCAAGGCAGGTCTTAGGGCCAGGACTCCTGAGGTAGGACAAATAAGCAGATTGTAACGGCAATCGCAAGCAATGAAGCGAGTCGGTTCGAGCTGCAGGACCCACCACATGCACCTCTCCCCCCACCTACTGCATACATCATGTTGTCTGGGGGGCATTGTTGCTGCTCCTGCACGCGCCGCACGATTTTGCAAATAAATACAAATAACTTTGATTTTGTCCGCCTGCAGAGCCAGGGACTATACCTCCCCTCGCACTGGGAGGACATACCAATCCCCGGAGCGTGTGACGTTCAACAGAAGCATTCAAATTAAACTTTATTTGGTACCCCCAGCCCCCTACCAGCCACCCCTCCTTTGGCCACACCTTTTGGGCGTCTCTGCTTAAAATTGCAGATTGCAGGCTTGATCACATTGCCAACCACCCAACGTTGAGGCTTGCAAATGAACGAGTCAGAGCAGGGCCAGGAGCAGCACAGAGCCAGGACTCGCAAGCACCCAGGATCGAGTCAGACAAACACATGAAACGTGCTGTGCATGCAATAAAGGAGATTTTTTGTGCGATTTCCTTGCACTGATACGAGTAGCAACCAACCAACCAAGCAGCCAAGCAACACCACAATATGGCTTCATAAATTGCCTCTGGCCTTTGACTCAATATAGCTTCATATATGTACATGTATATATGTATATATACACTCTTGTACATATGTATGTATTTATATTTATGCATGTGCCCCAGCTAGACATTTAGTTTATAGTTTTGTTCATGACTTGGCTTTATTTTTGGGTGCCCTTAAAATAAAAAAAGGAAGCAAACTGCCTAAAGCTAGTGGCTGATTTCTCTACACTGCTCATAATAAGTATGCGCAGAACAATTATGTGAAATGACTTTTAATTGCATCTGGCAGCGACAGCGGCAGCGCTGATTTTGCTGCTGCTGCGGTTGACTCAATTGAGCCCGGAATTGGAGTCGGAGTCTGGCGTTGGTCGTGGCCAGTGGTTCGACTCTGCAGATACTTAGTTCTGGCAGTTTTGGGTACTTTTATTTGCTATATATTCTTGGCAATTATTGGTAATTAAACAACATAATTAAAGCGAATATTTAATGGGCGCATTAATGCATAAAATTCACTAATAACTCTCATAAATTACAGTACATATTTTATGTGTGTTGGCATTAAGGCAATTTCCATAACGGTCCCAATTTAATTACCAAACAAATTATATTCAATTTTAATATGCTGTGCAGCCATTTAATCCACACATCAAAAATGTACAGCTATTATCAATTATCTCTGTTAATTTAGATACATTTAGCAATTTGCATTCCACTTGGCCACGTTTTCCAGGGTATCGGGACAAGCCAACATAACGACTGACTCTCCTGCGCTGGCTTAGGATATTTCTAGTGTTTTTGGTAGTTTCGTTTTGGCGCTCGCTTTTGTTTGTAATGTGAAAATAATCCTCGTGAAAGTTTTGTTGTGCGGCAGCAGCAAAATCAAAGTATTAGCAACTCCCCTTTGCCGCTGCTCTCCTACTGCGCTCCTGGCCCTACCCCAGGGGCAACTTCCGTCGGGCGCCGTCATGGCCACGTGAGCTGAGAAATGGAAAACATGGCCAAAAACAGAGTAGGAGGTGGAGGAGGAGGCAGAAGCCAGGAACGTGAGCTGAAACAGAGTCAACTTTTCACGTGCGCAATTTGTGTTTTGTGCTCAGTTTTTGCCTCTGTTTTATTCATGCATTATTCGCCCCCGAACAACCCTCGCGCCTCAGCCCAGCCCAGCCCTTGCTCAAATTATATTTTTATGAGTAGTAGTAGTGGGTGAAGCAGCGGCAGGGGCAGCGGCAGGGGCAGGTCTTGGCAGGGCACTTAATGATGTTGCTTAGCAAATTGAAGCAACTAAACACAAACATAATTGAAACAATTTTCTCATTATAATGACGACGGCGAAGACGACGACGATGGTAGCGCTCTTACTTCACGGTTGGGTAGGTGTGGAGGATGGATGGATGGTTGGATGGTACTCCACAGTAGAGCCAGGTGCCGTTGACGCAAATTCTATGGCTGTGTGTATGTGCGAGATCCTGTCAAGGAGCCAGGCAGCAGCAAACAATGCGAACACCCCCCCAATGTCAACTAAATATGCGTTCTTCTGTTCTGTTCTTCTCTTCTCTGTGTGAGCAAGATGAAGTGTGGGCGTCGGCAGGTGGAGGGCAAAAGTTAAGGGCGCAAATAAAATAAAGGGAAAATGGTGAAAAAAGTTCGAGCATAAATGGGACTGAGTGAGAGCTGAGGATGGGGTGGAGTGGGATGGAGTGGGGTGGGTTGGGGCCCCTCAGCATATCATCGGAAGTGCAAGCTACTGTTGGAAGGCAGCGCCGGAAGTTGTAACAAGTTAATGGCAGTTTTTCAAGAAGCCAACCGACTGTCAGCCACTCGACGGGGCCCACGGCCATGGCCAGGGCCAGGTGCAACATCAGCAGTGGCAGCAGCGGAGTGGCACACAGAAGAGCCTGCCTGCCTGCCTGCCTGCCACAGTGGCAGAGACAGCAGTGACAGCAGTGACAGCAACAACATTTAGCTGCAGAGCCAGCCGAGTGCAGTTCAAGTTGGCACTCAAGTGCCGCCAAAGTAGCAGTCAACGTGGCCTAATAAAGTTGCTTAGGCGAAAGCTTGGCGGGATTAAGTGGCTGCTTTCAGCCGCTGCGCAGGGCTGGGCATATGCTGCAAAAGATAATAATGTGGGTGTGGATGTGGATGATGTTGTTCTGGTAACCCAAGGGCCAAGAGGCTGCACAAATGACTGGGTTGGGCGGTGTCGTTTATATTTATTTGAATATGCCTTTGTTCCGCCATCCGCCATTGTATTTACCTTGGCATTGGCCATTAGCCATTAGCAGCTCAATTTACACAGCCAACTCTCCCGCCATTGACTTCTCCATATCTCTGTCTGTCTCCCTGTCTGTCTGTCTGTCTGTCTGTGTATCTATGTATCTGTTTGTTTGTGCCCAAAACAATATTTGGAGTTTTTCTTGTGTCTGTCTTCTGTTTTTCGTTGGGCTTTTCGCAGCTTCCGCAGTGGCTAAAAGCACTGGGGGCGACAAGTGGACTCTCCGCCTAATGGACCGGCGGCCAAGTGCAATTCGATATGGCCAGTGTGCCGCAGATTGGGGAATTGGGTGGTGTGGCAGGGGTACAACTTTGAGACATTGGTGGGGAGGGGGGCCAACAACACACAAACAAAAACACAACACAACAAAAAGGCATAAAAACAAAATCAAATTGCTTGCAAATAGCTAAATAAAAGGATGGCCCGGCCCAGGATGAGGCTTCCAGCTTATTACTCCACCCGCTCTGCTCAGGAATCAGGGACAGCCGAGGACAGCCGATGACAGCACAGGATATTGCCGGCGAACAAGGAACAAGTTTGCGCTTTGCAAATTAATAACAAGAGCCAAGAGTTTTCCCCGTTTTTCTTGTTCAGCCTGGAAGAGCGCACACACATACACACACACACACAAGGGGTGGTATATATGTATGTGTGTTTGTTTTGGGTGTGTGTATACGTATAAGTAGGACTAATGCCTGGCAGGTTGACGTACGTGCTGCGGCATTTTTATTAGGCATCCCAATCCCCACACTTTTTACGAGCCCCACGTCGAAGCCCTTTTAATGCTGAAGGCGGCGCCAAGGCTGCAAAGCAGTACCGGCAGGGAAACGCTTCATTGCCCCATAAAAGCAACAGTCCCAGGCATGAGATACGATACCCCATACCCTCTCCCTGCCCTTTCCCCGCCCTGCCACAAAAAGTGAGTGTTACTTTTTGTTTAATTTAATTAGTCGGCGGCAGCAGCAGCAGCCCAAAAATATCATTGTTATTAGTACAGGCATTTAATTGGTCGCATACCGTAGCAAAAAGAAAAAAAAAACACAATAACAATAACAATTAAAAACCAAAAACAAAATTTTTGGGCATTCGACCGAGAGATACCCGTTAGGCTGTGAATGCAACGTGTGGCAGCCCATAAAAGTATGCTACAAAATTTGAATGTTCCCATAAACACGAAAAAAAAAGAGTTTGAGGGTGCTAACTACGATATAAATATAATAAATATATTATATAAATATATATATATATGTATATAATATAAAAATATAATATAAATAAATAATAGTTGTGAGAGTGAGATGAATGGAACGACAAATATATACCCATTAGAAGGCAGTGGAAAATCACTATCAAAGAGAGTGAGAGAGAGTGACTGATGTGACAGTGCGTGGGGCAGCTACAAATTACTTGAATTTCCCCTCACAGCCCTTAACTTTGTTTAGCTTCCCCAGAGGTCCAATATACCACCTGCCACCTGCCACTACCCTGCACTCTGTGCGTGTGTATGGTGGGCGGGGGCGGTGTGTCGGTGTTGGCGGGGGCAGTATATAAAAATGTCGCTCAATTAAAGTGTAGACACTTAAAATTCAACACTTAATTTCGTGCGTAAAATTAATGCCAAGCACATAATTAAATTATGTTAATTACCTACAACAAAGTCTATTAACAAAACACACAGATACGCATGCCCAAAGGGGGAGAGGCAGCGATAGCTGGCTAGAAATTGATGAATAAAAAGCAACACAGACACGTAGCGACTCTCTTTGCGGTTGAGGTTCAGTTTGAGTGCCGCTGGGGGCCACAACAACAAACAAAAAAAAAAGGCCAAACATCAAATAACTTTCAATCAATTCCAATTAGAGGCGCTCCCCTTTTTTGTATGCCATAAAAATTGCTAGCAGAATGAAACGACAATTTAATTTCAAGTTTAATGGCCAACAGCAGCAGAGGAAGAATATCCCATCCAGAGACCAAAGACCACAGGCAGACGAAGGAAACGAGAACAGTTTGATGTTGTTATCCTGAAAGTAACCCGTTGCCCCGTTGCCACGTTGCCGGTTTCAGGCCACCGCAGAAACAACAACAACAACAAAAAGTAAGAAACCAAGCTAGGATATTGTAATAACAGCTGCCTGACACGGACAACTATCTGATCCTGGGGAAATTGCAAAGAAAAAGCGAAAGATAACAGCAAGGAAAAGGCGAGCCACGCAGGAATGCATTTTACAGTTGCCAACAATGGACGGCGCGGGAAAGGGGCCAAGGGGGATGCACTGGTCAAAGCCACAATAAAAGCGTGGAGCTGGGAGCTTGGAGCGTGGCAGGGCTGCAAAATAAAAACCACAAAACACGCCAAACCAAACCCCAAGGAAGCGCCAGAACGGACATACAGCTGTCCGTCCAGCTGTCCATCTCAGTGATGACTCCAAGGCCGGGAGGGGGGGGCGTACTAAAGCGCGAGTCGGAGTGAGTTTGAAGTTGAGGTTGAAGTCTTTGGCTGGCTGGCTGGCTGTAAGCTCAGTTCATTTTGCAGTGCAGAAATTTAATCAAGAAGTGCAGGCGCCCCGGCGAACCAAAGTGTCAGCGCAGTGGCAGTCCCAAGTTTCATCCTACTCCCACTACTTCTGCTCCTCCTTCCTTTACTTGGATGGACAGCCACAGCCCCTTGCGTGTAATACGAGATTCGTTCAACATTTACAATGATTTTGTGATTCTTCCGACACTTTATGGTCGGAGCCCCCAAGCTGACAGCGAGCGTCCCCACCACTAAATTTGAACACCCTTTCTACTTACTACGAGTGTATATGGTATGCCATCGTATATCTCTGTACCTTTGGGTTGGGGGTGTGTGGCTATAATAGAGTGAAAGACTTTAAGCAAGCATTGCTATCACCATTGCCATCGCCATCGCCATTGCCAGCGCCATCTCGGTATTAAGTTGCAAGCGAAAAAGTTCACTTCGAAGCAGGAGGGCGGCGGCGGCGGGTAGCGGATGCTCCGTGTAATGCAGACGAAAATGGAAAATTGGAGCAGCAGCTGACAATGCTCCCATTTTCGCATCTATTCTCTTCCCATACCATTTGCAGCTCCCCACCCCCACGCGCACGCCCACGCCCATGAAGTGCCATGCGATATCCAGGGAGCAGTTTGGTCAAGTTCCCACGACACAGAAGCAGATGGAAAAGCTTTCAACGTTCAGCACTCAGCTTGCAGCTGGCAACATCCAGAGGAGTGCCGGAGGAATCGTATCAAAATATTTGGTTAATTCGATTTTTAGCTATGATTGTCCAAACGCAATTCTTGTTGATATCCAATACTCAAGGGTTGCGACTGGGCATCGCGGCTCGAAATAAGAATACACAACGCCAACCAACAACCAACCAAAAATTCAATTAAATTATAAAAACAACGTGCTCAATATTGTATCCCAAAATCCAGTAAATCAAATCGAGTAAATGTTATTACATCTAAGTGAAACACACACACAAAAACAATTTCGATTAAACTCTAACTGACATTAAATAAATATGAAAATACATACAATATGCATGCAAATATTTAGCCACTTGTTTGCAGCGAAATAAAAGCAATCAAAATGTTATTACTATTTTTCAACGACGGGCCCAAAATTAAATGAATATTTATTGCCAAATTGTGTTAAATATTGTGCCATAAAATTCAGCTGAAAGCGGGTCAGCAATTCGGTTCACAAAATGATGGAAATTTATGTTACCTCAGGCCAAATATTATTACACGTTTAATATTCATTTTACTTTCCATTTTAATTTAAATCAAATGTTATTATATTTTATATTCCAGAGTGAAGGCCAAAATAAACAAATAATATTAGAAAAAATAATTCAATAGCTGCATTAACTTTACTTTTGGGGCATTAAAGCTGCCAATGCAGCTGATATATTTCTGGGGTTCCTATAGCTATAGCAACCGATTCCTGTAGGTCGGAAACTGCTTTTCAACTGATAATAAAATAAATATGTTTCTTGTGGCAGTATTCCGGCTTCCGTTGCTTTCTTTTATGTGGCCCCCGAACCGAAGCACTTGACGAAAAATTTTTAGCCAAGCCAATGGAAGCCAGAAAGTTGAAAGTAATAAATATATTTTGTGCTGTGAAGGAAACCGGACAAGAATTTACATCAGTAAAACTTGCGATATGAAGTGGCTAGCAGCAGGGGGGCGGGGAGGAGCTGCAGGAGGAAAAGTGCCACATAGAAAATTGTATATTTTGTAACAAATATGTGGAAAGCATCTTCTGACAAATTATGACTTCGGTGCTGCTCTTCACTCTCCCCTCCCCACTTCAGTGTTTCTCTCGCTCTCTGATTGCTGACGACTTTGTTTTTTTTCCTAGAAAACTATGGCTGAAAGTTGCCATGACAGCGCTGCCACATTATACAACAAGTGCTCGAAATAATAAAGTTAACAGCACTTTAATAGTTGGCTCATGGAAGGCCCTCCTTCACATGCCTCCCCTGCTTCATCATTGAAGAGTGGATGGGCGCAGCAGTGGCAATGGCAGTGGCAGTGGCAGGAACAGCGGCAACATGTTGCCGAGCAACGGCAAAGGGCATAAATGAGGGGCTTATCCTATCGAGCAGCACAACTTGAGCAATAAAATTGCTTTTATATACGAGACTTCTACAGAGCAGAACACAAGATGCTCAGGGCAGATCTAAAGGGAGGAGCAGCAGCAGCAGCAGCAGTAGGGAGGAATAGGAGCATTGAAATATTCTTGGCATGCTCAGATATACAACCATTTCGGGTGGGCATGGGCTGGGGGCAGAAGCCTGGGATAGCAGATAAATTTTCCACTTTGAATTTTGCGCTTAATAAAAATCAAATTTAAATGCGGCTGACAACGAATGGATAACGGAGACGCCTTCAAAGTGCCCGTGCCACCCTGCCACCCAGCCACATGTCATGTGTTTGTGTGTGTGTTTGAGGCAACTGTGATGGAACTCCATTCTGGGGCCAACAATGGAGGCATTTATGGCCAGCTGATGACATGGCTGTGTTGCCACCGATTTTGATGCTGCTGCTGCTGCTGCTGCTACTGTTCCTGGAATGTAATAAAAGCTAAAGCCAAAGCATCTTTCCGCTTCTAGACTGCTTCGACGTTCCACTTTATGGCGGGCACATAAAAGGAAATCAAAGGACACCAAGGCAGCCTCTGCTGCTCCGCTGGGCAAGTCAAAGAGTCAGCCGTCGCACTTAATGGCCCCTGCCCAGAGCCCGTGACCAGAGGAGCAGCAAAACACAGAAACAGAGGGGAATGGGCGAGAGAGAGAGAGAGAGAGAGCTAATAAGCTGTGTGTGTATATGTGTGTGCGGCTGGCAACGGCAACGTTTGGCGTATGCTTAATATTTTGAGCCAGTTGGCGCTTATATAAATGCCCGCCCGTTGCCCAGTGGAGCAGTGCAGCAAAGCGGAAATTTTTGCATAAATTCAATTAACTAAAAACATGCAAATGAAAACTTTTCTTTTCTTGTTTTTGCGTGGAACGGGCGACAAAGCCGCGTGTGCTGCCCCATCAAGCGGGAACGGAAGCTGCCCCACGCAGCACGAGCAGAGAGAATGCAACTCATTCAGATGCACACAAGTGGCAATTGGAAGTGGCTGGACAAACACCTACACCCCTACACCCCCCTCTCTATCTGTTTGGGGAGGCTGGGGAAATGTTTTCTAATTATTTGGCTCTGGCATTGCCTGCTCCAGCGGCAGCTACCTTCACCCTGCGGGGCGGTGTATCAGAAGCATGAAATGCAATAATGTAACGAGTAATTGCGCAAAAAAAGTAATAAAGAACGCGAAAGCAGTTACGCAACAGGGAGGTGGCATGCTGCAGCGGGTGGCTGGTAGGGGCTGGGTGCTGGGTGCTTGGTGCTGGTCAAAGACCATGCAATCTGGCAGGGATAAGAGCAAGGACAGCAGGCATCGGGGGGCAACAACAAAACTTGTCAACGACAGCAACTAAAACAAAGCCCCGCCCGGGGCTCGCAAGTGCGAGTGCCCGTCCTCGGTGATGTGGGCGTCGGGGAGCATGCGGCATGAGTACGTGCAACGTGGCCGCAAAAAGTTCAAGCGCCGCTCACGCGCCCCAGCCACGTGATGTTGTTGACTCTCTGCCTCTCTCTCTCTCCTCGTGCCCCGCCCCGCCCCATCCAAAAAGGATATTAATTTCCCAAAGGTGCAGTTTTTGCAGGCGAAAATCACGCAAAATGCGACTGGACTGAGGCGGGGTTATGTGGCACACAAGGGGCAGGAATCGGGGGACAACTTAACACAGCAGCGAAAGTGACACAGAATAACTCATACTCTACGAATTTGGCAGTTGTTTATTGGCAAAACAAGGCAAAAGATTTATTCTAAAAATGCAAAACTCAGCTGAAAAATAATGGAAACTATTTAAGAGAAAAAAAGCAAGCAAACAATTCAAATTTAGCCATGAGTAGCCTAAAAATATATATATATATACCCATAAAACTCGACACCTAAGTGGACTTAAGTGGATCTGCATCTAACCTCCTTTAAACCCTCTGGTTAACGTCTCCAACAGCCTGAAAAACTCGATGGACTTCTCTCCACTGTCGATGGAATGTCCCGCAACGTGAAATAAAATTAAAACGCACGCACACAAATTAAAAACTTTCAATAGCAACAATTTTCATTTTCATTTAAAAATTCAACACCACGAGCTGGCACAGGGTGTGGGCGGGCGGGCGGATGTCAGTGACAGCAGGGCCAGAAGAGGGCGGCCACCATAGAGCCTGGCTGATGGCAATTGAAGTGCCACCGAAAAGCGGGGGCGGGGCGACAAACAGATTTATGGAAACTGAAAAATATCCATTGTAATTTGACTATGCGAGTGGTGGGGTGGGGTGGGAGTCCGCCTAGGGTTAGGGATTGAAAGCAGCGCCCCCTGCCCCCTGCCTTCTGCTAGGGGAGAGCGCGCAACAATTAAAACTATTTTGGCCAAAACAATATCGCTGTATTGGTGTGGGGGGTTCCTGGCAGCTTTTGAAGTTCCCGTTGCCGTTGCTGCTTGCTGCTTGTTGTTGTTTCCTGCTCGTCGTTCCTGGTGAACATTTTATTAGAATGCTGCTGGCGGTGGCATGCCCCACGGGCCGAGGTCAAACCGCAGCACGCAAGGGCAGGGCAGGGCAGAGCAGGACAGGGCACATCGGAGAGGAGACAAGACAAAAGCTGATTACTTGCTGCAATGGCTGACAGGACATGGGCTGGGCTGGGCTGGGCTGCGCTACGCTCTGGCTACAGGAATACAGCACTGGCTATACCCTTGCCAGAAGGTTAATCGAAGTGGTTGCAAAAGTTTCGGGCTGTGAGCAGAACCCCCAAGAACCAATCTCGCATCATCGCCCAACTGCACTGCTGTCCTGCTGGATCTAGGGTATGGATATCTGCGACTCTGGGGCGCTCTGGAGCGCTGTCTCCTTCTTGTTTTGTCATTGCTGTTGTCTGTTTATTGTGCCAGCATTGCAGAAATCCAAGGCATGTCCTTTGGCCAGGGATAAACTGCAGCAATGGCAGCAGACAGGGACAGAGACATGGACAGGGACACGGACAGGGAGAGGACAATGCGAATGCGGATGAGTAGAAGCTTAGCAAAACAACAGCTGTTGGCAGCACTCTTTCGAATTTCTTTGCCGCTGCCACGTTGCCAATGGCAATCGAAATTTATTGCTTTAAGACTGAATACAGAAAGAAGGATGCAGCCGGGACGCGGCTACTTGCATTTCTTGCCCGGATCATTCAGGTCACGCATCATGTAGCCGGCTGGCGGTGGGTCGGTCAGCAGTGTGGTGGGCCCATCCAACGGTTCGCTGGAACAGCGTCCGGTGCAGGGGCCTGCGGGCGGCACCTTGCCGCACTTCAGATCACTCAAAATGGCCTCGAAGCTCACCTCGTTGAGGTCCTCGTAGAGGTCATCGTTGACGCTCGCCACGGGCCCGTTTACACAGGCGCCCAGACAGCAGTCGGCCTTCAGCGTGAACTGCATGTCCTTGCTGGTCTCGCCCGGCTGCAGGCGCAGCATCTTGGAGCAGGCCTTCAGCAGATCGTCGCCGCCGCGCAAATAGCAGGGCGTGGAGGTGCACACGGAGACCACGAACTTGCCGAACGGCTTCATGTGGAACATTGTGTAGTACTTGGCCGTCTCGTAGGCCTTCATCGGCTCGATCTTCAGCAGCTCGGCGACGGCCACAACGGCCGTGATGGGCAGCCAGCCGTACTGGCGCTGTGCAATGTCCAGCAGTGGCAGCAGCGCCCCCTGGCGCTCCGCTTCCGGATACCAAGTGAGCAGTGACTCGATGCGGGCCTTGTTCTCCGCGCTGAACTCAAACTTAATCTTGTCGTACATGTTGCAGGCATCCAGCTTGGTGCGTCGACTCAGCGCTGGGCTGTGAGGGGAACGTAGACCGCCAAGGGTCAGGAGTCGAAGTCCTGCTCCTCCCAGCAGACCAAACATGGCGTACAAAAAACTATATACTATTTATCTGCTCTCTTTGTGGAATTTGAATTTGATTTTGATTTTGATTGCTCGATTGTGTGTGTGTGTGTCACTTGCTTGATATTGAATTTTTATGCTCCCTGCTTTGGCTTTGATGTTCTACTCTCTGCCTGCCCCTGCTCCCTGCTGCTGCTGCCACAGGGCAAATTGCAATCAAAGTTAGTTAGGTCGCTTCCAAGGTGACAACCAATCGATGTTCATCTGTTTTTCTGTTCCTTTTTTTGTGTCCATCCAACAGATGGCTCAAATTGCATGCCATCCATGCTGCCGCTTAATTGTCAAAAGAGTGGCAGAGTTTTGTTGTTGGGTAGCAGGCAGCTTTTGGCTTATCAACACCTGTCCCTATGCTCATTTACAGCATTTCTATTATGGGTTATTACCCAGTTAATGTGTGTGTGTGTCCCAGTGTGTGTATCGCTTACACGCCCTAAAAGATTAGATCGTAAAATGCAGACACATACTCGTATTGTAATGCTCCCATTTCCGATCAAAATCCATAATAAACAATTAGGATAATGGCTATTCAAAGTGGAATTGACTGCAGATGGCATAACGTAACGTTGCTCGGTAAATGTTGTAAGTACCCAAAGCACATGTTGCCTGCCCCACCACACCACCACCACACCAAAAATGTCTGGCTGGATGTGCTCCAAATTTTGTAGGGGTATAAAATCATCAAGCAGGCTATGGTGGGAGCAGCACTTGGCACTCCATGGCAGAGAGCGACTTAATCTTGTTTTTGTGCAATTAAGTTAAGATTAAAGTTCGACTAGCAAAGAAGTTGGTAACTGGGGTAAGCTCTGTCGTTGGATAAATAAAAAAATGTATTTTCAATGGAGTGCATTTAGCTGCTCAACGGATTAAATGAGAATATGGAACTAAGGATTAAGTTTAGAGTGAGTCTAAGAAGACTTTCAGTGTATTCAATTTGTATTTAAATTTCTTTTTCTGCTTCAAAAATATATAATTCGGGTTGTTATTTGCTTTGTTTTTTGCTGAATCAATGATTGTACCGGTTGTAGGGAAGCTGCATGGAGGTAGCCTCCACTTGAGTCTTCCCAAGTTGTTTTAAAGAGTATTTTGGTGCACATTTTCTGAGCAAGAGCCAACCCAACTGCTTATAAACTATGCTACACAGCCACAAATACCCGTAAATATATACACAAAAAATAGCCATGAAAAAGTTGGGGCCAGCAGCAGCAGCCAGCAGCAAAGTGGCAAGTGGGTACTGGTAGCTGGTAGCTGGCAACTGGTAACTGCAATTGGCCACTAAGTACTTTCCAAAGTCTTTTGCATGGCGGCAGTTCACATAATTCGTGTTGTGATAGTCTTGGCCTCGTTTGAGGCTCGTCCCAAAAACTGTTTTCAGGTTCTCGTTCTGCTTCTTGTTGGTTGGGCTGTTGGTTTGTGCTGGGTGCTGCAGCAGTAGAAGTTGTTGTTGGCCCTAAAGGCAGACAGCAGTTTTCGGTTTTTGGTGTTTTTTTTGTGTGCCCAAAAAACATAATTAAGTGCTCGGCTTGGCTTGGGCTGGCCTGGCCTGGCAAGTTGTTGGCTATACGGAAATTTGTCATAACATGGCGCAGAACTGTGGGGCGGGAGGGGTGACCATAACGAGCAGCAGAACCGTTGATAATGTACTAAGTAGTAATAAATTTTACTTTTATAATAAAACTACAAGCAAAGCCAAAAGAAAACTGAAACTGGTGGAGCAGCGAAAACAAACTGGAAATCAAGAGCGAGAACGAAAAGTGAAATGGTGGCTGGCTGCCTGCCGGCCTGCCCTTTGACCCACCGCTCAACAAGTTGGCAAAGTGCTAGAAAGAGTTCCGTTCCCCTCAAAACAGAACAGAACAGAACAGACAGAGGGAAAGACAGAGAGACAGACAGACAGACAGAGAGCAACGTCAACGTCGTCAACCGAGCTGATGAAGTGGCAATGGCCAAGAGCCGGACTTTAGTTGTAGTTGGCAAGTGAAACGCAAAAGTTGAAATTAAATCAAACATCAAACTGAATCGCAAAAGCCAAGAGCGTAGCCAGGACAACCAACCAACACCCACACCCACTCCCCCCACCCCACCCCCACCACCAACCTCTGGGCAACATGAATCGAAATGGGGCAGAGACCAAGTGCCAAAAGTGTTAGCAACTTTGTTATATTTCTGTTGATTTTACAAAACTGCGGCAGGGCACGCACCCAGCAGACCGCACAGACCGAGCAGCAGGCTGGTGGGCGTGATGGATTAGCAAAGTTCGAGTTTAGCGCCCACAGCGCCCATCGGCGTACAACTGGAGCGGGGGCAGGGGCGGCAGAGGTGGAAGCTCTTCATGGTTTTTAATTTTGCAAAAATATACGAAACTTTATACGGCTATGCCGCCACAGGCAGCACCCCATCCAAACCGAAGACTGAGGGGCGTGCCCAGCTGTGGCAGTACCGCGTACCCAGACGGATCAGCAGGCAGCCGTTCCATGTGCTGGAGCAACTGCAGCAGGACTTGGAGGAGAAGCTCAAGCGGACCAGCACAGTGAAGCCTTTCAGTGTGCTGCAACAATTGGTCCTGGACCAGCAGCAGCAGCAGCAGCACTCCGTGCAGTCCAATGCCAGCTTCCATATTCTCGAGGCCCTGCACAAGGATCTGCAGGTGCATGACAGCAAAACCACGACGCCAAAATCCTTTTCGCGTCCTGCAACAGCTGGACATGGATCTTGAGGAGGCAAACAGGCACACCACCACAGTGCAGCCCTTCCACATTGTGAAAGCGCTCATCAAGGAAGCGGCAAAGCAGCATCAGCATCACCTGGAAGAAGAGGATGCAGCAGCAGCAGCAGGAGGAGGAGGAGGAGGAAGGGAGCTTCGAGGTTCTGCAGCCCACCGCTGGAGAGTTGGAACCGCAGGCGCAGCACAAGGGTGTGCCGCAGGCGCAGGGTCGGGCTAAGGAGAGCCAGAAGCGGAAGAGAAAGAGAATTCGCCGCCGAAGAAAGAGAATTCGACGGCGCAGGAAGCGGACACGTCGCCGCCGTCGAAAGAAGCGCAAAAAGAAACGCAAGAAGCGCAAGAAGAAGAAGCACAAGGGCGACAAGGGTGACAAGAAGAAGAAGCGCAAGAAAAAGGAAAGCGCAAGAAGAAGCGAAAGAAACAGAAACAGAAGCCGGAGCCAACGCAGTCCCCTGGGCTGGGCCTCTTCCAGCCGGCCCAACTGATCTTCGCGAATCCCACCAAGCAGCCCCACTACTACCACCATCCCCATGACGCTGGATATCCCTCCTATGCCGGCCAGACCCCGTCCCTGACAGTACCCAGCGCCCTGTTGGCCAGCCTCACCACAACGCAGCCTCCGGCGACCACCCAACGTCCCTTCAGCAAGATCAAGGACCTGCTGCGGCACAACAGCCTCTTCAAGAAGAAGAAAAAGGAGTACCTCAGCCATGTGGGCCAGGTGCTCTATCCGTTCGTGAAATTCGTTGCCTTCTTCACGGTTCTCAATCCCTTCACCCTGGGCGTCTTTCTCTTTACGCTCATCTCCCCCGCAGTCTTTGGCTTCCTGGGCTTTGTGGCCCTCAGTGTGCTGGTCAAGCCATTCCTCAATCTGGTCTTTGGCGTCAAGCAAAATGTGGATGCCTTCGATCGCAAGCGTTTTCTCGCCAACAAGCGGGCCGAAAGACTGAAGCTGGGCCTGCGTCCCGTCACTATTCACAAGCATTATTATCAGCAGAAGGCGCTCGGCCACTCGGCGCCGCCGCTGAAACTGCGTCCTGTGGGGGGTCACTGGCGGCGGCAATCGGGTCAGTTGCAGGCACCACCACGGCCATCAGGCTCAGCCTCAGCACCATCACTCGCCGCACCAGCAGCACCACCAGCAGGACACATGAAGCACTACAATCCCCTACTGCCGGACCACCGCGAGGCACTGGACATGGACTATGACTATGTCTAGAAAGGGTTAAGCTCAGTTATTATTTTATGCTGAGACTAAGGGCGTTGATGCTCGCTATATTAAAATTAATTAGGCGAATTTCCAAATCTATTTAAGTTACTTTTAATAGTAGAAATAAATTTAGTATCTGCCAGCAGTGAAGCATAAAATAAAAGCCTTCCAAGAAAATCATCCCAGTCATATCTTAATTAATAGCAAATAATTATGACATTTTCTTCGCATATTCTATTCAAATTTTCCACACAAAAATATTCATTAATTACTGCAGACAAAAACTAAGCGCTGAAGAATGAAAAGTTCCTGGCACCCTCACACCTAAGCAACTCCAATTCGAGCGCCATCAGCCCGCTGGAAAATAATCAGTGAGGGAATCAGAAGAAACTGCCACACTTTGGGGACTCGAGTGGTGGCACAACATACTCGTATTATGTATATTTTTGGCATGTGTGTGGAAGGTTCTTAGCTGGTGCGCGGGCCATTAAAATTAACATGTTGGCAGAGTGGAAATTAACCAGAGCCAACCAATCAGCGGAGAGCAGGAGCGGGTTGCCGAAATCTAATTAAAAAGTTTCGCAAATTTGGCTGCCGCATATTGCTACTGATGCCGCCGCTACAGCTGCTGTTGGGTGCTAACCACTAGCCGTAGACCATCTTGTGGATGTCCAAATCTTTGAGCGACGTCAGGCGTTCGCCGAAGCCCAACTGCAGCAGCTGCTTCTCCCGCCGATCGTCCACGAGCAGCACTTGCTGCAGGGGCAGATACTGCTGATCGTCGGTGCGCTCGTACAGCTTGCGGGCGTTCCACACGAACAGTTGCACTTCTTTGATGAACTTCGCACGGCGCCTCAGAAAGCGCCTGCACACGCGGCCATTGCGCCAAACGTCGCCCAGTGGACGATGCACAAACTTTTCCACGGCCTTCAGCAGACGCATCATAATGAAGCGACGATAGCGTCGCTTCACCTCCCATATGGGCATTTCGGGTGCATTCTCCTGCTCCTTGTCCGCCTTTTTCATGTAACTCCAGAGGGTCATGGACAGAATGAGGGACACCTTGAAGACGATAAGGTACAGCATAACCATCATGGGGTCGACCATCTGGCCGGTTAGCTGATGCTTCCACCACAGCAGATCGCAGTTATTCCGCGCGTAGCTATAGTGCATGATCCCCACCAGCATCAGCCATAAAATGTTGCACGTGACCAGCGACTCATGGTTCTGGCGGATCAGGCGCAGCGCCCGACGGCACCATTTCGGGATGGGAACCATTCTGGGACAGACTTCAACTCGGAATTAATTTGGGCTTAAGTTTAACAAAATTTAATCGAATCAAAATAAAAATTCATTGGTTGAAATTTAGGTCTATGATTTATCAAAATTACTTAAAGTTTTTCCCAGTTCTGTCAGAGAATTGCTAACACAAAAATAAAGGGGTTCTGGTTACGTTCTTTGTTGTGTAGACAAACAATTAAAAGTAAACTTCTTTTACAGCTACCCGCTCCAGAAAAGAAACCCCCAGCGAGGTGGTTAAGGGTTCAATTATTAGCTGGAAATCATTTCAAGTACTTTTGCAGTTGATGCTCTTCTTGGTATTCCTTTTCTGCATCATTCTATTGACGGCATTTTCACTTTGTTAACACAGTGCACAGAAAAGAACAGAACAGAACGGAACGGAACGGAACAGAACCAATATCAATTGCGCCTTTGCAATTTGCCATCGGTTTGCTAGCCTTCTTCATAATGGAATCGAATCGCCTTGGGAACGCCACTTTGTGTGGCTCAAAACAAGTCGTTTGTCGCAAGGAGCTGTTTCTGCTTCTGCTGCTGCTGAATCGCACTCTCTGAAGCAATTGCTGGGAGTAGATTGCTGTTAGGTGGAGAGAAGCAGCAGCTGCCATAGAAATACGTCTTGTCAGCCTTCTCGAGTGCCGACTGCCAGTCAGAGGCAAATAGTAGAACGAGTAATAATAAATAAAATTGTAGCCAATTCATAAGGATTTTGCATTTTGTCGCTTCAATCAGGCAATGGGATGATGATGGTTTCCCTCGGACAGATGGTAAGAAATGGTTGACACTGCTGCTGCTGCTGCTGCTGCTGTGTCTCGGTGCAAGGGAGTGGAGCAGCAGCCATAAGACAGGCAAACAACATTCATTCATATTTGCCAAGTGCCGATTGAAGCTGAGCGCAGTACTTCCTCCCTTCCTCCCTACCCCCCACCCACCACTTCACAACAGCCCACCATCAGCCCAACCCTCCCTAAGCACAATGTGCTGTGCGTATAAATAACGGATTTCCTGTTATAAAATATTTGTAACGACATTTTTCCACCGATTTATGTTTGCCACATATACAGATAGATATTTATGCGCCACTACGACGAGTATGTAGTAAAATATAGGGTGACTATATATATATGTATATATTGCAATGTGCTCCTTCTATATACTCCGCACTGGTTCTGCTGCTGCTCTCCTTGCTCGAAAGCCCTGCCAATCGCTGCCACTCAGTCATAGGGTCTGGCTGACAGTTATGGCTATATGGATATCGATGGATGTGCCCGGGTAACGTCTTTGGATTTTAGCTGTCAACGCAGCACCAGCAGCAGCAGCAGCAAATTTCATTTGCTTTAAATGTGCTGCTCCTTATGAGTGCAGTTGAAGTTGGATTTGAATTTGAATTGATGATGCACTAACTCTGCATCACGCTGCAGTTGCATTTGCAGCTCCATAAATCACAGTCCTGCACGTATTAATATCTTTGAATTCGAATATTTCCCAAACCCCAAAACACCCCAAAACACCCACAAAGGTGGAATAATAAAACTAAAGGAAGGGCAAAAGGTAGCAAAATAAACTGAGAGGCAATCGATTGTCAGCTTTCAGCGCATCGAATTCAAAAAGGTAAAGTACGAGAAGGCACCCTGAATGATCTGTAAAATTGGATTAAATAGTAAATAAAATAGCTGCCAACTTCAAACTAAATCCCCCACCTTAAGGACTGCAGCCAGACTAACACGAAAGTACTTGAGACCAGTTATAAAGAACGGCCTGGAGTTCAGTTGAATGGCCAAAGTGACCAGCTTCATGAGCCTGAGATTCTCCTGCAGATTTTTCGATTGATGGACCACCTGCTCCCAGTCTGCGGTGTAGTACATTAGGGCTAAGTCATCCGTCTGTCAAAGAGCAAAAGATTAGCAGAAATGTGAGGCAGAAATGTTCAAGGCGAAGAATTTAGGTCAGGGATTGGTAATACCGTTTTGTAGAGTATGGAGCCAAGCATGCCAAAGGACAGTAGTTCCATGAACTTGGCCAGAAACCACACAATGTATGCCACATTGCCGAACGGACTCTGTGGTGAGAGAGAGAGAGAGAGAGCAACAACGGCAACAGGGAATGAGAATAAAATCTGGTGGAGAATAAGACAACTTTGCCTCTCACCGTATAGGCCTTGAAGCTGAGGGCACACAGGAGACCCGCACTGAAGGCGAACATCACAAAGATGCGCAAACTAAACTCCTGCTCGATCTCTTCGCCAAAATCATGAAGGGCACCATTCCGGCGCAGGATGTGGGTCAATGCCCGGCGATAGCTGGCAGCCATCTCCACTTGGTTGGCCTCCCGCAACAGCCGCTGGGCCGTACGTCGCAGATCCTGGCCCAGCTGCACGTAGCGGGCATTCAGGTGCATCATCATCTCGCCGAGCACATTGAGTTCTCCGAACAGCATGCTGGTGACGATGACGCCCACCCAAAAGTTGAGCCCAACCAGAGGAATGAAATAATGCAGTGGCGTGTTGTCGAACGGATAGACCTGCTTGTAGAGCATCTCGCGGCGATGGTAAATGACATTCTGGACGGGCACCAGCAGAAAGTTGAACAGGGCCAGCAGGTAGACAATCGAATTGAGTCTCGTGCTCTGCATCTGACGCTGAATGTCGGCAAAGAGCTGCGGCTCCGACGCCTGCTGCACGTAAATATTCTTGTAGAAGCGCTGCAGCAGGCTCCTGAAGCGGTTCTTGTGCCAGGCCAACTGGAAGCAGCGTATCTGCATCTCCACCAGTATCAGATAGGTGGGCATGCCCGTCAGAAAGTTGTCTATGTCGTTCCGATTCACAATCAGATAATGAAAATCGACCTCATTGTGCTCGCAAAAGATCAGAAAGCCAACGATCAGTATTATACGCTCCAAGTGCTCCGTCCTGGCAGTCACGCCCACCTCCAGCGGCCAGGAGATGTGATTGAGCCGCCGATAGAGGGCCACGGGCCAGGGCAATGGAGCGAGTTCGCCATCCGCCAAACGGGGACGATACCGAGTGCCACCCAACATGTCCGGACCGATGATTGACTGCAGCCACTCGGATTGGACATTGGCTGGTAGCCCATTTATATTCTAATTCCAAATCCGATTGCCGCCGCCAGACTGATGAAATATTAAATTCAAATATTCCGCAATGCTAAATTATTCAGTTTCATTTGCGTTCGTCAAAACAAACCCACAGCCGGCAATCGAAACCCGCAACCGAAACCGAAACCAAAAACCGTAGAGCTCCAGGGCCCCAAAACCCCAAACGGCAATATCTCATTATTAATTCGAGTTTTGTTTGGCGAACTCAAATCAAGTGCAAAAGTTTCAAGTTAATTGTGGATAATTATTAAAGCTGTCGAAAGGAAGGGTCTTTAACCGACTGGAATCTCTGCCTTTGAAGTGGTTTTTATGCCTTTGGGAGGTAAGTAAATCCTTGTTAGATGAAACATCAAGCAGTGTCAAGAGTTGGTTTATGGTTCAGCAGAATTGCAGCAACATTGTGCCACGACTATGACAGCTGCCATAGGAACAATGAATCTGCAAGGGTATTTAAGGCGGCAAAGGCAGGAGACCAGGACACCCCCCGAAGCCAGGAGTCCTTTCTTGTTATGATTATGACAAAATAACACTGACATAATTCCAATAAAAATGAAATTGCCGTAACACACTGACTGACAGCCCTGCTACGCTTTTGTCCGGCAGCTGAACAAAAGCCCCACACAAAACGAAGAGGTAGACGGGATGGGAAGGGAATTCGCAACGCTGTAATGTTGAACAGAGTTTCCTCAAGCAGCTCCCCAAAGTATGCACCTGGGACGCACCTGGCTCTGGCCCTGGTCCATGCGTGTGTGTGTGTGGACCTGCTCCTGCTCCTGTCCATGTTCATACTCGTATCAAAGGGGAACGATGGCAAAGGCGTTGAAGCAGAGCAAATTCAATTCACTACTGTTGATTCTGGCCCTTCGTTGCTGTTCTTTTTGTTGTTTGATAAAAGGATGAAGACCCAGCGGCAAAAGGGCCTCAAAACAGCAACAACAACATACACAAAAACAAAAAAAAAAGAAACCCCAAATAATATTAATATGCAAATTGAGTTTTTTAGTTGAGTGATCTAAGCGGATAACTGAGGACGGACCAGACCAAGTCAAGGCGAACGAAAGCCTCCAGAGACCGACAGACACACAGATCCAGACCCAGACCCAGACAGAAGGAGTCGGGAATTTCTCTCTCTCTCGCTCTCACATTGGGGCACTTTGTTTTTGCTTTATTGATTGCCTGGGGGAATCCAGTATCGCCGACCCACACACATGCGAGTAGTCAAGTATGAGTACGTACTGCTTAAATGCGAGTTTCGAATCAATTGAAATCATATTTTATTAAACGTTTACGAGGCCATTTTCCACAGCCGCCGACGGCAAAACACACACACCACACAGCCATCGAGACATGGGCACACCAAATCAATATACATCTGGGTACATATAAATCAGGAATCTGTAGCAAATATATACGAGCATGTATGGGGACACCGACACCCACCACAGATACATAAAGAAATATTTACAAGGATGCTCTCCATGCACCCACACCGCTGCATACAAAGCCAGCGGCGAACGCATCAAATATAAACACATAAAAACAAGTCGGGAAATCAGTGCTCAAAGTTCCGACTAAAAGATACCTTCAACGCGAGAATTATGCAGCCATGAAAATACGATTAGGTATTTGATATCTGTTGAGATTTTATCATGGATTTACACGGATGCAGCATGCCCTTAACAGTTACGGCTAGCGGGTATAGTCGGAATATATATTTATAAATATCTATAGGGCCAGCCACAGGGGCGAACTCTGGGGTTATGAAATTGTACTGATTCTTTCGCTTATTTTTTTGCGCGTGAAAAACAAATTCCAACAGAAATTGAAAACAGCCAAACGCAGATTGAAAGCAAACGAGCAATGGACCCGGGCAAACAGAAGGACCTGCAAAAAGGCACGAACTAGGGCAAGTAAACGGAAAGCACAGAAGCTGGAGCAGAGAATCAGGAGTGGCACGCCAATGCTCAGACTGTGGAAAACTGCCCCAAGGATTTGCCAAATGTCACGCAACTTTCTGCCAGAGCTAGGACTGGCAGTGTGGCTGGAGGGACGCAAAGCCAAATACAGAGCACCCTGCAAGCAATTGATTTATAATTACGGGCACTACCAGTGAGAGCAGCGGAACAGGGGCAACAAAAGCAGTTTTGTAAATTCAGTCAATTAGCCAGGCCAAGACAACTGAAACCGCCAGCGATTACAACCCCCCGGGACATAGATGAGGCAGTGAGAGAAGGTGTGCCCCCGCAGTGCGTAATTTCCGCTGGGCAATTTTCTTGCTCTTTTTTTTTTGTTTGTATTTCCTTTCAAGTTTTTCCCTACCCCTAACCGACCCCACCCGTACAACCTGTGGCACACGGTGCGTATGAGTGATCTCCTACAGATTTTATTTTTCGTTGCTTTCCACGAATTCTCCACTGCCAGTGGGAGTATCTATGTATCTCTCTTTTTATAAAATATATGCAAATTGGTTTATTTTCATATGGCTGGCAACCAGCCAAGCCGTAGGCCGAATGGACACGGACACGTGTGTCGTCCCCGCCCCCGCCCGCGCTTCTCTCCTACTGTTGGACGTTAAGGGACCAGGGAATGTGCCGATGTAAAGCCGGGTTTCAGCTTTGTCTAGACATAATTGGGGACCTGCACGTAAATTTCGTTAATATTACACAAAAATTGAGATAGATATTTGTATGAGATGAATGCTTGGAAAGCGGAAGGAGATGCAAATTTTAAATGTATTTCCAAGAAAATCACAACCAAATTTCTACACATGTAACCCCGGGTAATAAAAATAAAGCGATGTTCAAACTTAAAATCCTATTAAAAATGGTAAAAAAAAAGTGCATCAAATAGTTCCACATTTTCCATAATCAAAGCAGATAACCATCAAACCAGAAGTAATTCACTGATCGAAAACAAATAAAAAAATTCCAATAAAAATTAAAAATGAGGGAAAGAAGGAAATACGAAATATAAATATAGAAAATTTAATTATAGAAAGAATATAAAAAATACTAAGAAAAATTTAAGTAGAGAGATATAAGAAATATGTAACCAAAACGGAAGTACTCACCGGTTCCCATAATGTTTTTGTGTCTAATATAATTTGATTTATCTTTTTGTTTCGTTGTGTTTTTGTGTCTTGTAATCATCGTGGATTTGCATACATTATTTGCGTGGGATAAGATTGTTTTTATTACTCGCATTTGATCTCGCGTTGACACGTTTACTACTTTTTGTCCAACTAGTCTTTTTTTTAGTTTTACGGGACATTCAACTGTTTTTCTTTTTACGCATTTTAAAAGAATCACTCACTTTTTGCCGAAACCGCCTGGCACCCCTTGCCGTCATAATGACCATCCTGCACATACACTCATTCTCATATGATGCATATTTTTTCCGCTCTTTCTTTAGTTCAGCGGGCCTTTTTCCGCTCTTTCTATAGTTTCGCGGGGCATTTTATTATCACTTGCACTTTCACTCACTTATATTTCCGCTCTTTCTTTAGTTCAGCGGGCCTTTTTCCGCTCTTTCCATAGTTTTGCGGGGCATTATATTTTCACTTGCACTTTCACTCATTTATTTTTCCGCTCTTTCCATAGTTCAGCGGGCCTTTTTCCGCTCTTTCCATAGTTTTGCGGGGCATTTTATTTTCACTTGCACTTTCACTCACTTATTTTTCCGCTCTTTCTTTAGTTCAGCGGGCCTTTTTCCGCTCTTTACATAGTTTTGTGGGGCATTTTATCTTCACTTGCACTTTCACTCACTTAATTTTCCGCTCTTTCTTTAGTTCAGCGGGCCTTTTTCCGCTCTTTCCATAGTTTTGCGGGGCATTTTATTATCACTTGCACTTTACTCCTTTTTAGTTTCATTTTTTTCACTTTTTATTATTTTTCCGCTCTTTCTTTAGTTCAGCGGGCCTTTTTCCGCTCTTTCCATAGTTTTGCGGGGCATTTTATTATCACTTGCACTTTCACTCACTTATTTATTTTTCCGCTCTTTCTTTAGTTCAGCGGGCCTTTTTCCGCTCTTTCCATAGTTTTGCGGGGCATTATATTTTCACTTGCACTTTCACTCATTTATTTTTCCGCTCTTTCCATAGTTCAGCGGGCCTTTTTCCGCTCTTTCCATAGTTTTGCGGGGCATTTTATTTTCACTTGCACTTTCCCTCACTTATTTTTCCGCTCTTTCTTTAGTTCAGCGGGCCCTTTTCCGCTCTTTCTATAGTTTTGCGGGGCATTTTATTTTCACTTGCACTTTCACTCATTTATTTTTCCGCTCTTTCCATAGTTTTGCGGGGCATTTTATCTTCACTTGCACTTTCACTCACTTATTTTTCCGCTCTTTCTTTAGTTCAGCGGGCCTTTTTCCGCTCTTTCCATAGTTTTGCGGGGCATTTTATTATCACTTGCACTTTCACTCACTTTTTGCCGAAAACGCCTGGCACCCCTTGCCATCATAATGACCATACTGCACAAAAACTCAATCTCACTCACACAAAAAAAAAACACTCATATGATGCCGTTACTTTTTCTGTATGGCAATATGCGCTCAACATTTCTATTTCTCTCTCACATTTGATGTGACTTTAACACTTTCGCTCTTTTTTCACTCACTGCTAGCCGCCTTGCACTGCTTGTCGTCATAATGATCATCACTCTCACCTCGCTGAGCCCAGAAAAAAAACTCAACACCAAAAAAAAAACTCAAGCGCAGGGCACATCTGATGCCGTTATTTTACTTCTCTCCTTCTTTACACTCATTCCAATAGCTGGAAATGTGCGCTCGAATTGCGCTACGACGCAATTGCCGTTTTCGGTTGGTTTTTAATATGGGAAAAACATTGATTTTTCACTTGATATGATCTTTTTTTACTTTTCGCTAATGCTTTGGCTCTTCTCCCACATGGAGTTGCACTTTTCCGGCTTTTTCCAGATCTTTTTATAAAACTTTTGACCACTTTTTGGCAGATTTTTCTTTTAAACACTTGCTAGACTTATCACACGGGTTTTTTCATAATTTTCCGAACTTTCTTTCACCTTTTTACTGCATATTTTGCTGCGCGACATGAATTAACATGCGTCTGCGCCGGGAGTTTAAATTTGACTTAGCGCTCTCTTCCCACTCAAAGCCATTTGAAGGTGAAAGAACTGCAATCGGTGAGAGCGTTTAAAAGAGAGGCGTTGCTTTTGCCATGTGTGTGAGTGTGTGTGTTGTAGCTTTGGCCAATTTTCTACATTCTAGAAGGAGAGTGCGTGGATGAGATCAGCAGCATAGAAATGGCGTTTGATTTGAACTTATCACATTTCCGGGTTTTCGCAACATATTTTACCACTTTTCCGGCAGATTTCCCTATTAAGCACTAAATAGCTATCACACATTTTTGCTGCACTTTTGGCTGCGCGGCATGAATTGCCATGCGTCTGCGCCGGGAGTTTAAATTTGACTTAGCGCTCTCTTCCCACTTAAAGACATTTGAAGGTGAAAGAACTGCAATCGGTGAGAGCGTTTAAAAGAGAGGCGTTGCTTTTGCCATGTGTGTGAGTGTGTGTGTGTTGTAGCTTTGGCCAATTTTCTACATTCTAGAAGGAGAGTGCGTGGATGAGATCATTTGCACACATTTGCAACATATTTTACCACTTTTCCGGCATATTTCCCTTTTAAACACTTGCTACCAATCACCCATTTTTACTGCACTTTTGGCTGCGTGGCATGAATTGACATGCGTCTGCGCCGGGACTTTAAATTTGACTTTGCGCTCTCTTCCCACTCAAAGTCATTTGAAGGTGATTGAACAGCAATCGCTGAGAGCGTCTAAGAGAGGCTTTGCTTTTGCAATGTGTTTGAGTGGGTGTATGTATGTGGTAGCTTTGACGAATGTTCTAGAAGGAAAGTGAGTAGATGAGATCATCAGCATAGAAATGGCGATTGATTTGAAGAGGTTTTTATCTTTGATTCTCTCTTCTCCTATTGAATGTGGTGCTAGTGCAATGTTCTGAAGCGGGCCGAAAAGTTCTACAGCACTTTGCTGAGAGCAGGACAGCTCTGCAAGCAAAGAACGAAATCGAAAGTGTGTGGGTGGCCGAGCAAAAGCGCAGTGTTTGTATGTGAGTGCATTTTTTTCCTTGTCTTCCTCTCCCTGTCACTCAGCATGGAACGCAAGCGTGAGGCCGAGTAAGAGAGCATAGTAGATCACAAAGTTGATGTACGTAGGTCAAGGTCTCTCTCTCTCTCTCTCTATCTGTAACAAAGCTGATGCTATAAAATTTTACTCAAACTTTATTTGGTGTAATATCAGAGAGACTCCTCTGGAGTAGAGAAATGGAGTCAAAAATAGCTAAGCCATACCACGTTTAGGTATACAGTCGCTCCATGTTCAGGATCAATATTGCATTCATGTAAGGAGCTCCCAAATCATTATCGTCTCAATAACAAAAGTAATATAAACTATGATAGCTAACGTTTCCTTGGCCCCATCCTGCAGATTCAATCAAACTGAATAAACCCAACCATTGTCAGAATCGTTTCATGATTCCTCTGGCCCCATTCCCATTCGCTCACCCAGCCCAGACCCACGCTCAGATCCAGCCCACCTAAGTGGAGAGACAGACAGACTGCGACATCCTCCTGCCCAATGCTGGTTGTCCTGGTCAACCAAATATTTATACACAATAAGCTGGTCGGAGCTTTTACTTTTCGGCTTTCCTTTTTGGCTTCGCAGTTTATTTATTTTCTTTGCCATCTATGAGTGCGAGTGCGAGTACTTGTGTGGGTTTTGGGCCAGCGGCCAGGGGCCACCATTAATGAAAAGAATATTTTTGCCCATTATGCGCCAATATGGTCCGCCATATTTCGGTTTATTTAATTTTGCGCAAATAAAACGGAAGTGGCGTTTTTATTTTTCTCCATCTCCTCCTTCCTTCTCCTTCTGCATGCTCGTCTAGTGGTGCTCCGCCTGGCCCTGGTCGAATTTTGGTGCGCTACATAAAATTCTGATGTGGATGTGTCGCTGTCGCTGTCAATGTTGGGGGGGGGGACCAAACAAACTTGCGACAATGCTGGAATCGGGCTGCTGGATACTGTAAACTGGGATAGGATAGTGGCTGCTCTGGAGCATTAAAGCTCGCTTTAAAGCGAGCACCCCCCTCTCTCTATCTATCTCTCTCACTCTCGCTGTATGGCCGAGCACTTCCGTTTGGCGCGCCAGTTGTGAGCGTTCCCAGGCGCTGCTAAAAATGGAAATGGCTGTCATTTCCTTTGCTTTGAAACGGGAGACATGCGAAGCCCCCCCCCCATCAGCCATTAATGGTCGAAATGAGTTTTCATGCTCAACTATTTGGCAGCAGCCGTAGCCATGCTGAAGTTTGCAGCTTCTTGTCCGGAGCTTAAAGCGTTAAGGATTGAGGATCTATGCTGGAGTATGGCAGCGTTCGCCCATTGAAATATTAATTAGTAGTATGGAACGGCACTCTCAGGCACTTCTGCCTCCTGCCTCCTGCCAATGGGAATGCCAATGGCAATGGAATTGCTGCAGTATTTGCTTGACTGACGATTGCTGCACTGCAACCACTGACACTCATCCTCATCCACAATCTCCTGCTGCTGCTGCTGCTGCTGCTCCACCTGTTCCAACTGCTCTTGCCACACCCCCTACCCCCATCCCGTTTCCCTAGAACTTACGCAACTAATCTGTGCTCCGTGTGTGTGTGGTGTGTGGGTCTGTGTGTGGGTTGTTGTTGGGTTTTTGCGGGGGCATTTGCATTTAATCGGATTTGCGTACTGGCTGCCCAGATTACAGGTTGTACTTATACTTCTGATTCGCAGGCAAAAGAAGAGGCGGCAGGCAGCCAGACAGACAGACAGACGGACAGACCAAAGTCCATTTGTTGTGCAATCCCAATGTGCGGACCACAGGCAGAACTAGTAAGCAAGTGGCATCATGACAAATTAACATGAGCAGCCAGGTACCCCCGGGGGAGCACACTCGGAACTCCATTGTGGCTGCCTGTCATCTTGCGGCAGCAGCTGCTCCATTGTGGCAGGCACAGGCTTGGGGCAGACCTATTTATAAATGTTTTTGTTGCCCCTGCTGGCAACTGGCTTCAATTAGGGCCAGTCCCCAGCTTGCTCTTTGCCTCGGCAGTTATTTTCGATTTTTGATTTGTACCCCCAAAGGGGCAGCAAGTGGCAAACAATTAGTGCAAGTTCTTTGCCTGCTTGGGATCTACCTATGCAGGGCTTCGCATCTGCTGAACCCTCATCCTGTGGGCTCTGCTTTTGTTTGCCGGCAAATGTTCGTAGCATTTCCGCTTTATATCAAATATAAAAAATGACTCCTTTTAGACGTATTTGACAAAAGTTCTATGTCACTCAGACTCCTCCCCGGGCTGCTCTATGCAACACACACGCACACCCTTGTGTTCCTGCTACACACTCACACCAAACCTTCCACGTATAGAGACATATAATTGCATAAATCAAACTCAAACATGCAACATGAAAAATCGCATTAATTTATCTGCTCACTGCTCATGGGGGGTAGACGCTGCCACTGTCTCTCTGCCACTGCCTATATGGGGCACATCATCCTCCAGATGCTGGGGTAGTAACATATCCGCTTATGTCAATTTTTTTGTTTTTTTTTTTTTGCTGCTGCTGCTGCTGCTACTTGGAGCGGCAGCATCATCAACGCTCAGCCCTGCCACTTCAGCCAGTTGTCACTGTCAGTTTTGGCTTCCAGTGTTTTGTCACTGGAATCCACACTGCCCCCACTGTCCCCCCCTGCCCCAAAATCCCACACCAATCCTAGCTCTCTCTGTCTCTCTCATGTGTTCTGTTCTGTTCTGTTCTGTCGCCTGGTTTTGTTTGCTTAAATGCTACATTTACTTTATGGATTGTTGCTATATTTTTTCTTCAACTTGCAACCCAAAATGTGGAATGGCGTATAAATTTCACGTCAATTTTTATACACACACTCCACGAGTGGCAGAGAGAGAGTGGAGTGTGGGGAGAGAGCGGTCTGAAGGAGCTCAGCTGGGTGAGCCCTTGACTGATTGTGGCCCGTCAGAACTTGGTTCCTTTTAATAACTTGCCCACACACCACACACACACACACACCACACCCACACAGCTACACCCACGTACGCCTTTATATAGAAAGATACATCCCAGAAGTGTGTGTGTGTGGGTGGGGGTGTGGTTGGGGGGTTGCTGGCCGGATTCATCCGCTAATAACCTGGTTTTATTTTACTTTTTTTTCTATTTAGGTCGCCCACTTTAAGTGCCTCCTCTGTTCACGCTACATAGTTTAAAATTCTTTATAATTGGATTGTAGCATCTAAGGCCCATCCCCATCCCGTGCCCCGTGACCGGATCAGGGCACCCACATTTTTTATGGCCAGCCTCGGACCGGACCAAGCCGAACCCAACCGAACCGAAGCGAGGAGTTTTGCTGGCTGCTTGTCAAAAGGATTTTACAGTTGACGCGTGCAAAGCAAAGCTGCGCCAGCTCCAGCGCCAGCGTCGGACCCACTCAAACCCTTTTCTGAGGAGGCCGTAACCCTGGACTCCAGCACAGCCAGACACAGATATGGCAGTGGGGGTGGGTGGCTGGGGGTGCGAATCCTGGATGTGATGATATGTTCCATTTCACACGGCAACGGCTGGCAATCCTTTCGACCGCACACAGACAGCAGCCGCACTCCACCCATTGCTCACCCTGCCCATACCCCCCCAGTCCCAGCCACTGCCACAGGGCCACAGGAGCCGAGATTTATGTTTTCTTGTAAACAAAATAACGGACATGCTTGAGGCTTTTTGGCAGTGGGAAGGGGTTGGAGCAGGGGTAGATATCATATGTGTGAAAGGGTGCTGCAAGGTGGGGTAGCCAGCCCCAGCCGCAGGCCATTCCCCACCCACTGACAAACGGGATTAGGCGCATGTAAACCTGCGTGTTCGATTTGCAGCTTTCTTGCCTCCAACTTCGACTTGGAGCCGTATCTGAATCGGATCATCAGGCCTGTGGATGTGTGTGTGTGTGTGCTCCTTCCTCCCGTATACACATGTGTTTGGGTGTGTGTTTGTGTGTGTGTTTGTGGGGCTGTAGCAAACGTAAAAATTAATTATTCAAAGGCGCATGAGATAACTGAGCAGATATCTCTTTCCTTTTCCTACCTTTTCCGTCTTTTATCCCTCCTTCCCTTCCACATTTCGTTTCCTATTTTGTGTTTCCATTTTTTTTTTTGTGCTGTTTGGAAACTGTTTTTGCTTATCTATCATTAATGGATTGGCCCAGCAAGTGCAATAAATCTTAAATTAAATTCTTAAATTCTTAAATTAAACAACTCAAAATGAAGAGCTTTGATTTGAAGTTTTGGCCAGTTTCAACTGGCCATTTGACCCACAATGCGCCACTAGGCAACCTCACACGTACAGCGCTTAATTCATTCATAGTCGAGGCATGCCACAAGCCCATGCTCCTGCCCTGTGGTACATCTCTTCAGCCAGCCCTTGAGACAGTTGCTTCAAAGAGCACTTCCATTACTTCCATTTCGGCATGGATACTCGCAGCTGGATAAAGCCTCCTTCAAAGCGCTGGCTGCTAAATGAAAATTTGTGTAAGCCGCAAAGATAAAAAAAAAAAAAACGTCCATTGAAGGCGGAGTGCGGCGACGATTGGCAATCGAATTTAATGCGCATTTCTCTTTTAAAGTGTCTGCATCTGGGCACAGCCTTTTGTCAACAGCAGGCAACTCCAAAGCCCAAGCCCAAAACCAAAAAAATAAAAAAAAAAAGAAGTAGATGAAGGAAGCACCCAACCCAGCGAGCCGCACTAATCAACACAATTACGGAGCAGTCGAAGGAAAACTTTTCTAATTGGATATGAAGACGCGCACATGCGTTCCGTTTCGTTTCTTTTAAAGGCGCGCCACTCCCCCGCCTGGCTCCAAATATTGTGACAAGAAAATGGAGCAGCATCCCCAGCTGAGCTGGCAGAAAAGGCTCCAGTTCCGACTGCCACATTTAGGCATCGCATCGCCGTTGCTCCGTCGCTTTGACAAATTATTTTTAAGCCAATTTACAACTTGAGAAAAAGTATCAGGAAAACATATCACACTTAGGGCGAGGAGAGGAAGGCGATGGGATGGGCATGGGCATGGGCATGGGGAAGAACTCTGCTGTATGCCCCTGGGAAGGAGTGGCCTGGGATGGGCTGATGGGCTGTGAGTGTTTGTGTAGGTGGAGCAAATATAATGCAGGCAGGCAGGCGGGCAGGCAGTGGGGGATAAAAGTGTAAAGTTGACATCCCAGGCACATTACTCACTCGAGGTGCCAGCCAGCCAGGCCCATCCTGAGCAGCGAGCAGCAGCGGGGACAGCCAAGCCAGCCAGCCAGCCAACCGATTCCACGTCACAGCAGGCAGACAGGCAGCGAGCAAAGAACAGAGACCAGAAATGAGCTTGGCCAAGAGAAATGGTAATGCGGCCGGCTGAGAGCCGATACCTTCCACTTGCCACTTGCCACTCGCCACTTGCCTCAACTCTAACCCAATCCCTGAGTATATGCAGCCCAGAGTTTGTGCACTTCTTTTGCAGCATTTTTCTCAACGTCTCTCGACAAAATGTCGACATCGTACTCGGCGGAAACCATTAATTTTGTCACTTTCGGAAGTGCAAAATGCCCGAGGAGAAGGTGCAGCACATGGCAATCGCTGGAGCTAGCGCCTGGACCTGGGCCTGGGACAGCAAAACAACTTTCAGCAATATTGAGAATCATGAAAAGGCAATTACAGTCAGGCAGCTGCTACAACCCAGCCAGCGAACGAGCGAACGAGAGACCGAGAGAGAGAGAGTGGGATGCCCAAACTAACTACTGAAGCAAGTTAATTGTTGGCCAGACACTGACCGCAATTACCGCTGGGGGACAGCCACCCACGACCCACGCATGAACGGGCAGAGGGGAAGACTGGGCCGACTAACCGCAGTAACCGCAACGCTTGCGTTGTTGTGACTCGTTCGCAGTCTCGAATGTTGACTTAATAATTACAAATGCATAATTTAATAGTAACAAAACCTATGAGCAATGCCGAAAGGGAGGGGGAGTACACATGAAATGGAGTGATGCTTACAAAATATAATAGGAGACAGTGACAGAGGAGTGTTCGGCCGTTCAGTTGTCAATAACGCACATGATGTTGATGCCACTCTTGCCGAGATTGACGCCCTCGAGTGCGGACTCCTGCTGCTGACGCATGTAGATGAGGAACTGAATGATCACGTAGAAGAAGTTGTTTCTGTCGTAGACGCAGTTGTGCAGCTCCTTGTCGCTGATGAAATTGAACTTGGGATTGAGCGGGCTGCTGCTGCACAGAATGGCACAATGGGCCTTGTTGTGCACGGCATTCACAATGTCCTTGGTGGAACGCTTGTCGTCGCGCATCAGCACATAGCGGCAGTGGAAGGGTCGTCCCCCGCCCTGGGGCATGGGCATCAGTTGGCTGTCCAAATACACGCAAAACAAATGGAAAATAATCTGCAAGAAATCAATTAAATGAAATGATTTTCGTGTTTTAGGGATTTCTGTGGCTCGTTGCTTACGGCTGCATCGGTGGGCAGGTGGTCGCCCCATTCCTGTCCGTTGTGCGAGTTGCCCGAGTTCCAGCGGAAATCGGCCAGGCAGGAGCCCTGCGACAGCTCCTTGATGCGTTGCACCAAGTACTCCTGATTGCTGAAGGTGTCCAGAAAGGGCAGCAGCATGGGCAGAATGGGGGCACAGCTCTGCACAAACTGCTGATTCTCGGCGGTCTTGCGCAGACGCTCCAGGCTCACGGCTCCGATCTTCAGGTCGTTGAGGCCACGCTGCCGGAACATTTCGTCCACATGGTTGATCTCCTTGACCAGGCGCTGCAGTATGGTGGTGGAAATCCACTAAAGAAACAAGGAAATTAATTAATTAAATAATTTCGGCAGCGGGCAGCATTTTGCATACATTGCGCAGGTTGGCCACATATTGCGACAGCTTGTCCGTGGAGATGCGATTGATGACCTCCGAGTTGCTGTCCTTGAACTGAAACGAGCTCAGCTCCTCAATGGATGTGGGCGCGCTCTCGGTGGAGACCGGTGGCGGCGGTGCCAGCTGATAGATGGTCCTCAGTCGGTTCAACTGTTGGTTGCAGCAGTTCCAGAACGAGTTATTGGAGCTCGTGTGCTGCGCACTCGGCCCATCCGAATTCTCCAAGATGCTGCGCTGTCGTCGGGCATTCTTCATCAGCGCCGGCAGCTGGCGGGCATCGGTGAGGAAGTCGTCGTGCCGCAGCTCGGCGTACGGCGAGTCATCGCTGATGTTGCTGATATTCAGCGAACTGTTCTGCATCATTGGCGAGCTGTTGTACGAGGCATTCTGCATTGGTGCTGGTGCTGCTGATGCTGCTGTTGGGGTGTCCTCGTGACGCTGGGACTGCGACGCTGCGATGGAGAGCTCCAGCAGGAGTCCTCGAACGATGAATGCCAATTAATAATGGGCGTATCATCCTCAAAATCGGTGTCCACTTCATAGCAGCGCGGCTTCTTCGCCTTCCGTGTGAAAATGGTTCTGAAAGAGTTGTCTAAATGACCACGAGAAAGCATTAGAACAGTCCCCACACCCCGGGAATCAACTCCTCACCATCATAGCCATCCAGCAGACACTTTTGCACATCTGTGCCCAGCACCTGGTCGCCGCTGAGCCATAACCACAAATACTTGGCCAGGCAGGCCAACGCGCTGAGGGCCGTCACCGTGGTCACCGAGCACTCGGCCATGAAGAAGTACGTCCAGTGCAGCGAGGGGCACGTCTGCGACAAGTCGAACAGCAGCAGTGACAGGAGGGCCACGTTAATTGTGCACCATTTGAGATATGTTTTGGCCTGGGCGCCGCGAAAACGCAGATCCAAGCTCTTCTCCACCAACGGCGAGCTGGCGGACATTGAATTTGTGTTGGTCATTTGTTCGTGGCTGGGTATTCGCAATCTTACCTCTTGCACCGGGAGTAGTTCATGCTGTATATCGTATTTTGATTTGTTAATAAAATTTTGTTTTAATAAAATTTGCGGGAAAAACTTATCGATAAGATATACCACCGACCATCAACAATATACCGAAACATACCTTGTCATTGTGAAAATATACCGTAAATATACTGAGCGACAAGACATGATATCACGATTTTGATATTCGGCTTATTATTGCTAGCTAGTTAGCCCTCTCAATCCAAAACAAATAATTTTATCCAATTGCTCAATAAATTTTGTTCAGGATTGGGTAGTTTGGAGAACTCTTTTGTTTTGGATTCTTTATATAATAAGGTTCAAACAAAAACAACATAAAACGAATGTGACGTCGTTGTTGGTGGCGCTGCCAGACTCGTACAATTCGTAGTTGCGGGCTGCCACATGACCGATTCCTTTAAACTGATCTGGCAGCCCTAAAAACGGAAAATGCGGAAAATTTTTCCGCGGTAGAGTTGCCAAGTAGCAGGAATAATTCAAATTTGAACTTTTTAGCCTTCAATTTAATGCAATAAATCAGCTCGCTCTTTTAATTTGATTAACCTATCGAATACAATTATTTATTCATTAAAAATGCTAACTATCATTGGTCGAATTGGTCTGAGAATCGCTGAGGTTTCTTGGGAAAACTATAAACTATAGTCGAGTCGCACGTCTTCGCCTCTTGCGCTTTCCCACCAGGGAGGGGCCGCCGACACCCACTCCGACCCCCAGCCCGGGAACTGGGGCGAGTTGAAACAGCAGCGGATTGTTGATCAGAGCTGCTGCTATGCCCAGGACCGTGGCACTGGCCAGCGGAATGAGGAAGCTCTTGGCCAGCAGCGCCTTCGGTGAGACTTCCGACGATCCCTTGTGCGCGACAATCTCGTGCGAGTCGATGGGATACGAGCTGTAGCTGTACTCCACACCTGGTCCCGCATAGTGGCCCGGTTCGGGTCGCGGCCTGTAGACGTGGTAGGGCGGTCCTCCCGCCGCCTCCACACTGGAGCCGTATCCGTGGCCGGGCACTGGTGGTCCCTGCTCGTAGCCGTGGCCAGGCAGAGCGCCCTGCTCGTAGCCGTGCGCGGCTCCTGCTGCGTAGTCGTACGGATAGGGATGTCCTTCATAGGCATAGCTTTTGCCGCCTGCTCCGCCTCCGCTGCTGCCGTACTGACCTACGCATTATGGAGGGGATAGCTCTGAGGGGGATCTTCACTTTACTCTCGGCCGAACTTACCCACGCCGATGCGATCCTGAAGCGGGCGACCGCCGCCCTGGCGCCACTTGTCGTAGGCCTCGCTGAGACTCTCCTTAAAGCCGCCAATCTTGGCTGCCGATTCTCCTCCTGCGCCTCCTCCACCGCGGGGAGGCAGTGCACCAATCGGCTTGGATATAAAGCCAGCTGCAGTGCTGTCCAGCTTCTGCACTGACCCTGGTCCTCGATAGAACTCCGGCGGTGGATCGTAGCTCTTGGCTGCGGCTGCTGCTGCGGCTGTGGCTGCTGCTGAGCCGCCCGAGTCCAGACTGACGCTGATCTGCCGCTTCTGTGGCGGCTTCAGCGGTGTCCAGGCCTCCGCTGTGGAGTTCTGCTGCTGCGCGACCGCCGCAGACAGCCAGAGGCCGAGACACCAGCAGAGGCAGAGCCAGTGGCTGGGCATGCGGGTGCGTAGATTCCGTTTCGATGCAAACATTTCGACTGGGAACGCGGCCTGCAGCAGCAGCGTTTATAAGGCAGCTGGAGCTGGAGCAGGTGGTAGGTGGCAGTTGTCTCCCCCCCCAGTGTCATCATTTTGTGGCATTACAGAAGTGGCGACAAATTGCGGGCTGACGGCAATTTAGGGCCGGGCTTGCGATTGTTGTCGCCGCTTCGCTGGCATTGGGATTGAGACGTGCGTCGCGTCTGCCCCATGGTGGCATGGGGCACGATTAGTGCCGCCAGCTTGCCAGTCGAGGCAGGGTGGGAGTTGGAGCTAGTTCTTTCTTCACTCTTTTCGACATCAGCGGGGCCTTTCATCAGCGGGTGCAACGGGCGTATAGTTGCCAATTTGTGCCCACCTGCCAGTGCCACTTGCTGCTCCTCCCACTCACGGATTATTGAAATTAAATCATGGAGCAGCCATGGCGGGACTCGCGGGGGCGGGGGGCACCGGCAGCAGGCAGTGGAATTCTTCGCGCCGCCTTGAGTTTGCAGCTCGAGCTTAATTAAATCATTTATTGCTGCTTATTTTTTGGTTGGAGACTCTCAGGCACAGGCTCAGAGGGGAACGATCTGCGCGACTCGTTTGCAAGGTCATTTGCTGTTGGCCAGAGCTAACTTTATGCATTATCTATGCTATTTTTAGTCAGGTTTTATATTGTAAACTTTATCTTTAGTGTTTCGGGAACAGAAGCGTCTCAGCAGGAGGAAACAGCTCGACTTGGATGGACTTGGCTCGAATTACCATTGCTAACAGCCCAAGGCTCTGCGCTAACAGACTGTGGCCGCTGCCGCTTACAGCTCTCTGCTATCACTCTCTGTTAGCGCTCTGTGTTAGCGCTCTCTGTTAGCGCTCTGTGTTATCACTCTCTGCTGGCGCTCTCTGTTAGCGCTCTCTGTTATCACCCTCTGCTGGCGCTCTCTGTTAGCGCTCTCTGTTATAGCTCTCTGTTAGCGCTCGCTGTTATCGCTCTCTGTTAGCGCTCTCTCTGGACTATTTCGACCACGTTCATATCGTTGTAATCCCCATCCGCATCCTGATCGGAATGATCTGTCTGCCAGCTGCTTTCAAAGCCCCCAGGAAAAATACCAATCCAATTAAATTGCAGTTTTGCTTTTGGTTTCAACGTATTTGCATTTCATATTTATAATTGCCTTTAAGTGGTGGTACACTCGTATATGCTGTACTCGCACGTGTATATGTATTGTATGTAAATATATGTATGTATTTATGTGTATGTATATGCACAAGTCATTAACTAAGTTAACGGTCACTAAATTAAAGCGATATTCTTGCCAAAGATTCCTTTGTTGTGGTATACTGAGAGGATGCTAGGTGCTAAATGCTACGGATGATATTTGGATAATAATACTGGCTGCATCTAAAATACAATCCGGAATAAGTATTGTATATATATATATATCTAGATATATATATATAGATATATATTTTATATATTTTTATCTGTCTGTTGCCGGCTTTCATACATTTTCGGAATTGACTTTCAGCTGCCTGGTTGTTGGCTGGCACCTCTAACGGGTGTGGGTGTGGGTGTGGCTGTGGCTGTGGCTGTGGGGCAGGGGGGAACACACACACATATCGTATTTATTATTGGTTAGTTACAGCTTCTGGGTTGGGTAAATGCCTCTGATTAGTATGGGGATTAGTTTTTGGACAGCTGCTTAGTTGAGGGAGGCCATGGCCCGCTTGCCCCAGCCGCCGTGCAGCTTCTGCCACTGATCGCGCTTGCCCCACATGCCCTTCAGGTTGTTCCAGGTGGGCTCGCGCTTGCCCCAAGCGCCCCTGAACTTGTTCCAGCCCTGCGCCTGGCGCCGCTTGCCCCAGGCCACGTTCATGCTCTTCCAGGCGCGCTTCTCCATGTTGCCAGCCGCCTCCGGATCCGCCTCCAGCATATCCTCGCCCGACTGCTGCTGCTGCTGCTGTTGCGGCGTCTGTGGCTGCATGTCCTGCAGGTCGCCGCTGGCCAGCCGCTCGAAGGTGTCCCAGTCGATGGTGTTGGTGCCGTCGGTGATCACCAGCGGCACAAAGTGTCCGGTCATGTAGATGTTGTCGTCTCCTGCCTCCGGCCCGTCTCCGCCAGTCCTACTCCGCTTGCCCCAGGAGCTCTGCAGCGACTGCCAGGCCCTGTTGTTGTTGTTGTACAGCTCGCTGTCGTCGCTCAGTTGGTCGAGCACCTGCTCGGAGAGCCCGTTGCTGGCGGCGCTGCTGCTGCTGCTGGCAGTGGCCAGGCTGCTGCAGGCGCTGCCCAGGAGCAACACAAGCAGCAGCAACAGGCGGCTCTGGGTCTTTGTCTTTGTGTTTGTCTTCGTGTGGTCCATCCTGGCTGTGGAAGAAGAAAGGCAAATGGAAATTTAAATGAAACAGAGACTGGGGGGGAGCGCTGATGAGGCCTGAGGGCGCCTCGAGTGGGAATGCTCAATTAAGTCAGAGCCAGCGCCACTCGACTGCTCCCCTGGGGGTCCTGCTCCTCAGGGGCAGGGTTACTCCAACAAGAGTGCCTAAGAAGGGGGGAATGGGGCGGGAACAAGCATAACGATTTAGCTAAATAACCTTCTCTAATTGAAGGGCGGTGGGGGGTGGTGGCTCAGCTGGAGGTCGGGGGTCGTGGGTCGACCGCTGCGTTAAAAGGCAACAGCGCATAACAGTTACAATTTATGGCCTATTAATGTCCGGCTGCCGAGGTAGCAGCCAGCAGGAGGGCAGGCCGCATTCCGCATGCCACGGAATCAAACGGAATGTTTGCTGGCAGCGAAATGATTGCAGGAATAGGCAGGATTGGCAGTGCCACTGGCAGTAAGCCCACGCACTTGCCAGTTCAGCTCTGCGCTCAGCACTTGACTCCAGGCAACGAGCAGCAAGCGGAGGCTGCTGGGAGGCTGCTGGGAGGCTGCTGGGAGGCTGCTGGATGGCTGCTGGGAGGCTGCTAACCATTCGAAGTCGATAATGGAAAGGTTAATATGCCGCCTCATACTCAAGATTATGGCTTTGTTTGGCCAGCGGCTTAAGTGGCTTGCGCTTGCACTTGCGGCAGACTGCAAAAGACTCCCAAGACTAGACAAAAGGCAGAACTGCAACTGCAACTGGCAGCAGCCAGTGGGCGCCGATATTTGTTTGCACTGCCAGCCCAAGTAGCTGTGGCCATGCGCTCGCATGTGCTGCATAACCCAGCAAGGGATTAGCATACAGGCGCCACGCCACGCAGAACAAACGAACTTAAAAGCTGGCTAAATCCCTGAGCTACTTGCGGAGAATAAAGGCGGAACAGCAGGCCCTGGAAATCCGCTGCCTATCTATACAAATTCCTATATATTTCTATATATTCTGCAACTAAATTGTCGCCCCATCTCCATTAATAATGCTCCATTTCTGGTAATCCTTCTGCCCGTTGCATGGGGGTCAGAGCGCAGCTGTTGGGCGCCAGCCTGGAAAGTCCGCCACAAGGCAGCGCCAGCGAGGAACGTGACAGAGTCAGGCACAGGGCGGGACGCGTCAATCAGCATAGAAAGTCGTTTCGTATCTTATCTGTGGTGGGGTCGGTCGCCCGATTAAATGATGTTGTTCGTTGTCCGCCTGGATTGGCCAGCTAATTGAGAGGCGTTTGGCGGAGGGGCCAACCGACCATCGACTCCTGACTCCTGACTGATGATGGTCCGAGTGTGAAGCCAACTCTGGGCGGGCTTAGATTGGACTTAATTTGTGCGCTTGTCGTTGATTGATTGACGCCGAGCCCGATGAAAGTTTTAGCGGCTTTGCCTCAGATTATAATAGATAGAGCCCAGCGCGATGATGCAGCACGCATCAAATTTTATGGCCCCAATCAGCAGCGGACTGCCGCAAAACGTGCACAGGAGTCAAGTCAAATTGTAATTGAAATTAACTGAAAATATTTATGGCCTTTGCGGCGGACAGTCTTACGAATTTGTTAGTGGACGCGCACTCGCACTCCGAATCGCCTGTGCCAGTCTACATTATTAATTTGCCTGCCTGCCTGCCTGCCTGCCAACTTGAGAATAATTCATGTGGTGTCAGGGGCAACGGCAACGCTAACCACATTCCTCTGAAGAGGACACGACACTGCTGGGCCACATCCTTTTGTGGAGTTTGCTGGGCAAACAAATTGAAAAGATATTTTCGCGCCAAAATTAAACAGCCCTTGGGTGGAAATCGAATTTTCTAGGCTCTCTCTCGCCTGTTCCTGGTGTGTCGTCTGCTCGATAAATAGCCTGGGCAAATATTTGCCAAAGGATGGCATTTGCCTATAAGTATTTTGTTTAAATAGGTCGCACGCGGGCAACCCAGCACCCACGTAGCAAAAGCCCATTGCCTGTCCCTATAAAAAGAGTGCCAATGGAAGGAAATCTTCATTGGGGAAGCTTCAGACTCCAAGGGACATTAACGAAAAGATGTAAATCAACAGAATATCCGCAAATGTGCAAATAAAATGGCTCGTCTCAAGCAGACTTTGGGGGCTACTTGGCCCAGACCCCCAGAACACCTCCCCTACCCCTCTCGACCCACGTTCGATTCTGTTTTAATGCCAAGCAGATTTCTTTCTTTGCTGCATAATTTAGTTGTATTCTTTTTTTTGCATCAAAATTTATGCCGCTAAGCCGACGAACGGGCCAAGCCGTTCAAGCCAACCCCAAAAAACAATATGGGATACATTTTCATTCATTTAGTTCCGGCGGAACTCTGTGAAGTATTGGCTATGGATTGGCATTAACTGATTATTGAATAATTATTTAATTCATGCGCAAAAAATAAATCCAAATACGAGTATTATTTGTTAAGTAATTAAAACTGCAAATTAAATTGAATATATGTCACAAAACTAGAGTGGAATTAAGTTGTTATGGTACCCCAAATACGGAAATACTTTAGGTATGAAGAACTGCTATCGAGCTGCTGGGATCAGAGGCAGAATGCGCTACCTCGCTTCAATATTTCTTGCAAATTTTGAGCTCAATTTTTAGAAGTATCTACACTATTGCATATTAAAATGATCAAATTATATATTATACATATATATTATATTCGGCTTGTCGCATGGCCACTTGATGGTGCGTCATTGCATATCAATGTCCAGACAATAAAAATATATAACATACTATATCTATCTCCCAACGAGTACACATATATTTTTAAAAATGATAGCGAGTCCTATTTTCATTTGATTTTAAATAGTTCCAACAAGAAGAATAAAAAAATCTTAGAATATGTCAGAAGAATATTTTAACGGCATAGAGAAGAATTAAGAATATAATATATATAAAACAATATAATAATAAATTTTAGCCTGCAGAAATTTATAATTTTAACGAGCAAAGTTTTCTATTTAGAATTTCTACAATTTTTGGATTTATGTAAAAAAACAAAGTATTAAAAAGAGCTGCAGAAATATCTGCGGAGTTCTATAAAGCCCGTGCAACACATATTTTGTAATAATATTAATATTAATTTTAATTACCAGCAATGAAGTTTTTAATTATATTTCCAGCTCAATAAATTCTGAATTCTTATAACTCAATTTTCCTTTTGTGGGCGACCCATAGAGCCAGAGTCGGGGGTGCCTGCCACAATTGGATTACGAGCCACTCGCCTCGTACATATATTGAATACTTTTTCCAAGCCACTCACCTGATATGTATATTTTTGCACAGTTTTTGTTGTTTTATTCGAAATGAGAGAACGGGCTCGCTCTGCCGTTGCGGTCTGCGGTCGGTCGATTTTTCCTTGATTGGATTGCCTTCTGCCGATATTTGTTGGCTGCTTTATAATAGTTTTTTGCACATGAAAATTACTTTTATAAGTGGATTTGTGGGTCCACCTGGAACTCAATTAGCGGGGACACTTGCACCGCGCCTGAGTGGGTGGATGGGCAGAAGGATTGAACGAACGAACGAACGAACGAACCGTCTGTCTGGTCAGTGTTGGGAGCCCTGTCTGTGGGGGTCCTGCGTGTGCGTAAACCTGTTGATCGACTGCTAATGATACGCAGCACGGCGCAGCAGTCGCTTATAAATCAAAAACGGAAGCGATTCGTGGCCCGAACCTGCACCCGGCAATATGGCCCGAATCGAATCGAATCGGACTTCGTGTGCCCACACACGAGGATGCTCTGCTCCTCCTCGCTGCGCACGCACAAACACAAACACACGCACACGCACACATTCCGACCATGATGGCTGGCAGGATGTCCTGGATGCCTGTCCTCCATTGTAGTCCTCCATTGCTGCTGCTTGCAACGGAAGCTGGGCATGGGTGGGGGGGCCCTGCGTAGTTCCCTGCGTTGATGGCACACATGCGCGGCCCTGCCACGGTACAACTTTTGTTTATTCGTCCCGATCCCCCTGGGGAATTGGCCAGACTGTAGCCTGCGGCCCGGACTGGCACTGCTGCGTGGGCCCCTGCTCGGACTCATTCAAATTCAGGTACATGCTCCCGGTCGGGGCACCGCCTACCGCCTTGAGGCATTTAAAATTAAACACAACACAACACAAAACGCTTACAATGAAGTGAAACCACTCAGCGAGCATATTGCATATTGCATTGCATTTCGTTCAGTCAGCGGGGGGGCGGGCAGTGGGGCCAACACAAATACAAACACAATTCTTTGCCGCTGCCATTCACCTTCGATTCGCAGTGCCATCGATGTGCGGGCGAGCGCCACATGTTTCCAGCTAAGCATTCGAGTAAGAACCCTTTTAGTGCTTCATGAATATTTATGACGATATTGCGGGCACCTTGCACGAGCTACTGGCCGGGCCCATCGAAAGGAATGAAATGTCATCGAGAATGCGAATAAAAGACACCTCTTGAAATGGCAGGAAAGGTAAAAGTCCCGCTTAAAAAATATATAGAAAATACAGCCAAAGGATTCTGAATGAAGCGAAAGGCATGCTACGGGTGCTACATGGATATAGTGTACCCCCACGACTGATCAAGCACCTGCAAGACACTTTGCAGCTTCGAAAATGTCACATACCTTTGCCCGAATGCAACAAACTTTGGTTTCCATAGCGGGTTAAAAAACACCAAGAAGAACACCACGAAAAGAAAAGAAAAGAAGATGGAAAAAGCCTCTTCAATTACGAGAGCTGCAGAAGATGTCAACCTTTGCTCTTTGACTGGGTGTGCGGACATCAACAGGTTTTCATTTGTGGCCATTTGATGGGTGTCCATGCCCCTGCCCCTGCCCCTGTCCCTGCCCCCCTGCCCGTGTGCCCTGCCCCAGCAATGCCTAAACTCGTAAACGATGATGGGAATATTTATGACACTGCTCTGCCGGTGCGTATAATGAATGGGTTATGGGGCATAAGACCCAACCCCAACCCCAACCCCATCCCATCCCCAACGATAAGCTACGTAGCTACTAATTGATTTTGCCACTGATAAATCGCTGCCAAGTCGGACTCGCTGCTATCAATGACAGGTGGCACTCGTAGTGGTTGCTGCTACATGTGTTTGCTGGCTCCTCCCGGAGTGCAGCAGCAACAGCAACAGCCACGGATGATTGTAAATCATTTCCTGTTCATGTGTCTGGCCTAATTGCAGCCATTAGCAGGTGAACTTTAACCACTGAGTGATCCATATCTGCCATGTTCGGCTACTGTTGGCCTTTAAAGAGCAACGGAAAACCCCACGAGAATGTGAAATTGCATTGAAGACACGCCTTGCCTTGCCTTGCCTTGACCAAGTCACACTCCCCGCCCCACATGACCGCCCGCGGCAAATGCCTTTCCATTCAGAATGCGACATTTGTATAGGAATCCCTTGGTGGTTTCATTGTGAAGATGGAGTAGTGTAGTGGCCGCCTGCCCGCTGTGCTGTTGCCAGCTAATAATCATTTGTTTGCACTTTGCATGCGCCAGATGGCAACAAAAGGCTGAGCCGAGCCGAGCCGGGCCGTCTATAGATTCTGTTCTCCATATATAACATGGCCACGAGCGTGCGAAGCCATGCATGGATGTGGCCATTACAAGCCATCATTTAAATATGTCATTAAAGTTGCAAGCTCCCTTTAAGGTTGTGTTCTTTCTGTAGCCACTGGCACTTTCAGCACCAAGTGATTTAAATTCAAATTCAAAGACCTACAATCTGGCGGCACATCGCTCCATGACAAATGGTGGGTGCTACGACATAAGTAGTTCCTGAACTGTAAACTATCGTCATTCATTGCCATATATATCGGGTCATTCATCGCCCAGGGGCATCATCGCTGGTTGACCAGCGGCAATGACGTCACATTCCGTACACAAAACTTTGTTTATAAAGAATTCAATAAAAAGGAATCCGTCAAATGCACCAATCCCGTGGAAAATTGATTGATAGATTGGATAAAATTATATGTTCAGTGCTGAGAGTCCTAGCTGGCTGGTAATATTAAACAGAATATCAAAATCGAGAAATATGATTTGAGATGATGAACAAACAACAATTAACCCATTGTCGACAACGATTCAAACACGAATATTATGAAACTTTACACCTGTTTTACACATTTCAGATGAAGGACATTTCCGAGATATATTTTTAAAGTAAAAACAGTTTTATTTTCCGCGACTTAATTGAATGTTTTTCACTGCTTAAATGGAGGGGGGATCAGTGGGTTAAGTTCTTTTCTGTCCTCGTACTATTTTGAAATGCGGCCGGCTTCCTCCAATAAAATGCAAATTACACATGAAATAAGAGTTTTGCCGTGATAAAAAGGTCTCGAAATGGAAGTCATTTTACCCCTGGAACTGCACAATGGCCAAAAGTTTCTTGACTGTGCCTCAAAACTCGAATACGATGAGTTTTCAGCGGTAAGTCTCAGCCCAGCCACGCCGTTCGACCATTGCTTAACCTTAACATTGCCTTCGTCTTCATTTGCAGAAAATGTTCGTGTTTTGCACTGAAAGCAGCGATGTGGATGTGTTTGAGCTGATGGGGAATCAGCGATTGATGCAATTGATTTACGGCTGGGAGGTCTGCCAGCTGCCCAATCCCGATGGCCTGCTGCGGGAGGACTCGTTGCGTCATGTTGTCCAGGTGCTGGCGCACCACTCGCTGCAGTTGCTCTTCAGCCAGGAATGGATGAGCTGTTCGGAGGGACTCAAACGCATGCTGCTCTACTACCTAAACAAGGCGACGTCATCGTTTGCCCAGATCGAGGAGCTCTCCAAAATCGATTGGCCATACATACTCAAGTTTCAGGGCAGACCCTGGCGCGTGCCCTATCTGCAGCAGCTGTTTGCCAATCTGCGACAGAACAAGCATCATACCATTGAGCATTCTGTGCTGGCTGCCACGCATGAAGGTGCGTGGCCGACTGCTCCATGTCGAAGGTTTTTGACTGATGGCCTTCTTCTCTTTTGTCCTGCAGATGTCACGTTCCTGCAGCAGGAGAAGCTAAACCTCATACTGCTGCGACTGATACAGCTCTTCAATGCGGGCAACTTTGAGGCACTGAAGCAGCTCTCCCTCAGGGTTCTGGCTGCCTGGCTCAACTGCAATGCCGATGCAAGTTTTGAGTCGCTGGCACATGACCAGACGGCCATAACATTGGTGGGACACCTCTATCTATTGACAATATTCGTGATGGACGAGAATCGTGGCTATGCGATCGACAACATGGTGAGTGGTGGAAGGGGACGTGCTACATGCTTATTTGTGACTTATATTTGATCGATGATCCCCTCCACAGATGTACAATATACGTTTCTATGCTCTGAGCATGCAAGAGGCTCCAGTCGCGGAGAGCATCAACTTTACGCCTGCCCGGCTCATCGCCCAGGTGTGTGTTCGCTTGAGGCTGAGTAAAAGCGGCTTCTTCGAGCAGATTGTGTTCAAGAAGTTCAAGCTGAATCTGGTCACCTCGTTCGCCGTCATGCTGGAGGCCTACACGAGCTATGTGCTGGGCAATCAGTTGCTGGAGCTGATGGCCCTCAACGAGCACGATTTCCTCACGCACTTGCCCCACTTCAGGGTGCTAATGAACCGCTATGTGGAGGAGCGGGAGAGCAGCGAAACGTTTCTGCTGAACGAGCAGCAAAAGCTCGAGTCGCAGCGGAACAGCCACGCCAAGCCGCACACCGTCAACTTGAATCTGAACTATCAGCAGCAGATCTGCAAGGGCAATCGGGCCAGCAACATTGGCAACTACAAGAACTGCGATGACGATGAGAAGCCCCAGGCAGACGTCGACGAGGAGATGGATCGCCAAATAGATCCCGTCTTTCAGAACGTGCCCAACAACGAGGAGGTCCTGGACTTTGTCTACAAACTGTTGGCAGAGCGGGTAAGTCCAAAAATGAGTTGCTGTTTGCTCATAGATTGCTCAAATGTCTGTTCGACCACAGGAATTTCCAGGCTGGCAGTTTGCCAAGATTGCTCTGCTGCTGAAGATAATTAGCCAGCAGCTGAATGCCATCGAAATTTGGCGCTATCATCCCGGCCTCACCACCGACTTTATGCTCAACTTGGAGCACAAGCTGTCGAATAACTACGCGGATCTGGCCAAGGTGTTCAGTGATCATGGCTTCATGGAGGCGGAGTTCTGGCTGACGGCCTTCTATCTGCATCCGACAGCCAATAACTACAACGAAGTGAAGCGCTGCTCTCGCATCAAGAAGAAGCGCTTCATCGACGATGAGTGGGCCGCAGCCGAAACCGGGCCCGCTGCTGGCGGCGCCACACCAAAATGCCTTCAGCATCAAATACGAGCTGCTTAGCTCTACGATAGATGTCGATGAAATCGTCACCATAACCAATCACAATGCTCCCGTGGGCGACTACGAGCCGATCTACAAGGCGCTGCAGGCGCTGCGACTGCCGCGCAGCTTCATCAAGGATCTGCTGACGGTGATCTTTCAGCCGCGCAACAAGCGCTACTCGTGGGCCCTGGAGTGGTCCACCCTGCACGAGCGCTGCAACGCGCTGCTGAAGAGCAAGGATCTGAAGAACAAGTTCGTGGCTCTCAACATGGCCGAGGCCAACGATCGCTTGGAGTTCCTGAAAATTGACTATGCCAAGTACAAGGACCGGCCGCAGCTGGACTATGGCACCATTGAGGAGGGCTACGAGAATGCGGCCAACCTCGCCGAAGCGGATGCGGAGGTGAGCGCGGATGAGAAGGAAGAGGAGCCGAAGCAGCCAAAGAAGCGAAAACCGCCGCGAAAATTCTGGGATGAAGGTAGGCCCCAGCCCCCTTGGTTGATGCTCCAGAATAAACGCATCCCTTTCTGTTTTTTAGTGATCTCCGAAGATGAGGACGAGGAGGAGGCAGCCTCAGACGAGTCGGAGGCCTATTACACGGGCACTGGCCGCAGGACGCGCATTCGAGCTGCTGCTATGGTGGCCAATGCCATGCTCTCGGACATGGATCGGAGCATGCGAAGTGGTCGCCGCTCGCCGCCCACCACCAGCTCGGCTGCCCATTCCGAGCCGGAAGACGAGTCCCAGACAGAGCGCGAGCGCGAGCAGGCTGAGGCTAAGGCGGAGCCTATGGACGAGTCCGTGTGCGAGCCGCCAAAGTCCCCGTCCCCAGAAGCGACGGTGAATGCGGAGAAGCGGTCATTCGGCGATCTGCTGGACACCCGCACAAAGTTCAGCAACGAAACGAGCGGCTTCAAGGCCTTTGCCGACATCTGGAGCTTCGAAAAGGAGGAGCTGCAGGATGTGGCCAGCGACAGCAACGGCCTGAGAGAATGCAGCTCAGTGCTCAGTAAATTCAAGAGCTGGCAAACCCTCAGAGACACAAAAGACGAGGAGGCGGCGCCACGAGAAATGAAGACGAAGGCGCGCGGCTCGTCGGAAACGGACAGCGTGGATTCGGAGACTTCAACGATGGCCATGCACGACTCCACCGAGGAGCCCTGCGACAATTTGTCTGGTGTAAGTAAAGAGTTAACGCCTCCGCCGGCCACATCGTCTGATTTTAATATGGAGACAGGCGTGTTGCAGCCCGATGAGAAAGAGAAGGAGGCGAGCCAGGCGACGCGGACAGCAGCAGCAGTGCAGGAAGTAGACGAAGCGAGGACAACGCCGCACTCAGATCTCCCACAAACAATTAATACTCAGGTACATCCAAACAAGCGCTTCAAAACCTCACCAAGCTCCACAACAAGCAGCCACGCAGCAGACCCAGCAGACCCAGCAGCCAGCCAGCATCCACCAGAGATCGACGACGACGCAGACGACTTAACCCAACGCCTAATCGAAGAGTGTCTGACACGCAAGGCCGAGGTGCGCCTAAATCGTCTTACTCTGCGGGACTTGAAGCAGATGCGCGAATGCCGCGTTCGGATCAAGCGCACCGACCTTGTCTCCTACTTCCAGGAGCAGGAGAAACCGCAAAAGAAACGCAGAAAGCCGGGACCAGGCAGGCAGAGCTACAACCACAGCCATTCCATCACCACCGACAGCAATGCGTCAACGCCAACAAACGAAATGCAGAAAAGCGACAAGAAACGCTTTAAGAAATTTGTGCACATTACGTCCGACTCGCCGGGAACGTCGTCGTCCGTGACGATGGCCAAAAAGATCTTCAGACACATAACCTCCGATTCGTCCACGGATATGGAGGAGGTGCATCCGCCAGCACCGCTCAATCGCAAACGAAGCAGCCGCGGCGGCCGTGGGGCCCGAGGCAACACGCGCGTCAAGGGTCTCCAAGTGCGAATCTGCCGGCAAGCTGCCTCGGACAGAGTCTCCTGTTCGCCAGATGTGATTGAGTTGTCCTCGGACTCGCACTCCTCGTCGACGTCGCTGCCGCGGCCTAGCCAAGCAAACATTCACTTCTCGCACGTCCTGGAACTGGATCCGCTGTACGAGGAGGAAATTGTTCCCTTCTGACGACGCTGAAGGGACGAGCACTGGCCTGAGGCGAGGCTCGACGTGTTCGGAACGAATGCCAGCGAGGGGTTGCACATCGGGAACTGTGGCACAGCCGGAAAAATTGAATTTGTTTCGCCTGTTAGAATGCAATTGGCCTGGGGCACAGTTTGTATTGGCTCTGCCCTGGATTTGATTTGAAATTTTATGTGGTACGTACATCTGTTTGTCCTGTTTGGACTGTGACGACGAGGACGAGGACGAGGGCTTGCTTGCAGGCTCGTAAAAAACTCTTCAGCAACGCGCAGCCGCCACTCAATTAACAGCCTAATTGATATGCATTGTGGTTCTCGATACAAACGAATTAGCCACACGCGTCGGCGGAGCACTTGAGCTGGTCAGGCATATCAGCAACAAATACCGGCGGCAAAGGAGTCGGCGGGAGACGGAGACACGTGTCTGTGCGGCTTGCGTGTGATTTTGTGTGGCAATATAAATTCCCAGTTAGGGATGATGTTTGACGGCAGCTGGGAACGCTTGGTGTGTCCAAAAGAATTGCCAGATCGTAAGAAATACAAACAGTTAGCTAGGCTTAAGGATTTGCATCGATTTACGATTATTTAATAATTACTTTTGAGCGTTGCATCCGCTTTGGTTTTTAATTTTTTAATTACGTAGAATTAAGCAGCAATTATACCAGACACACATGGAAATACACAAGTTAGGCAATCAGTTTGACTGAGCTGCAATTCCTCCCCTGCCTATTCCGTTTTCTTATGCCTATTTTATGTTTGCCATATGAACTTCAAATGTGTAGGCTACATTTATCAGCTATTGTTTTAAGGCATAAAACTAACGTTAAAATAAAACATTTTAAGTGCAAATGCAAAGTGTTTTGCTTCAGCTGCGCACCGCCCGCAGTTCAAACGAAATACATAGGATTCTTCTCCATCAACTGCGGCACAATCAGACGCTTCTCATACTCCTCCCTGGGGGAATGGAACTTCTTGATGCTGCAAAAGGAAAAGGAAAAGGCCGCATAGAAACATAAACGACTCGCTGGTGGGACTTATCTCATACGCACCCAGTCAGATAGACACGCCCACGGGCGGCAGCTAAATGGGCGAGATACACCGGAGTGGGATAGGAGACGGCGCGGTTGCAGCGCGGAAACAGGTGGCACAGATTGTACGTCAGTTGCTGTATGAGATCAATGTGCAGGTGGCCCGTATTCTCAATCACATTGTAGCGCGTCGGCCGGGCCGTGCCCTGAATGGCCTGATGGCTGACCATAAAGAACTGCATCTCATTCGGATGGACAATGACGCTGTCCACGACGGTGCCCGGGTCCACATTGTTGAACTTATTGTAATGGGCCGGTGGCCCAAAGGGGAAGAAGCGCGTGTGGTGCCGCTTAACAGCCACGATGCAGCAGATCTTGGGCTTAATCCGCAGCTGCAAGGAGAGGGCGTTAGAATGGAGTGGATTGAAGATGATTTTTGGCTGAAATTACCTTGCAGCAGGCGGCCGTGATTCCCTTCAGCTCCTCGTTCTTGATCTTGGGAAACTGGCCATCGCTGACCCCGTCGCGATAGTAAATGATGTGATCGGGATAGCGTTTGCGGTACCTATGGAACACGCGCAAATGCTCGCTGGTTATCGACTCCATGTCCTCGATCTCCTCCAGGGTAGAGCGCTGCAGGCGATACTGCATGTTGTACGAGGCGCCGTATGCATCGTGGGAGGCGGCCACACCCACAACGCTGGGTATTTCGCGCTGATCGGGCGACGGATGGGTCACATCGGCGCCCACAAACATCGCATTCTCCAGCTGAAAGCGCGGATTATCCTTGAGCCGGTGATTGATGCCGTTCAGCTTGGAGTTGACCTTCAGCAGAATGTTCAGCACACACTGGGGGTTCAGCTTACGCTGCACTGTCAGCTGCTTGATGCACTGCGTCAGGATGCCGTGCTGCAGCTCGGCCTTTTGCTTCACGGTGTCGTAGGTGGTGCCGACATTCGGTATGATCACGAAGACCAAGTCGCACTGGTTCCGCTTGAACTCCTGAAACAGATTGTCCAAATCGCGGTCGCCCTTGAACGACCGTATGTCGGCCTTCTTCTCCAGGCACACACTGACCACGGCGCTCTGCTCCAGGACCTGCAAGCAAGCACCACATTCAGAGCTATTCCGACTGGCCCGGCACACTCACGAATTCCTTGAAATCTTGCACCTGATTGTACAGCATCCGGCCGCCATAAATGATGGCCCACTTGTGCTCCTTCGGCTTGGTGGCGTAGAACTTCACGCGCTCCATGCGCCACGAGCCGTTCTTCACGGCCAGCACGCAGTTGCCCTTGTACTCGACCAACGGCGCATCCAGCAGCCGCGTCTGCACCGTGATGAAATCGCCCTGCAGGCGAATGCCGAAGCGCGCGATGGTGGGGTCCAGGTTGTGCTTGAAAAACGACAGCATGTGCAGAATCTTGGCCTTGCGCTGGTTGGTGGATGTGGCCGCATATTTGATCATGGCCGCCACCTGAGCTACCGGATCTTTGCGCTGCAATAGGAGACACATAACACACTCATAATAAAATACGAAAACAAAACCAATCCCCGCAGCTGTGGCACTCACATTCAGCAGCTGGTCATCCTCGATGGCGCACAGCTCCATGGGCAGGTAAATGTCCCGCAGGGTCGAGCCCACATGCAGGCAGAGCAGATTCGGAAACTGCAAGGTGGCACTGCGCGACGCGAAATACTTTTCCACGGTCGTCCGTTGCCCCTCCAAATCGAAGCTTTGTTTGCTGGCCGGAAATTCGCTTAGGCCGAGGACCTTAAAGACACTCGGCGCTTTGTCAAAGCTCGCTGGTGGCTTGTAAATGACCTTGATGCCCCGCAGAAAGGCATCGATATCCTCGCGCTTGTGCTCCAGATTTGTTTTCCTGTCAATTCGCTCGCCATGGTACCGCCCAATGTACTCCAGGACGGATGTGGGCAGCGCAAAGGACTTGTGGCATATGTCCACATTGACGAACGGCCGATCGCCGAGCACCACCGACTGATAGAGCCCGATCAGAGCCTCGTAGCCATCGCCCAGGTTGTGCGCCTTGCCCGGCTCCGAGCGCTTGAAGAAGGAGCGGCCCGCGCGTATGGCAGAGTGGTGACAGGGCGAGGCCAAGACAACCTCCAGCACCTGCATGGCGCGCATGGGCTTGTCGTAAATCTTGTCCTTGATGTAGCTGCAATTCAATGGTAGTAACTGGTAATGGTAGCTGGCGCTGCAGCACTCACCTGTGCAGAGAGCTCAGGTCCACTTCCAGCTCCTCGGTCTCCTTCATTTGCAGCGTGTAGTGCAGGGCACGACCGTGTCGATCCATCACCTGGGTGGGCCAGCAAACAAATCGTAATCGTTGCATGGGATATTTGGATATTTATTACGCACCGTCACTTTGGCGTCTTGCGACTGGCAAACTATTTTGTCCGCCGTGTAGCAGGAGAAGCGGCCGTCGTAGGCGGCAATCGCACCGCCCAAATGCTGCACTCGGAACTGCTCGAAGGCGTGGCGATAGAACTTCCTGGGGCGCTCGGGCGAGATCCGCACATCGTAGTGGTAGGCAACCGCCGGCATTTTATCCAAGTTGATATCCAAATAATTGACAGCAGCCTGACCGAGTCGCCCCAACGTTCCGCGTTTTATGGGCCCTCCTGGGAGAGCCGACAGCGGCCGTCCGCGTCCCTGGGCTCTTTGGGGCGGAACTGGTTGGCGCTGCTCTTGCGCTGGGGGCGGACTACAGGGCTGGCCGCCTCCTTGGCGTTGTTGTTGCATGTCGCCCTGTCCTCGCTGCTGTTCGACTTGCTGTTGTCCAATCTTTTGTTGTTGTTGTTGCTGCTGTTGTTGCTGTTGTTGTGTGGGAGCGCGGCATTGAGCACGCTGCTTGCTGCTGCTTCTGTCCGCCCCAGCCTTGCCCGCCCTGAGGGCGCTTCTTCTGACTGCTCTGTGTCTGCCATTCGCCCTGCTCCTGCTGCGACTTCTGCGATTCCACGGCAACAGGAGCTGCATTCGGAGGTCTGCTGCGCATGGGCATGGCCCCAGCGGCCAGCTCTGGATTCTGCTGGGCTGCTTTTAATCTCTCAGCACAAGTAGCCGCAGCTATAGAATTGGAAGAGGAAAAGGAGTTTTGACATAAAATTGTAAAATTTAAAATTTTAATTTGTATGCTAGCAACAAATTGGAACGTAATCAAGTAAGCCTTTGAATTAAATTTACAAGTTGGATATATAACTAATTTTAAATTTCATTGCTTTTCATCGATGGATTGATGGATTCTTTGGCTGTCAAAACTTTCTCGCAGCTGTACCCAAAGTTGCAACTACATTCCCCAATGCCCCAATTACAGCAGGCTACAGAGTTATCCCTCACTTACCTTGTAGATTATCCCGCAGTTGCTTCACGGGCTGTGGCTGCACGGCCGTTTGCTTCCCGGCTGCTGGTTTCTCGGCTTGCTGCTTATATTCTGATCGGAATAAATTGTATTATTTATTTTATTATTTTCTCCTTAATTTGCCACTTCCACTTTCCACTATTTCACTCACTATTTTCTTTGCCCATTTTTATTATTAGTTAGTTTTTATTTTTTGCGACTTTCAGATCTATGCTCGCCGTCTGAACTGTATCGAATGACTGGAAATATTTATTTACTGGCAAACTTTAAACACTGCCTGAATCGGTTTGACATATAACTCGGTGAGGTAGTCACTGTGCACTTAGTTAATACTCAAACAATAAATTCAGCGATTCAATTGCCAAATGAATGCCCGAAATAATTTGTTCTTTATTTTAATGTATTTTTATATATTTTTCTCTATTTTTCTTTATTTTTATTTATTTTATTTTATTTATTTTATTTATTTTACTTATTTTATTGAAGAGTATCTTTGATCTCTAGCACCAAATCGGTGCGTAACATTATTCATAAAGCATACATTACCTCGACGGGTCATAATTGATACCCATCCAGCCACAAGCCGCCGTGGCATATTGCTCAATTAGCACCCTTGACACTCACTGGAGTTCTCCTCACTCGTGCCAGCGATTTGCAACAATTGCCGCATATCATAACAGATCCGCACGTGTCAGTGCCTCTTGGAATCTCCTGGCAATCGCTGCCCGCAGACGCCTCCACTTAGTTGTTGCTTGCCCCACATAATTCCATGTATATCTATGGCACACTCTGCCACTTGAGCAGCCGGTAAGACCGCGGCACGTGGCCAGGCCTTAGCTTTGTCCGCGGAGGGTGTGAGAGTGGCGGTGGGAGTTTCAGGAAAGTGTCCTGGCCACGTGGCTCTAATTCGTTTAGCGACAGGCGTAAGCCCAAAGTGATTACTGCGGTTGGCCCCACAAAACGCGAAAGAGTTGCGCGTAATTGAAACATTTTGAATGGCAATCGCATTAAGTCCGCGCAAGTTCAATGTTGTGGTTAGATAAAATGCCAAAATTGTTCGGAAATTGTGCGAAATTTATATGCCCTGTTAGACGGGAATGGAGTGCCGCATGAAGGTGGAACAGATACATGTATATTCGAGCTTTATATAGTTAAAAGAGAGACATAAATTGGTGAATACTCCGGTAAATATTCCTTAAATATTCCTTAAATATTCCTCAAATATTCCTTAAATATTCCTTAAATATTCCTTAAATATTCCTTAAATATTCCTTAAATATTCCTCAAATATTCCTTAAATATTCCTTAAATATTCCTCAAATATTCCTTAAATATTCTTTAAATATTCCTTAAATATTCCTCAAATATTCTTTAAATATTCTTTAAATATTCCTCAAATATTCCTTAAATATTCCTCAAATATTCCTTAAATATTCCTCAAATATTCCTTAAAAATTCCTTAAATATTCCTCAAATATTCCTTAAATATTCCTCAAATATTCCTTAAGTATTCCTCAAATATTCCTCAAATATTCCTTAAATAAATTGCATTAAATATTGCTCGAGTCAGTGTATTTTTGCGTGTAAGCAATATTTTATGCCCTTTTACCCAGCTATTGCCAGTCGCTCCCTGCTGTCATAACAACCCGTTCTGGTGCCAGCGAGGGTATGCAACCAGCGAGCAGCCAGCCAGCAAATGTTTGTTTGAACTTTGATGATGCCGTTGGCGTCAGCTCGCTGATCCTCGCCAGCTCTGACATCCTTGCGATTGGCTTAGGCCTTGCCGCTGGCCAGCAAAGCGTGAAAAATGCTCGTATTTTGACTGGCAGCGCTGGCGATGCCCAAGCTATAACGAATCTCTGCTCCGAGAGTGTTACCCCGTATACCGTCCATGCCAGTGTGTGTGCCAGTGTGTGTGTGTGTGTGGGCAAAAAGCAACCCCCTTAACTGGGCTACAATCACGGCGGCGCGCATATCTTTTGGGATTTGTGTGTGTGGCATGGCGGCGCCGTCACGACCGACGACAATGCGCCGAGGGTTGTTGCCGTGGCCGTTGCCGTTGCCTAGACCCAAATCAGCGGGCTTACCGCTTCCAGCGCGGGCATTAATGGCTCTCCGGTGCGGTGCATAAAACCGGTGCGCACTCCTTGCCAGCTTTTAGTTGGTGCGGGCACGCGAGACACAGAGAAACACACACCCAGGCGACACTGTCCCCCTGCTCAGCGAGTGAACGAACGCAAATCGGAAATCGCAAAAACGGAACTGGGAGGCGTGGAATGTGCGTAGCTGGATGCAGTTACAGTTACAGTTACAGTTACAGACCGAGGATATAATAGTGCATCGAGAACCGATCCGCGATCAGCGATCATGGCTGCCTGCTATAATGCCTACAGTGGTGCCCCGCAGTCGTACGAGTTCGACGAGGACGATGACGACGCCTCCTTCGACAGTGGCTACGAGAAGAGCTTCGAGACGGAGGCGCAGCTGAGCTCGCGGCGGCGCTTGGATTTCGATGAGACGTACAAAAGTGCAGCGGCGGCCGTAGCGCCGGCGGCGCCGCCTTTGGCCTATGCCGGCAGCTGGGACACAGCCCCGATCCACTCACCGCCGGCGGGTTTCGTGGGCCTGCTGGACACGAGCAGCAACCACAGCACGCGCAGCGGCCGCACCCTGGTGGAGCACCTGAACAGCCGTGCGCCGGTCGCGGGCTTCGAGCCGCAGCTGACCAGCACGCCGATGAAGTCGCCGGAGGATCCGGATGCGCCGCGGCCCAAGCGCAAGTATGCCGTCGGCAAGAATCGCGTGACGCGTTCGCGCAGCCCCCACCAGGTGGTGCGCATCAAGAAGTTCCGCCGGATGAAGGCCAACGATCGGGAGCGCAACCGGATGCACAGCCTGAACGATGCGCTGGAGAAGCTGCGGGTGACGCTGCCCTCGCTGCCCGAGGAGACAAAGCTCACGAAGATCGAGATACTGCGCTTCGCCCACAACTACATCTTCGCCCTGGAGCAGGTGCTGGAGAGCGGCAACACCGTCAATCTCGACCTCGAGAAGCTGCAGAACTTCACGCTGAGCGGCGAGCGCATCACCAAGGAGCTGTTCGACGCCCTCTTCGTGCATCCGCAGCCATTCCCCATGTTCGGCTGCGGTCGGATGTTCCCCTACGGCCAGCAGCAGCCAGCAGCCGCAGCAGCCCAGCATTCCACTGTCCCATCCCCATCCTGAAGCACATCCAGAGCTGCATCAACATCATTCCCATTCCCATCCCCATCCGCATCCCCATCCGCATCATCCTCACCATCAGCCGCAGATGGCGCCCTTCCAGACGGGCATGGAGTACCCTGCAGCAGCGCCTCATTCCCATCCCCATCCCCACTCCCATCCGCAGCATGCAGCGCCCACTGGCTTCGACTTTGGCAGCAGCATGCGGTACTATCAGCAGCATCCACAGCAGGAGCCGAGCCGGCAGCAGACGCCACCCGCCGGCCAGTTCTCGCAGGAGAAATACGATCTGTTCCGCGGCAGCTTTGAGGCAGCTGCCAGTCTGCCAGCAGCCACGGAGCCAGCAATGCACCAGCAGAGCAGCTTCTACACGCAGACGCCGCCCTGGAAGGAGTACCCAGAGGAGCCGCAGCCACAGACCCATCTGCAGCCTCATCCACACAGCTACAAGCAGTTCGCGCCCCAGGTATAGCAGGGGCAGGACTGGCACTTAAGAGCGTGATAGATTCAGTTGAAGATTGAGCAGACTTGCAGGCAACTGATCCAATGGGAATAGTTCACTCTGCTGACTGACTTTGGGCACACAAAAAGGCCGAAAAGTTACTCACGCGACTCGTGCACGTGTTTCGCATGCCTCACTTGCCTCGAAGCTGCCACAATCAGTTGGAAATTTGCACTGAATCGATGGCAAGGATCCACTGGAACTTTTAGATCCTTTGGATGCTTGCACTCGATTCGGGGTAATCTTTATCGGAGCTGGATCCGCAGCAGAAGAATCAATGTGCCACAAGCCATGGTTAGGCTCAGGCCAGACAACTTTATGGTGCACTCTGCATTGGTTGCTTTGCTGCGTATCTCGGGCGAATATTTCGGCAAAGAATGCTGCAAAGGATAAGCATTCTTTGGCCCAAAATATTCCATGCTCCCTTAGCCATAGATATACGACGAATATATGTACCTTTTGCCATTGTAGCCGTAAGCGTAATTAGGCATTTGAGATATCAGCAGGGAACCAGGAAGCAACTGTACAATCGTTGAACTATATACGTATATATATAGTGGCACAGGTTGGATGCAGTCAGTTATTGCAATGCAAGGAAAGCGAGCTAGTCAGGAGCTAAAACTTTAACGTGATAAGATTGAATTTCGATGTAAAAGCCACACAGAACTATTTACTATTTTTGCTAATAAAGTTGATGATCGAAACGAACGCGCCGAACATTTTCTCAATGAACAGGGAATCCGCCTGCTCCGGGCAAAGTCAAAAATATAGTAGCCAAATCAAACAACCCCGTGACAGGGCGACAGGGAGACAGTGCGGTGGGGTGGAGAGCGATTCTCTATATGTGTGCGGATTTGAGATGCCAAACAAAAGACTTAAATTCAAATAAATATTGTATATTGCAGTGCACATAAAATGAGAATGGTTTTCCGTACTGTTCCGTTCTGTGTTCTGTGTTCTGTGTGCTGTGTGCATTGCAGCTTGTTTTTACGAGTATTCGTTTATTGTAGGGGGCATTTTTGCGCCCTTACAATTCGACATGGGGTGAGTTCAAGTAGAGACTCGGCTGAGGTCGGAACAATGCAAGATTTGCCCCGTCACCTGCCACAGAATTACAAAACGAATGTACCAAGAGCAGCAGCAGCAGCAGCAGCAGCAGCAGCAGCAGCGGAGTCATGTACCGGGGTTAGAGTCAGAGCTGGCAGCGTACTGAAACATGAGACTGTAGTGGACCTGCATGAATGCCACTCAAATTATTTAGTTGAATGAACCGGCAAGAGTCGAGAGAAACCGGAGAGGAGAGGAGAGGAAAGGGAGTACCGGCCGTTACCAGTTGGAAGGGTGAACATCAGCCCAAAGATTCCGAAATGCTACGAATACTCGCAGTAAGTAGAGCAGGAATTTGGTTTCTCAGACTTGGGATTATTTTAACTGCTAAGCCAGATCGGAGCTCGTACCCGGCGTTTGTCATTTGTGCAGCTTTGTTCAAGGTGTCCGGATTTATCTTAACAATAATCATTATTATGGCTCGACAGGGGCCCACTGTTGTTCCTCGCCAGAGCTGGCAACAAAGGCGCAAATACGCAGCGGGTGAGCCAGCGCTAAGCTGCATTCAATTTCCAGAACTGTCACCGAAGGGATGCGACTGGGGCGTAGACAACAACTGGGGTACGGGCTACGGGTACGGTTACGTTCGGGCATCATTAGCGATACGGGGTAGCTATATCTAGCATCTAGATGGCTATCGGCGGATCAATGACGGCATCTTCCCCTGCCTTCCCTCCCCCGCCCCCTGTTCTATGCTAATGCACACTGCCAAAGCCCGCAAAAACAATTTGGCGATGGCCATAAGGCGATAAGCAAACCAAAATGGATACAAATTGCCAAGGACATGCTAAAAGGAGCAAACACAATGGCATCTTCCTTCGACTGCTGCTGCTGTTGCTGCTGCTGCGTCAAGTGCTGGTCCACAGGGTGCGGTTGTGGACCCCGGGGAAAGTGCACAAAAGATACATACACACACATAGAATATATATGGAGGCATACATGCTCGTAGATGCTGGATAAGTTGATGGATAAGTTGCCCGAGGGCTGCAGCTAGGCCAAAAGTAATGCCAAATGCTGCAGATGAAAACTCAAATTAAATACAAAATTCTCTGCACAAAAAACTGTACTGCAAAGCAACTGCTTGGCCTGAAAAAACTGTACTGCAACGCAACTGCTTGGCCTGAATTGATGGGTTTAACCTTTTTGGGCGCGCTCTGGCAGGCATGAAATATGCACAGGCCATGGGCCATGGGCCATGGGCCATATATCACACCATTGGATGGGACCCTGTGCCATTTGTCTATTGCCATTTGGCAGATCGAATTTTATTTGGCGAATTGATTGTTTTACGCCTTTTTAGCAAGAAGTTGACACAGATTCTGGATAAACCCTTGGCCAGTGCATTTTGCACGTGCAACCTACAAACCCCAACCCCCTAGTCAAATATTAACCCTTTTTTTTTGTGTCGTGTCTGATCAAACATGGAAGATTCGCTCTGGTGCTAGAGCTGCACACACGTTTGTTTTTTGGCGGCACGGCAAGTTGCTCGACCTTTTTATCCATTCATTGGCCTGCTCGAATTGGTTTATCTGTGAAATCTGTGACGTTCGGTGTGCGGCGTTCGCCTTTCCCCGGGGTGTATATATTCGTTACTGTTCCAGCAGTGATGTCGGCGCCTCTGCCCTACCTTTGTCGCTTTTGAGTTGTGTGCTCATCTAACCGAAAAACATTGGATAAACAAACAGCCGTTCGAGTATTTTGTTACACTGAGTAACCCGTACCCGCCACCCGTACCCGTACCCGTACCCTGCTCTGCTCTGCTCTGGTTCTATGTATTTATTTCTCAATAAGTTCGGAGCGAGAGGAAGCCCAATCTGTCGCATTTGTGTGCATGCAGGAGGAGCGGCAAGGGAAACTGAAACTGTAAAATGTTTTGCAAGTTCTCATTTTTAATCCGATCAGAGCGGTTTTAGTCAAATTTAAGCAGATTTATGTCACATTGTTGAGCCGAAAAGTGGTACACGAGCCGCGCAACAACACAAAACCAGAGACAAGAAAATGCTAACACATGTAAATCAAGAATCAAGATAACTACCAGCGCCCAGCCCCGCCTCTGTTCCTTTATTAGGCAAATCGAATCGAGATCATGTTCGACAATTGCAACAAATTTGATTTAAGTTGCGGCAAATTGAACGAGGGCTGGCAGAAGCAAGAAATTGGGCAGCTTGTGGGGGCTTGGAAAGGCAGAAATAATTGCCATTTGATGTGTAGCAATAATTGTAATGGCTGTAGAAATAATTTGGAATATATGGAATATTTTTTGTACTATTTCTTTGGCAACATTAATCCCAGTATTCTGAGCAGACTCTATTATTATTATTATTTTTTTGTCTAAGCTGCAATTCTCTGTTCATTATTTTTTGGGTGGCACGCCAAAGTCCAAGCTCAGTTTATGAAGAAAACAAATGGCAAATACAATCGTATGATGACTTAGCGAGAGAGAGTTTCAGACTCCGTTTACATTATTTTCCACCCCATGGAGGAATCATTTTTTGTATACCAGTCACATAATGAACCAAAAAAAGGAGAAAGAATATATGTATGTACATATTCCATTTCCAAATGAATAAACTGTTAGACAAACAATACATTAAACTTTACAACTTCACACCCGCTGCTGATGCTGCTGTACGGAATGCATTAGCATTGGGATGGCCGTACAGCCCCATTGGCAGGGCGGATTGCCTCTTACCGACGTGGAAACTAGAGGCAGACGGAGTGGTAGCTTGGTAGCCTGGTAGCTTGGTAGCTGGTACCACAAACGATGAGTTGATTGTTATGCAAATGAGCAGGACCAGGAGCAGAACCAGGACGAAATGCGAGTGCTCAACCCTGTGCCCGGAGGCTGAGCTGCTGCTGCTGCTGCTGCTGCAGTTCATCAAGTGGTCATAAATTTCTACATAGTTGGACTGAGACAGAGACAGAGAAGCTATCTAATTACTATGCAGCGCCATGTGCATAATGAATCTGACATTTCTAATTTATGGTTTGATATTTGTTAAGGTTTTTTCTCTCGACTGCTTTGCCGCGCATAAATTGAATCCAAAGGTTGGCCCTAAAATGTCGACACAACAACGGTTTCATGCCTAGTTATTGTTGAGTATAAACAACGGACACGGACACGGACTACGGATAATTGAAAGGTGGCTCGGCTAAGGCCTGTGTGGCGGAAATCCTTTTGGCGGCTAAGCTGTCACTGCTTGCTGTCACTGCTTGCTGCACGGTGCAAATCCTTTGGCTAGTCCCATTGATCAGCGATTTATGGCGGGGCTGTCGCTTCTGGTTAATTCCACTTCCGGCTTAGCACGGAAAAACGCGCGAAAATCCCGCAATAATTCCACACCAAAAAAAGCAGAAAAAATTGCAACAAAAAATTAAGGAAAATCCAGGCAAAAAATGTTGCAAAAAATTACCCCAAAAAAAATAAATATAGATATTTAGAAATGTATGTATGTATGTGTATATAGGGGCAGTCGAACAAGTAGTTAGCTGCAATTACGCCGGCAGAGCGCTGCCAGGGTGAGTCCTAAGTCCCTTTTCATGGCCCTGGCACCTCGCCCAGCGACCGTTATGATTTCCTTTCATTTTCACTTTTATTTTTATTTTATTTCATTTTTATTTTGTTTGATATGCACGCAAGTCGTTGGACTATTTGTTGCACGACGTCCTGCAGGGGAAATGGGCCGTGGGCCGTGGGCCTCAGTCATTAATTGTTTGCTTTGTTTGGCAGTCAGGCAGTTTGGACATCTGGCCAGCTGCCTGACAGCTCGACAAACACGGACTGACTAACTGTCGGGGAATGGACTTGGAATTGGGATTGGGAATCGGAATCTGGGGTTAAAAGTTGATGTGCTGCACAGGACACCTGCAGGGGCAGAGAGAGAGGCATATGTATATGGAATCTACTATAGAAAGTGCCCAAGCTGAGCCCACACTTGCGTATCTCTGGCGCACTCTTAAGCTCTTTTGGCGCCGCAGCTATCCAACCATCCAGCCGATGGTATTAATGGGCGATTACCGACAGCTACGGGGCCTCGAGAGTTGGCGCCGTGCCGGAGTTTGCGCTGTGTCACTCGGCTCTGAAGTGTGATTTATGAGGCTGACAGCGCCGCCGATCATCAATCACCAATCACGGTGCTCAAGTGGAAGGTGATTTGGCAGAACGAACAATGGGCAACTGCAATCCAGGTTAGTTCGGGTTTTATGCTAATTGCAGACTTTAGATTTAAGCCGAAGAATTGCGCGGGCAACGCGCTTTTAATTATAGTCAGTCCGTGAGGGTTAGCAACCCCCCGCACCACACCCCACCCCAGGTTTTGACCCGTCGCGCACAGCACTTGATTCGCTGTCTTGTGCTGCTGTTGATGTTGTTTCGCTTTAAAAAGTTATATAAATAAGTCGAACTACCAGCAACCCTCGGAGCAAGTACAGTTCATCTTGCACCCTTTGATTTAGCCAGGAAATAGGAATAGGAAACAGCAACGCACAGGGGCTGGGCCAGCATCATCCCCTGTTCGCTCTCTCTCTCTCTCTCTCTCTCTCTCTCTGTCTCTTTTTCTTGGGTTGCCAGGGGCTAATGAGCGCCGCACATTAGTTTTAACAACATATATTATTTATGGGTTTTTCCCTCGTCCGTCCTCCCTCCAATGCAGCCAGCCAGCCATCCATCCATCCCTCCTGTCCTTGCCTTTGGCTGGAATGTTTGCTTTGGACGGTTACATTTACACTTGCCTTGCCGAATGAACTCGAAATTAGAATTTGCAATTACCATGTGTACGTAGAAGCGGGGCGACTTTAATTGGAATCTGGACAGAGCTGCAATCGTTAGCAGATCTGATGAAAGTTTAACAAAAAAAAGGGCAGCAGGCGTAAGCCCAAAGAATGTGAAAGGCCACAGAGCTGACGGCGCATTACAAGAGTTTTTAATTATGCAGACTTTGGGGCTTGCATTAATTAAGTGCTGGACTGCGCTGCAGACTTTTTGAGGATTTTTAGTGGCAAGTGGCGGCAGTATTTCCTAGAGGGAAGTACTTCACAGCTTGCCGGAATTTCGGGACAATTTATTTGCTGCAACAAAAATATTTTAATATTTATTTTAAGTATTTTAAATAAATATTTAATATTTAAAAAATATCCAATTACTAGACAAAAGAAAAGTTGAATGCCCAGAGTAAACCCCATAAAAGTAGGCAATTATTTTTGCCCATGCAAACTGAAACCTTAGCCAGCCAGGTAACCTTGCCATATCGAAGGGCTTGGGCGAGCAGCAGCCTGATTGCTTTTAGTGGGTAGAACAATTCATTTGCATATCACTTCACAGCTACAAATGGGTACGCGTATATATTCCCAGACCCAGCCCAGGCACCAAGTACTCAGCATACTCGCACGAAGCCAAAGGCAAAGCCCATCGAAAATACCTTTGGAAAATGACAGCTAAATGCGCGCTGTTTGGCGCTCACATTTGGTTCGTGTGTGCGCGCAGTTAATAGAATTTATTTGCACACATGCTCACATTCGACAAACTACTTACTTAGTCTCGTAAATATATTTACCTAATAGCTGAAACATATGCATTCTGTTTGAAAATGGGCAGCACGCACATGGACTGACTCCGGCACTGACTCCGACCTCTGCCTCTGATCTCCGATATGGAAATGCAACTGTAGCTGCAACTGAAATTATTTTTGCATTTTTGGAGTGATATTTATTTTGCACTTGTTCGACATGTTGGGGGCAAATATACGATAAGATAAATAGGTATTTATATTATAGGTAAATGCATTTCTATTCCCACCAAAATACAAACGAAAAGCGCCGCAGATGCGTGGCCAATCGCAGCTCGAATCCCGATTCGTGCTCGTATTTCAGCACAAATGACACAAAGAACTGACTCGACTTATGGGCTAAGTTTTGTTGTTGTTGCAGTTGCACGATATCCCCGAATTATCCCCGCTGGACTTTATACACTGCTTAGGCCTAGACTTAGTCTATATACGATACGTGTACGGTACATACTAGATCACGCGCATGGTATGCTTAAGCTTATTATGGACTGTGTTGGCATGCCCCACACCAACCCACACCACCCCCCAAACTGCCAAGATCTGCGATCTTCGATCTCCGCTGCTGCTGCTGGGTGCCTAAGTCCAAGTCTTTTGTTGGCTAGAAACCTGGACCCGACCTGGTGCAGAAGATAAGCTGCGGCTACAAGGGGCCGTAGATGGGCTCCGAGTAGAGAACGGCGGGCATCGAGTAGCTGTATGAGGTGGGTGTGTGCTCCGTGGGCGAACGCAGACTCGCCTGCAGACTGCGCTTGCTGTGTCGCTTGAACCTGTGTGGGGGAGATGGAAAGCAGCAGCATCAGCATCAGCATCAATTCATCAAGTGCTTCTGGAGCAGATGCAGCACTTACTTGCGCTTCAGACAGCAGGCGGTGCACAGGGAGATCAGAGCAGCCAGGCCTATGAGGGTGGCCAGAAAGACGAGCCAGGCCCCTGCCGAAGTCAGCATGCCGGCGAACAGAGCCGCCGCATGCACCCTGCGCACCGAGCAGGACTCCACTTCACTGACCCCGAAGGCCGCGTAGATGTCGATGAGCTCCTGGCGCAGCTGCTGCGAGTTCATCAGCTTCTGCATCTCGCTGAGCGACAGGGCGGCGCCGTTCTTGAACATCTGGAAGCAGGAGCTGGTGGCGGTGAAGTCCAGACTCAGGTCGGGACGCGTGAAGACCTGCGTGTCGAGCACGTGCAGCTCCAGGCCCAGCGGCTTGAGCTTCTGCTGCAACTGCTCCTGGAAGGGGCGAATGTTGTGCTGAATCTCGTTGGGCGGACGGGCAAAGACGAACTTCAGCAGCGACTTGTCGCGTATGACGAACACCTTCAGGTGGCTGTGTGCCTGCCGCCTGGCCTGGGCCGAGTTATTGGCAGCCACCCGCATCAGGAAGTACCCATCCACGTAGTCCAAGAAGGAGCCGCCGGTGCGCAGCTCCCCGGTGCGATTGTTCAGGGTGAACAGATTCTGCAGATTGCCCACGGGCAGCTGGCGACTCCGCTTATAGAACTGCGGCACAAAGGTGACATTCTCGATGCGCAGCGAAATGGGCGGCGCCTCGGCATCGGCGTCGCTGGCCCGCAGTGTCGTGACCACCGAGTCGATGGGCACGTTGATGCGAATGCCCACTGTGGGGTCCTGCTGCTCGAACTGCGGCAGATTGTCGTCTATGTCGAGCACCTTGATGGCAATGCGCAGGTGCGAGGCATCCTGGCGGTCGTACGGATCGCCGATGAACCTGTAGCCGGGCTCACCCAGCTTCAGGCACTTGACGGTCAGCGTGAAGGCCTCGACCAGCTCCCGATCGATGGGTTTGCTGGTCTTGAGGATGGCCAGGCTGTCGTTGGTTCGCTCGATGCTGAATATCTGCTCGTTGTTGCCCTCAATAATGACATAGTCGATGGCCGCATTCTCGCCCATGTCCTCGTCCACGGCCCTGAAGCTACCGACCACCGTTCCAGCCGGTTCCTCCTCACTCACGGACATGGCCAGGGGTCCTTCGTCCTGCAGGGAAAACGTTCTATCAGACACTCTCATTGGTCCCTCCCTCATAGCTTTTTACTTACAGTCTCCCTGGCAAAGCGGGGCTCGTGATCGTCCACGTCCAGCACGGCGATCTGCAGGATGCGCGTCACCGACTGCTTGGGCTGTCCGTTGTCGCTGACCTCGAGGATGATTCTGTACATGTTCTTGGTCTCGCGGTCCAGCGATTGTCTGGTCGTGATCAGTCCCGTGTGGGCATCGATGGCAAAGGCCTCGGCATCCGCCGTGTCCGGCAGAATGCGGTAGCTGATGCTGCCCGAGGGCGTGCTCTCATCGTCCGGATCATTGGCCATCACTTGGAACACGGGCGCTCCAACAACAGCATTCTGAAAGGTATCATTATGGTATTAGTGCTGCATGAATATGGCAGGACGCCCCATCAACAACTGCGCCTTACCTCAGTGACATTGGCCATTTGTCCCGACGCGCGGCGCCACAAAGTATGGCACGCCATCGTTGGCGCTCACATCGCCGATGAAGATGCGCACATCCACGTCGGTGGAGAGGGTTGGCTGCTTGGGCAGCTGGCCGCCATTGTCCTGGGCACGCACGATCAGGGTGTAGGGCTGCGCACGACCCTTGCCCGTGAGGTTGCGCCGGGTGGCGAGCAGACCCGTCTGCGGATCGATCTTGAAGAGGCCGTTGGCCTCGCCCTCGTTGACCAGCTCGTAGCGAACTTCGCCGCCCAGGCCCTCATCCGCGTCGAGAGCCTCCAGCTGCAGCACGAACGAGTCGATCTGCGCATTCTCCGGAATGACTGTGCTGTACTTGCGCTGGGTGAACACGGGGGCATTGTCGTTGACGTCCAGCACATCGATCAGCAGGTCCGCGACACTCTGCTTGGCATCTGTGGGCTTGCCCGGCGAGTCCTCGGCCTTCACCTGCAGCCGAATGTGCGGCGTCCGCTCCCGATCGATGGTCTGGTCGCGGGCCACAGCCACCTCGCCGGTGACGTTGTTGATCTCGAAGAGCATCGCGTGCTCGCCCTGCAGCGAGTAGACAACCTTGTGGTAGCCGAGGCGCTCGTCCCTGGCATTCAGCACGGCATCCTTGTCCAGCGCCCGCACGCGCACCACCCGCTCCGGGTGCATGCGGTTCTCGATGATCGTGGCCCGGTAGGAGCTCTGCTCGAACCGCGGACTGTTGTCGTTCACGTTCTCCACGGTGATGTTCAGGCGACTGACGGTGCTGCGCTGCCGATCGGCACTGCTGGCCCGCACCTGCAGCTCGAACTCCGGCCCGTTGCCCGCCTCCGCCAGGGCCTCGTAGTCGAGTCGCTTCTTCAGGATGACCTCGCCGGTGCGCTCCGCTATCTGGAAGTAGTCCAGCTGCCTGGGTTCGATCAGCTCGAAGCTGGTGATGGGCTGCCGCGTCACGGGATCCTCTGCCTGCAGAATGAACAGGGCACTGTCGATGGGCATCTCCTCCTTGATCTTGATGTCGATCACCGGCCGGGAGCTGCTCCAGCCGGGGTTCTTGAACACCGGATTCGTGTCCTGGAAGGACTGCACATAGACAGTCACCTCGGTGCTGTCCACCTGGCCCGCGGGATCCACCTCTGCATTCAGATCGCGCACCTGCACGCTGAAGCTGATGATGGCAGCCACATCGTGGCGCAGCGAGCTGTTCACAAACAGCTCGCCGCTCTGGCTGTCGATGCGGAAGGCCTCCTGCGCGCGATAGCTGCTGCGATTGGTGATGCTGACACCCGCCTTGGTGGTGGCCCGCACCGCACCCAGCAGGCTGTACTCCAGCCGCGAATTGAGGTCCTTGTCGATGGCCTTCACGCGCAGCACGCTCTCCCCGATGGCCGTTCGCTCGGACACGTAGGCGGCGTAGCTGGCCTGCTCGAACTTGGGCCGCTCGTCGTTGATGTCCTTCACGTTCACGTACACCGTGCTGGTGGCCGTTTCCGGTATGGGTGTGCCCGAGTCCACGGCATTCACGATGATCTCGAAGCTGTTCATGTTCGAGTCGCGATCGATGTGCGCCTGCGTGGAGACCGTAATCACACCGGATCTGCAAGGAACAAGGCATTCATGAGGGACTCGAAAACCCAAGCGGTGCAGGGGAGAGCGCACTTACCGCTCATCAATCTCGAAGTTATCGTTGGCGCCCACTATCCTGTAGCGCAGCAGGCTGTCCAGGCCGTCGGGGTCGTGCGCAGAGACCGACGTCACATTGTAGCCGGGTGCGGCATTCTCCGGTATGGAAACGCGATAGCTGGGCGGTCCGATGATGGGCAGATTCTCCACATTTTGAAAGTGTCCCCTGAAGATGGGACGCTGATTGCCGGAGATGCCCACGCGCACCAGGACACGGGTGGTGTTCGACAGCGGCGGAACACCTAAAGAGACAATTACATTAAGCTCTCCACTTGTGGGGGGTGGGTAAACTATGCCCAAAGCTTACCAAAATCTGTGGCCGAGACCAGCAGCTCGTACTCGCCACGCTCCGTGTCCATGGATCGGGCCGCCTTCTGGATGATTATCTCGCCCGTGTGCGGCTCGATGCGGAACACATTGCCCGCAATGCTGTTTTCGGAGACAATGCCGTAGGTGACGCGTCCGTTGCCCTGGGTGGGCCCATCCGAATCGTGGGCGCGCACAAAGAACTGCGGCTCGAAGAGGGCCGCTCCCTCGCGGATGGTGCGACTGTACTCCTTGCTCTCGAAGCTCGGATGGTTGTCGTTGACATCGGTGACGGCCACAAAGAGATTGGCATTCGACTCCCGGCCACCGCCGTCGATGGCCACAACGGTCAGGCTGTAGCTGGCCTGTTTCTCGTAGTCCAGCTGCCGCTGCAGGTAGAGGCCGCCCGTCTCTGGGTCCACGTTGAAGTTGTCCGCCCCAAAGCCCTTCAGCACGTACCGCACGTGTCCGAATTGCCCGGCATCCGCATCCGTGGCCTTCACCTGGCCGATGAGCGAATCGGTGGTTAGGTTTTCGGCCGCAGTGAAACGATAGGTGGGCTGGGCGAATACCGGAGCATTGTCGTTGGCATCCAGCAGCTGAATCTCCACACGAGCCTTGGCCTTCTCCACGCCCTGCACCAGGGCCAACAGATCGAATTCGAATTTGCGCTGCGCCGGATCCGGGACATCGTAGTCCAAGCGACTGGCGTCCAGGACCTTGACCACGACTGGGGTGCGACCCTGCGCCTCGGTGGGCGAGATGGCAAAGACGCCCTCAGAGTTGGCGACATTCCGCAGGGCCAGCTGGTAGCGACTGTTCTCGCCCATGTCCCGGTCATCGACGAATATCGAGAGGCCCGGCAGCGGCATTCCGCTGGCCAGATTCTCGGCAATCGAGACACTGAAGTGGGCGGCACTGAACGTGGGCTGGTGATCGTCGACGTCCGTTACGACGATAGTGACGCGCGTTATCGAGTGCTCGGCGGGAATGGCGCCGTCAATCAGTTCGGTGGCACGAATGGAGAACACGTAGACGCCGCCGTTCTGCAGTATCTCCGCATTCTCGCGGTCCAGCGGCTCTGCGGTGGTCTGCAGCACAGCGCTGCCCTCCCTGGGATCCCCGAAGGGCACCAGCTCAAAGTGCCCGAATGGCTCATCCTCCAGCGACAGGAATATCTCCCTGGGTATGCCCACATCCCCATCCACGGCCCTGACGGTCAGTATGCTGACGCCCGCCGGTGTGTTCTCCGGCACAGTGGCCGAGTAGGGGGCATTGGTGAAGACGGGCGGCTGATCCTGGATGTCGATCACATTGATGGAAATGGTGGCCAGCGAGGAGAGCCGATGCTCGTGTGCACTGTCCGTGGCCGAGATGGTCATGATGTACGACGGACGACTCTCAAAGTCCAGCGGCTGCTTCAGCGCCACTCGAGCGGTGTAGTTCCCATCGGAGATTTTCACTGCGCGCACAGCGAAGATGTCGCAGATGTCGTTCTCCTGCCAAGGGCAAACAAATTGTGGATTATGGAAATTTGGTTATGCTCAAACACTCACCTCGACGCAGTTCAGCTGCACCTCAGCATTGATGCCCTCATCCCGATCCACCACAATGATGGCGGGCTCCACGCTCAGTTCGGCGCCCACTGGCAGGGACTCGCTGACGCTGGCCGTGTAGGGTCGGCCGTGGAACGTGGGCTGGTTGTCGTTGTAGTCCCGCACGGGTATCTCGCGACGCTGCGACACCGTGTTGGGCTCTGTGCCGTAGACGCCCTCGTCGGTGATGCTGATGATCACCTCGACGGTGTCTTGCGACTCGCGATCCAGTTCCTGCCGCAGCCGCACCACGCCCGTCTCTCGGTCCACCGAAAAGACTGGCCCACTTATGCTGTATTTGAGCCGGCCACCCTCCGGATCGGTGCCTGTGTCAAAGAGAGAGAAAAAGTGCAACAAAATTAGTTGGTGGCTATGTAAAGGGTTTGTCGGTTTGTCGGTCTGCTGGTCGCACTGCTTGACACGCTCACTGCTTTAATTACGAGTTATCCGCGCTAACGTCATAGGCTGTCACTTCGTGGAAGTCGTTCAGCAGTGCCACTTCCCTGGGGGCGGGGGGGTTTATGTAAAAGCGTGTGAAAAATGCTAATTTAATTCCCACAACCTCCTTCGCGTTGTGTGTTTCTAGTCGAATGCGTTTGTACGTTCGCCCTGTGCCGGTAAAACGGGGCCAACTAGCTAGTTGGGAGTCGCGCTAGTCGCTAAGTGGATTGTGTCATTCCCCCAGCAATTTCTCTTTCTCTTTGCTCCAGTCTAATAGCAGGAAACATAAGTATATCCAAAAAAAAGAAAGAAAGAAATAAACCCGCCTGAGGGCACCACGAAATTACTTTAGAAATTCTTTCAGCGCAATGACGGAGAGGGAAGGGAAAGACGAAAAAATAACTGTGGAGAAAACAAATGAACCCGCGAAGAGCTTACCAAAGGAAAACAGAGACCAATAAGCGGTCGGGAAAACTGCTTTTGGCACTGACTCGGCCTGCTTGCCGTGCAGCCAGACAGATTTTTTTTTTTTTCAAGTTTGCTCCAACCATTTAGGGTACTTCGGGTGGGGAGGGGATCTAAGAGTTGCTGGATAGTATATGGGAGCGGGTCTGGTGTGGACCGACAATTGCAGCGCACGACCAGAAGAGACACGACTCAGAAGCGGGAAGCAAACAAACAAACAGCCGAGCCGAGCCGAGGCAACCCAACCGCTCCTCCAGCTCTACACTACACCCAGAGCATACCGTACCGATTGCGGTCGCCAACCTGGTACCGCGTTGCATTCCCGTTTCCCTTTCCCATCTCCCAACAAGGTATCCCACCCCTCTCTACACACCATTTCCCATACCCCTTGCATTGGGCGCGTGAGTGACCGTTTCGAGTTTTCAATGTACATAATCATACTTATGGATGTATATTTCGGGTTTACACATATTCATACCCTGCACTAGCAGCAGGTGGGAGTATATGGACTGACAACATTAGAGTGCAGATATTTGGGAGAGGGGAAGACATATGACAATTCAAGGCCAACCCGCACAGCGGCACTTATTGCACGCCTTCACTTAATTTTTCACTGCTTATTCAGCGCGATAAAAACTGCTTGCGAAGATCGAAAATAAGAGAGCAGTCCCCAGGGTAATGTGCGAGTGAGAGATGCGTGAACGCTGGCCGTTGGGAGAGGAGAGCGAGAGAATGCAGATAAGCTAGGAATAACGGGAGCTGCTGCTGTCAGCATAACCACGAAGTAAATGTAAATGTAAATGTAATGTACGTAGGGTATGTATGTACATACATATGTACCTCTACTCTACTGTATTCTCTTGGGCTAATCTGTTTTTCGTATTTGAAAATTAAAATTTAATTGTCATTTTTTTTACTTTCAGTTTCGCTGCAACGCGAGCAGATCGCTCCTCTAATTATTTACTTATGGATATATAAATTTCCCCATGTGCAGGGTAGGGTATTTTGTAGTCATATGCCTTTGTCTCTGCCCATCCCGTTCTTACTTGTTTTCTCTTCTCTTTAGGAATTCTCGTGCTGGTGTACTCGCATGGTACACATGGTACACATGAGTTAACAAAGTTTTTGGTAAGAGTTTTGGTTTGGGGGGAAATGTGGAAAAGCTGAATGATCAGCATAATTGCGGGTACGTGCGAGATAATGTGGGGAAAAGCTTTTCTTCTTTTCACTTGGTCGGTCCATCCCAGATATCCGATCGTTTGCTCAACGGGGGAGGATATGTCCGTAATTGTTGTTGTGGTAGTTGTTGATGCGGCAGAAATAATTTGTGATTTCATGCTTCACGAAGCGTATTTGTTAATATTTGGCTCTTTATTACACACTGAATAGGTTGTTGTTTTTCTTTTCTTTTTGGATAAACCGAGAGAAACGCCTGATACACCCACCCGCTCGACCGCTCGCCCGCTCGCCGGCCATGTACCAACATTCGGACAATTATTCGCTTTGCTTAGGCCACTCCATTCATGTGGCATTCCAAAAGGTGTAATTAAGTAGCCACTTCGACTGAAACACCAGACTAAACTGAAAGGGAAGGGGTGTTTCCGATTGATCGAAGACGAAGAAACAGCTTTGCGGAATCCCACTGAATAGCTGAATCAATCCAAGTGCTCATGAATTATGCCATAAGACAGAGGCAAACATTTGTCGCTTCGCAGGGCATAATGCAGTTAGTTATGTAATTGTGGTGGTACGAGTAGTCAATATTTAATTCCCCATCTGGAGTTATGGACCAGATGCCGCTGGACAGTCGCTTCCTGGCTGACAGTTTGGGCAAAGCAATTTTCTGTTTTGGCCTGGGCAGTTTTTCAAATTGGTTTTTCAAGTGTTTGCTTGGCTACGGCCGGGCACTTTTGATTTCAAACGCAGCAAACGTGTTTTGTATCTCACGGATGCTGCTTGCAAAACGAACCTGCTGAGAGGCCGCTCACCCAGTCGCATTCGCGTTCGCCGCAGCAGTCTCAGTTACAGTTACAGCAACAATCCGCCCAGGCCAAGGCGATTTGGCACACGCTCAGCAGCCAGCCAGTCAGCAGCCAGCCAGCCAGCCAGCCAGCCCCCAAACAACCAGTTAAGACAATGCTACATCTGATTATGAAGTTGGCGCGCCTGATGAAGTTGCAGTGGCATCAAATTGCAGGCCTCTCCATGTCTGCCATGAATCGCATCTGTAACTGGGGCCTGAACTGGACTGGGCCTCTGTGTTAGGGTGTCAACTGGTTGCAGCAGGTGGAGCATGAGCAGCAGCAGCAGCAGAGCAAACAAGATCTGCTCAGTGGGTTGCTGGCTGTTGAATAATCATTTTTCGAGGGAGCCTCCTCCTCTATGCTGATTGCCGTCTCGACTCTCGATTGATTGGCACTCTCAATCGGAGTAAAAGTAAGAGTGCAGTGCAGTGCAGTGCAGTGGCATTCTAAAGCCAAAGCGGCGACTATCTAATGACGGTCAGCCATTACAGCAATCATCATTAGCGTATCGGATCGGAACTCTGGCTGTTGCTACGCACAAACGTGTTCAAATGCATTTCCGCATGTCCACCTATCAGATGCATGCATATGTACATATGTATATACATTTGTACCTATGTATCTGTATCTGTGTTTGTTTTTGTTTGTTAATTGACTATCAAACTGCATTCTTGGGCGATTGCCAAAAGCAAGAAACAGCGAAACAACTGCCAAGTGGTCGTGTCTCGTACTCGCAGCCAGTAGTATCTGTATGGTTTATCGCACATTCTGCCAGATCTCTGCCAATTGCATATTTTTACTGCACTCACATTGTGTAATCGGCAATACACATACATATGTACATGTGTGGATATATATGTACATATCTGAGGCCGATATGCTGCTGTAAACGTGCTGCTACCATAATAATAATCCAATACCCCGCACAAGGTTGCCTCCAAGTAGGTGGCGTTGTAGCCAGAGCCAACCCAAAAAAAAAAAAAACACAAAAAAGTGCCAAGAAATGAAAGTCAGCTCGGGTAATTTGAGGTATGTCCAAAAGCCAAATTACAAAATTATTATACACTCAAAGAGCCAGCAGAGGGGGAGTATGTGTTCGAATCGAAACGGGTATACCCTCTAAACTGATTCTTGCCAGAAAATTGCAAAAGCAGGAAACATCTTTTTTTTAAATTTAATTGGAAGATGTTTTTATCATAATATTAAATATTAAATGGAAAAAAAAAACAGGCGACAGCTGCTTTGAAGACACAGATAAAGCCCTACACAAAATCTGTTTTTTAAAGCAGAATTTATTTAATTAGCCCTCGGACAATATTCCATTTAAACTGAGCAAATATTGGATATTGATTCGTTGGATGACTCAATCGTGCAGAGCAAGGCATTTTTAAGCTATGATTGAAACTTTTCTACCTAGAGATTACATTCTTTAGCTGCCCAGATAATACTTAATCAAATGCCCCAGGCCCTTTCTACCAGCTCGTTGGGCCAGTGGGGGGCCCTCTTTATTTTCAATAACAACAAACTGCCTGCTGCCTGCCTGGCTGCCAGTGAAAGGCATCATCTCTGCAAACTGCGTGGGAACTGGGCTCTTGCTGAACATTGTCTCAATGCTGCAATGAAAGCCATGTAGCAATTTCGCATAAAATTATGAAACGTAATGTAAACGTGCCTCCCCTGGCTGGCTCAACGTACTACACTCTGCTACACATGTTAATAAAATGTCGACTAGGCCAGTGCCCCAGATCTGGCACAAAGTCCGGGAAGAAATTCTCGACAAATGGGACACGCAATCAAAGCTGCCATGGAACGTGTCTTATCGTGTAGCAGCCATAGTGGTGGCACTTACCTTTCAGCTGGTAGATGGGACTCCCGACTGGCGTGTTCTCCGACAGGCTGAAGCGGGACATGTCTCCTGTTCCGGGCACAAATTGCGGCGGATGATTCAGCAACTGAGCCATCGTGCTGGCGCTCAGCAGCAGCAGTAGCAGCAGGGGCAGCCCCAGCGGCAACATGTTGCCGTTGCTAATTTCAATGCCGTTAGGTATTTGTATCCGCTAGCTCGCCGAGATTTCGTGGCTATTTACTCTAGTATTTAGCACATAGATTTGATGGAATGACACAGTTCTTGATTTTACACCGCTCGTATCGTTGCTGGTTCTTGGGGCCTGTGGCTCGTACTGCTGCCAGACACAAAATGCAAAAGCAAACTTCTTGTTATTCACTTGAACCGAAACAATAACTTTTTCAATGTTAGCTGCTGCTGCAACACCAACACCCGCCACCCCCAGTTGGCCTTGTCGGCACAGTATGGGTACAGTGGTAATGGACAGAGAAAGATCTCGCTGGAATCTGGCTGAGTGTGCTGTTTCGGTTTTGCTAATCGCAGCCTTGCCGTTTGAACTTTGCCAGCGGCACATTGGCTACAGCTTTCAGCACATTCGCTTTGATGGGCAACAACAAATATGAGCAAGACCATTTTCTAGTCCAGAAGCTGAGCAAGAGAGCTGAGAGCAGCTGCGGCAGCGGCAGCGGGAGCGGACAGATTTCACTTTATGCACATGTGAAAAGTAGCACATGATGATGAGGCGGCTGCTGGCTGGGAGTTCCGATCATTGGGCACTTCTTGGCGATTGGCAAACACCGCCAAGATGATGGCTTTCTTCGTTGGCACACACACACCAGCAGCTCATCACGGACAAAAACACACAACGAACAGGCGAAGGAAAGCAGAGGGACAGACGGGCGGCAAAGCATGCCAAAGAAGAAAAGAAGGCTAGCTTCGGGGGTCGAATATTTTCATACCCTTGCAGATTCATTGCGGATTTCGATTTTGGACGGGTAGTGGCTGTTCCATCTGCAAGGCTATATCAAATCCAAAAAGTGCAAACTAAAGGCGGAAGAAACACACACACAGAGGCATGTCTGGTTGCTATAATCTGCAGACTCTGAGCCAGAGTCCAGGTAGTGGGTAATGAATACGCTCGCACTGGCGTATATCTACGAGTTCTTGTTTTGGGCAAAAAAGAACAACAAAGAGAGGCAGAAACACCAAGAGAGCGAGAGAGGAAGAGAGTGATAGTGAGGTGGAGTGAAAAAATGCCTTGTCTCAGGAAGCAGATCTTTGCGTTGCAAAAATGCAAACGTCAAATCCACAAAACTGTAGTTCTGACCGAAAAGACTCGAGTGCAATTAGCCTGGCCGAACACACTAATTAAAACACTAATGCCCATTTGAGTCGCAGCTATTTCACATTATATTTTGGCTTCGTTTCGCTTTTGGCCAACAACGCACGCAAAAAAACACACACTCTTCAAAGCGGCGAATGGATGACGCTGGGGTCCGAAACTTGATCTTGGCTGGGCCAGGCCAGGCCACTCGCGACTTCTTGTCGTTGTTGTTGTTGTTTTTCCTTGTATTTTGTATCTGGTGGTGTCGCACTCACGGTCTCTCACTCGCGGAACGGAACGGAACTCGAATTCGAATACGAAGCGCGGCAACGTCTGGACGGAGCGACGCCTGTTTACCTTCTGTCTGGTAGGTGACTCTTACCTGTTGCTGTGCTGCCGCCTCGCCCGTTCTTGGCTCTCAGCTGCTGCCGCATACTGGTTTCTTGTTGTTGCCGGCTCGCTGTGGTTGCTGTTCCATTTCGCGCATGCGCAAAACGATTGGCAATGGAATGCCCAAGTTGGGCTGAAAACTGGCAATACTTTTGGGCGCACTCATTCAATGTGCAGCATACTTTAAATCCAGTTTCATTTTCGTTCTGTACTGCTTGAAACGCAGCGTAACGTTTCAGCGATGGACTGCTTGCTGGTAGTTACGATGGTAAGGCAGTAGTCACCTGTACGCATTGTTGGTAAATTAAAGCAGTGCACTGATGTAACTGTCCGCGGTCTAGGCAGCATAAATATATTGATTTAACTTGTACACTAACTAGAGGCTATGATACAGCTAATACAGCTAATATAGTTAATACAGTTAGAGTTATAGGGCATCGTCCACGTGGAACTGTATCAGATCCTCGACGGGAAAGCGGAAGAGCGATGCTGTCTGTGCCTCGGCCGCCAGTTGCTCGATATTGGCGCTCTTCTGGTAGCGAAAGTGTTCGTCCGCCGGGTGATGATGCGTCTGTGCCCTGTGGTGGCGATGATCGGTCCGGTAGCTGGCAAGTGAAGCTGCCTCCGGCGCCTCGGCGGCCACAATCGGATGCTCAAAGTCGATGAGGGGCAGGTGGTCGCTGCGTGAGATGGAACTGGAGCGATTCACTTGCGGTTGGTTGTGCTGCTGCTGCTGCAGCTGCAGCTGCGTTTGATTGAGAGATATCTGCTGAGACGGCTGATGCTGCTGATGATGATTATGATGTTGCGGATGAGCGGCTGACGGTGTTGCAGAGCCGTTGCCTGCCCCCGCCTGACGCGGCTCAATGGGGATCGGCGGACTGGGTGGCGGCAGATCACTCGAGTTGATCGTGTTCCGGTGCAAGTTGTGGTTGTAAAACGGATTCGTGGATGCGCGTATTGTTGCCGTGGGCTTTTGCTTGGGAAACACGTTCAGATGGAGCATAATGGGACTCGTCTGGGACTCTATCTTCTGAGACTCCAACGTCTGTCACCTGTGCCTGTGCGCCCTGCACTTGACCCAGTGCCTGCACGTGAGCCAAGCCCTGACCTGGCGCATAGCCCTGGCTGTGGCTGTGGCCCTGCCAGTGACTCTGTCCCTGATTTTGTGGCTGTCCATAAACCGGAGCATGTCCATAGATGGCCTCATCGGGATGCAAGCTCTTGGGTGGCGGAAATTTGTGTGCCTGTGACTGATAGATGGCCTGCTGCTGGCTGAATCGCGTTGCCTGGTCGGGAAAGCTGATCGGCATGTGGCCTGGGTGGGGCGCTTGTGTCGGAAATTTGAATGGCGTCTGGTAGAGGCCGTGTCCCAGATGCTGATAGGCGGCGGCCGTGGTGCCCGTCAGTGCTGCCGGCGAAGGCATCGCGTACTCCTGCTGGAATGGATTGCGCAGCACGGAGGCGGGACGCGAGGGCGGCATCACCGGGTATATATCCAGATTCAGCTTGAAGGGAATGCGCTTATGCTGCGGCTGCCGTGTGGCATTCAAAGCGAGCACTGGCTGTGGCAGGTGCTGGTGCTGACCAAAGGGATCGGCCACGTAGTTCTGCTGGCTGCCGTGCTCCAGCAGCAAGTTGTGGTTGCTCTGGGCCAACTGTTGCTGCTGCTGCTGCTGGTGCTTTTTCTTGTTCTTCTTTTTGGACACGTTCTTGTTGGGCGACAGCTGCTGCTGCATGGCCAGCAGATTGATGTCCTGCGGCGAGCGCGGCTTGTACGGATACAATTGATCAATGGCCACACGCTGATGAGCCATCACGCCCGGCCCGTACCACTGCATGGGCATGGACATCGGCATGGGCATGGACATCGGCATGGACATGGACATGGGCATTGGGCCATGTCCCATTGGCATGGGCAACGGAATGCTGAACTGCATCTGCTTCTTGTTCCGCTTGCCGCGGAAGAAGTTGCCGATGCCACTGCTCTTGAAGTTCTTGAAGCTTCCCGCTATGTGGAGGCCCGTGGGCATCATCACCATCGGCGGCAGCTTGCTGGGACCCAGCCCATTGATGTGCAGGTGCTGCAGTATGTCCTGGATGTTGTTCAGCTCCGGCCGCGGACGCTGCTCCCTTTCCGCCTCGCCCTTGGTGAACTGCTCGGGCAGCGGACCGTCGTAGGGAAAGTGAAAGGGTTTCGGCTTGAAGTCCTCCCGCATGGCCAGAGTGCCCGGCGTCTCGGAGTAGTGGCGCCTCAGCAGAGTCGTTGTGGGCGGTGGCGGCGGCGGGGAGCCCGACACCTGCAGCTGGTGCGTGTCCTGGGTGGCCAGGCGCGGCGGACGGGGCATCTGATCGCGCAGCACGCCACGCAGAGGTGTCATGGTGGCTGATCGCTTGGGCAGGCGCTCGTAGACATGCCCATCGTCAACATCGTTCCCCAGGCTGGCGTGCGGGGCCCGTCTCGCTTTCGTGCGCCATGTTCCGTAGACAGGCGCGGCATGGTCGGCACGCTCCAATAAGTAGGCGGTTTCGCCAGCAGCTCCCGTGGCATGCATCTGTTGCAGATGCAACTGCAGCTGCAGCTGCTGCTGCTGTTGCCGCAGATACTCCTGCTGCTGCTCGTGCTGCAGCTGCTGTAACTTGGCACGCATCTTCTCGATGTCGCTACTGCTCTGGCTCTGGCTGTGGCTCTGGTTCAGGCCCAGGTTCTGGGTCTCCCTGTCGCTGGGTGTTGTCTCTGCTGTGGACTCAATGTCGTTGAGTGGTTGCACTGCTGGTTGCTGGTGCTGATACAGAGCTGCTGTGGAGGCGACCTTGACTACCATGAGAGACATCTGCAAGCAAACAAAAACAAAACGGAAAGCTCGCTTGCTCAATCCTACACGGAAGAGAGGAAACACTCGACCGCTCTGTACGTACAATCGTGTGGACGAATAAGAAGCCCATAATCCAGTGTCTGCTGCCAGTGCTTGGGGCCAGACGAATGCCAGGACTCGGACGCTGTCGTGTTCTAAGCTCGTTGTCTCCTGTTGGGGCTGGCTGCATGGACATCTTTCCGGACTCTGGTGGCTGCTGCTCGAACCGCTCGACTTGCCTATCGCTCTGTGAATGTGGGCACCTGGCGCGACTTCTGCCTCATCGCGGATCGCAACGACGACTGTGTGCAGTTGGGCGCCAGCAGCGCCTAAAAAGTGGCCGCAGATATAGATATACATATCAGCGAGTGGCGACCGCCTAATTAGAAAGTTTAATAAAGTTTGCACCTGCGAAAGCAAAGAGAAATACTTGCCCAAGTACACAACTAAATTAATTGCCGAGGCGCATTCGTGTTGTGTTGTGTTGTGTTGTGTTGCCGGCATGTGGAAAAGAAAGAGATATTAAAAAACGCATTGACCATGAAATACTCAACTGGCAGATCGCAGCGAACTGACTAGAAATGCACTGCCAGTTGACTACTGAGCTATCCGAAGCGCTCATTCCCTGACAGACGGGCATCTCCATTCGCCAGTGGGTCTAGGACTCTCATCGCACACGCACCTTTTCGTTGTCCTGTTGGATTCGTTCGCCTGTTCTTTCTGCTCTAACATTTCGCATGATTGAAACAAACATAGCGACAAAGTCGTAGAGCTTTTGGAAACCTCCCCAAGATGTAAAACGAACAAGATCACGAGATCTCCCGGACATGATGTGCTTCAGCTGTTATATGTGTATTAATATAGAATAAACCAATGGATGTATCACACGTAAATATAGATAATTATTAAATATCATAGTTAACCCCACATTCGGAGAAAAGTCCATTCTCGGCACGATGCGCAGCAATTTGTACCCGCAAAAGCTGGAGCAACCAAATTTTGTTTCCAGACTCCTATGATATCGCACTGCTTCATTTAAATGCTACATTTAAAGGTCGTATAGCCTTCTGGCGCAAAACCCATTTGCAAATAGTCTAGCCAGTGTCCTAGCTAGTTATGTCCCCTAGCCAGTGTCCTAGCCAGTCACCAGTCACCGACTCAGTCTCAGCAACTTTAAAGCGTGCGCGTGCGACAGCTGCGCCGACATATGTATTGTCGGCATAGAAAAGGTCGAAGATTTTCACGCACACACGCACACACGCGAGTCACGTGACAGAACTGTACGGAAGGCAGTACCAAAGACAAGTGCGCAGTACAAAATGTATTCCACTCCGCTCGACCACTATCCATGCTGCATTTTTTCGGCTATACAATACAAAACAACAAAATATGAAGTCTGACGACGGGAATTGCTCCAGGGCCGGATCAGACGTTGCCTTGGGCCCATCCTAGGGCTAACAGAAATTTTTTTTGAAAAAACAAAACTCCGAATAGTGGATACAAAATATAATAGCTACTGATAAACATATAAATTTAATGTTAGTTTGGTTAATTTGTAAATTTTTTATTATCAAATGAAAAAAGGAACTGGCGTGAAAAAATGGACGGCTCCAGATTGATGGTTGCAAAAGGCCCGGTTGAGGGTTGATGCGGCCCTGAATATGCCGAAAAAAGGAATTGACAAAGTTGCAAAGTCGAAACCGAGTCATTTGCACAATATTTATGTACATGTCATGTACGGTTGTAACGGTTTCGGAAAAAAAGAATTGATATTTTGTCGTGCCTGTGTACACACATACATTTGCAATTCTCGGTTTGCTTTCGCGTCTCGTCATGAATCGAACATGTCGAGAAAATGCCGAACGTCCCGAAAACTCAGCTGTGACACGTTCGGTGTATGAACTGGCACTTTATATACTGTATGGTTAGTGGACAATGGTCCGAACTCCTCCAACCCTGAGAAATCCTCCATAAATTGGCGTTCGCTTATGTGCGAATGTTCGCTATTCACGAATGCGATCGCATCTGATATACGGGTATGAGTAGAGTCGCGTCCCCAGAAGCGACTCACACGTTCCTTCTCCTTATTTGCTCCAATTAGTCAGTTTAATGTCAAATTTTTGGGAGTCGGTTCGCGGCAGTGATATTTGGGATTAAAATGCGTCGAATCATTCGAAAATCTTATTTTATTGTTCAGGTTTTCAGCAATCCGAATAAAGGTTTATTAAATCGTAATATAGAGCTATATAGTCTTGAGCTTGTGTGCTCGCCTGTTATAGACAACAGACAGGCGCACGTCGATCGATAGCGTGTGGTAGAACATATCAAGAGTTGGATAGACTTTTGGCTGTACACCTTATAGAGGTACACTGTATCGTACAGAAACAATGATCCCTATAGCTGTGTCTGTATGAGTATGCGATTCATTAATTACAAAAATACAAATACGAATAAAAAACAAACAATTTTCGTCCTTGCTGGCGCTTTCAGTGGTTCCTAGCACCCCCGAAGCGTTGAAGTATCGTTACACTGTATTGACTAGATCTACAATATCCAGCCCTAGACATATAGTAGCTAATGCGCTGCTAGACACGCTCTCTGACCTCTGATCTCTAGAAGTCGAAGGGGATGCTGGGCTTCGGGTACTGGTAGCCCTCGTGCTTAGTCGTCTGTGGTGGCACGCTAGCTCTGGTCGGGGGTGGGATGTAGATGGTGGTCTTGCGGGTGGGTGGTGGTGTAGGTGGACGGGTTGGCGGCCTGGTTGGTGGGGGAGTGGGTGGTAGGTATGTGGGTGGGGGTGTGGGTGGGCGTGTTGGTGGCCGGGTGGGTGGACGAGTAGCTGGGCGGGTGGGTGGTGGAGTTGGTGGCCTGGTAGGAGGCTGAGTGGTGCGTACTGGAGGACGTGTGGTTGCTGGAGGTGCAGGCTTGTTTGTGGGCGGCAAGTAGGTGGGTGCAGGCGTGGTTGCACGTGTTGGGGGCCTAGTTGGAGGACGTGTTGGTGGTGGGGTGGGTGGGCGAGTTGGGGGAGGAGTGGGAGGGAGGTATGTGGGTGGTGGAGTAGGAGGGCGTGTGGGTGGTCGTGTTGGTGGCCTGGTAGGAGGCTGAGTGGTGCGTACTGGAGGACGTGTGGTTGCTGGAGGTGCAGGCTTGTTTGTGGGCGGCAAGTAGGTGGGTGCAGGCGTGGTTGCACGTGTTGGGGGCCTAGTTGGAGGACGTGTTGGTGGTGGGGTGGGCCGGCGAGTTGGGGGAGGAGTGGGAGGGAGGTATGTGGGTGGTGGAGTAGGAGGGCGTGTGGGTGGCCGGGTGGGTGGCGGAGTAGGAGGGCGTGTGGGTGGTCGTGTTGGTGGCCTGGTAGGAGGCTGAGTGGTGCGTAGTGGAGCACGAGTGGTTGCTGGAGGTGCAGGTTTGTTTGTGGGTGGCAAGTAGGTTGGTGCTGGAGTGCTGGATGGGCGTCTCGTGGGTGGGAGAGTAGCTCTCGTGGGTGGTGGCGTGCGGACTGTTGGTGGTGGAGTGCGACGGGTGGTTGCTGGTGGTGCAGGCTTGTTTGTGGGTGGCAAATAAGTTGCTGGAGGACGAGTCGCTGGCCTTGTTGGAGGTGGTGTTGGGGGACGAGTCACTGGCCTGGTTGGGGGTGGTGTCCTTGGCGGTGGTGGTGGCACGCGAGTCGTGGCCGGTGGTGCAGGCTTGTTTGTGGGTGGCAAATAAGTTGCTGGAGGACGAGTGGCTGGCCTAGTTGGTGGTGGTGTTGGAGGACGAGTCGCTGGCCTGGTTGGTGGTGGTGTCCTTGGCGGTGGTGGTGGCACACGAGTCGTTGCCGGTGGTGCAGGCTTGTTTGTGGGTGGCAAGTAGGTTGGTGCTGGAGTGGATGTACGTGCTGGTGGTGCAGTTGGAGGACGAGTCGCTGGCCTGGTTGGAGGTGGTGTTGGAGGACGAGTCGCTGGCCTGGTTGGGGGTGGTGTCCTTGGCGGTGGTGGTGGTGGTGGCACGCGAGTCGTGGCCGGTGGTGCAGGCTTGTTTGTGGGTGGCAAATAAGTTGCTGGAGGACGAGTGGCTGGCCTAGTTGGTGGTGGTGTTGGAGGACGAGTCACTGGCCTGGTTGGGGGTGGTGTCCTTGGCGGTGGTGGTGGTGGTGGCACGCGAGTCGTGGCCGGTGGTGCAGGCTTGTTTGTGGGTGGCAAATAAGTTGCTGGAGGACGAGTGGCTGGCCTAGTTGGTGGTGGTGTTGGAGGACGAGTCGCTGGCCTGGTTGGAGGTGGTGTTGGAGGACGAGTCGCTGGCCTGGTTGGTGGTGGTGTCCTTGGCGGTGGTGGTGGTGGCACACGAGTCGTTGCCGGTGGTGCAGGCTTGTTTGTGGGTGGCAAGTAGGTTGGTGCTGGAGTGGATGTACGTGCTGGTGGTGCAGTTGGAGGACGAGTCGCTGGCCTGGTTGGGGGTGGTGTCCTTGGCGGTGGTGGTGGTGGTGGCACGCGAGTCGTGGCCGGTGGTGCAGGCTTGTTTGTGGGTGGCAAATAAGTTGCTGGAGGACGAGTCGCTGGCCTAGTTGGTGGTGGTGTTGGGGGACGAGTCACTGGCCTGGTTGGGGGTGGTGTCCTTGGCGGTGGTGGTGGTGGTGGCACACGAGTCGTGGCCGGTGGTGCAGGCTTGTTTGTGGGTGGCAAATAAGTTGCTGGAGGACGAGTCGCTGGCCTTGTTGGTGGTGGTGTTGGAGGACGAGTCGCTGGCCTGGTTGGGGGTGGTGTCCTTGGCGGTGGTGGTGGTGGTGGCACGCGAGTCGTGGCCGGTGGTGCAGGCTTGTTTGTGGGTGGCAAATAAGTTGCTGGAGGACGAGTCGCTGGCCTTGTTGGTGGTGGTGTTGGGGGACGAGTCACTGGCCTGGTTGGGGGTGGTGTCCTTGGCGGTGGTGGTGGCACACGAGTCGTGGCCGGTGGTGCAGGCTTGTTTGTGGGTGGCAAATAAGTTGCTGGAGGACGAGTCGCTGGCCTTGTTGGTGGTGGTGTTGGGGGACGAGTCACTGGCCTGGTTGGGGGTGGTGTCCTTGGCGGTGGTGGTGGCGGTGGCACACGAGTCGTGGCCGGTGGTGCTGGCTTATTGGTAGGAGGCAAGTACGTGGCTGGCACGCGAGTTACCGGAGGCCTCGTCGTGGGCGGACGGGTGTAGGGCGCCTCAGTGGTGCGTGGGGGCAGATCGAACGGCACCTTCGGCGTGGGGTAGAAGTACCCGTCGGCGGCACGGACCTTACGCTGCAATGGACGGATACGTTAGTTGGCGATCTGCTTGAGGATTGGGTCTTCGTGGGACGGGGCTACTTACCACATGCGTGTCGGCGGTTGCGGTGGCCACCGCCACAGCGCAAAGCGCCAAGACGTACAGTGCACTTCTCTGTGGAGCAAAGGAGAGGAGAGATATTCGGTTTAGAATAAATTGAGGCAAATCGAGCTGTGGCAGGGCGGTTCAAGTGTCTCCGACTATTAACTGGCTCTAACGAGCGGCTGATTGCGGCTAATTGCTCGATCGCCATATAAGAACTAATCGCCGCTTCACGCTTCGTGGCAGCTTGGCCCGATTCGGCGACGAGGCAATGCAAAACCGAGCCGAGCCGAGCCCAGCCGAGCCGCCGCCTGCCCCTCTGTGGCCTGTGGGTCAAAACTCTTGAAAAGTTCAGCCCGAGTCACAGCCATGGGTGAAGAATTCAAATCAGTCGCAGACACATTACCATAAAATGCATTGAAAATCACTCGAAAATGTTAGCACAGACATTCAACTTTGACAGTCATTAGCAGGTCTCTAGGTCATGGATAGTGGAGAGTGGATAGTGGATAGAGTTACCCAAAAGAGGCCTGGGCTTGCTCTGAGGCGCCATTGATTGGTCTGTAGACCTAGTAAATTTCGCAGATTCGTGTAATTAAAACATAATGCCAATGCGATGAGTGAAGACAGCCTGCTCCAGCTGAAGCTGGAAGCTGAGGAAGCTGTCGACTGGCTCTGAGTTATGGCTTCCGTTCGCATGTCTCCGAGTGAGTGCGAGTCGCCGAGCATTCATTTGCATTTGTCGCTGCAAGGTCATCGGCTAGTCTCTGTCTCTGTCAACGCTAATGAAAGTGGTCGTCGATGCCCCCCCATCCGATGGTCGATGAGCTCAATTAATAGCCCATCGCAGAATTTTTGGGGATTGTTGTATAAATAGCTGATTAATATGCCAGAAACCGGACCTTCGCCAGCGCCAGCGACAGACCAGTTCTACGTAGAAGGCCCCCAGAGACGAGAAGACAATGATTATATAATAATCAGCCAAGACCGAACCATAAAAAATAGTGAGAAAAACTAAAGTCAAAAATTAGCATACGCACAGCCATAAAATAAAATGCAAACAAAACAAACAAAAAGTAATAAAAAAAGAAGGCAGCTTCGAGTGTCATTTATAACCAATTCTGTTGGATTATAACAAATACAGCGATGAGCAGATGAGCAGCCCCCAACATTGTCTTTTTGTTGGCTTGCTAATTTCGACAAATATTCAAAAGTGTTTTTTTTTTTTTTTTTTTTTTTTGTTTTTTTATGTAAATGATTTAAAATTATTTATGCTAATGCACCCGAAACGTTTGGCAGTTCTAACTTGTTTGAATTTTCATTAAAAAAAAAAAAGGAGTTTCGGAATCCTGCCAATTAGGTTTTTACTTATCTGCTGAGCATTTTTGGCATTTCAACAACTGCCTCGAAAGTGAAAGGACACTGGCGCTTAATCGATTTATTGAAGCTGCTGGCTTAATTCCCTTGACTCTGCAACATGCTAATGAGCAGCTAATTAATCGGATTCACGCCGCATCGAGGGCAGAGCCAATTCAAGAGCAAGACCTTAAGACAATTATGGCAGGCGCAGCTGTGAGATAAACGCGGAGCTAAGATCTTTGCGGGCACCTTTTTGGAGAACGATTTCGCACTCGAGTTAGCGGCTTTAAGCCCTTCGGTGGGAGAAGAAAAAAAAGCAGCTGTTGGCTAAGAAAATCTTGGTCTTGGGTTGGACAACTGGGACACGCTGCTGCTGCTGCTAAGCTCAATGGCAGAATGTAACTTAAGGCAAGCGAAGCGTTTTTATGGCTATTTACCTAAATACGCCAATTACAAATCTTGCAAATGTCAGAAGCCCCAGCGAAATGTATTTATGTATTTAGTAGAGAAAAAAAAAAAGAGAAACAAGTTTTAATTTCATCTGCAGTCATGTCAATGCTGACATAGAAACGGCAGCCAAAGTGCCAGAATGCAGCTGTAGCCAGGCCATCTTCTAATGGCTTAATACGCAAATCGCTAAGCTCGGCCCAAGCGGAGGCGAGCCCAGCCAAGCGATGATTTGCGGCTCTGTGGGCGGGCGCACACGGCGCATGCGTAACATTGCACTCGTTCGACAAACGTCCACTCGGATGGCACTTGCTGGCGACTTGCTTTGGCACTTGCTTTGGCACTTGCACAATTTCTACGGTCAACCACTTTTAGCCGCTTAAATGTCAACTGGGCATCAACTGGTACGGAGAGATAGCTCTTGGCTCCGACAGATCCGACAATCTTTTCAAATGTAAAATGCAAATAGATTCGAACTCGAATTGGAATTGGAATCGAGCTGCAGTCAGTCGTTTGCTGCTTTAGCAACTTATTTGCCTATTTCCCTGGCTGATTGTGTTGCTCTCATGCTTGCAGCCGATCCAGCCGATGCTCTTTTCCTTTTTGCGAAACTCTTATCTACTCTTGTCTCTTGTCTTATTTGTCTTCACACCGAGGGACACTTGATTTATTTGGACACTTTTTGTTTGCGCACAATACGCGTAATTATTGTTGTTTTTTGATTGGTTTTGATTGAAACTAGGTTGGGTTTGCTTTACCATGGTGTACACTTTTTGACTGCTACTCGAACTCGAACTCGAACTGGAGCGAAGAGAAAGGAGACTGCTTTTGGCTGACAATTAATCCCGGAATTCGTTTTGGTAATCCTTTTCGTGCGTAATCCTTGGCGGGGACGCGACCGATCGTATCAAAATTCAATGGTCAATTGAATTTGATCGATGCCCAGCTAAGTTGGTTTAACTTCTAGGTCGAGTGTGGAATACCAACTAAAGCATCAAAACTCGCGGATTTTCTATATATACTCGGACCCCGCCATCGCCATCGCCATCTGCCCGAAAAGCAACGCCGCAACGCCACCGTCAACAGAGGCAGCGGCAGCAGCAGCAGCAGAGGCATCTTCTTCACTTGGGCGACAGCTGTTAACACTCGCCCCAGACCGCAGCAGCAGCAGCTTTAGCAGCAGAGGTGGTGAAGAAGGCAGCGGTCGAAACCGAAAGCGCGGCTAAGATGAAGATGCGACGGCTCTCTGCCAGCGTCGACGCGTCGCGACGTCTGCCGAGGCTGACCAGGCAGGTTAACCAGTCCCCAGACCCAGACCCAGCCGCTGCTGCTGCTGTCTCTGTTTGAGATGTTTGGGAGTTAACAGACTGGCTAACATCAGTTGGCCAAAAATTCGAGTAGAGCCCTAAAGCAGCAGCAATTATAACAAACCTGCTGCTACTTGTACGAGCTACTTGAACTACCGCCTGCTTAACTTGGCCAATTGGCTGTTGGCTTAACTATTTAGCTGCCTTTGATGCGGGCAAACACAATTTGCAGATGCTTTTTGCTCAGTTTTTGGCAGCTATTTCAACTTCGAGGTAGCGTAAGAACCCTCTACAGCGAACGGAGCGGCTTGCAGTTCGATTAGGCAGACGATTTTAAGTTTAGTGAATGATTTCGAATTGGTTCAGCTATTGGCACACACACCAGCTTATGGGTACAGTCAAGGCTCTGTAAGGCAAACAGAACTTACCTCTACTGTACCCATGAGTCATATTGTTTGGCTTAAGAAGTGCTTGCTACCGTAGACAAAGTCTTTATATTAATTAAAATTAATCTTTCTAACCGCTTTGTTATGCGGCTCTGAGATTTGTGCGCTGCACATTAAAAAAGTTTCAAACGTCGCAAAAGAAGATTTGAAGCTGATTTAAAATCTTCCTTATCGTTGCTTAGCCTGAGTGTGGCACGAGCAAGCTAATGGGCTTAACCATTGAGGATCTGATTGCTCGGAACAAAACTAAATTCGGAATAAAATTAACATCCTGGATGCACAGTTTCCTCACTTCCATCGATTTTTCCTGAAGTTCTAGACGTTAGTTAAAAGTTTCGGCTTAAACTTTAAGCAAGTTTTATTCATCTGCCATAATCCATAATATTTCTGATCTATGAATTGTTTTAGGCTGTTGCTAATAAGAAATTAATTTTTTGGATTAAAGTTGAATGGGAAGAAGTGCTTGCCGGTACCACCGAAACCTGAGTCTCAGGGCTCTCTCTTTTAGGGTGCGCCCACTGTAGCCGCGAGTGTTAAACATTTTGTCATGCAGCGTTTAATTTTGTAAACGGCTTGGATGCAAAATGCCCGGCCTCAGCTGCGAGCAGAGACCAAAAATTTCATCAATTTCATCAATCGATTGTCAGTTGTGGCGAGTCAAGGCTCCCGTCGGAGCTTGCCAAGGCAAATACTTGCCGCGGAGCTGTAGAAATGTGAGAAAGATCAGGCGTTGGCTAATGGCAATTGCCCCGTTCGGACGCCTAGGCCTACATGCAGTTTCGCCCGAGGAACTTGAACCGGTTGACTTCGCGACTGATTGCTGGGTGCTGCGTGCGTGAGGCTGGGGGTCAGCAGAGCGGAGTTGAATGTTAAGGTAGAGGCACTCACCCGCCAGCCCGCCGCGAGCGTCATCTCTGACTCGAATGGCCGAATGACCTTTAGACGCGTACGTCCACACAGCTCGTTCGGAGATTCATTCTCAGAGTTGATCTCTGTGATCGGATCGCCACTCAAAGAAGCGCCCCAAACCCCAACTGAAGCTGCATCTGAAACGGCGGCGGGGGCTGGGACTGCTGCGGCTGCCCCGCGCTCATCGATTGACACCGAAACGAGTTTCAGAGCCAGAGTTTGTCATCGCCTGCAGTTTGGCTGTATTTTGTTTATGCTTAATAACTAGAATTTATTAATTTTTGAGCTCATGAGAAGCAGTCACGCCGAGCATTTGGCTTTTAATGAACCAATCAGCCAGCCGCCCACAGTGCAGCTCGAGCAGCCCCTGTAGCCAAAGCCATGGACTCTTTTGGCCAAAGCCAAAGCCAGTGGCAGCGGCAGTGCGTGGCCGGCCATTCGTTCATTCATGGGCGGCGCACTGGGCTAGAGATCATCGCGCAGTTAGACCCCAGCAGACACTTGGGGACTTTAACTCTTGAGGAAGTCAAATCACCCTCCATCTAAGTGGACAAAGACGACCGTCAGGCGGCAATTAATTCTCGGCTGTAATTGCATAAGCGATGAGAAACCTCCAGCTGGCCAGCAATTCGGGTCATAACTTGCTTTGCACATCTCCATCGCCGACTCCATCTCCAACTCCTCCTCGTCACCTCCGGAGAGGCAATGACACTCGGCGACGACTGCTGACATTTCAAATTTGTCATTGCGGGGAATTCAAGTGATTTTTTTTTTGCGCTGCTGCTGCTCTTCTCCATTTGTGCTGCAAACTTCTCGTCCGAATACCGAACACCGTCTAGAGGAAAAGCCTTTTTTTGTCGCATCATCGGACGTTGCAACAGGCCGCAGATTATTCAACGTATGCCCAGGCATGCGACGAGCATCAGCTGCCTCGTATTTTGGTCTACATCGAAGGACAATCCGGCACCGAATTACGAGACAACTCAAACATGTCCCTGACATGTGCCCGTCCGAGCAGGTTCTACGCTCTACGCGTCACCCCTTTCCAGCCAACCCCACCGCCCATTTGTTCTCTAAGAGAATTAGCAACTTTTAATACCTGAGCAGAGCCTATGTATGTTTATTTTGGGTGTTTGCTGCTTTGGGCGGCTTTTGTCTCGGGTGCGGAAATCATGAATACAAAAATTCGATTCGGTTTCAGTTTTATCAGCCACAAGATCTCCGACTCGCAGCTATTTCCGACGGGCGTTGGACTCAACACAAAGATGTTCCATCAGTGATTATTGGATAATGCTTGGACTGGGAAGTGTGCTCATGCAGGAAGCTTTGGGAGGGAGCTTCTAGGGTCTCTTCAGACTAGTAACTGCAAAGAACAGGGAACAGCTGCACTCCGCATTGCCTATTCCTCATTTAATCTCATTTAGCAATTCAATTGAAATGCCCGCTAAACCCAAAGAGTTCTCTAAAGACTGACATATAAAACGGCTTCAAATTCGGTGACACATCTCAGGTAGAGAAGTACGCGCAGCTTATCTAATCCCAGTGCAAATTAAATGCCCTCACGCACAGGCCATTAAAATTGAAATCGAGTCTCTTGGCAACTCGCGCCTAATGAAAAGTGTTCGCCGAAGAACGATAGCAGAGCGTCTTCACTGAATATTTATAAGCAGCGACTCTGCGCGCCTTGTACGCTGAGGACGAGGCCTGAGATCGAGTCCGATCTGAGAGGCAAAGCCACAGAAGTGCGTGGTTATTCAAATTTGGCGGATCTAAGCGGCGGGAATCGTATAAATTTACGAGTCAAATGTCACGTCACCTGCGTCAGCATATGGCCAAGAACAAGCGCCCCAACACTGTTAATTGTGCTTATGATTTATGCAAATGTATCCCTTATACATGAGGTGGTATTTGTCCGCGTCTCAGTGGCGGATTCTACACGGATTCTGTTCTCAAACCTCGACTCAAGGCGGTCCATATTGTCTTCTGCCTAAGATTTATATTTATGTAAATCCGGCAGCCAAACAAAACAGCCAACCAGACTAACTAGTTTCCCCATTCTGCTATTTGGCTATGAAATCTGCTTGGTTTGGATTTCTGGTGTAGGAAGTTGAAAATGGAATTTAATGGAATGGAAGGTTCTGGCTGAATTTTAGACGAACTTGAGCGATGGAAAAGGAAAGTTTCTTGGGTTGAGAGTACGCTGGAAGTATTTGTTGGAAAGAGAAAGCATTTCTTGGTGCCAGAATAGTCATTGAATGTGCAAGGGGAAGGGGCAGCAACTGCAGCATGAACGAACGAGAATGAATGAAAACAATTAATAATCATTTTTATCTTCTTGGGTTTCGTATTTAATTTATTGAATTTATTATTTAGTTATTTTTATTTATCTATCCACTATTTTTACTGGCATCTTTTGCTTTTTATTGCACATTTATTTATACATATCTGATGATGTAATCCCCGCCAACAGCGAATGCTGATAAATGTGAATAATATTTCATAAGAGAAGTCAACGAACTTGGTTTATTATACTTCGGTCTTTCATTCACAGGAAGTTCATTTCAAGTTTGACAGTTTGAAAAGGAAACCGCGCCCAAGGACTCAGCCAGGCCTTGACGCAAACAATAAATTCCCCGTGGTTGTTTTTTTGTTTCCATTCATGTAAAGTTAATTCCTAGAATGAATGGCACTGCCAGCATTGCCAGTCGTTGCATTTAATCAAATAAATCTTTGGGCTAACCCAATAAAATTTTAATACATTTTTGCAACAACTTTCCGTTCGAATTCGATCAATAAAAATAACAGCTAGCTCTGATGCTGATGGAGAGCCCCTCCCCCAACCCGACCGCCTGTACATGATAATTTGTGAATATTAAAATGTTTGAATAAATATTTGCACCCAGCGCTGCCGCTGTCCGTCGATCGTATAAACAATTGGCTAACGGCATTTAGTTAATGGATATTCCGAGTCGGTGAATAAATACCATTTGCAATTCGCGTATATGCGAGAAATGTGACCGAATCCGAGAAACCTGCAGCGCATCGGCTGCGCTCAATTCAAAATTAAAGGCGGTGCGGCGAAGTAAACGTGTTTTTCCCCCGCCCGATAGCCGAAAAAAATATATATTAATAAGCCTTATCAAGGACAACGGCAGGCGAGAGCGTTAACCAGTTTGATTTGGTTTTTGTTTTTGGTTTTGGCCAGCAATTTATGGGCCACGATTGCGGGCCATTGCCATTGGCATCCTTGCCGCGTTAAATGAAACACCCGAACGGTTTTTAGGGGGAACCGCTGAGGGTCACACTCGCACGGCTGGCAACTGGAGGACAGGTACGGGGGCACAGGTGAGGGCACAAACCTGTTGCCCAGAAGAATCTGCGGTGTTACATAACCGAGTGACCCTTGAAAGTTTAACAAACTTGCTTGGCCTTTCGAAGCGAAAGTTTTCAGTCTGCTGCAGCTTATCCAGAATCTACAAGATGCCCACCGATTCAGCATTAATCAAAGTTCGATCGTTTCCCAACCAGCAGATAGCTTGGCTCACATTACGGGCAGTCGGAGATCAAGAACCAAATTGTACCAATTATTCACTTAATGCGGACAGACAGCAGACAACCTCTGACGAGAGACGAGAGACCTGGGTCAAAACGGAAGGTGGCGTGGCCCGAAATGGAACTTGAGCCGAGACCCTTGACTTGATTAATGGCCAGCTCGAGAGTGCACTTCACCCCTGCCCTCACGCAGGCAGCTTGTGAATCAGCCTACTCAAGGCGCAGCAACCAAAAAGATATGAGATATGAGAAACACTTTGGAGTGCAAATAAAGTCAGAAATTGGAGCATCTCAGCGCGATCCACACGCCTCGTTCGCTCGCTGCTCGCTCCACAAGGCTGATGGGCATAAGCTCAAATTTGATTCAAAATAAAATACATACAAATTAGCTACATATACAAGTATACAGATCAGACTTAAGCCAATGCTGCAGCAGCGGCCGTATAAATTCTACACGAATAAAAAAGAAGAAACACAAATCGAAAATTAATTTCGAATAAAATTCATTTGTTTTGGACTGGACTGGTAACTGGACTGGGGAACTGTGGCCTATGGCCACGGCAACTGGTTATGTCGCCTCATTTCCATAACCAACTGGTTCGCTGGCCCAGCGCGGATAATTTAAAGCCATTTACTTATTTGAGCATCTTGTAGGCAGCGACAATTCTACGCCCAAAAATCCAGATTAAAAATCAGACACGCAAATTTTTCAGTTTTATTAATTTATGACCTTTTCTGTAAAGGGAAGTGTATTTTACATCCAGTTAAACAATCAAAAAGTTTATTTATGATGTAAATTTATGCAATAGTTCAGGCAGGGTATTGCTCACTTCGTTCTAGGCCTCTGCGGCAGCCCCACCCATTTCGTGTCTTCTAAAGAGAAGCTTCATGATCCGAGCCGATCTACCCATTTACTTGTAATAATTTATCGATGTCTGGAGATTGGCGCTGGCCCGTGAAGCGTCTGATCTGGGCAGCGTGCGATGCGAACACGATTCTGCAGTGTCAGTGGAAGTGGCAGTGGCACGCCACCAAGCCACAAGTTCATTATTTCCAGTGAGCCGTAAATTTCAGTTGTGGCGCTTTTTTGATTTGTTGCCTGAGGTTCCCGGACCACACTGCCAGCCATCTATTTGCCAGAAGAGACGGCACGGCAAGGTGTCTGTCGCTGGCTTCCGCATTTCTTGGCCAGAGCAGGCAAAAAGTTCAGACAGATCCACCCAAAAAGTAGGCTACATGGGGCAGCACAATCTGAATGGTCATCGTATCCTTGCCTTGCCCCAATATGCTGGCATTAGCTCGACGACTTGACACCGCACATCTCTGGCACTTATCGCCAATTTAATTGGATTATGCAATCCGCAGACGTCAATCAGCGTGTTAAGTCCCCCGCCGTAGCCAGCCGTGGGGGCTGCTGCTTCTGCCCAGCTCGAAGGTTAGTTGGACCAGTTTTCTAATGAATCTCAGATAAAGCCACATCTAGCTCGAGTCTGGCTCTGAGCCGCCACAATGAACGCCTAAGTATTTATTAGCTTTAATTTGAATTTTCATATAAAATAAAATCATAAAAAAAAAAAAAAAACGGCAAAACAAAACTCGTCGCTCGACTCTGTCGCTGTCCCCTGCCCCGGGCCCCTTCCACAGTCCTGTCTCTGCATGGCATCTAACTCCATTTAGACATAGATGCTTCTATCCAACAAAAAAGAAAACAACAAAAAACATAAAGCAACAGCAACAGCAGCAACAGCACCGCCAAACAAAATCAAGTTCACCTCGAGTGTTTCAAATTCGTAGAAGATTCATCAGTTAGCAGATACGTCAGCTGGTAATACAAGATTCGTAACCACAAAATTAACTGCGGCCTCTCTCCCTCACTCTCCTCTGGGCATTATGCAAAACAGAGGAAGCAACATACACATATACATAAGTGTGTATGTATCGCCATCTACTGGCATCCACTGGTGTCTATCTGCGTGCGAGCAGGTTGCCTGAAAGATACAGATGTATGGGGCATCGATCGATTAGCATTTCAGTTGCTTAGTTTGCTGGCTTAATGATATTCCACCATGGGTGTCCATCCATCCTCTCGGCATGCACTTCGGCCGCTTGGCTAAACTATATTTTTATGTGGAATCGATTAACCAGCGCCATACATCACACGCTTGTTCCAACCATTCGATATGCCCGATTCAAGGCCCTCCCGCTGCGAGAGCCAAACAAAAAACAAACACATCCAAGTATATCCATATTGATGAACCCATTCAGTGGTCTAGCTTCGATATGTTTTTGCAGAAGTATGCCCCGAGTTAATTGCTACAACATTAAATGTGTAAGATTTCAATTACAACACAGTTTGCATGCAGATCTTGAGATTAAAATCAATTTGCAGTCAGGTATGACATCCTTTCAGTCGCTTACTTAAAGTTCATCTGGTGCCCAAAACCCCACCAAACCTGATGCCAAAGTATTCCCCAACTGCTGCCTATAAATAAACCCAACTAGAAGCCAAAGCCAGAGCCAAGTACCGCACATGTTTCAGATCCAGTTCAATTCATTAGGCAAATGGCCAACGCACACAACTTTCTGTTTAATCGATGTATATCCATAAATAAACGATTGTCGTTTTGTTGGTGATCATCCTCCCCTTACAACTTGCTCTGCACATTAAACGGGCTGCCATTTATACAGCACACAGCTATTTTAATTGCCAAACGAAGGAAGTTCAAACAATCTGCTTGCACGCTTAGAACTGTTAAAAAATGTTGTGCAAAATTGTGGGCCAAATTTATGGCGTAAGGAACTGGCAGGAACATATATACTTTAGGACCCAGACACGATCCACCGATCATGTTCGAGCATGTATGCTAATTAAGATTCTGGTTCTTCGATTAATGGCGCTCGAAAAATATATTTAAGTAAAAAAAAGTGCTGGCTGGGGGGCTCCAAACTTAGCATCAATTAATGCGGTGGGGCAGAGGCGAACTTTGATATTTTGGAATGGCAAACACACAGACACAGAGAGAATCATAATTTACTAAGCCTTCTATTTATTATTATATAAGATCGTTTTCGACATCGTTGTGTTCACAAATTAACTTAACATCGGATTCGGCCGATTCTTAGGATACTGTGTCAGACTAAGGGACTAACTAGGAGCTGCGTCTAGGTCTATGGATCCTATGTAGAGGATTCTTAATGCATAGTTCATAATTCATTTAATTCAGGCACTCGGATCTTCCGCTCGGTTAGGTAATCTATTAATAATTAATGGGTTTAAGCTTTAAATGGTTGCCATACAAATGTATCAAGTGCTTAGACGACTACATGCTACAGTGCACTTGGCAGACCAGTGCGGGATCTACTCCAGATCCTCGCCAGATCCTCTCCAGATCCCCGCCAGATGGGCGCAATGACAACGGAATTTTCTCGACTTATGCTAGGGAACTAGATCGTAGAACTATATCTAGCCATGCTCTCTCCTCTCACTACTCTCTCTATGTACAGTTTCGGAACTAGAAGATACACTTTTACTCCGCCCCCTGGGGGCATAATTCGTTATTCGTAGGGGGGGCAGATGCAGGTGCAGGTGCAATACTGCCTGCCGTACAGCTTACAGTTAGATACATTTCTTTTGGATGCAACAAGTCTTTTTGAATGTGAATGCTTCGTTTTCTGCTGCTCACAGCTCCGTGGAATACTCCTCCGGATTGACGTTGAACTTGCGCCAGCAGATGTGATCCGCGGCCGCAGCGGATGTTGGCGGTGGCAGCTTCCCATTCACATTGACCACCGAGCTGGCCGACCGCTTGATGTGCACGCGGGGCGGCGGCGGCGGCTGTGTGGCTGCCAGGCAGCCCGTGGAGCGGCCCAGCGGGTTCCTGGACATGGCCAGGGCCGAGTTGTTGTTCGTCTTGCCGTTGCCGTAGGTGATGGACTCGTTCGCGGGCGAAATCTCGATGCGGGTGGCGTGGCCGGAGCCAGTGCCGCCGTCGGACAGTCGACGGATGTACACCACCTCGCGGTGCTTCTCCACGGTGGTGGGTGGTGCCGCCGCCGCCGGCGCTGCTGCAGGCAGCCGTGTGAGGGTCTGGGGCTGAGCCGTCTGGCGCATGCGCTGCGAGTAGCTCATCGGCTTGGCATCGCTGGCCTGGAATGGCACATACTGCTGCTGCTGCTGGTGCTGCGTGATGCCCGGGAACTTGTCCACGCTGATGTCCTCCTCGATGGCCGAGTCGCCGAACATGGAGCCGCTGTAGTTGGGCGAGCTGTTGCCCGGCGTGGAGGACTTCCAGTGGGTCTGGTGCATCGGCGTCTGGGTCTGGCCGCCGTTCTGGACGCCGTACTTCTGGGCGCTCGAGTACTGGCCCTTCTTGATGGAGTGCGTGTAGTCGCGGGTGCCGCGGCGGCGCAGCGTAAAGTCGCGCCGTCCCGTGTCCTGGCAGACGGAGCGCCACTGCTTCCAGGAGTGGCGGGCCAGCGGATCGGCGGGGCCCCACTCCTTGGCCGGCTTGGAGGCCTCGCAGATCATGCCGAAGAAGTTGTACTCCACCTGGCGGAAGATCTGGATGCAGGCAATGATCAGGATCACCGCCAGCACGAACAGTATGGGCGCCCAGCGCGGCAGGTACTCCGACAGCAGATCGTACTGGTCGTCGTCGGCGCACCACCACACCAGCAGCCCCGTCAGCACGGCCGGGCACGTCACCCAGAGCAACATCCAGACCTTGAAGATGGGCCGCCCGATGGAGAACTCCAGATCCGTGTAGATGTTCTTGGCCCCGTAGATCCAAGTAATGGCAATCAGCTCAAAGACCAGGGCTGTCACGACCATGGTGCCCACGAGGCGCGAGTCCAGCACCCGCGCAATGATGAACTTGGGCGCCGCAAACGACATGACGGCCACAACGAGGGCGATCAGGCAGATGACGTAGTTGGGACGGCGCGGCACCAGGCGCGTCGACGTGTAGACGGCCACCGTGATGGAGACCATGGCCGAGAGGATGACCAGCAGGTAGATGAGGGCGGGCACCAGGTGCTGCAGCAGATCGCTCTCGCCCTCCCGGGAGCCGTTCAGCACACGGTCGTAGATGGCCGTCAGCGGCTTGAGCTCCTCCATCATCTGGTAGCCATTCGCGGAGAGATCGAACTGCACCATGAACAGGGTCACGGCAATGGCATTGATCAGCAGGTTGAAGCAGAGATACACCACGGAGGTGCGCACAGCGTCCCCCTTGTACAGGAACTTGCCGGTGATCATCGGCAGGGCCCCAAAGCCGCAGTTCAGCGCAAAGAGCACCTGCATCAAAGCATTGAACCAGATGTTGCTCTCGAGCAGCAGCGTCGCATCGAAGCCCCACAGCTCCGGGAAGTAGTGGCGGCTGAAGGAGTTGCGCACCTCCCAGCCGGTGAGGGCGCAGAGCAGGACCAAACCACTCAGCCCATAGACGAACAGGCTGCGACGCAGTATCTTGGCATTGTGGGTGCTGCAAAAAAGGAAGCTGTGAGCGCCTAAACTGGGTGACAATCGATTGCAGTACTCACCACAGCATTACCACAATCCAGAGACCAATCAGGCCGGCGGCCAGTAGGCCAAAGTACAGTGGATTGCGCCAGAAGGGCGTCAGGAAGGTCAGCTGCAGGCACTCCTGTCCGCTGGTGCCCGTCACCAGGTAGCCATTCTGCAAGCAAACAATTACACATGAGTCTGGATGATAATTGAGATAATTGCCAGGGGTTTTATGCGTACCGTTCTGAGCTTGACGGGTCCGGCACACTCGCGAAATGGCAGCGCATTGGAGGCGAACATCCCGATGTAGGCCAATGCCAGCACGGCCTGCAGGGACACCCAAATGGCGGACACCCACGAGGCGAAGCGACTCACGATGCAGGCTCCTAAAAGCAGAGAATCAGTTAGAGTTAAACGTTTATTTTCACGCCTACGGAATAATATTTCCAACCCCCCCTGGGGCTGGGGCTTTGCTTTGCGGAAGAGTGGAAACGCCTTTTTCGTATTTTAATTAAATTACTTTTGTTTTGTCATTTAAATGGCAAAAAGCAGCAGCAGCAGCAGCAGCACAGTTCCCACCCAGTGGAAACTAGTTGTCAAAGGTGTCCATAAAAAGAACGAGACTTGCGTTGTGTTTACATTTACATTTATAAGTTATAACTATTCGCCAAACCAGATCGATTCGACCTTAAGAGCGCACCAAAAAACGCTGTTAATATATTGAGCACACACATATCGGAGTGGAATGAGTTCCTAGACCCAAACAGTTGGCATTGACAGGCAGCGAATTATCATTCGAAAATATTAATTTGAATTATTTAAATGAACTCCGCTTCAACGGGCAGGCAACTGTATTTTCTTTGACTTGAACTGCGAGTTAATTATGCAATTGTTCATTGGTTCATTCGCATTCTCTTTCTTCCGTTATTTGCCAGTGCCGCTGCCTGGCACTGGAAACACTCGTGTGTACTGTAAAGGCGAACGAGCCAAAAGAGTGGGCCAGTAATTGATTTCAGTTCTCTCATGCCACGCTCCCCCAGTCAGAGTCAGTCGATTGCTGCAGTTCATAGCTTTCGCTATAAATTCGGAGCATTTTTGTACAGTTTGCCCATCGGCAGGGTGTATGCAGGATGCCCTCCCGGGGGCGTTCTGTTTCCTTCCGAAATCCACGAAAAAAGGGCGATACAACGCTGGCATTCCCACAGCCACATGGCGCATGTTACATATGTGCGTGGTGTTGTTGTTGTTGTTGTTTGCTTCTGTTTGTTTGTTGTTATATATTTATACTGAGGTCGTTTTCGAAGGTGTTGTGTCGTAATTTGCAGTTGTCGTTTTTGCTCTTTGCCTTTATAGGGTTTGTTGCTCTTGTTGCTCATATATATTTGTCGGAATTCGTTTGTTTCTCGTTACAATTGTTTTTTTGCTTTTGGCTTTTGCTTTTGGCTTTTGGTTTATACTTTTGTTCATTTAGAATTTGCCTTAAACGTCTCTATGGTTATTTTTGTGGACGCACCGCTTCCACGCCGTTCCGGGTTCGTGGTCCGGTCCGAGCCGGCTGTTGACTGTTCCTGTTCCAGCCAGACTCGAACCGTACCGTTTTAGTGCCACCGCCGGCCGTTCCCAGCGCGCGAACCCCTTAGGGCAGAGGGCGACGGGGGGCGCCCGCTCACCACAGGAATCGAATCTGCTTAGGTTTTGGTTTTCCGCTCCTGACCCGGAGAGAGCTGGGGTGCTGCCTATGCCCGTCTACCCACTGGATGGCTGGGTCGGGGACGGAGAGGAGGCGGTTCTTGTGCGGCACACGGGCGTGTGGCGCGAATTTGGTGCGTCGGCGATTACACGAACGGGACACACACACCAATGCATTTTGAAGTTTTTATATTTTTTTTTGTACGATTTTTTTTCAGAGTTTTTGCAGCTTGTCCTGATAACTGATAACTGATATAACACACGATGATGAACATACATTATCTACTAGGTCACATTTAGGTTAGTCTTCATTTTTTTAGTGTATTTTTTATGTATTCTTTTATAGTTTTTTTGTTCGCATTGATATACTTTGGTCTGATATTCCTCCTTTGTCACTGGCCAAATCCTCCATGTTCGTGATTTAATGTGTTAGACTTTTTGTGTGTTTGTTTTGTTCTCCTTTCTCTTTAGCGTTTTTTTTTTGTTCATTTTTCATTTTTATTCTGGTTTCGGTTTTTGCCTTCTGTTCTTCCTTCGGTTCTTTTTGCTTTTTGCTTTTTACTTTTGCTTATTAAGTGGCTCCTTGTGCTTTTGCCCTTGCACTGGCCCCTCGCCCTGCGAAAGGAGAGGCGCCTGCTCCGGCTTTGTGTTTGCTCGGTTGAGCGGGGAGGAGAGAGAGTGAGAGAAGAGAGGATGACGACGAAAGAGTGTTGCAATCGTAACTTCGGCTACCAACGGACACAATTGGAGAGAGTTTTCTGTGGTTTGACGGGCTGTGTCCAACCGTCTTTTGCTGCCGGAATGCTCGACCGCCCAGCAGCAGTCCGCCGGTTCCGGGTATTTATGCGGCAACAGCCGGAATTGCAGCTTGGGAATTACAATGGACAAGCGCCGCTTGCAAGGCAGTGTGGCAAGTGCATCGCTTCCGCATTGGCCTGCAGCTTTTGCCACAAGCAGGGAGCTTTTCGTCCTGCACATGCACAGGCGCAGCTTAAAGTTCGCACGCAGGGAGGCAGTCAGGCACCTGTTGCACGCACCGCCTAAAAGTATGCAACGGCAGCCTGCCACCTGTTGTGCTCTCTATGTGGGTGTGTGTGTGTGTGTGTGTGTGTGTGTGCGTTTCTTACCTTTGAATATGGGCGAGGCGCGCCAAGTGTGCGCCGCCCCCTGGCCCAGGAACTGACCCACAGATATCTCCAGCAGCATCATGGGCAGCCCGACTAGAAACAGCAAAACGACATACGGCACCAGATACGCCGATCCGTAGCGGTCCAGCTCGCGTGGGAAGCGCACCACATTCGCGAAGCTCACGTTCAGGCACAGGCAGAGCACAAGGCCGCGGAAAACGGAGCATTTCGTCTGGAATGGAATGGAATGGAACGGAATAGCAATTAATATTGGATTAAAGGAAATTCATTGAACATACAGTATGTAAATATTTAATTATGTAATTATGTTTCTGTCTTATGTCTCCCATTGATGGTCATAAGAGACTGACCCTCACTGTACAGACTTTCCTTATGTAATCCCATCTGCCAGATGCATAAAAAAACCAATCCTAAAGCTCCACAAGCCCAAGAACAATACCTCAAGATGTGCCACTATATTTATTACCATTTAATGACTTACCCAAAATTTCAACTAATATTTCCCTTTAATTTTCTGAGCATGGCAAGTGCCCAAAATGTTCTTGAAACTAATGGGAAGTGGGAAATGGCAATTGACATTCTTCACTGAAAAGCCGCGTAATCGGATATATGGCCAGCTCTTGTCTTATATTTCACTGCTTGCCGGCGCGGGCAGAGAACCAAAATTATTTGGAAAGAAAGCAAGAGTTCACATGGCCGAACTGGCCGAAAGTTTGCTCAGTTGCTGGGCAAACACGAAACACACCAAATGACAAATTGCGGCTGGCATATGCAAACTCATTTGAGTTTTTTTTTCTTCCATCAGCAGGAAAGCTGCGGCAGAGCAGCAGCTGTGAGCCGTCACAGCCCAGAGTTTCGGTTTGTCGCATCCGCTCAGACAAAAAAAAAAAGAAGTCTCAAATAAACAAACAGCAAAACAACAACAAAAAGAAACACCTACAGAGCGATGTACACTGGCGCTGTCATTTCCGGCACTTCCGCTTTCGACTTGTGTAATTTTCGCTATGGCTTGCTTTATTTTCATTAATTACACAATTTTTGCTTTCTGTTTATTTGTCTTACGGCTCATATTCCTCGAATTTACCCCACCTGTGCCTTAGTTCTTTGTGTTTGCTTTACACACGCTGGCACAGTGAGCGGCAAAAGAAAGTGCCTAGCCCAGCAAGAGGGGCATCTTATTAAGCGGAGTCCAAATTCGCTCTTGGCTCCAATAAGTCATCTGCCAAATGTACAGCATAAGCCCATTAGATGTGCGCTCGCAAAAAAAAAAACACAAGACAGACAAGACAGGCAAGCAAATAGCAACTAACAGCAGTCCACACTTTGTTTAGTTTTCGGCAGCCCAAGCAAGTCAAGCGACTAAAAGATACCCTGGGACAAGTGGGGAAGTTCTCCTGCAGAAGGAAACCCCTGCTCAAGGGGAGAATGGCTGCAGTCTATACTATAATAATTCCCTCAGTTATGGTTCCCTATTTGAGCATTAATTCTGGTCCAATTGCTACAACAAATCAATAAAATTCAGCTGCTAAAGTAGCTGTGGCAGAACCCATCCAAACTCCGCTCTGCACTCATTACACCCTCTAAGCCGCTAAGCAGTACAGGGTACATTAAATCGCTTGCCAGCCAAGCGCTATTAAGTGAAATTCATTGAAGAGAGCGAGAGGCAGAGAGGCGCTCCCCTGTTAGACAAACGAACTGCCAACAGCAGAGGCACGGCACGGCACAGCATCAGCCACAGGCCACAGCCACAGCCAGCGGTAACAACGTGACGCCCAAGTAAACGCAGTTAATAAAGCGAAAACCGCACAGTGAACAGTGAACAACAGCGAGCAAACAAACAACAAAATAAAAGCTAAAAGCTAAAAGAGCGCCCAGCGAAGCCGAGCCAAGCGGCGTTTGAAGTTTATGAGCGTGCAGAGATGACGAGCATTACGGGGGCACATCGCATCACATCGCATCGCATATACATATCAGCCGAGTATGTGCCATATCATGCATGATGGAGCCCCATCGCCCGCCCAACAGCTGTTTGGCAGCCCACCCTCTTCCTGCATTCCCCCCAGACACGGACACAGACACTTACTTTGCGATAGTAGCGAAAGGGCACATCCTCGTGCACCACGTACAGATAGTCGGCCAAATACTTGGTGGTTGCTATCTCCATCTTGGGACAGCTCTTGTATTGCTTGTAGGTGCAGCAGAATTTTTCATTTTCATGCATTTGTCGATTGTTGCACACAAAATGGACTCTTGTATTCTTGCTGCAAACTTCTTTGGGCTCACAATAATCACAATATTTTGTTTTATTTACGTTTATTGAGAGGTTTGCTTGGATTTCAAAAATCTACGGGGGGGCGGGTTTTCAAAACAGAACATAATGAACAGATTATAATTATTTGCGCGGCAGTTGATTGCATTTTAGTTTTATTTTAATATAAATATTTGATGCCGTTACGCGTTGATCTTCCTGTCGGTGCACATTAGAGAATTGATTTTAATTTTGTTTATACAAATGAATGCCACGACTTTTGGCATTTCAAAGCTGATTTGGTTTGGTGTCAAGCAAACATAAATATAAATATTTTAATGCATGTGGAACAAGTTATCACGTGACGAAAACAACAACAGCAGCAACAACGAAAAAAAGAAAACAAAAAAACAAAAACGAAGGCAGCGACGAATGCGCAGACTTTTAAAATAAATTGGCAACACCTTCAAGCGGCTAGAGCCTGGCCCTGAACCGCTTATTGAATGTCTCTCTCTCTCTCTCTCTCTGTCTCTCTGTCTGTATTTTATTTCTGATATATTTGCATTATCTGTGCAGCTTGTGCCTTGGTTTTCTTTTATCGATTTTGCACGAATCGCTCGCGGTGTATCAATGACATTTCTTCAAGGGAGCAAACCGCCTCGCGGATTAAATTACAATTTGATTGCACAGAATCGATCGCATATCAGACATAGATTAGATATCGTTTCACACTTTACACTTTTCTTGCATTTCTCTTTGTTCTTATTTCGTTTCCTTTCTCTGGTTCTGTTTCTGTGTCTTCTGCTGCGCATCCGCTGTGCACTCATCACCGAAGCAGCGCCGACGTGCGACTGCGCAGACGACAGACGAATTTGATTGGGGAGCGGGGAAAATCGACTACGCGGAGAGGTCGGGAGAGAGGTCGGCAGAACCAGGTGAAAGAGGGAGTGGAGTAGTGGGGAGAAGCGGGCTGCAGAGCGAGAGGAGAAACAAGTTTCCCACAACTATAAGAAAACTCTTATTGGGAATCTCGCTCTCAGTCTCTCATTTATCTCTCCGCTTGATTTTTCCTCCATTCCAAGCGGATTTATCTTTCTGCTGTTTTTGGTGAGTTTTCATTTGGAGCAGCGCACACATACACACAGACACACACACACAGACGCGAACACTGGCACCCGAACCTGGATAGATTTCGTTGGAGGATGGAGGAGACGACCACACGGAGCGTGCGAGCGAGCGTACCTAACTGCTCTCTCATTAATGCAGAACTGACTCGAGTCCGACTCGATGCCGGTGGCTCGGCAGCAGGCAGCCAGCAGCAGCACCAAAGCGTGGCTTTCCATGCACAGTGGCTGCGCAAAGTTGGCGCCCGAACCAGACGAACAGCAGCACACTGACTGCTGAAACGAAGCTGGCAGCTGGCATGCCTCACTGATTTTCCTTGTAAATTTATTCATGCTTGCACCCACCACACACACACAGCACACGCACACATGAGTTTTCTTTCAGAATTTCCTCAGATCTTGTGGATTTTATTGAATGTTCGCCCACGCCAACCAATTGAAAGACTGGCGGAGACCATAGAATAGAAAGAATATTGCGATGCTGGCTGTGGCCTAATGATGCCCTCAGGTCGCGTTCCCACATCTCTTCGGCATGGATCTGCGCATAATTAACTTGTCTTGCCACAAGAAAGAGCAGCAACCGCCTATTAGTCGTGGCTCTTTGCGCCTGCTTCTCATACTTAAATTAAATTTCATTTTAACACGTTCTTACCCACCACAGAGAATGGCAGAAAATGAACGCAAGCGACGAGGAGCCAAGCGAACCCATCGCATAGTTTTTTCTTCTTCTAATTATTATGTAAGCATGCGAGCGAAACTGGCGCAACAAGTGGCACTATGTCGAACTGGTCGCATAATTAACAGCACTCACTGTGCGAGCGTGCGACTGTCGAGTGGAATGAATGGGCGTTAATGGAAAATAAAAATATTAAATCTATCTGCGATTTATATTTGGCTGCACAGCTAAGCCGTATCACCCCCCGCCCTTATTGATCGCCAGAAGCGGAAATTGGGGGGGAAATAAAATCAGGCAGAGGCTATAAACGATCGATCGAAACGAATCGATTGTGGCTTTCCCATTGGCGGTTCGCTGGCAATGATCGCATCAAGAACTTCCCTACGTTTGGCATAAATAATTGCTTGATTTTGGCTTTTTGACTGCCGACTCTGAGCGCTGTTCGTGTGTGCCTGGCATTGCCAATGAGCCCGGCCAAGTGGCCGTTAAGGCTTATACAAAATATGAAATATGGAAAGCAAAGACCAAAAGTAAAAGCGTGGGCCGTGCAGCCCAATTAAAATGTTTCTGTGGCTGGCAGAACTAACCCAAAAATACAAATAAACTACAGGGTTTCTCCATCGAGAATTGATTTCTTGATTCACTCAGAATTGAAAGGTTTGCGCTTCTTTAGCTGCTTTGCTGGCTGCCCAATAATTAGACACCGCCTGAAATTGGAGTGTGAAAATGTCCCCACAATGGAGCTACGTGAATGGCCACAAAAGGTGTCCGACATAAGGCTTTTGTCTGCCCAGTCAGGCCCTGACAATCTCTCCCTCTTTCAGACACATCTGGGCACTAGAGCATGATAGCTGGGGAGTCTTTGTCGTTGTCTGGGGCATTGTTTTACGACTGCAAGTACGGGCTATGACTGCGATTGCGTTTGCGTCTCTAGGGCCCTAATCAGAGGCAAGCGCAAGTGAAAGGAGAAGTCATGAAGCCGTGCAGCAGCAGCAGCAGCAGCAGCAGCAGCATTGGCAGCTGTGTGAATGTGCGATATCGTTAACTAGTCAAATGGTCTCCGTTACACCCAAAACCCGGTAGCGCAGTGTACCGTGGATTGGCCTGGCATGGCCTGGATTGGGTTTCGGTTATGCCTCCCTGACCCTACCCCATACCCCTGCCCCTGCCCCAGGCCAATCGAATTGGAATTCTTCTCTTCACTTTCACCGAACTGCTTTCCCAATCCCAAGTCCGATTCCGATCCCAATGCCCCTCCTTGGAGGCACTTCTAATAGCCCATAATTATCGTAATATTTCCTCCACCGATTTCCCTTCCCAATTTCGAATGCAATAAACAGCCGCGATGACGTCACACAATCATTGGCAGACAATGACAATTATTGTGCAGGCCGCCGGCTGTATCTTTTTTATTGCATTGCTTAGTTTCATTTCTTTTTGATGGCTTTTGGGCGGACTGCCTGCCACTGCCAAAAGTTTTGCACCGAAAGTACGAGGAGTAGCTGAGCAGTGGCTGTTAGTTGCTGCTGCTGCTGTGTTTTGTTGAACTTGTTAATCAGCGAATTGGAAACAAAATAACATAAGAGATGAAGTAACTGATGCGAGCTCGCCGACATGCCCACAGAAACCGAAACAGACCCGGCAAAGGCAACATGCATATGCACATAGTTTCGCTGTGTGTTTTTTCCTTTTTATTTTTGGCCACTCCACGAGGGGTTTCTTTCGATTGTGGTAAGCAAATTGCACATTCAAAAAGTCGCAAGCCAAAAGTAAAAATAAGCACACAAATATGCGAATTGCTGGCAGGCAGGCTTCAGGCTTCAGGCACTTGCAAGGGGCAGCAGCAGCGGCAGCCCGAACGATACATTTTTGGCGCTGTGGTATTGGGACCATGAAATTGGTAAATTCGCTCACCAAACAAACAACAAATTAAATGGATAGTTAAAGTTTATTGAAAGTGTTTAATTTTATGACTTTATTTGGCATTTTTATTGGCCAAAGAAAATATTGAGAATTATGCATGTCCAATTTAATTATTTCATAGCAGTTTTTTTTTGTGGCACTTATTTGTTTGGGAGCATGTTAATAATTTTAAATATGTACATATGTATATTTACAGTTGGTTCTAACGATTTTAATTTTTTAAAGCTTGTTATCATTATTTATTTTATTTATTTATTTAATTCTCAAAAATCGTCTTTTTTAATAAAACTTTTTCTTAAGAAACAAAAGACTTAGGACACGAACAAAATGAGCAACAGGGTTTGGTGGCGCCCCACAGCCATCAGCGGCCACTTTTTAACCTAAGCAGAAGTTGCGCCCAAAAGCATGCAGCACTTTTCGTGCAACGCACGCCACAAATAGCTCACTGCTATGGAATTCGACTGCTTGTTCTTCCATAAAATTATGGCCGACGATAGTAAACACTCTTTCGCTGCCCTGCTGAGGCAGAGGAAAATAATAATCTTCGAGCTATCACAAATACATATATTTAGAACAGATCTCGACATATGTATTGATCTGTCCCTCCGTCTAATTATTCCGTTTTAAAATAAATATGTCTGGAACTTTCGGAGACGGACTGCACGTGACATGCATTTAAAATAACATTCTTCAGTTTAAAATATATATGCCTTGAACTTTCAGACTGCTGCTGATATATATGTATATCACATTTTTATATATATTTATATATTTATATAAGTATATATTTTTATATATATTTTGTATCAATCGTTTTAAATATTTGCACTTAAAAGTTGAGCATTTTGCCTTGCCTTTTGAGTTTTGTTAGTTGAATTTGTTCGACTAGTGTGTTCCTAATTGAAAGCAATTAGCATCGCTTCGACCCATTTCCAGACCAGACTGCACTTGGCACTTGCACTCACACGGCCAGAGAGCCTAACCTGGCCGCTCCATGGTGTTCATGAGCAGAGCAGAACAGAACGAGTGTAAATTGTGTAGAACAGAACAATTGAAGCGATCCGAGAATCGAAAGACAATGGTCAGCCCTATCCGGTCTAGTCCGGTGCTGGTGCTGCTGCTGCTGCTGCTGGTGTGGTTCCGAGTGCCTTACTAACCCCAATAATAGGGGACAAATGCGAGCTCCTAAACTAGTTTTACGATGCTGTTTATGAGGCAGTCCGGACAGGCAACGACAGCCATAGACCCCAAAGACAATGAGCATTTGGAAAGATTTGGAGGGAGAGAGAGAGATCCTCTGTTTCAGACATTTGAAGGTTGCGAGGGCCACGCCCTCGTCCACGGCTGATGCTTCGCTGCAACCTGGTGTGTGTAATCTTCAGCTTGAAAACCAAACCATTCAAACACTTCAAATCAAAGATCAACAAACAAAAGACGAGAGCAAACAAAAAGCGCGAAAATTAACGCATTTCCAGCCTGAAAAGAAATCGGGAAGGGGGGAAGTCTAGGGAAGATGTAACAGTGCGCTCGTAAAGTCTGCTGCCACACGGAAGTAGTCACACACGTAGTATCAGCCATTGGGCAGGTGGAAAGGGCGGGTGACGATCTTAGAATCGATCGATTCGGGCAAACAAACAAAAATGCAATAATTCTGTTGGCACGTACCGTCCGAGCACTCGAATTCATTTCGAATATTTTGCGCATTATTAAGCGGGGGATAAGCGAGACTTACAGCGCGACTCGTCGTGTGAGTCGTGTGAGTAATCGATCAGCGGAATCGGCAGCACCTCCAGCCATTCATGGGTCGGTCGGCGCACCTGATAAGCAGCGACGACCGCACCCAATCCCCCAGAGATTCGGAGATCTCTCTTAGTTATTTATCTGCATTCATGTTCAAGAACAAACATCACTATTTCATTCTTATTTATTCTCAGAGAATCTCAAGGGGCAGATGAACAGCAGATGAACACTGACAAAAAGGAGTTCAACTTGAGAAATGGTTGTATGGTTAGCCAAAGCCAAAGCCACAAAACAGGTAAGACTTGAGGCCAAAATAAATGGCAGACACGCGCGCTGCGGCATGATGGACTACGCTTCGGCTTCGATTCATTGGCATGCAAATAACTAAAAGCATAAATTTAACCAGCGATCATCTAAAACGTTGCTCTGAAATGGCATTGCCAAAAACTCAGACACTGTCAGTGGCATTTATTGTATTGATTATACTCGAAATACTGGTTGCAATAGATGTGCCAACAATGCTGAAGCGAACTGGCGATTCTATCCATGGAAATAAAATAGTATTTCCATTCTACTCTGGGCAGAAAAAGTTGTGTGCGGAGTAACAGAACAAGCCAAATATCCTCCCAGAGGCGTTTCGTAAATTGATTGTAGACTACCGAACTGCAAGCTGCTCCCCAACCTGCTTAGAACTGGCTGCCATGGCCCAGAAATATAGTTTTTATGTGGTCCCATCGACTCACCTGCTTGTTGGCCTCATCCTCGGCGGCTGGCAGCAGCTTGGCATTGCTGGCCGTTGTGATGTTGTGCGTGGAAATGGCCGAGGCGGACACCGAGTAGTTCTTGGAGACTCCATCGTGGTGCAGGTCGTGCACATCGTGGTCGTGGTAGCCGCCATGTATCTCGCTCAGCGTGTTGTTGCTGCCGCTGAGGGTGACAATGCCGCTGGAGCTGATGCGGCCCGAGGTGGCGGTGGTGCGTCCCCCGCCGCTGTCCACCACACTGGACACGGTGGAGATGCAGCTGCGCGTGGTCTGGGGCGAGGGCGTGATGGCGGCCAGCTCTGCATCGGCCTTGGCCCTGCGCATATTCAGCCAGGACATGCGATGCGGCTGGCGGCGGTCCAGAGTGGCGGCTACGTTGGCGGGGGGTCGCACCATTCGCACCATTTGGTGCACCGCCAATGTAGACGCAGGTTCTGGAGATGGACGACTCAGTGTCATGGCGCGGCAGGGTTGCCATGGCGCCAGATATCTGGCGATAGCTGGGCGTGCCGCCGCCGCTCAGGGGCTTGGTGCCACTTCCGGTGCTCCGGGCCAGACTCAACTGCTCGGCGAGGGCTTCGTCGCTGCTGCGTGGCTTATAGCTGCTGGTCATCGATTAGATCTGAAAGCACACACACAAACAAGCCCAGAAATAAGTCAGCATGGAAGGTGAGTAAAATTCGTGGAAGCATTCGGATCCGCACAAGTTCAAAGCCCAACTCCGGCGCTCTGTGGAGTTCACACGAAACCCCAAAAAACACACACACAGAAAAATGAAATAAATATACAAAAATATATCCGATCCGCTGTTGTGTTGTGTTTCAAATGAAATGATTCATATGAGAGATCTGCTTGGCCTGGGGTGTTGTTGGTTGCTTTTCGTTTTGTTTTGACATCGCATTTGCATGCGAATCGTCAGAGAACAATGTCTAGCCCCCCCTCATCCCAGCTGGGAGACTGCAAAACCGTTGAACTGAAAGTGAAATGTGCACGAAAATCTGCCACAATTCGCTGATCTGTGAAAGTGAAAGCAAAAGTGTTATTCTATGGCCCACAGATCACCCTATTATGGCACATTGTTGGCTCCGCTCTCCCAAGAACAGGGTCTTTCACTTGCCTCTGCTGCTTGCGTTTTTGTATTTTTTTATCATTTAACTGGCAGTGAAAATATCTCGCATCGATTCGAATCGAGCAGAAAGTCGTTTAAAGTTGAAACATCTGTTCCAATACGAATCGAGTCAAGTGCACACAATGCTATCAGGTGGGCCAAGTGTTTCTGTTGCTGTTGCTGTATCGGTTTCGGTTTCGGTTTCACAACTTATTTTTATTGACACAAAAATGGAGCGGAGTGGAAGTTCTTGTGCCTGAAATAGCGTTCAATGTTCCATTTTCAGTTTCGTTTTCGTTTCCATTGAAGCTCCAACAGCAGCTGCCTGAACCCACTGCCAGCACCCCACACTGGAGAGTGCATAATGCAATAAAAATATATCTCGTTGCTCGGCAGATAAAGACTGCCGATAAGCGACTGCTAAGCTAAGTTGCAGCTCGCAATTATTTCACATGGTAAATCGGTTCTAATTCGGTTGGTATTTTTATGCTCAAAGATTGCAAGGAGTTGTCAGAAACTTTTAATCTTCGGAGTTCATAATGTTTTTGGATAACTACAGCTGTCTGGATATTCTAATAATTGAAGAAAGTAATAGATTGATAATACTGATTACTTTTAAGTGCCACAAATTCCCTAAGTTCTGGTATTTCTTAGGTCTGCTTGGATCTCGATTAATCAGTGACTAATCTCTGATTTTTCTTTTTATTCTGCATATATCCACACTTGATCATCCGTATTTATGAATCCAATTTCGTATTCCTCTCATCCACTTCCGAGAAAAGCTCAACACCAAACAAAAATCCCAATGAAATTCATTAATAATAAAACTTTATCCCGCACTTTGCGGCTGGGGCTTAAGTCTGCCAGCACCTTGGCAGCGGGGCAGGGGGGAATTAAATAAATATATGCGGCTAATAAACATTAATTAAGCCAAGTGCGTAAATTGTTTTGCCGTTGGGGCCCAGCCGGCAGCGATATTCAAGTCTAATGACTGACTCACAGCATTTCGATAATGGCAGCTCTTTTGTGTTGTTGGGTCACTACACTAATGAGTGCAGTTCGCGGCAGCGGCAGCAGAAGTCAAACAAACATCTTATCGGCCCAATGGCACACATTTATCTGCGGGCCAAGTCGGGCGGCAGCCGCAGCCTCCTCTTATCGTCAGTGGAAATGCATATTTACCTTGCCAGTGATTATGTGATGCATGCTTGCATAAATGAGCAAAAAACTTAAAAATAAAAAATAAAAAAGGGAAAAGGCAAAAGAGAAAGAAGCCAAAATCCACTTGGAGCATGCGAGATCGAGTTCGGTGACCAGCGGAACGGCCAACCCGAACCCCGAAAGAGGCCATATATACTCGTATATGTAAATCTCAATCTGCCCGGAGAGTACGAGTGCTTATACAAATTTCAGCGTTCATTTACCGCCTCTAAAAGCCTCGTCATTATGAGCCAACAGGTGGGGACTGCCCTGGGCGAGGAGGGATGCTCGACTAAAACGATGCCCAGCAGTTGAACAAGAAGTTCCGGCAGCCATTAAGTTATTTATGGGGATAATTAATGGGGCATATATCCCCACGGAGTATGGAGGTTCGTGAGCCTACCCTTGAAGTGTTCTATTTGAATAAATAGATTTCATAAGCGAAGCAAAAGTGCAGACTGGACCCGATCCAACTGCTTATTTCCATTGAAATCAATGCCTCCCGTTCACCCATATCCAAACAAACTTCGAGAGGGAAGGAAAAGGCACACACCCGCCGCTGGGCATCACAAAATGTGCCTCATCTTTGGCGCAAACCAAGGCAAAAATGTGGACGAAGGGAATGTGCGGCGTGGCGGCGTCTTCGCTTGTTTATTATTGAACGAACATTTAGCAAACAAATGTGGCGCCGTAATGCCAAAAAGATTTTGCATTTGCATGCCACAGCCACAGCCGATGCAGATATTGTCTGCAGATAGTTTTGTGTCTGCAAATTAAGCAGAAAAGCCACAGACATGAGTGTTAAATCCACACACAGATACGTGTACATATAGAACGAAGAGGGGAGACGGCAGATGGTGGCGGGGCGGAGCTCGTTCCACCGTTTGGCTGGGTGGAAGACTTGGAAAGTCAGTCCAGTGAGACGGGGACGCCCCCTACCGGACCGGACCGAAGCGAACCAAACGGAACCCAAGGGACGCGAACGCCATGGCGATGGTGCTGGTGTGCAGCGCATCAAGTTACAAGTTATTAACAGGTACAGGTACATACATATGTGTACAAGAAAGTACAACAGATACACATGTAGCTGGATGCCACTCTCCGGCTCAGTCGTTGCTTTTCTTTGTGCACTCAAATTGAACGGCGACAACTACAGCGAGGAGTCGCAGAGCAGGAAAAACTATGACACTTGATAAAGGTTCTGGCGAGGGCAACAAACACCAGCAGCAGCAGCAGCAACAGCAGTGGCAGTGGCAGTGGCACCACCAACTCATATTCAGCCGGGCGTAACCAAAAAGCGGCGGCTTTTTCCACTTCCACATCTGACCAAAGTCAAACCGAACATTAACTTCGCCATTTAGAGGAGCTGTCCACGAAACACAGAACCTCTGCTCACCTCAAAAGTTTGCTCATAACTTTTGTTTTTTGCTCAACATAATTAAGGGTTCATTTTCCAAGCAAGCCGCAGCATAATTAACCACAAAAGGCAGCGAGAATAAAGGCCCACTCACGATCAATCAGTTGCAAATAAAAGTGAAATTGCTTTGAGGGTGAATAATCCGCCAGCTAGAATTCCAAACATAAAGCTAATGCTGCTCCAAAGTTCACAGAACATTTACGCGAGGAATGCTGGGACAGGAATGCCATTAGCTTCCAGACTAGAGGCAATTATTAGACTCTGAACACGTGGGTGACCTTTGACTCAGCGAAAGTCCAAGCAGCCCCATCCATTCAGGCTGAACCTGAACCTGCAGCCACACAGAAATGTCACGAATGGCAAGCAGCAAGCAGCAAACATCGCGCCAAAGTGATTTCCATTTAAGTCGGAGCAAAAAAAGTAAAAAGGAAAAACAAAGCAAACCAAACCAAGCCAAACCAAAACAGCGGCACTAATTAATGTCCAACTGTGGGGCTAATTAAGAGATAATCTGCTGGATGCGGGCACACGAGCAGAGCCGAACAGAGCGGACGATATGGCGATATGGAAAGTGGCCAGTGGAAAAGTAAAAACCCAGCAAAGTGGAGCAGGGGAAAAGCCCTGGCTAAGCCTTCGATCTAGAAGTGTGATTGTATCTGCATCTGCATTGATATCTCTTTATCTGTTGCACAGCAGCCAAGCAATTGAAAGTCTGCGCTGGGCTGGGCCCGTCTTAAATGGAAAGTAAAAACTAGATGAGTTTTTTTTTGCGGAGTGTAGCCGCGCTGCTTCCGTCACTAGTTTCCCCCAGTTTTCCCGCTGCGATCGCAACGAAAGTAAAAACAACAAAAGACAGCTCATAATTGTGGCTAACTACTGCAGAGCCATGGAGTCTGTGTCTCTGGCTGACACAGTTAGACACACTCGCAAAGAGCCACAGATTATGTAAAATTATGTGCAAATTGTATTGAAACGAGCGACAAAGGCGACACACAACTAAAAGTATCTGGGAGTATGTGTATCTGCTGTATCTGCTGTATCTGCTGCTCTGATTGCTCTTTATTGATTGTTCAATCGAACGTAATTAATGCTGTCCGCTGTGGGGACACGGACTACTGCGAATATATATGTATGTGTCTCTCGTTGCACGCTTCATGGATTCCATTTTTCTTGTTTTTCGAAACGAATCTTTCCGGCTGAGTTTTTAGCAAGTTTTTTTTTTTTTTTTTGTCACACATTTGACAGCTCCATTGGCCCACTACGTGGAGTGCTTTGTGGGGCACAGAGATGTCTTCACACAGTGCCACGCGAGGGGGTTGGGTAGCTGATGCCCAGATCTTCAAACACGTTCCGCCATTAAAGCATTGCCAATTGCATTTGGCACATTAGAGCGCCGCCGGTAATTACATTTATCCGAAAGATCATGGCATACGGCATGGCCTGGCATGGCATGGCATGGCTTGGCATGGTGGACATACTTTTTATTGGACGTGTTTAGGCATGCGGCTGCCATAACCATAAAGATTACAGCCTCTTTGACACTCTGGCCACTGGGTCAAGAGCACAAAAAGCACCGAGACTCTCTGTGGCACACAGGCACAGGCTTTGCCTCTGGCTTTGGCTTTGGCTTTGAACCGCAAACTCGATTCAATAATTGCTGCGGCTCCAGCTGCGAGCTACGAGCTACGAACTTCAAGTCAGGACTGTCTGTTTATGCAAATCATTGAAAATGCTTCATGTTGCCCTTGCCGCTCGTTAATTGCATCGGCATCGGAGTCAACATTGACAGGGGGCCGCCAGTTGCTGGCAATCATAATCCATCCATCCGTACTCAACAAATCGCTGGCTAAATGTTTGGTACCCCCCAACCCCAGCCTGCTCATTCTGCCCTCTCCCCCAACCACTTGTTACACAATAAAACGCGAAGCTTTGGGGCTCAAAACTCGCACAATGGCAATTATCAGAATCATTAGCAACTGAATGGCGGTGGCTCCTCCTCCTCCCCCCTACTCAACGTTTTTTTTTTTTGCAATTTAATCGAACAAACAAATAGACATAGAATGGCAATGAAATTGGGGATGGGTATGCCACAGGCACAGGCAGAGGGGGGAGATGGGAGATGCTTCTAAAGCTGGCTACAAATATAAAAAAAAGATACACAAAATATTCATGGCAGGGCAGGTGTTTAAAAATAACTACCTCCGACATTAAATGCTACACAAACAAAACAATCGGCTAAAGCGAAGGCACAACAGGTGCGTGATCGGAGTTTTCATTCCCCGATTTTCATTCTCAGTTGGAACCAATTTTAATGGGATCTTTCAATCAGACAAAAGCCACAGAATAGGGGCTTGGATTTGGAACTCTAATCTGCTAATGGAAATTTAAAGACCGAACAGGTATTAGGTAACCGACGAGCGCATCTTGGGCTATGCTTCGGAAAAGATTAAATGGCATCCAAGCCTCAGAACCGGTGGGAAAAGGTAGCCCGAATGATGGCTTTTACTTAGAATTCCGCTGGAAACAACTTCCCTGGAGAACTCAAAAAGATGTCAACAAGAACGCAACGCACAAATCTCCTCGAATATTATTTCATAATTATAAAAACAATTTATTTACCATAGAAAATATCGCACAAATTTCCAAAATTTGCCCAACAAATTTTCACGCACTTTACAATTAAATTCAGATATTTTTGAAACAATTTTGCACATCAATTGGCACATTAATTTTGCTGTTTTCTGCTCTCATAAACTTCGTTTAACTTATTTGCAGCTCTGCAGATATTCTTTGGAGTAGACCGACATTGCCATTCATCACTTGGTCGGAAGTAGATAATTTTTTAATTTGTATTCAGCTCGGCTGCTGCTCTTTTATTTTTGTACTTTTTTTTGGGGCCACACGACACGACACAACCAAGACTGGCATCGGGTAATCAGAGGCGTATGTAACGCTGCTCTAGAAAGCTCATTTGAATGCCCCATAAAGGGGCATTGCTACACGACGGACCACAAAAACACTCGAAAATCAATTTCGATTCAATGGCGAAAATTCGCTGGAAATTACGTAGCGTATGTTCTCACAGAAACACACACGGAAAAAATAACATAACATTGAAATTCAAATCCGAGTGCGAGTGCGAGTTTCGTAGCGTTTTTTTGCGGTAGCGCGATGACGACGACAGGTTCGGTGAGACTGAATGGGTCTGGGCCTGACTGCTGACTGGGCCTCACAGCTAGCTGGAGAGAGAGAGCGACAGAGAGAGAGCGCGGAGCCTCTCTGGGAAAAACTGCTCGTACCTGTCTAGCAGAGTCTACCTGTAGGCAAGCGCTGGTCAGGGAATGGGAATGGGACTGGGACTGGGGCTGGGGATTGGGCATTGACTGGCACAACACGTGTAACATGGGCAAAACGTATCTGCTAGATACATTACTTGTATCTGATCAGGCGTCTGGTAATTGCGGTAATATCAGCAAAACACGCAAACCGTTTGAAGCAAACAGCCAACAGCTAACAGCAAAGAGGCAGACAGATCTCACTCTCTACCCCTGCTCTCTCTCTCTCTCTGGCTCTATCAGCAAATACACAACAAACCCATCAAAAGGTTCAAGAAAGATTCCATTGAGGCGAAGCCAAGCCTTCGGAGACCCTTGGCAGGAACCCACGAAGGCTCGAAACCTTTGGGCAGCCAAAAAAGAAGCCGCACAGCGAGACAAAGGCAAACGAAACGAAAATGCTGCTCATAAACAGGAAATTAATCACTCGAGTGTGTGTATTACGCGGCGATTCCCTGAGACCTCTCCGCAGTTCTTTCACATGCCCCGTCCAGGTACTGTCAGGCGAACCCCTGCAAGGAGGAGGAGGAGGAAAGGGCCCGATGCCGATGTCCATGGGTTTGAGGAAGTGCCGCTGCCTGCTGCCTGCTGTCTGCTGCCTTTAGAGGGCAAAAGGTATTCTCCGAGTACACGGGTATATTCCCACTTTTCAAGGTCGCTCCGGCATTTACAACTTCATTCGCCGTTCGCCGGTCGCCGTTTCGCAGCAGCGTGTAATTGAATTCCGTTTTATTTTGACTTTTCGACTGTTCGCACAATGCAAAACGAACACAAACACACACAAAAACAGAGGACAACAACAGGGTTTCGTTCCCAGAGAGATGGCAGCAGATACTGGCAGCGCAATGCTAATGAGTTCCTCAATCGAGCAGTTTTCTTAATGATGATTCAATGGCCGAGCCAGCCACAAGCCCAAGCCCAGGCAGCCAGAAGATTCTTGGCCAATAACTAATTACAACTGGAGATGCTCCTACGTCGTGCCACAAAGCGGTAGAGTGTTACCGGTTTCCGGCTCATTTCTAATTATAAACCAAACAACTCAACAAACAATTATTCCTAACCATAATGTAGCATGCATCCAGCTAATATAAGTAATACTTGTATTTCATGGCCCCCGAACATTTGCGCATTTATTATTGATGATTATGGAATAATTATGGAATGATGGGGAGGGAGGGCTGAGAATCAGGGCTTAAACATATACACATATATATATATATTCATAGCAGTAGCGAATTGAGAGTGCTTTGTCTTGTTTTGTTTATTTGTTTCTATTTTTTAGGAGTTGGCAATAGTAAATTAAGGAAATTATTTGTTAATGTGCGCAAGGCAACATCCATAGAGCAGAGGGATGGACATTAACCGAATTGTATCTTGGATAAAACAGCCAGAGATAATTGCTTATATAGTTGGAAGCTTGATCTACGATAGAAAAACTAAATCCGAGTTCTAGCAGTGCAGCAAAAACCCATTGTGGGGCATTCTGCATTCATTCAAGTTGAAACTGCCCCAAACACATAACACCCTTTGTGCCCTTAGCTGTTTGGGATCTTCCAGATCTGTTCTTAGCACAATAAATTACCCAAAAGCAGGAAATATTCAGAGCCAAGAGCTACGGAATTCTATGCAGCTTTTGTGGCACTTTGTGCGTGCCGCAAGGGCATCTGATTTGTGATATTCAAAAAGATATTTGTTGATGGCTTTGGGTACTTTTGTGAGTTAATGCTAATGGAAATCTTCTCCGATTCTCCTCCTAATCCCATGCAAATGCTGTCAAAAGCGTCGCGCCTCCAAGTCATTTCTCCGCGGCAATGGCCTCGGGGGTAATTGTGTTGGAAAAGTGGTAACAGAGAAGAGAGAATGTGATGTGTTTGGAAGCGCATTAGAACCGGGCACATCAAAATGAGGAAACTGGTCTATATATAATGTAAGACACGAGTTCCACAGCTCCACTCCACTCTCGGCCCAATCACGTTTCCACGGAGAAAACAAACCAAACCAGACAGAACACTCAAAAAAAAAAAGGGGACGAGAGCCGAGAGCTGACTGCCTTGGTTCCCCAGGCCGCAACCTCTTCTTTGTGGAGCTGGGAGCTTGGAGCTCGGAGCCAGCCAGCCAGGCTGTCAGCTACCAAAATGAGTGCAGAGCTATTTTCCCCCAGCATGCTTTACTTTATTTTACATTACGCTTTTTGTACTCTTTGCTATTCTGCACTTTCTAGCAACAGTCTGGCGGGCAGAGTCCGCCGCGGCCAAGAACCCACCATGCCACCAAATTGCACCACTTTGTGGCGTTCTGGTGGCGAGGCAGCAAACAGGCATCATTATCATGGCCATTACAGGCTGTGCAGTGTACCTTACTGACACCATAAATGGTCTCCCAGCTCTGGGATGTGTCTGCGACTCGGCAGTGTCTCTGGATTTGGAGCCAGAGATTCTGGTTGGGTTTTACCATTGTTTTTCTTTTTCTTTCGCTTCTGACTGGCCCTTCCGTGCCGAGCACAGGTTCTACATATAATCTGCCATATTCAGTGATTCCACTCTTAATTGAATGTGACGTGCTTCTTTCTTTGCTGGCGTTCCAACACTCCAACTCTGTGGATGATGAGATCATTGCCTATCTATGGGCTTGCGTCTTGGGAGCACACTTTAATCAGCTATGATTTTCCTGATAGAGTAATGTGAATAAATGGGTAAGTGCTAGAAATTTTAATGGTTCTACTAGGCTGCTGGGTGGATTAGAAAATATTTCTGCCAGGTTTTCCAGCCGCGCAGACTCTCTGAAGTTCTTGCTTTGCATTTCGGTCCACTGGAATTGGACTTTCGTCTGCAACATCTGTTGCATCTGCTGGCATCCATTACATCTCTATTACGGCTACTGCTGCTACTGTCAGGGCCCGTCTGTTTTCGTTGGGCTGGTTCACATGGCTTACATTTTGAGAACCCCAACAATAAAGAAAGATTCACTGCGCTTGCAGCCCAGCTTGGGCATACAATGTACGAGTATGCGACTATGTATGATTATATTCAGTTAGCACTTGCTGTAACTTTTCTCGCTTCGTTTTTTATTTATTTTGGCCGCTCGAGAGTGACTTCATTTTCCCAGGGACCCCGCACAGGTGACATGCAACCCCCGTTTGGGGTTATTTATACACATTTTATGGTATAACGTTCCATTGTTCCACACACCACACACAACCACTCACTGTTTTCCACATGCATAACTATATGTATATATATAGATGGGTATTATATACCCATAGCACACTTACGGTGCATATTGCTTGAGCTTTTGATTACCAAACGCTCCGAAAACTGCATAGAAAAGAGGTTTAATTTTTATTTATTTTTTATTTTTTTTAGCGGCACGTAGAGCAGCCAGCCAGCTCCCCCAGTGCAGATTAGAATCCAAGTACAGGGGCAAGCAAGCAAGCCAGCCATTCTGCTGATGACAGCAGCTGCAGCAGCAGCAGCGAGAGAGAAGCGACAGACCACCAGCAAATTTGTGCAAGTCTAGGCTGAGAATAACGGTCACAAACTAGAAATGTGCGGCCCACAGCACTAACTCTTTATGGACAGGGCCGGGCGGGCGGCACCTAGCACCCGCCCCAACAGCAACAGAATGCAAAAGAACGACCAAAAGAAAGAAAGAAAGAAGGGTTCGAGATACCAGCAAGAAGTGAGAACTGAGGAGAGTCAGAACGCGATGCGACGCGACGCGACTTGGCTGCCTCTGGCTAACCTCAAGTAAACCTCAAGTTCTGGCTAAGAGCAAGGAAAAAACCTGATGACTCAGTCACGAACCACAACGTTAATGGGGGGAGTTTAGCTTGTTCGTTCTCTGGTCGGGGCTGCCTTTATTCTCGGCATTGCAATAACTAATGAATATATTGAAAAACAAAAGATAATGGCCCAAGTGCAAATACCATTTACGATGCAATTGCCCAGGCAACGGCATCCGACAGCGGATATTACACAGCCCTATACTATTTCCTGCACTGTACTGCACGTCACATACCCCCATACCTCATACCTGTGGCATTTGCGGAGCAATTTGTGCCAAGTAAACACTTGATTAAGAACGAAAACAAGAGTGAGTACAGTGATAGCAGCTCACTCTCTCCTTCTCTGTTCAGATATCTCTTTGCTCTTGCCAGATATAATCAGCAAAGACGCATGCGATATTCCACAAGGTGTGGATCCGTTAATTCTGGCTGTTTATTATGTGCAAAAAGAAGAAAATGGCACAACCATTAAACCTGAGCAAATTTGGAATTTCTATGGCGACATTCAGCAATGATATTTCTGATATTTGTCTGAGAACGTGAATGCGAATCGGAATGTATACAAAGGGAGAACTTTGATGGAGCCGCGATGACATCTCAGATTCTTTTATACTCCAAAGCACCGAAGCACCACCACACACTGTCTATGTTTATGCTGTTTTTGTATATTTTTGGATAGAGTTCTGAGGGCTTCCAAATATGTAACAAGATATGTATATAAAACTGGGCAACAGCGTTTTGTGTTCCAATGTTATGATAAGCAACTGTTCAAGGAGTACACCGAGTGTGTTGGATGACTCAAGCTCTCAAGATCACAAGATCAGCCTGCCCGATAGCACTGTTTGCTGATGACATAGATAACACTTGCACATAATCGTGGCAGTACATAAAACTCTGCTCCTAGTTGGTCTCTTATCACGATCAGATCACGATCCGGCAAGAACATTTACAGTTGTAAGGTTTAAACCATTTATTGCGCTTCCATGCTAACTAATTGTTGTTCGAGCGCCGCTTGGCGGAAGTTTGAGCTGAGCTGCATTGGCAATGCAGCATTGAACTTGTGTCTGCTGTGGAGACGATCTTGGATGGGAAGGGGGGGTTTCAGTTTATCAAGGCGAAGCATCGTTAAAATATACAGCAAAGCGATGACCGCCAGGCAAAGAAAAAAAAATGTAAAAAGCCCACGGAGCGAAGGAGGAGGGGAGAATAGGCAGGAAAGACGAGACTACAATGCAACCGAAAAAGTAGAAGAACGTGAGCACAAAAAAAAACACAAGAGAAGTAAAAGAGAAGCGTGTGTGCATGAGAAATGCAAAGGAGAGGAGACTGGAGACAGCCTGAAAACTGGTCGAACGGGTCGCAATATTCGTGAGGTCTCGGTCTCGGTCTGGGTCTGGGTCTGGGGCAGCAACGCCTGCGCAGACAGGAAGGAGAATCGGTATCGGTTCGGTTTGCTTCGGACCCCGATTCGGATCCGGCCACTGTGGGGCAACGAAGCGGCTCAAATATCCAAAAACAGCCAGCAGTCGGGAGTTGTACACATTTTTCGTTAAAATATGCACCACATTTAATTTAATTTGCACTCGTTGCGGCTTTTGCTGCCATTATTTACCATATGAATTTGCATTTGCATTTCGGGGAGAAACGGGGCACGGGCACGGACACGGCACACACACCACACGTACACGTACACGGCAAGAACGTAACGAAAATTTAAAATGCACAAAAGTAAAATACTATTGGCTACGAATTAGAGGGAACGACGTAGCACGACCGCAAGGAACGAGGCGCGAAATGTTTTTGAAGAGCTTGACTCAGAACTTCCAACGGCAAGCGGGTGACAGTTGAAACCGCTCAACGCAAAAGCTTGCTCCCCCAAAGCTTGCTCTCTTGATCAATGTCTTTTGCTCTCCGAATGTCTCTCTCTCGCTGGTAACAGCTGTTTAAATATGTGCGCGCCATATATTTTCCAATCAAAAGAAACAACGCTTTAAATACTATTGCACTTAAATATAAAACTCGGAAAGGCTCCTGCACTGCACTGCTTTGCACTCCTCCTGCCACTCAGTGAGAGCGAGCTATGTCCGAGAAAAAGGCGAGAATATCCTGTATGTTGAACTCCAGATTGATCATGGCGCCCGCATAGCACTTCTGGATACGCTCCTCGAGGTAATTGTACTGGGCAATGAACTCCTCCTGCATGGCATGCCAGACCACCTGCAGCAGATTCTCCTCCTCGCTGAGATGCTTGTCCACCTTCTTGTAGAGGTTCTCCAGGCCCTTCTTCACCTCGCGCGCCGGATACTGGGCGATCACCTTGCGCAGCTCCTGTTTGGAGAAGGCCATTTGGTAGCTGATTTCGGTCTCCTTCACGCCCTGGCCCACCTTCAGCTGCACGCCCTCAAAGAATTGCTGAAATCAAATCACACAAAAAGAAAGAGAGAGGGTGAGATAATTTAGTGAGACATGCGACTGTGGGGGAGTGGGGTCAATGACTTACATTCAACTTCTCCAGCGGCCTGCCAAAGTACTGAGTCACATACGCTTTGAGCGCTTCGTTGTAGCGTGTCTTTGCCTCCTTTTTGAGTGTGTCGAGGCCAGGGACCTTGAGCTGGGCCAGCAGAGCGTACATGTGATGGTAGTTCTCCATGCGCACCACCTGCGACGGTGTCTTTGGATGCTCCTGCGAGTGCAGGCTGATGCCCTCGAAGATGGCGTTGACCAGCTGCAGGTACCACTTCTCCATGTCGGTGCGACGATCCGATTTGCGGAAGATGCCCTCCGCCGTCTGGGCAAAGTTCTCAAAGTTCTCCACATACGGCAGAATGGCCTTGGAGCGTTTGTGCAGCTTGGCCTCCCGTATGGACTGCAGCTGTTGCTGCATAAACCGATCAAAGTTGCGCTTCACCTGCACCAAAGCCGAGGCAAAGGTCATGCTGAGGAAGGAATGTGTGTCCTGGGCGGACATGACGTGCTGCGTGAGTCGCACCAGCACGTACAAGGAGTAGCTGAAAGAGAGAGTATTCGTTAGCTTTAGCTTCAGTGGCAGAAAGGTTCATTCACTCACAAGCTATCCACCCGCTCGAAGCTCTGAATGAACGTGACCAGCTCCGGTTCGAGGCAGCCAAAGAGTCCCATCATCAGCTTCCTCACATCCTCGTTGATCTGCCGATCGATCCGCTTCTGCGGCACCCCCTCCGCTGTGGGCGATGCCGCCGCTATTGCAGACTGCGACATATCCACCGCTTTCTCCATTTCCAGCGTGGTCTGCGTATTCTTTGTCGTGGGACTGATCACATCCATTTGGAAGAAGTTGATGCAGAAGAGCTGCTCCTGCAGGGCGATGGGCTCCAGCTCGGCCAGGACCTTCTCCAGCAGGGCATCGAAACGCACGCGGTCCGCGCTCTCCACGCCGGGCCCCCACTGATCTCGATTGATGCCCAGCGTGCCGTAGGGAATGGTGGAGATTGCTGACTTGCGGGATGAGGTAGACATGTCCAGATCCTCGCGAGAGCTGCGCAGTTTCTCCGATACCTGCATTTTAGCCTGGGCGAGAGACGGGAACCCATTCAAGCAACGAATATTTATGGAGTGAGTTGATTCCCTACCAAGTTGAAGAAGTTCCGCACATCCCTGTCGTAGATCTTGCTCAGCGATGCCGTATAGACCTTCATCAGGCCATCGTATGTCTTGCGGTCCATGGCCTTTGTCCAGTGCATCAGCTCTGTGTAGGGCGTCAGTTCTCGATGCACATTGGAGTGATTGGGCAGCGAAAGTTCGGTGTTTGTCAGCGGCGTGTCCCCAATTTCGTTACCCAAGTGGATGAACAGATTGTTCATGAAGCGACTGACGGTGGCCGAGAACTTTTGTTTCCACTTCTCGAAGCGCTTGCGCTGATCCTGCACAGCCTCCAGCCGCAGCAGAGCCGGATCGATGTCGCTGTTCATGGCCTGCTGCAGGCACTGCGCCGCGGCAATGGCCACTTTGCGGCCAGCCACAGTCTTCAGGTCGGGCTCGTCCAGCGCCTGCTGTTGACTGTGCGGCAAATCCAATTGGCTCTAAGGGATACAAATGCCAAATGAGTTAGATGTTTAGACGTTTTCCTGCAGTTTCTTACGATGACTTTATTGAGTTCCTTCATCAGTTTGATGTTGTTGTTGTTGGCTATTTCTATCATCGCATTCTTGCCGCCAATCTTCTCCATGGTCTCCTTGACCTTCCAATGAAAATAGAAAATATCAATTAAAATTACTTTACTAAATTTTCAATGGACTTACATGCCCCAGGATATCCTCATAGGTGTCCAGGCGAGTTTCAAACTTATCCGCCTCGGATATGGCATTGTCAATGTGCTCCATCATCTTCATCACCTTCTGCTCCGACGCCAGCACACTTTGTATGTTGGCCTGTGTGGAAGAGACATCCCAGCCAACCGTTTAGACATCAACTCTCATGGAAAGTAGTCTCCCTCTTCTCTTCTACTTACCCCATCCAGATCGTGCAGCTCCCTGGACAATTGCTCTATAAACTGTTCGGCATCTTTGATGGCGAAATCACACTCGGAGAAGAGTTTCCCCAGCTCATTGGCCTCCTTGTCGGTCAGAGCTGTGAACTCCTGCGCCTCCTCCTCGTCTTCCTCGTCATCGGTGTGCTGGGTCTTCTGTGCTGCCCGACCCAGGGCCACCTTCTCCGGCGACTTCTCCGACAGCCAGGCACTGGGAACGTTGCGGAACTCCGCGCGCACACCGCGCACGTACTTCTGGATTTGTCTATTGAGGACGGCCAGGAAGTTTTGCCGCTCGTGCAGGTTGAGGGCATACCACTTGTAGAGCTTCTCTAGTTGAATGTCGAACTCGTGCGTCTCGAACTGCTCGTTCCGCCCATCGACAGACTTGATCTCGTCCAGCTGCCAGCTGCGCTTCCGCTTGTACTCGGCCTCCCGCTGCTCGGACTGCTTCACCAGACACAGAGTAACCACGGGCACCGGCGGCGCTGTCGTCACCACGCACAGATAGCAGGGCTTCTTGTCTTTCTTCTTGACCACCGTCACCACGGAGAGGAGGCGTTCGCCGGAGGCCAGGAACAGCTCCTTCTGCAGTATGTGCTTGACGTTGGCCAAGGCGCCAATGGACAGCATGGCTGGGGAATGTCTCGAGTAGCGCCGGGCAGAGCAATTATTTCTAGAAACTATCTATTTACTTATTGTTTTTGCAAATAAAACGCCTCCGCAGACTCAGTTGAACAGCTGTTGGCTGGCGCTACCACACTAGCGGCCCTGTAATCGTTATCGCTACGCAACTTTTCATTCCCACTTACGTTTTGATCATTTTTGCTTGAACCACATTTTATCAACAATCCCATGAAAACAAAATCTCAAAATTAATTAATCTTGTAGAAAATTGATTCATGAATTGTATGAAATTGTGTGTTTGGTGCTGAGGGTCTTAACTAGCTAGTAATATTAAACCGAATATCAAAAGTGAGAAATATGATTTCCGATCATGGACAGTGACCGTTTATAGCGGGTCTAGGTGGTTCATTTAAGTTCATTTTTTTTCTCGGTATATTCACGGTATATTTCGAAGATGAGAAGGTGTATTTCGGTATATTTCTCAGGGTCAGGAAAGTAAGTCACACTGGTAAGAAAATCAGAAGCAAAAAAAAATTTGCTCGAAAATATTAAACAATTTCAACCTTTGCAGCAAGTTTCGAGCAATCATGTTGGTTAAGAACATTGTCAAGCAGGGGCTTCTGCTCAAAAATGGTAAGTGCAGCCCACAGTGCCATTTTCACGGCTCAGCTGCTAACCTTAAACATTACATAATTTGTGATGCGGACTCCCCAAATGGGGGACAGGCGCAGGAGTTTCGAGCCTTTCCAATACCGCTTACTAATATTGCTCCGTGTTATTCCAGCTGGTGTTATGTCGCGCGCTGCCTACCACGCTGGCGGCCACCACAAGCACTCGACGATGAACGATTTGCCCGTGCCCGCTGGCGACTGGAAGGAGCAGAACAGCCAGCAGAACACCAAATACAATGCCATCCTCATTGCCGGCGTGTTGGTGTTGGCCGGAACCATTGGATTCGTGAGTGCCCGACCCTTTAGATCACATTTGAGATCCTCTGTCCATGCTAATTGAATCCCATTTTGCAGGTCAAGTCTTCAGGTGTGATATACTTCAACTTCAGCCCCCCCAAGGATTTGGATTAAGTCACATCCATCTTAATGTATAATGTACTTGAAATGTGTTTGAAATAAGCTTAAAGTGGCGACATAGTAAACCAGAGATCCAACACTAATTGATTATATGACGGGTCCATCATCCAGGTTGTCATCCTCTTCGTTGTAGGCTTCGCCGTTGTCGAAATAGCTGTTGCCATAGTCGTTCTCGTCATCCATTTCATCGTCTAGGGCCGCCTCTTCGTCCAGTTCATCTTCCTGCTCCGAATCCGATTCCTTCTTCCCGTCGTCTTGATCATTTTCGGCGCCGGTCTTCAGCTCCTTCTGTTCCAGCATTTTCAGTCTGTGCTCAATGTTGGTCTTCTTGGTCAGCACCTTGAGTCGCGCGTCCACGCCCCTTCGCTTGCGATTCGAGCTATTCAGTTCCCTGGGCATGGCTTTGTAGTTGAACTCGGGCTGTGATTTCAGCTTCATTCGCTCCAGAGCTTTCTGCAGGGACACGAGAAGAACTAATGGATAATATCTATCAAATAAACGAAGCGAACCTACCTCTCGCCAATCTTTGTGCTCTAAATTCAGTTTGTCCTGGCACGCTGAGACAATGTAATACGGCGAATCTCGCATACGATTGAGGAAATCCTCCTTCCACAGCAGCTGATAGTTTTGTGCGACTGTTGTCTGCCAGGGGAACATGGTCAAGGTGTTAATGATTGATTCTGATCAGGGTTTGTTTCTCCTGGCTTAAACGTACCTCCAGGGCAATGGGTTTGTTCATCACCGGCGGAAACGTTGGCTGCGGCGCTGACTGCACGGGCATGTCCTTCACACAGCCAAGCATCGCCAGTTGCTCGGCCGTAAGTGTGCCAGTCTTTCCTCCACGTCCACGTCCTGCCATAGCTTATATTTATAGCTTAATTACTGTCTAAAATTTGTATAAACACGTTTAATTCAATTTGAAACGATCAGCTGTTTGGGCAGCAGCGTTGCCACCGTGGCGTAAAGAAATCATAATAGAGATCTGAATTATAGGGGGTCGGCTTGAAAGTACCCTTTACGGATCAAATTTGTATAGAAATCTAACTTCATTCCAATTTACACATAAAATACACATTATTTATTGCGATTTGCACTTTTTTGCTTAATTACGAACAGTGAATAGACACATAAACATTACAGAGCATTCAAAATTACATACTAAAACTAATATTCCATACATTAAGATTCACTCAGATTCTGTGGCGGGGAGGTCGGTGGCTCGTCCGTTGGCGCCAGGCCCACTTTCTGCATTAGCTCCGTGAGCTTCTGCGCCTTGCGATCCTCATTGTGGGCTATGACAGTGCAGAGATGCTCCGTCAGCAGTTCCTTCTTCTCCGAGGCATTGTGAAGGTCCACCTTGGCCTTCAGGAACTGAGCCTCGATCCGCACATATTGTTTTCTGTATAGCCAAACGGTTACGTATCGTCTTGAGAGGGAGTATTCTATATGGGCATACTCACTCTACATTGGCAAAATGTATGCAAGCGTTGTCAATCTGCTTCCTCAGCATGGCCACATCCACGGCCAGATCGTTCTCCAGTTTGGAGAGTTCGTGACGTATTTCCTCGATTTTGCGCGACTCCGCTGCCGTTTTCTGTGTGTGCTGCTCGATGGCCTGGTAGAGCATTTGCTTCTTCTGCTTGTTCTGCTCCTGGACCATCTTGCGTTGCTGCTCAAAGTCCTGCAGGGAGACGCCCTTGAAGGGCGACTCCGTGTTCAGACCCTCCCGCGACGAGTCTTTGGTGCTGGGCAGTATGCTGGCGGCACCATCAGAGCTGCTGGTGCCATTTTTACTATTGCTTATCTTCAGTATTGAGCTGTCATCTAATGTCGCTTCGCTGCTGTCGCCACTAGCAACGGCAACACTGCCAGCGGCCCCAGCTTCCGCATACGTGGCAGTGGTAGCAACCGACCTGCCCGTCGAGGGAGCCGAGGCCTTGCCACAGTAGAGAGCTTCGACCAGAGAGTCGGAGAGCGGTCGCTCCAAGTTGAGTGAAACTTGAGCCGGAGCGTCATTGTTTGGCGTGGGAGCTGCCGTCGATTCCGTGGGTGTACTTCTGCCCGATTTGGTGGTGGTCTTCTTCGCTGCTGGCGCAACTTGTTGAGCCTTCGCTTGGACTTGTGGCTGCTTTCGCAACTGATCTGCCTGCGCCTGCCGGATATTCTTATCGGGCATGCGCCTAATGCCGGGCTGGTTTCGGAGAGCTTGCTTCACTGCAATCACACGCACACACACACGCACCATCGTATTTTTTATAAACAAAATAATTGTTGAGGATTAATCATGCAACAAACCTGCTTCCGCACTCTGTGACCTGTGCCCATTGCTGCCCTCCTTCATTCCGGTTATTTTGAGTATATCGTCGTGGCTAAAACCATTGAATTTCTCGGCCATGGTGGGAGTTTAAAAAATAATTAGCCATTAAACAGAACAGCAAAGCAAAGAAAACAACAGCAGCAACACATCATCACAACAGAGTTGGTTCGTTCATGATCCACTGCATGATCAGTTCAGTTCATTTCGGTTCACCGTTTCCTACTAACCGATAAATTAATAAAATTTCTTTTAGATTTTCTGATTTGTAGGCACTGTGAGTCGACAACTATTGAATTGTTTAAAAAAAATTGATAAAAAAAGAACATAATCTAAAGAACTAGTTCAGGGAATGAAATGATCTGTGATCGATAGTTACGTTATCGAAGTCGTTTTTTATAAATAATATTCAAACTTTATTCAACAATTTAATGCCCAGCTCGGCGCGCAACTCATTCACATTCTGCTCCCACCGCTTCTCCCAGTAGACGGGCATCAGGGGCTTCATCTGCTTGCCGTTCTCTAGGGCCCACGGCAAATATTGCTTCAAGTACGCACGCCGCTGCCTGCAGACACAACAAAGTCCAAATCAAGCAAATACTTACAATGGGCAAAAGAATGGGTTCATCGAACTCACTTGGGACGTAGGCGGACCGCCCCGAACACCGCTCCGCCGTAGCACATGGGCAGGCCGGTATTGAGCGCCTCCACCCACTTGACAGCCACCTCGCCGAGCATATTGGTGGGCATGTCCAGAACCGTGTGGATTAAGTCGTGGCACTCCCGGTAGCGCGTCATTAGATATGCCAGCTTGGGATCCTCCAGGAAGCGCACAGCCATGCGACTGTCCGGCGTGACTTTCTGAAAGGTTCAGAGTGAGAAGTGAGCAGCTTCCTTCCCAGCTGCGCTTATCCTTACATTATCTTTGAGAAACTTCACATAGGCGGCTCCAAATGTGTCGGCAGGCAAAGATTCCAGCCGCTTAAAGTCAATGGTGCTGGTGTGAATGCGCGGCTTCTCGGCCATAATGCGTTGACCCTCCTCACTCTCCTGCATGGTGTCCAGCATGTTCCACAAAGCATCCTCCCCAGTGGTCTCGCCCAGACAGGCGATCATGTCGTGGCTGTAAAGGGAATAAACTACGGCATGAAATAAATCATCTTCAATTGGCAAGATCCCACGTACCGTCTGGGATCCAGTAGGGCGCCTATGGAGGAGCCTGCCCCCAGGAGCATCCTCTGAAAGGGTGTAATCTCAATGCGCTCCTTCAAATACTGCTGCTCATAGGCGTCCAGATGCTCCGCCTCTGCGTTGTCCGAGACCACCGTTTGTCTGGTGTGTGTGCCCACGGCAAGGCCGCGTTTGCCCAGCGGCACTGAGAGGCGCCAGCAGCGCTGCATCATGTTCTGTGGATACAAAATCATGTACACCCCGTGTTGACCTTCTCGTCGTGATCATCATAAGCTTCAAACATAGGCATAAACATGACCCTGACTACCTGTGTCTATGGCGCACCAATCTGCGCTCAGATCCGATGGCAACAAGTTTGGTTCGACAATTTGTCCATAATGCGGAGACGCTGACTAACAATTTACCTCAACAGTTTTTGTTTTGTTTGCTTCATACAGGGGAACAATCACCCGCCCAACGGTTTAGGCCTGCGGAAACCTGTTTCGGGTGCTCCCTGCCCGTGCCCCACCGCTCCTCCTATCAAGATGGGAAGTCTCAAAATACTTTTTAACCTAAACAAAAAGTGCCGAAGGGCCCCCAGTGGTAGTGCCGCCACTGGGTAGCCCAAGACCCAATGTCGTCATTGTTATCTTTTTCGGGTACGTCCCACAGGTATTTCCAATTTACTATCACGCTCGATTTGCTTGTAATATACACGAGTAAAAATCAAGCTACCGTGCCGCAAAGAATGTTCTCCTTCCGATTAGAGCGAACGTGCAGCAGGCTCTATAGTAGATTCTATAGGCTCCCTGGCTAGTAGAGCAGCAGCATATCAAGTGTCGCATTAATCGTTGCTTCACTCCGTTCCAGTGGCTAATCAAATATTCATTTCGCTCGTACTGATAGGGCCTGGCCTTCTTATCAGACTGGCATTATATATGTAGTAAAAGTAATTAGAAAAATTCCTAAAAATAATTCAATGAGAAAGAGCATTCGATAGCCAACAGCTTTGAGCATTGTTATATTATTCTGCTGTTAATTTATACGCCGACTTGATGAGTGGTGACGCTGCTGGAGTGACCAGCACTGCAGCATTTATATCCCAAACGCCTTTTAGGAATTTTGTTTGCGCAGAAAAGATAAACGTAGAAATGTGAAGAATCTCCCAATGCAGAAAGAACATGTGGCGCACATGTGGAGAGTTTCTGTTCTTAAAATGATTCTTATCGTGCGGAAGCAATCTAATCATTCGCAGCACTGGGACACTTATCTTTCCACACTTTTCCGCTGCGAGACGAGTCGTGGGCGAAGAACTCGCTATTGGTTGTCTGTGTATATTTTCTATTTACTTATGACACTCTTGATGCAGAGAACAATTGCATGGAAAAATGTACAAAGTGATTAAAATTACATAATTGCTAATTAGTAACTACACATGTTTACGTATACACTATATACTATACTAGGTATATATATATGTACAGAGACGATGCGCTGGTGTGGGTGTGTGGGGGATAGGGGATACGGAAATACGCTAAACATATATATTATGTGTATGGCTTTGGCTTGAGTTGGAGCTAAAGCTGTAGGAGGAAGCTAAACATTCTCGGCGCGGCTGCTGCTGGGCAAGTGGCTCTGCTTATCCGGCGCCCGTTTCCGGCGGAACGTCACGTACGTGTAGAGGAGGCTGGCCAGCACGCTGATATTGATGCCGATACAGTTGAGCCACGAGAAGACATAGTCGCCGCCAATGAACATGCCCAGATAGGTCACGCAGATGTTCTTCAAACATCCCACAATGGTGGTCGTCAGCGCCGAGTTGAACTGCGTGCACAATATGGTGCTGTACGAGAGTATGAATCCCATGACGCAGCTGAGCAGGAACTGTGTCAGAAAGACGGGGTCGTGCCACTCGCTAAAGTTGATGGCCTGCTCCAGGTCGCCGGTGAAATAGTTGAGTGCCAGCGCTGGCAGAAACATGAACAGCGAATTGTAGAACATCAGGCCGTACTTGCCGATCTCCGACGTGTCTAGCTTCTTCTTCACATACACCCCGTTTGAGGCGGTCAGGGCGTTCGTGATCATCACGTATATGTAGCCGCGCATGTTGAAGGACAGGTCATCGGAGGCGGCCACCAGAGCCCCGCCAATCATCGCGTACACGCTGACCTGCACCGCCGTCGAGGGTCGCAACCCGAGTATCTTGAGCTCCAGCAGCATGGTCATCAGTATGGAGAAGCGGCGCAGGGCCGCGAACATGGGCAGACTGAGGGACTGGGTGCCGCCCAGGCCGAACATCATGTTGCCCAGAAAGATGAGCGGCAGTGGAAATATCTTGGCGAAGGTGTTGCGCTGCAGCGGCGGGAACGAGACCAGCTTGAGGCGCTTGCCCATGCCCAGGACCACTATGCTGGCGGTCAGCTGGCCCAGGCTGAGGAACAGGAACGACGGAAAGTGATAGGACGTGAGCACTGTCTTGTTAATCACGGTTATCATGAACGACGACAGTCCGTAGAACAACGCGCTGCTGATTTTCTTAATGAACACGGCCGACTCGTCCCGCTCGCGCTCTTTCTCCCGGTGCCCCACACTGCCGACGCGAGACTCCTTCGAGGAGGAGCCATTCAGCATGGCACCTCCGCTCGTTGCGCCACCTTTCTGATTATCCGCATCGCTGTCGTCATGACTGGCGTCCAGCAGTGGCTCCAGATCCAGCGTTGTGCTGCCCCCGTTGCCGCCCCGCGAGACACTCATCATTATGTGGTGGGATTTGTACTTTGATTTATGCCCGTGGCCGTCCGTCAAATCTTTTTCAAGACTTTTCTGCGGCTGTTTAATTAGTTCTACGGCGGACTACCATGCGCCGCACACATTTGCACACACTCGTCCGGTCCACCACATTTGTTTGCTCGACGCTACTTGGCTAGAAGACCTATTTCCACTTTAAAAATTATTTGCTGAATGGCTATTTTTACCGACGCTTTAACCCCCCCATGACGGCCCTTGACCAACATATGTTCGAGTTCAGATGAGTGGCAACACTGTGGCGTGGCGGTAACACTTTACTTTCGGAAATCAATCTGCTAATTGGCCTTGATTTCTAACACACATCTGCTTATGCTTAAAAAACAATTACCTAATTAATTACTTACCTCAGCTTTTTTTTAATTTAATGACAAAAAACAAATTTTCTTATTTCACACACACACACGCTTGTCGCCGAAACAGCTGGTCTGAACTGTCAAAAAACTGCGACTCTGGCACGCAGTTAAACGCGCTGATACGGCAACGCTTGCCCATAACACTGAAAATTGTTTATTTATTAATAAATTCTAAAAAATGAGCAGCAGCTTGAGGAAAAAGGCCAAGGGGTCTGATCAAATACCCAAACCGATTAGCATCAAGAAGGAAAAGACTGAGGAGGATCGCACGCTGCATCCCATTTCGCACTACATCGATGACCGTCTAGAGCTGGTGAAACAGATTTTCGGCACCCTTAAACCGAAAACTATCATGAACCTGGCGCCCGAGTTGCTAAAGGTAGGAGAGGGAAAAAGCACTAACAGATATAAGGTAATAGACATTTTGTAACCGTAGAAAAACTCCCTGGACGAGATTGAAGAGCTCTGCCTGGAGGAGCTGCTCTGTTTGTCCACCAAGCGGCTGAGGTCTATCATTGATGGCACCCGCTGTCCCACAGACACGGAGAGCTCTGAGGACTCGGATGTGGAGCGCAAAGAGGGTAAGGGAGTGTGCACACATTCACATTTATCCCCACTATACATGATTGCTATTTGTAGAACACATTTCGCTGGAGGAGATCTCGTCCGACAGCGATATCGGTGGCCAGGAAGCACGTCGAAGTGAGTAAAAGTTTAATACTGCTACTATTTAATTTGGAGTAATATCTGTACAACTGCACGCCGGAAGTCCCCTTCTTTACGTGCCATATTTGAACTTTTCGCAACCAACCAAAGGAGACACGTAGAAGGCTCGTAGTATGCACACATCCTCGTCAATGCCAATTACCACATTCTCCTCATCTTCCTTGCCCACCTCCAGGGTGAGCACAAAGTCGCCCACCTCTAGGCAGCCCTTGCGCCGCATGTAGTCCACACCAAACTCGATCGGACTGTAGTTGCACTCGTTGAGATCCTTGGTGTAGAGAACGGGATGCATGTTTCGGCGCAGGTGCAAAGCTCGTGCGAGATCGAACTTGCACTTGATGGTGGCCTCTTCGTCTTCATCCATCAGTGGCATCATCAGGAAGACGGGGCAATAGATCTCAGTTCGGGACAGGGCGATGCTGGCATTCTCGCACTTGGTATAGATGAATACCGCCTGGCACTCGATGGAGCTGATCGTGCGTATGATGAAGTTCACAATGGTCTGGAACGAGGTCATGATGTTCTTCACTGTCATCTTGTTCTGGACAACGCCGACGCGATAGTCGCGGATGGGCATCAGCTTCTTGACAATCAGCGGATACTTGTTGCACCACGGACTCTTCTGGATGTGTATGGAATCGATCTTCCAGAGGAACTCGTGCAGCTCGAAGCGCTTAAAGTCGCTGCAACGCTCGAGGGGCACCGTGCCAATCACCGGCGTCTTCTGGCAGTTGGAAATGGGCAGAACATCCTCCATGATGTAGTTGTAGACACAGCAGTTCACATTGAACATGTCCGGTATCCAGATGTAGTCCAGCAGCTTGATGATGCCCAGCAGATCCAGCATATTGGTGCGCACGTATTCGAAATCGATCATCCCGATCAGCTTCAGGTCGAACTCCTCGTTGATTGTCGTCCGAACGGCCTTGAGGAAGTTCTTGCAGCGTATTTTCGGCAGCACCACATAGTTGGCCTTCAGTTCGGCGGCCATCTTCAGGTCGCTCATATAGAGGTCCGGGTACACAGCAGGGTCCAGAGCATGGCACTGCCGCGGCAGCTCTATGAAAGTCGTAGCCCGTCAGCAGACCCGCATCGATGATCAGCACGGTGAGGGCCTCGCGCAGCGTCTTCACCACACGGCACCGTACCTCACGTCCAATCAGCAGAATGTCGTTGTTCTTGACCGATTTCAGATACGCCATCAGATTGATCACGAATATGATCTCCTTGTAGCCGCCGTAGCGGTAGGCCTCATTCGTGGTCAGCGTCACGACGGCGCCCCGGGCCAGCATCACAGCGCAGTTGTTCCGGAGCCTGCCGACACGGCAGCACTCGCCATTGATCTCCAAGGCCAAGCCGGTGGCCAGGCGCAGTTCACGCTCTTCGGTATGCTCCGCTACGGCGAGGTTCAGCGTCTCCAGTATGGCATTGAGCTCGTCGGGCTTGTTGGACACGGCGTCCACGTGAAAGGTGTAGGTGCCGTTCTCCAGCATCCGTCGCAGCTCGTCGGGCGTGGTCTCCGTCACCAGCTTGGCCACCAGCCCCATGTGGTAGTAGCGCCGCCGCTTGCGACGCCTGGCATGCTTCTCGTGCGCATCACAGGCCGCCTTGAAGTCGCGCAGCCGCTGCTCCAGATCGTGCTGGCCATTCAGCCGCACCGTGAACTTGTCCAATTGATTCTCATCGTCCAGATGCTCGTCCTCGCCCTCGCCCTCGACAGTCTCCTGGCTGTCCAGCACCAGTGGCTTCTCCATTCCGTGCCGTGCAGTTAAATTTGAACTTTGAACCTTTCCAACAATTTACTAAAGAGATTTCGTCTGCTTCTGTTTCAATTTCAGCCAAGAGGAAGAAACTTAAAGCTAAACAAATAAACAATGGAAACGAAAACAAGACGTGTAAGTGGAACTAAAACAAATACTGGAGTGGTTCCATGACTGCTCCTTCCATGACTACTACTCGTATATATGTACATCTGTAGATACCTAATTCCATCTCTTCTGCATCCTTAGCTGGTGGACAAATCAGCGTTTTGGAACTGCTGGAACTTCAGGCAAGAGCACGAGCCATTCGCTCGCAGCTGGCCATGGAACCCATCACCAAGATCGAGGTCAAATCAGATGACGACGAAGCGGAAGAACCCAAGGGCAAGGAGCAGCGCAGCGGAAAGAGCACCGTGCCAGAGAAGCGAAACAGAAAGAGCACCGCTACAGAGAAGCGCAGCAACAAAGGCATCGTGCCCGACAGGCGCAGGCTTAGTGAGCAGTCAGCCAGTAAGGATCCACCACAGACAGCGCCAGAGAGCAGCAGAAAGGAAACGGCGCCACGACAGAAGATCAAAATCAAGCGAAACTATCGACAGTCTACAAAGTCCCCAGAGAAAACGGTCACAGTTGCGCCGCCTGAGCCTCCAGCTCCTGTTGCCGCAGAAGATGCTGGCAAGGACAGGTCACGCTCGGCCTCGCCAGATGTCATACCCATACCCACGGAGACTGAGACACTGCTGATCAGCGACAGCACCGACGACGAGGCTCCTCCGCAAAAGTCAGAGGAAACCGCAAAGCCAGTTATAGAGGAACCGCCGCCAGCACCCGCTGTGGAAAGCGAGCCGGAGGAGGGCGAAGTGCGAGACGAGCCTGTGGAACCGGTGGAGCCGGTCAAAACAATCGAGCCAGAGCAGCCACCGGAGGAGGAGCAACCCACAGAGGCTGCACAAGAGGCTGAGCCGGAAAAAGCGGTCGAGGCCGATGCAGAAGTAACCAAGGAAGAGTTGTCCAGCACAATAGCTCCTCCCCCTGAGGCAGAGCAGCCCATGCTGGAAGATGAGGATCAAAACGATGATGTTATATCTATAGGAGGCGATCTTGAGATGATTGAGGAAATGACCAAGGAGGACGAGCCACCCGCGGCGACAGTCAAGACAGAAAAGCAGCCAAATCCCGAGGAAATGGACAACGATGTCATCTTGCTGGACACCAGCGAAGATGAGCGCGAAAAGCTGAAGGAATCCGACTCCGAGGTAACTAACAAAGACTAAAGCTAAAGCAAGTCTCCCAGCTGAAACTCTTTTCCATTTCCGTTTGCAGTCCTGGCGCACACGCTACCTGAAGAGCTCCAAGGTCAGTCAGGTGCTTGCCGCATCGCGGCTGGGCAAACGCGTGCGCGACAAAATCAAGAAGACCAAGCGTGCCCAAAAGTCTGCCAACGGCAGAGACGCCGCCGCCGATGATGCGCAGGCCAAGGCGGCCCAGCCGCCGTTCGCCTCCAAGCACGAGGATGGCTCCGTGGAGCAATACCAGGAGCTGCTGCAGCACCGACAGCGGCAGACTTCAACCAGCAGCAAGGGCGACAAATGAGTGGGCTCGCGAGTATTACTGAAAAGTCCCTTCGACAAATATTCAGTTCGGGTTAATGTGGCATAAAAAACAAGTGGAATAAAGCCCCCCCGTTTCACTCCATCTGTACGAAGGAAGCAACGTTCGCGGGGGGTAAACGCACAAAAATTTGAATATATCGTGCTAAGCGCATATTTGATTTCTCATTCGTATTTTCCTGTGAAATACTCTTCCAAAAGGTTTCAGGCCATGACCGACCTTAGGAAGTTAATTTTGCAGTGGTTACTAAATGATTAAACTCTTTTAAATAAAAATTATTCCTTAAGTCCTAAAATTATTGACAGTTTAATGTAGATAAAGCATAAAGCTCGGCTGCATATACAATCTGTATTGCTATCTGTATTCAACGGTCTCAAAATAGACGTAATTTATTTATTTTTACTTTTTTTGGTATGGCGGAATTTATTTTCTAAACCAGAACACCCTACAAATAATTATATAGAAATAATGATTAATGCATCTTCACTTTTCTGAGCCTTTATTTTACTTTTCTAAATCTTTTCCGATGTACTTCTAGGGTGTTCCTTCTTGCGACCTGCTCCCTTTATCCTTCCTTGGCTCTTTTTTATTATTTTTTTGTTTGTAATTTAAAGGAAAATGCGAAAAACTATGCCTTCTCATTTCCGCTGCGTGCCCCCATTTCGGTGGGTTGCGGAGGGGGGAAACCCGTTTAAGGGGGCAGAGTCAGTTACCGAGCCGCACGCAGGTTCCGCCTTTCCACCGATATTGTTTGTCATAAACTAGCTTAAAAAATCATTTAACGAAAATTTGAATTTTTTGGGCTTGAGTTTTAACCTAGTTTCACCCGCCTCCTGCTTCTCTACCCCTCGGCAGGCACCAATGGGCACCCGCACCCCCCAGCAGGACATTTTGTCATCGACTTTAGTCGATTTCTAATCATACGGTTACGGAACATGCCCACACTCCACACGCCATAGCATGCCCACTCGAGGGCCACAGCCACCCCCAGTACACGAGTTCTGTGCCGTTCATGCTCTGGTCATTGGACTGACTATCTCTCAATTATGCTGCAGGGATACGCGCAGGGCAGGGGAGGGGAGCGTGTTGCACCATAAACGATGATTGTTTTATCAGAGACTTGGTCGTGTTGATAAACTGTTTTAGCAACAACAACAGCAAAAAATGGGACTCCCTTAAGCGCTTGTGAGGAAACAGTTCTCTTCTCTTTCACTTTCTGTTGTTGATCAAATACGCATGTCCTGCGAGCTAAGGGTAGGACTTCAGTTCCCATACGTGTACGTATGTATGTACATGTACGTGCATGTGTGTAATTCCCTAAGAATCCATCAAGTGGGCGCGCTGTATACATATAATTATGGCATTAAGCATAAAATCTTTTATTTTCATTTGAAAAGTTGACGATTTTTGTTGATTTTTTTAATAGGTGCCCTCAAAAGTAGGCAATATTTTTGTAAGGAAAGTTTTGCCTGTGCATTGAATTTTTCCCTTTGGAGGGGACCTTAAACCAGTTTGCTGGACACTGAAAAAGGTTAACACATGTTTTGGCCTGAAGAGCAAACACCGCACCCGCACTCCTGCCCGCACTCCTGGCCGCCCTCTCCCATTTCTCTTATGCTCTTTCTCGCCGACGAACGCCCCCGCAGCGAGAAGTAAACAAAATAGCAACAGAGCGTTGCGGCTGTCGGGCGGTGGGGGTGGTGGCTCTCGGTGGTGGTTGTGGCTGCTCTCTCACTCTCGCTCTCTCTGTCTCTCGCACGCTCTCTCTTTGGCATGTGTGTGTGTGTGGGTGTCTCGGCGGTGCCTGTGCATCCTTTGGCGGGCAGGCTGGCAAACGGAAAAACGGAAAAGCCCGATTCAGTCTACAGAAAACGCGTACGTGGTGCAGAAGTAGCCGCGCGTGGCTACCACAACGTCGTTTAAGACTTGTCGGCATGATCGAATAAGTGTAACGCCCCGTACAAGTTCTGTAAGTTGCCAGCATCAGAATCAGTATCAGCATCAGCAGCAGAATAAGAATGAGAAGAATGAGAAGCATTATGCATAAGAATCTGCCGATTTCAGTGTTTCCAAAAGTGTTAAAGTGACAAAAGAAAAACCCCCCAAGCCAAGGATTTGTAAGCCAATAACAATACGAAAATAATACATGTACAAGTGGTGGCAACGGAAGCAAATATTTTGTATTTTTCTAACCAGAAACAATGTGCTAAAAAAACAAAATTTAAATCTAAATCGTAATCAAAATCGAAACCAATAAAGTGCTTTAATCGTTAACATAAATCAATAAAAATATTAGCCATAAATATGCATTATCTGTGGAGTTTTCGCTTCCGTTTCCGTTCGAAGCGCGTTTACGCTCGCACAAGTTTACACTTAGGATTAAAGATGCTCTCTCTGGCCAGAGACATTGTGAGTCCCCCCCAGCAACATTAAACCACCAACCACCACCAAATCTGATTAATCGTAAATCCATAACCGAACTGTAGAACAATATAAACGCTATCCGCTTGCATTGGCCCGCCCCATAAATGAAACTCTAACGAAATTCCATAAATTGGCTTACAACAAATACCTGCATACATATGCATATTTATGTATAAAAACAAACGAAATCAAATGAAATTAAAATTGGCAAATTCATCAAATTATATTGCTTAATGCTTTGGAATGCTTATCAAAAGTCGCATACCATTTAGATGTCGTGCAATCCCAGTTACTTTCCAGATTTACCCAAAGATTGGTTCAGACGTAACTATGGAAATTGACGGATTGCATTTTTATTACTACTATATATCTAAATATCAAGAAAATACTCAATACATATATAGAATAATACAAATTAAAGCCCCTACACATACACAAACCTACACTAAGCCCTACATTAAACCAGAGATATGCATGTACTTCATAGGGTTTATTATATGTCCCAAATAATTTAATTTTGTACACATAATTCAAAGCAAAGCTCAGGAATATTCCGCTTAGATTTACTTAAAGAATTATGCGACAAGCGCTATTTTTGGGATCGAAATGAGACAAATTTAGTTCAGATAATTCATAGTTGGGTCCCCAAATGGAATAGATTCTGTTGTGGCGTTCCAAAAGGAATTACATTTTTAATTAATTACATAAAATATTTTAAAACAAAATCAAATTAGTTTTTTAGTTTAAAAATTATGAAAATAAACCTAGGCGAAAAACCTGATCTATCCCTCCAAGCTTACCTATCTCTAAATATTGTAATGGGTCCAGCAATTGTCGGTTTTAGAAGGCACTCCTCGTACTCGTAGTCCAAAGTGGAAGCCAACCTTTTGATAGATGTCATGACGCACACACAGCCGCAAGGATATATGCACTTTCATATGCATTGTACAGGACAATGACAAACGAAGTTGCTAAATTTAATTGTGTGTGTGTGTCCGCCCTTTTTTTTGCAAAACTTGCAGAACGAAACGAACCCGAACTCAGATATAGATGTCATAAAGTTTTATTAATAATGAAAATTGTACTCAAAACGTGGCACGGGCAGAGCCAAAATGGGGCAATTTATTAAAAAGTCTCATTAGCTATCTTGCTCACTCTCTCTCGCTCGCGTGCTTTTATCACACATTGAGCATACGCCATGAGGTCCCCTTACGGCAGCTAATAAAGAACAGAACAGAAAAATAATAATAATAATACATACATATGTATGTGTGTGCGTCCCAGCTAGGGATAGCGATAAAGTAAAATTTTTCGATATGGACATGATTAAAGGTACTGGACTGCCCCATATATACATGAATACATATGTACATACATATGTATGCGCACACCCACACACTGCACCCAGCGAATTTTATGGCGAGGGGGCAATAACTGTGCCCCGTCGGAGATTAAGTATTTTTAATGCGACTGCGACTGACAATAAAAATATAAAAATTTCAACGATAGCAGCGGACAGGCTGCGTCAGCAGGCCAAATCAATTTCAATATAAAAAAGATACACATATGCATATTGCTGTTGCTGTGTGTGTGTGCATGTTAATATCAAAGCAGACTGATATTAAGTCACTTGCCATGTGCGCTTCCAGCAATATTTATTCGCTGAAAATCAATAAATTCTACACACACACAATTTATTTTTTTTTGTATTTTTCTCATTTTCTCTTTGCGCTGGCGCTGCGGCTCATTATTAATATATATCTACATCTGACTATACGCTATATATGTATATTATTTTTTTACATTTTCATATTTCGCTTGGGGATGGCTGGCTGGGTGGCTGGGCGGCTGCTTAAGTGTTCTCCTATTACGCCTTTTGCCCGTAATCCTCCCACATAAATATACTCATGCAGCCGCCCAGCGCTTAACTCCCCCAATATTATATTTGCTTTTAAATATTTTGATATACAGCCCGTTTGGGCCGGTCCAACACACACCCAAGCGCCCAAGCACCCAACACCCACAACAGCAGTGGCCCTGAGCTGGCAGGCATTTTCTCATAAAAATTTCGTACTCGAATAAGACGAAGTAGCTCCACCACACACACCAGCGAACACATAAAAGCAAGTGGCAGAGGCATCCGACTGTGAGATACCCTGTAACACGGGCGCCCTGCATAAACAATCCGCTCAGGTTGGGCAAGGTTTACGCAAAACAGGAAATACTTCAATATTATCTGTACATATAATCCAACTAAAGCTCATGCTAATCAGGCATATGCAATATATGTATACTGGGCTGACATTTCCAGGAAAAACACCAAAATACCCCACAAATACCGAGCAAAACACACACACGGACTGGGCAGAATGTAACCCGCAGGCATTTTGGGTTAAGCAAGAACAGGAGACGTATGACGGGGGGGTGGGCGAGGGGGTGAGTGGAACTTATGGCAAAAACTTTGAGGAGGAAAATGTAATGTAAAGGATGTGCCAGGGCCACCATGGAGACCCATGCGAAGAGTGTAACTGGAAAATAATAATTTTTTTCTCCCCCTTTTGCTTTCCCTTCATTTCTTCGCTGGCTTTCACCAACCCCACCCCCCAAAATCTCCCATCCAGCCAACATGCTTACTTTTTCCTACTCTTTCGCTCTGCTCTTCTTACTCGTTCGCTCTCTTTGGCTGTGTGTGTGTGTGTTTGCCGTTTTCTTTTGAGTGTCAGAAATGGAAAAGAAAATAATTTGATGGTTTCATAAACTCGCCTGGGGGGTCGCCAAAGGAGCGAAGTTTGGTAGGAGGGTTACATTTTCTATATATATATATATACATACATATATAATATATGTCTGTATGTGTGTGTGTGTGTGTGTTTCTGATAAAATTGCAAACTTCTCTTACCCTCCTCCGCCCAACCCTCCTGCCAATAAGCTGGTACATGTGTGTGTATGAGAGAGAGGGAAGAAGACCTAAGCAAAAATTTATGGAATTTCTCTGCTTTTCTTTTCTTTTATTTTATTTTAGTTTTTGTTTTTTTTTTGGGTGAAAACTTGTGCAGATAGATTTCTTGCCAAAATGTTTTTGCCTGCATACTTATGGGGGTGACTGTGACAGGGGTCTAGAATCTAGATAAAACTTCTAGTATTGGGATGACGATGATGACGATGATGATAATGAGGAATGTCCAATGATGATGATGACGATGATGATGGGGATCTCATTAGAGAAAACTTTTGTACGTACACACGAGTATGTAGTACATATGTACGTACGTACACTTGCCTTATTATCAAAATGATTATTATAAGCAGGCTGCAGCCCCATCCCCATCCCATCCCCTGCCCTGCCCTGCTACACACACGCTCGCACACACATGTACGCAATTTCACCCACACATCGATGCACAGCTATGGCTTATGTATATAGCATTTGTCCTTGTCTCTCTGTGTTTGAGTTTCATTATTAATTTTTCTTTTTTTTTTTTTTTCATATTTTTCGTATTTTTATTTTATCATGCCTTACGCACACACACACACACACACACGCTCTAGTGCTTAGGGGGTGGAAAACACACACACACACACAGTATCAGTTTAGTTTATTGTGGAAAATAATATTTGATAGAAACAAAATTTTAGTGCCACCCAAAAGAGAGGGAAAGATAGTTTTCCTTTTGGGTTGGTTGGGTTGGCTTTTCGGTTGGTTCCAGCCGCTCGGAAAAAATGTCGTTTTTAGCGGTGGTGGGGGGTATTAGAGCAGGTTTGAGTTATGGCTGGGTAGGGGTAATTTTTGGTGGAGGGGGGGTAAAATATTTCACTGCATGTGAAAGTGAAAATGATGAAAGAAAAATATCGAAAACTGGTGAACGATTTTCATTTGCTCCCCCCCAAACAATTCTCATTAGAGGACTCATTTCTTTTCCACTTCCCCTACCCATCCCCCAGCCCTTCTGTGTGTGTGTGTGTGTGTGCTTATTTTTTCTGTGCGCGTTCATTGGTTTCTAATGAGATTTCTTACTAATGAGCGGCGGCCCCATAGAAACTGGCAATGTTATTTTCCCTTCTTTTTTTATGTGTCTAAGGGCAAAGCATTTCGTATATTTTTGTGTGCCTGCAGCCATGCTTAAGGGTGGGGTGGGGGCGCATGAATTTCCACGAAAATTGTATCGATGATACCTGCTTAACCTTTAGTACTTTTGGGATAATGAAAGTAATTCTGAAAGGCGCTTTCGAGTATTCCTCCAATTTGCAATTAAAATCCCAAATCGTGAAAAGAAACTGCTCAAAATCTCACATAACTGCAGCCCGTTGCAGTAGAGCAATTTGTCGCCCCCGTCCCCTGTCCCCTTGGCATATTCCTCCCCCGCATTCAACAGCAAAACCAACAGAGATCAGCGCTCTGCAGCTGAGGGGTTGGTTGCTTGCTCGGTTTCCCCGTCGCCACAGAGCCATTATTGTGTGTGCCCCTCTCATTTTTGAGTCCACGCATAATTTCAATTTGATTTTCATCAGAAATATTAATTGCGTGCCACATTCGGGGGCAGTCGGGGGCGTCAGTGGGTAAGTGCGGCATATGGGCCGACAGGGGCGTATATCAATCATAACGGACATTTCATCAGGCACCAGGACATGGGGTATTTCCCTGGGGGAGGGTGCCGCAAGGTTCGAGTTTAAATTTCATAATTATTATTTTACTCGAACGCCGCAATGCAGAGGGCGGGTGTCGGCCTGCCCGCTGCACCACACCAATCCATTCTCCGCTCTGAAATTTCGAGTGCCACAGCGCTGTGTCGGTTTGTTTACGTTTGCTAGCCATGCACCGGGAGAGACATGCGCCTACAAATGGGGGAGCGGGCAGTGGCAGTGGCGTGGGGGCACGTCGGGGGTGCGTGCCACGGAAAGCGAAAGTGCCGGCAACGTCACAGTGGACATGTGCAGCCGACATGTGTGAAAGTGAAAGTCAATAGCGAAACCTTGACCACGACCACGACAGGCCAGACCGGTGGCGGGCCCAGTGGCCGTGTCCGAGCCGAAAATGGCCCCGAACCGAGGGATCTCGGAGCGCCCACGCAGCTCCCGTCCCGACCAATGGGTCTGTCTCGAATGATTGGGCTCCTCCGGCTGTTGCTGTTGTTGTTTGTGTGTTCGCCTGGTTCGTTCAACCGGCGCACACACACACACACACAGCGGGAGAGCCAGAGAGGAAGCCGTTAAGTGGCACACTCTGTGCGCAGCCGCAGGAGCTGCGTCCCAGTCCCAGTGGGCGCTCATTGCGTGGCAGGACAGGCAGGACAGCGGCAACAAACGAACGAGAGGATAGGAAAAGGAATGGAAAGGGTCGGGTCTGTCTCCCCCAGTCACTTTCGCTTTTGCGGCTTTTGATGTGTGTGGAATGCCGAATGCCAAAGGGTGGCCAAGGTTGGACTCACACAGCTACATAGCTGCATATGTATGTGTGCACACGCATACTGATGCACTGGCCATATATTTTTGGCCAAGTCAAAATCAATCCATCAATCTGGCCGCAGCGGAACATGCCCTCGCACATCTCTGGGGCCTGCTTCCAGTGGAGATTTGTGTGTAGCTGCTGGGCAGCCTGCCTGGACTGAGACCCCGGGAAGGTAAAGGAGGCTACAGTTCCAGAAGATGAAACTGCTTTAAGTCACTTCTGTTATTATATAATTGAGGGGAAAGAAAAGGAACGAAATCATTTGTTCTTACCAGCAGAATTTGAAATAAATATCTTTGAATGTGGCTACAGTCAGTACAAAGTAAACCCGCATAAATATATGAAATTATCAGACTTAAAAAAGTCAGCACTCAAAACATAAACTAAAAAAATGGAAATATATAAGTAACTATAAGAATGAATAGCTAATCATGCGGCAAACCATTTATTTGCCTCTCTGCTCCGCATTAAAACTCGACATGAGCCTTCCCCTTCATCGCCTTCTGGTAATCCACACAAGTAATCATCTCATTAAGAGACAATTGCTGAATCCTCCCAGCAAGATCCCTGGCAAAAGACACACAAAGTCGAACCATGACATTCCCAATAAAGAACGCCTTTAAGGATCCGGATCCGCCCTACCTGAGGCTCTACCCCAATTGATGCCCGCAACCGCAGAAACGCTTCAATTAGAGCAATCCAATCGCAGGCGCACGCCTTGATAGGCGTTTAACAACCCCGAGACCCTCTGCTATTACCTCTTGGCCATCCAATGCAAGTGCTCTCGGAAAGGGTTGAGGCGAGCGCAAAGACAGAGTCACATAAATTACACGGAGAGTGGCAAAAGTTAACACAACAAAAATCTATAATAAAGAATCGAACACCACAGCAACGGCCGAAGAACTGACTCCACTGTCGCAAGAAAAACAAATTGAAAATCCTATTGAAGTATGATAAATAATTGGCACGACAACAACTACTCGTGCTGCTGCCGCCGCTGCTGCTGCTGCTGCAACAAAGGAAAACTCATTGCGCGCTGCGATTGTTGCTCATTCGTGTGTCCCCCTCCCTCTGCCTCTCGCTCACTCATTGCTGCCTGCTGTTGCTCTGTCGCTCTATCCCTTTCCGCTTTGTAGTTTTGCAGTTGTGGTGGTAGCTGAAAAATTTTACTGGAAAAAAAAGGAAAACCAACAAAAAGGGGCGGAGCAATAATGGTTTTCCGGGCAGCGCTGCTCAGTTGTCGCTGTATGGATTTATTTTTTTTAAGGGAAATTCTATGATTTTTGATATTTTGGGGTGTTTTATTGAGGTTTTTACCATGATATGGGTAGAGGGAGAAGCTCACTCTGCCTCTGTCTGTGTGTGGAAAAACTATTAAACGCTTTGGAGGGTAAGGGTTCCTCCTGTGTGTGTGTGTGTGTATCGCTGTGATTTTAGTATCATTGTTGCTATTTGCTGTTTTGATTTTGAGGAAATCGGTAAATTGATAGTTGATATTTTTTGTTATTCCGCTGTGTCATGCGGCAGTTGCAAACGAACGGGCCACTTGGCAGGACACACCACACCACACAACCACCAAACACGATCGCATCGGAGTGCAGAGAGTGCAAAGTGCGACACGCGCATGACCGAGTGACTTTTCAAGAATTTTAACCAGAATTAACAGTGATCCAATGATCCAATGATCGTGCCGAAAATTAATTTCAAGTTCCAACTGAAAGTGCACTTAAATGAAAGCTTAACTGATCGCGGAGCAGAGCTACAACAAATTATTAATGAGTATGTTGGGGATATATATTGGAGGATTTATTTGTGTGTTTAAGTGAATATAAGTGATCACCGATCTGCAGTTTAAAGTGTCACTGAATAATGGCAGCAGCTTTTCGGAGTTCGGAGCACTCCACTTGATTGAATGTGTGGGTTTTGGGCAATGAAAGTGGCAAGTGGCTGATGCGCAGCATTGATCTGTTGTGGGAAAATTCCATTGATGGATCGTCAAATAATCACAGAGACTTGATTGCATTTTTTTCTATCAGCATAAACTAATAATTTAGAATTATTTATGCCATTCATCAATTATAATTTTCTAATTGATTTTGTTCCATGAATTTACTTGGCTTTATCTTTTAGCTGCTGCGTTAATTAATTTTAATTCAATTGCGAAGTTTATTGCCCAGAACTCTGCTAGTTCTCTGCTGCTAATATTTGCATTAATTAATTAAATATGGGAATTAGTTTAAAATATTTTTGTCTAGATATGGACGCTGCCCTTTACCTCTTTTCTTTGTCTCTTCTACCTGTTTCAATTGCCAAAGTCTTAACCAGAACCGGAACCAATCTGACATTATTGGCTTTTCCTTGGGCAAGTGTCTCGCTCAGCTCCTCAGAAACTACTTTGATATGTTGCTGGGCCAAATGAGTCGCCTTGCGTCTGGAGGCTCCTCAAACTTGTACGCGATATGTATGCCATGAATAGTATATACATATATGTACGCATATATGATAGGAGTACGAGTACATGCTTCTGTTTACACTCGGCTGCCATTTTCATTTCACCTCCCACCACTCCTCCCCTGCCAGCTCTTCAACCCACCCGAAAGATGGACGGGCGGCAGGCAGAAAAAATCAAATAAAATAACATCAAACTACCTTAGGCTTTATAAAAATCCCAACCAAAATACAAGCAACACTCAGCCACAGTCCCCCACCCAGCCACCCAGCCACCCATCCACCCACACTCGCATAGATACACCACACTCACGGACACACACACCGTCGCAGGGAGTGAAATGCTGAAGAGAAATGCGCACATCCTGGCAGGCATTTTTGCTTAACTTCTCAAAGTACCAGAAGGCCCGAGGAAATCTTTTGGTCCAGGGGGGAAGCCTGGCAAGAGGGCGAATGTCCTGAAGAAATTGTATAAAAGAAAAGTCAACAACAACAACAACACCAGCAGGGGCAAGAACGAGAAAAAGAAAGAGGAAAATGTAGCAAGAGAACCAATTTCCAAGCATGGAAACTTAATTTATGTCTGCAGCATAGTTGAGAATATTTTTCTTTGCTTTTCTTACCCACTCGGTGGCCCCTTGCCTCTGCCACCTTCTGCTCTTCTTCTGGGCCATGCTCCTCCTCCCGCTTCGATCCCTCCCCCAGCCCGGCTTTTGCCGCTCCTCCCGCAGCTCTTCTCCTCTCCGCCCTTTTGCTGCTTCCACTCAAATAGGAAAAAGAAATTTTCGGTTTATTTCGAAAAATTTCCCCCATGCCCAACCAGCCACTCACAGTCCACAGCCCCCACCCCCTACCACCCTCTCTGACCCTGGTTGCCAGGCATTTTCTTCACCCTCCCCCCCCGCTCCATGCCGCACAGCTTTCGGTCTTACTTCCTTTTTCGCTTTTCTTGAGAATCAAATTTATTTTACCAAGTCATGTTGAAGAAAATTTTTATAAGTTTTATGCTCGGCTCAAGTGAGGGGGGATAGAGATAGACACAGAGAGACGAGAGAGAGAGAGAGAGAGAGAGGGAGTTGTATGTGTGTGTGTTTGTTTGTGAGGCGCAAAAAGTTTTGCCGTGTTGGTGTGTGCCACACAGAGAGAGTGAGAGCGAGAGCGAGAGAGTGGAGAAAATAAGCAAAATTTGTATTCCTTAAATCGGATGACTTTGTATAAATTTTCGTGTGTGCGCCGCCCCTGCCCCTGCTTACTGCCCCACCAAAAAATGGGTTTCTATATGTATGTATGTGTGCGGTAAGTGTGTGTGTGTGTGTGTTGTGTGTTGGTGTTTGTGTGTTAGTGGGTGGCATTTGGGGCGCATAGCAAACAAACAGGAAAAAAAAAAAAAAAAAAAAACTTATACATATGTGTGTGTGTGTGTGTGTTTGTGTGTATGTGTGCTGTGCTCTGAGGACTCTCTGCCTGGGTATTTGTGTACATAATGGAAAAATTTTTCATAGAATTTGCACAAAAATGAAAAAGTGTAGCGATATAGGAATAGGTGGCTGGGTCGCCGAAGAGAGGGGGGAGGGGCAGAGGGAGAGGCAGCAGAAGAGCGGGTAAGAAAAATGGTGTAAGAGATGTTCGGGTGTGGGGGAGGAGGTGGGGGGATGTGGGAGGCCCAAGGAATGATGATGATGACGAAGAAAGAAGCAGCAGCAGCAGCGGCAGCAGCGACAGAGAAATGAAATTAAGCGCATACGGAAATGAGACACAAATATTAGAGCTGTGTGTGTGTGTGTGTGTGTGCCATGGGGAAGGGGGGGTGCAAAAAAAGAAGAAAAATGAGTAGCAGCAAGAAGCCAAGAACCCAAAATTGAATGAAATTCTAGCCCAAATATTCAGCGACTTTTCTTTTTCTTTTTTTCATCTTATTATTATTTTACTTTGTGCCAATATATAATGCTCAAAGGGATTTAAGCCCACAAGGCATAGATATATGTACATTATGTACATATACTGAGTGGTGAGGGTAGGGGGAATGATAGATGGAGAGGAGCTGCTAAAGGCTTGAGCTGGGAATGGAATTGCACCCAAAATATTCCCATTTGATGGCTGTAAATTATGAACAACAGTACACCCTTATAGATACAATATAATCGAATATATATATAGAACAATTAATTAAATGATGTACATGCATAGCACACCCCTCCGACCCCACACCACACCCCGCCACCCGCTAGCATGGCTTCGGCTTTTGGCTGCGACTTCAATTAAAAAGTTCTTCCCTTGCCCTCGACTCATCAATGCCACACTCAGACTGCCCAGACTCATTCTCTGCTCTCTCCCTTGCAGTAATATCATCCAAAATGGCTGCATCCATATATGCCACCCCACCGCCAGATCTGAGCAGCGAGGACACTGCTCTCTCCGACGTCTCCAACTCGTCGACACTCAACACGAATCGAGGCAACAGCAACAACAGCAACAACAGCAGCAGCAACAATACCCATGAAGCCACAAGAGCAACAGCAGCAGCAGGAGGAGCAAGAGGAGCTGGCACCATTTCACCCACAGAGCAGTTGGTCAAGGGGCAGGAGCAGGAGCGGGCGCAGGAGCGGGAGATGGAGCCAAAGACGCAGCAGAAGCCAGCGGGAAGCAGCACAAATGAGCCAGACAATGCCCAAGACGATGAACTGGCAACGGAAGCGGCAGGGGGAAATGGAGTGGCGGATGGAGCAGCGGAAAAGGAAACGGGCACGGATGAGGGGGACAGCATGGCGGCGATGGCAGCGGCGGCAGCCAATGCGGCAGCCATGCAGCTGCAGCTGCTGGAAGCCCTCAGCGATGCGGCCAAGAAGCGACGCAAGCAGCACAATCCCAGCCGCCTGGAGGCACTGAACCTCAGCGGCGGCGGCGAACCAATTCCCGAGATCGAGGATCGCACACGGGTGGACTATGAGGAGAAGCTGTCGAAGATGTTCCTGCCCAAGTCAATGGAGAAGCTGAAGGAGACCTTCGAGCTGCTGCAGCAGCACAAGCAGGAGCTGCCAGAGCCAGAGCCAGAGCAGGAGCACGAGCAGGATCTCAGCCAGGACACACCAGAACACATATCAGAGGCCAAGCAGCAGCAGCAGCAGCAGCGACGGAACCCGTATCAGACCTACTGCAAGGAGTGCGGCGAGAACTTTGAGACGGAGTTCAAGCTCAGCCTGCACATGCTGCAGGACCATCGCGAGGGACAACATCAGCAGCTGGAGCAGCATCTGGACCGACATGGGGATGTGCAGCCCATGGACTTTCTCAGCTCCATCCAGGTGAAGCTGGAGCGCGAGGAGAGCCCCACGCAGATGCAGATGCAGCTGGACCAGGACATGTCCAATGGCCATGGCAGGGAGCAGCAGGAACACGAGCAGGAGCAGCAGGACCACTGGTTCAATGCCATGGCCCAGCAGCAGCAGCAGCAGCAGCATCATCCGCACGGCTCGGCTTTGGCGCCCGCCTTCCCCTTTCCGCCCGGCATGGGTGCGGCGGGTTATCTGCCGCTGCTGGGCATGTCGGGCTTCCCCGGCGTGGACGGGCTGAATCGGCCGCCGCTGCGCATCTTCAACCCGGAGGCCTACTGCGAGCTGTGCAACAAGGAGTTCTGCAACAAGTACTTCCTCAAGACGCACAAGGCCAACAAGCACGGCATCTTCGACCCCGTGGGCGAGGCCACGTCCAACACTTCCAGCAACAACAACAACAACAACAACACGACGAGCAGCAACAACAACAGCAACAGCGGCAGCTCCATGAGCCACCTGTTCCAGCTGCAGCGGGAGGCGCAGCCACAGCCACAGCCGCCGCCGCCGCCACCGCCGAGTGTGGCCGCCAAAGCGGATCAGGCCGCGGCAGCACCGCCGGCGGCCAGCATCCACTGCGACATCTGCTCGAAGCGCTTCACCAACATCTTCGCCATGCGCCGCCACCGGGCCAAGCAGCACGACCAGGCCGCCGACTCATCGCCCAACTCGCAGCCGGGGCAGTCGCGACGCGGCAGTCCCATCGACAGCCAGTCGCTGGCCATCAAGCAGGAGGCGCAGACCGAGCTGCCGGCGGAGCTGGCCAGGCAGCCGTTCCAGCTGCCGGAGGGCTTCCGCGAGGACTTCTCGCTCGAGCAGGAGGAGGTGAGCTTTGTGCCGCCGCCGCGCAAGCTGCCGGCGCAGCTGCAGCAGCAGGCCAGGGACTGCGCACTGAGTGCGGAGAAGCTGCGGCGCCTGGGCGTCCACTTTCCGGAGTTCTACTGCGAGCTGTGCCACAAGGAGTACGCCAACAGGTACTTCCTGCGCACCCACAAGTGGAAGCGGCACGGGGTGTTCGTGCCGCCAGAGGAGCTGCCGCAGCTGGGCAAGGACGAGGCACCGCTGAGTGGCTGGCCGTTCATGCCGCTCAACCTGATGCTGGCCAAGCATGCGGCCGCGGCGGCTGCCTCCATGGAACAGGCCGAACAGGCGGACCAAGAGCCCGAACAGGAACCCGAACAGGAGCCGGAGCCGGAGCAGGAGCAAGACCTGAGCGAGCAGCCCAGCAAGCGGATCAAACTGGAACCGGATCTCGACGAGGAGAAGCTGAACGGGTCCGTGATGGGGCTGCAGAATCTGCAGAAGCTGCAGTCGATGCTGCAGCAGCTGAACGACATCAACGGGAAGCGACCCCTGCCCTGCCACCTGTGCGGCAGGGAGCTGGAGAACCAGTACGCCCTCCGGGCGCATCTCATGACCGAGCACGCCGCCCAGATGCAGCTGCCCATGCAGATGCCGCTGCAGCTGCCCCACGGCCTGGCCATGCCGCTGCCCGAGCCGCATGCCCAGCAGCTGCCGCTCCACGCGCTCTACCAGCAGCAGGCAGCGCCCCCCCAAACGCCCCCCATGGCGGGGCTGGCGGGTCGAGGTCCTCGCCAGGCAGTGGCGAGGAATTCAAGCAACATATCGCCGGGGTGGCCAGCGCCGCGAGCGGCAGTCCCCTGCGCGAGGGCTTCTACACGCCCGAGCGTCCGGTGGCAGCCACAGGAGCTGGCGCTGGTGCTGGCGCTGGCAGCGTTCCCGTGCCGCCGCCAAATCGGCCGGCCTACACGATAACGCCGACGAGCAGCTACTGCGAGATCTGCAACAAGGAGCTGTGCAACAAGTACTTCATGAAGACCCACATGCAGCGGATGCACGGCATCGAGATCGAGAACGGCGCCCAGATCGGGGGCGTCGTCTGCAACATCTGCAACAAGGAGCTGTGCAGCAAGTACTTCCTGCGCGTCCACAAGCACAACACGCACGGCATCATCGAGGAGGGCTCGCCCCTGCCGCAGCCGCGCGGCCAGAACGGCGTCAAGCTGGAGGCGGCCGCCGCAGCAGCGGCAGCGCAGCAGGCAGCGCCCCTGCAGGCGGAGCAGCAGGAGCTCAATCTGACGCCTCCAGCAGCAGCAGCAGCGGCAGCCTCGGGCGGGGAGAGCAACGAGGTGTGTCCGCTGTGCGCGCGACAGTTCCGCAGCTTCAAGTGGCTCCGCTCGCATCTGATGAACGAGCACGGAGCGGCGGGAGTGGAGCGCCTCCGCGAGCTGGAGGCAGCTCCCTCCGCGCGCAGCAAGCCCAACAGTCCCACGCTCAAGATACCCAACGGGAGCGGCAGCGGCGCCCCGCCCGCACCCCAGCCCACCGCCGGGACTGGCAATCCTCCGCCGCCCAACCTCGCCCAGGCCCTGCAGAACCTCAATGCGCAGCATCTGTTTGGACAGATGCAGCAGCAGGGGCCGAAGGGCATGCAGGGGATGCCGCCGCTGCCGCCCCTGCCAGGGATGTTCGGGGAGCAGGCGCCGCGCTTCAAGGAGTACCAGTGCTCCATGTGCCCCTTCACCACGCCCTACTACGCATTCCTCTTCATCCACGAGCGCTCGCACGCCCTGCTGAACAGTGCCGATGGCATGGAGCCGTCCTTGGAGGCGCCACCACCGCCGCCAGCAGCCCGCAGCCAGGGCAAGTCGCGCAGCAAGTCCAGTCGGGCGCCAGCAGCTCCGCCAGCCGTGGAGGAAGCCGATCTGCACGTGGAACCCACCAACCTGAGCACCCCCAAAGCCACAACGCCCCAGAGCACCCACTCGCCCCCACAGCACGCACCAGGAACGCCCTCTCCGAAGGCCACGGCCCGCTGCCAGTCGCCGCTGAGCCTGGCTGCAGCCAAGAACCGCTCACCGCATCACGCAGGACGCCGCTCCGCCAAGTCCCTGACACCCAACGGCATCGGAGGCGGCCATCGGTCGGCGGCCACCTCGCCCTTCGAGGTGTGCAGCGATCTGGCCAACGGCACCGGCAAGCCGGCGAGCTACGCGCAGCCGGACCGCGCCGAGGAGGCATACCAGATGCAGGCGTTCCATCTGCAGCCGGCCGACGCCGACTCGGAGCTGCAGTTCGCCCCGGCTCTGGTCTATCTGCCCGTGCGCGTGCGGGCCTCGGAGTCGGCCACGCTCAGCTTCCGACTGACGCCAGCCTAAGCGGAAGCGGAAGCAGAAGTCCAAGGATAAGGAGCGGGAGCAACCCCTTTTTACAGTGTTGCCAGCAGCGTAAGTTCAACCCAAAATACAGCCCTGAAACGTTAATCGAGATCCTCCCAGAAACGAACGAACGAAAGCAGAGAAGAGAAGAGCAGAGCAGAGTTAGGAACTTGAACAAGAGACAAAATAGTGGAACTACAAAAGACTGAGTGCGCATATTAGTTGAGCTCATAATTAAACTTAAATATACACCCCCTAACGACAAAACAAAAACAATAACAATAATTAAATAACAATTACAATCGATCAATACCAATCGGTAATCGCAGAAATCTAAAAAGCTAAAAAGTTCGCCATGTCTAACATGGGCAAGCCATAAATAAAACCCGCATAACCGAACAAGAACAAGTCCGTTTCAGCTGGCAGCACTGTGCTAGACATCACACTGCATATATATACTACATATATATATATTCTGATGGCTCCAAGGCATAGGCATAAACCGCAAACTATAACATATATATCTCTAGTGATTAAATATCAAAGTTCCTATGCGTAAAAGTAATTTATCGTAAAAGAGTTGCAGCCGAGAGAGCAGTGGAGAGGAGTGGTGAGGAGAGGAGCGAGGAAATCTAAATACGTACATACATGTATAAGGGTGGGGCAGTGGGGCAGAGTGTGAGGAGAATGGTGGGACATACATATATCGTGTATCGTAGTGGCCAGCAGCAGCAGCAGCTTCAAATCAAAATTACAATTATACATTTCTCATCTACTACCACATAGATACGGTGTCGTGGTGTGGTCTTAGCATTAGGGCTGAGCACACACACACACACACCCACAAAAATTATAGGCATAAACATAAACATTAACTACGAGTAGGGTAAAGCTTCAGCACAATGAAATTGCTCAAAATCAAAATCAAAATCGAAATCGAAATCTTTTTAGCGCAGAGACTACACCCGGGTGGCGGGGCAATGTCCACATTTCCTTCGATTTTCACGCCCCTCCATATATCGCGTTAAGCACTATAATCTTAAACGAAATCCTATAACGAATGCTGCGATTTTTCCCGACCAAAACTTGTACATAAAATATTTGCGAGCAGAGAACTCCTTGGGAAATACCAGAGACCAGATTTTAGATGCAAATTGAACAGAGTTAGAAGGGGCAGAACGGTGTAGAGCGAGGAGGGAATGGGATGGGATGGGATGGAATAAAAGAAAATTGCGCCAGAAGGTAAAAGTAAGAACAGACACACACAAAAACAAACTCAGGGCAAAAGTACAATGACCATTAGTACTTTTTTATACAAACATATTTAAAGAAAAAAAAAACCAATTAAAACGAAAATAAATATAAATATGAAAACGATAAACTATAAACGATAAACTATATAAACAATAAATGAGTAAAAATCATAATAGTATATATTAAATAATGAAACGTTAAACAAAACATAACAAACAAAAATTGCTACCTCAGACGGACTTGAAAACAATAATTTAAATCAAATGAATTTATAAGCAAAATATAAATCTATATAAAATCTATATAAAATCTATTGAAACGAAACAAATGAAATGCAGAACCTTAAAGCTAAATACGAAATTTTTGTAGTAAATTTACCTCAGAGCCGAACAACTAACGTTTAGATGATATGATTTAATGTGTTAATATATGTACGTACGTAATATTTCGCTTGGTTTAATTACAATTTTAAGTTGAAACATTCCAAAGACCAAAACTAGTCGCCCAACCACTGAACAACACATTCTAGTCACACCTATATACCATATACATATATAACGATCGAGCCACAAGCCAAAGCGGAGCCCTGCCAACTCTTCGGGTGGCTGGGCCCAGCGCTTCTTGCCGATTATTTTATAGTATTTAAGGCGTTTGTTCTGCAGCAAGAAGAGTTGGCCCCCCTGCCGCCCACGAAGAGTGGTGGATCGAGCCGAGGCGAATGCGCGAGGGCGCGGCGAGCGGCGAGCGGCGTTGTTGGATTTGCTATATTTGAAATTTCCTTTTTTAAAAACGTGTGTTTTTTAAAATGCTGCGTGCCTTTTAGCAAATACTTCCCGTGCGCCGTGGCCCGTGCCCACAAAGCAGCAACAACCAAAGGGAAATCTAACATTGAAATAACCATCTAGAAATAGAGATTGTAATTTTATTTTATATTCAAATTATTTCTTAGTTCTTAGCATTTTATTTCACATGTGTGTGTGTGTGTATATACTACGAATAAATGTCTACATTTTGTATTTGTTAAACTTGAGTTTCGTTTTCGTTTCATTGACTTTTTAATTCGAGAATTTGTGATTTCCAAATTGTTCAATTACCAGATTACATTTTTTATGCTTTTTGATCGAAGCGTGCCAGACCCGAGGCCCTACTTCAGAGACGAGACCCGTGATAGCCCGAGAAGTTCCGCTTGATAGGGGAAGACCTTTTCCTTTTTTCTTTTTTTTTTTTTTTGTTTTTTGTTTCTTGTTGGCTTGCCATAGGGGAAGCGGGCTCTCCATGCTGGTCCAGCGCCTTGGCGACAACAATTATTAAACTGCCATTTGATTCAATTTGTCAACAATGCCGCCTGGAGCGGCACTTCTTGAGCGTGCATGTAGATATGGTTAAGCACTTTTAAAAACTCAACTCAATACATTCGCAGCTGCTCCCCCCAGCCACAGCCACAGCCACAGCCCTGCCGCTGCTTTCCGTTTTTAAAGCAGCACCCTCATAAAACATTCCGACAACAACAACGGCAAGAAAAAACACAATAATAAGTGGAAACTGTTTCCGGTTTTGGGACACGCATTGACCAACAACCCCCTGATTAGTATGTTTGCTTTAAAAAATACACACATCTGCATGGGAGTAAAAAAAAAAACAAAATAGGAGCGAAAAGCCCGATAACAAAAACCCAGCATGGTCCGGTGAGGGTCAAGTCCGCGGGGTCAGCAGCTGCCGGCAGTTGTAAAAAATACCAATCCAAAATCAGAATCAGAATCTATATACATTTAGCCAGAGCTATTGATTAAAAGTAGCCACCCCCGGGGCAGGCCTGGAGGCCGCTGTACTTCTCCCATTTTCGGCAGTTAATTATTTGTCACGTGTCCATGCAAATTTCATTTCTCATTGATTACGTACAGACATCCGATACGTTTACGGGCGCTGCTGCAATTAAAGATTGTGCCGCGGGGGTTGCTGCCACGGACATCGGACCAGGGTCCAGGGACCAGGGGATGCTAGGCAAATTTCATAAATATTTTCGCCGACATTTTAGCCCAAAATCTTTTCTATTGAATTTTTATGGCAATTTTGGGAAAATCGTCTGGCAGCAATTTTTAGGGCGCAAAGTCAGTCAGCACCGCCGATATCTACATACGAGTACTACCCCATGGAGTCAGGTCAGTCCCAGTCCCAGTCCCAATCCCAGTCTCAGTAGCCGCTCTGATATAAGGGTGTTCCCCCCGCTATTTGCATGCTTAAAAGTGAACTGGAAAACTGCAATTTATGAAAAAATTCAATGAAAAGGAAAGAATTTCATTCGCTGAGGGTGATTTAGTCCCCCCCTCTTGCAGCGCATTTCGCTATGCAAATTCTCGAATTATTTTTGGGTTCTTTTCTGGGTTCTGGCAAATGATTTTCCATTAATTTTATTTCGTTCAAATTTTCCTATCATTTTCAACCCCCACAAAAAAAGTAGAAGAAGAGCGCACAAATCAAAAAACAAACAAAACAAAAAGAAAAAAAACAAAAACGAAAAGAAGAAAACATTTTTAAAACTTAAAGCTAAATAAATTTTACAAAGAAAGGCAAAGAACAAAATTGCAATGTACCTTGAGCATAAATCAAAATTTTGTATGACCTCAGATGCAAGTCGAATGGGGTCAGAGGGCAAAAACCACAAGAGAAAAATCAAAAAATCAAATTTTATTAGAACTAAGAAAAATGACAGAAAATCAAAAAGAAAACCCCAAGAAAAATCTTGATAAATATTTGAGTTTTAAAGTTAAGTCAAAAATGAAAAAAATGCATTCGAAAATTATTATTAATTGCAAATGTTGAAGTTGATGAAAGAAACGAAGGAGAAGAGTGGAGAGAGGAGAGCGGAGAAGATGAGTAAAGAGGAAGAAGGAGAAGAAAAAGGATGACTAGAGAAGGAGCAAAGAAAACAAAAAACAAAATGCAAACCAAAGACGTGAAAGAGCGCAAAATCAAAAGCCACGAGCAAAAATCAAAAATCAAAAAACAAAAACAAAATTATATTTAAAACAAAATCAAAAATCAAAATTATATTTAGCAATTGGCAAAATGTATGAGATATATATACACAAAAATATATCTATACACATATATATATATATATTATTATATATATTTAACAATTTTACTTTGTTATTATGTAAAACTATGTGTGAAACCCAAAACTAAAAACAAATTTAACAGAAATTATTTATATTACGAGTAATGTGTAAAATGTGAAAGAGCGAAGAATCAAAAACTGTAGGAGGAGACGGAGAAGAAGGAGGAGAACGGAGACGGAGAGGAGAAAACATTTTTCATTTTCATTGTAAGCGAGCATTTATCAAAAATTGTATGTGTTTTAAATTGATTATATTAAATATATATACAAATACATATAAAATATATGGACCAGTGTGTGTGTGCGTGTCTTAATTGGAGAGTAAATCCCGAGCAGAATACCACCAAGACAGGGCCGCTGGCCAATCCAATTGCCCATGGGAATACGCTGCGAGACATGGACAGATATCGGCGCTACTATAGCTTCATATTTGGTAACAGTTTCGATACTTTGCGCTGATCTCCCTCTGCTGTGGCTGCTGCTGCTTGTGAGGCTTGGTATGGAAAGCTCTGCCTGCTCGCAGGCAAATGCACTCAGGTACAAGTGCCATCATCGTGTGCTTAAAATGTGCTTTGCTCGCCCTGTGATTCCCATTGAAAGTCTCTCTCTTACTGTCTCTCTGTCTGTTTGTCTGTGGCAGAGACTTGTCTAAGCTGATTGTGTGGCCCTTGAGACGGGAACTCTGCACCACCCCCCAAGCAAACGACATACACACATGCAAGTATCTGCTACGCGTAGTTGTACCTATCTGACATGGGCCAAAACTTCAACTTTTGCGAGTTTTGACATTTAGCTTTCAGCTTTGCGCTATCTCACAGGCAGATGAAGGGAGTGGAGAGGAGAGAAGAGGAGAGAAGAGGAAAGGAGAGTGGAGAGGGCACCCTCCAGCTACAAGATGTGCCTTCGCTTGTGGGCTGGTTGCTACCCCTCTGAGGCATTGCGAAATCAAAGTATATCAATATTTGTATTACACGAGGCGCACACAAGAACAGAACTTACGCCACGCCACTCGCACATCCCAGGCATCTCGCTCACTCACTCACTCCCTGGGTAATGGCCCAACAACAATGCCTGTGGAAATGTCTTATCAATAATTTTTGTAAAGAATGCGACGAAATCAATTCCGTGCCGAGCCACTGCCAGGGGATGGAGCTGCCATAGAGGGAGATGCGCGTCAGGCGCGTGTTCCTGACAGCTTCATAGTTTCCGTGTGCCCTGCCCCGCTTCCTGCTGCCAAAAAGGAGAAGAATGAAACTGTTCAGCAAAAGAGAAAGCGGGGAGGGGCTGGGGGGGGTGTAAGTAAAGCATATACAGAGATATAAGTTAAGTAGACAGCCCTATAAATAGTTGGGCCGTAGTTTGCGATTAACTTTGGCATCAGTTTGGAAATTAATTCACAGAATATACAAGCTAGAATATTGAATATATGTATATGCTTAGATATATATATATTCGATTTTCTATACGGTTTTATTGCCCTCCAACAATTTAATAACTATTTTCAAACATTATTCGGCTGGTTTTGGTTTTGTGTGTGGAAAATTAGTTTTTAATCGATTTGAACGTGGAACTTCACACGCAGCGCAGCCATGGCTACAAATGACACCGAAACACCCATTTGAACGCCATTAGAGAGGGCCAGCGCCAACGCCCCACCCCCCCAAATAACCAATACACTTTCAGCTAAGTATGTGCGCACTCGCACGCGCACATGTATATAATTTCAATTCTCAATTAAATTGTTGAGGCGGCGCCAAGCGCAAACAACTATTTTCGTTGTCACCATATGCTGGGGCAAGGCTTTCACTTTGGTTGTACCCTTCAAAGCGCGGCTGCGTGGGTATGTTTCACTTGTGGAGGCGTTTGTAACAGGCAGGAGAATAGCTATAGAATGCATGCCCAGAGATTTGCTGCAGGAGTGCAAATGGTAGCTTCAATTTGGGCTGCTCTTTCAACAAATATTATTTAAGTCAAAGTTAATTCTTTTTAATAGAATTATTTAATTTATTTATGGCTATCAAATAGCAGGGTATTTCCACAGCGTATCCCCCAGTCACACCCTTCGGTGCTGAGTGTTTTTTGGGGACCGCTCGCTGAGTCCTTGGAATGTGTCAAAAAATAAAACCCCAGACGCAGGACGACAACAACAACAGCAGCAACAAACTTTAATAATTTAACTTATGGATTTTTGTGAGGGGTAAGTATTTGTTATTTCGTTTTCCCATTTTCCAAATGCCTATCCAGGTGGGGGGGTGGGGGTGGGGAGAGGGTGAGTTTTTCATTTGTTTGTGCCTTGGCATATGCACATTAGTCCCGAAAATGCGGCAATTTAAATAAATGACGCAAAAGGACACGCCACGCACCAAAGACGTAGCACCAGGGGACAGCGGACAGCGGACAGGGGATATGGGGAGGATATTGTAGGGTAGGCTAGGGGTAGGGGTAAGGGTAGGTGCGCTACTAATGACTTTTCAGAGCGCGACAACAAATATTTCTGTACGTATGTATAACAACTTTTAATGAAAAGTTTCCACTAGCTCCACTCCGAAGTCCAATAAACAACATAAACAATAAACAATAAATTTTTTACTAGAATTTCTCCTCCCATGGTCGCTGCTGCTTGCCTGCTGGCTGAGGCCTGAGCAGGTCCTGCAGCACGTGCTCCGAGACCCGCAGACCGATGCAGGAGTAGCCGGCCCTGGCGAGCACATCCTCCTCCTCCGGCAGCACAAAGATGTGCGGATTGCCATGGGCCGGCAGCCGTTCCACCAGCAACGCGTCCGCATCGCGCCGAAACAGATCCACGGCCCGGTAATGGGCCATACGAGCCTGCACGTAGCGCTGCTGGGTGAGCGGGTCTGACAGGTCGAGGCGTCCGCTCCGCGACTTGGGCAGCTGCGCGCTGGCCTGGTCCAGCTGCATGACCAGGCGGCGCACAATGAAGTTGGCAAAGCGGCGACGCGCACTGCGCTGCAACAGGCTGATGAGGCACTGATGGGGCGCCAGGCGCTCAAAGGCGAAGTAAAACAGCACCGTCAGCTTGGCGCTAATGGCCACGAGCAGGGGCAGCAGCAAATGTTCAGTCAATGGCCAGCGGACCAGCTCAGTCCAGTAGGACAGATCGCAGGAGCGGAAAGTCAGCGTGAAGTCCAGCAGGGTCGTCACTATAAGAATCAGTGAATGGAGCAGGCCCAGCGTGACATGGTGCCGCCGTATCCAGCCAATGACGAAGCCCAGCATCGCAGCCAAAATGGTTCAGCAATTCAGTAGCCAAGTGAAACATAAAACGATCGAAAAATGTACTTTGATTTACACAAAAATTTTAACTAAACACAAAAAGGCAAATGCTGGGGAATGATGTATTTGGGATTGGTAAGGCAATGATTACAAGATAGTGAAGGATCCTCTCTAAGGGGAGAGGTTTATTTATATTTACATTTAATTTAAATTTAATTTAATATGATGCTTTAGCAGCGAGGAATACTGGCTAGAAAGAGAACCCAATGGTATCGTGGCATAAACTGGATTTATTTTTACACGTGGCTGGGATTATGCTTACCTGGTCGGTCATCCCTTAGCTGGGTTTTTTGCTGCCCAACCATCCCTCTAAAAAACGGATATCTGTAGCCCTGGGTCAAGTTCGATTTCATGGCACTTTATGGAGTCATCGCAGCATGCAAGAAACATTACGAAGCGAGTCGAGGTAAGCCGTGCACCCTGTAGCCAAATTACCCCCAGGTATACCTCTCCACGAATATATTTTGTATACCCCTGAGTACTTATGACATCTTGCAAGGAAACCCAACAGAAGAAACATATCTACATCCATATATATCGTACATGTATCGAACGGAGAACTAATGAGAGATTCCGGTTGGGTTTTAGTTTCGTTTTCAGATTTTGTTGCTTGGCTATGTGGGTTCTGGTCTGTTGGTCCTTTCCTTTTCAATTGGATACACACAGCCTCAGTGGCATGTGCGTGAGGGGCAGGCAGTAAGAAAAGAGCAGGAGCAGGAGCAGGAAGGAGCAGGAAGGAGAAAGGAAGGCGTTTCAACGGGCGTTGATGAGGAATAAAAGTTGTCAGGAGAAAGGAGGAGGCAAAGAGCACACACACACACACACACATGGCTGCTGTGTACTTGTATGGTTACGTTATGTTGCAAGGAGAGTGAGAGAGAGAGAGAAAAGGGGCCAAAGGACATTGGGGCAGGAGGCAGCAGGCAGCAGGCAGGGACTGGGACTGGGGCAGCGAACGAACGGAAGCAACAAGAGGGCAAATAATTTCTTTCCCCTCCACATGAAAGTTGAGAGAAAAATACGAAGAAAATTGTAATTTTCATCAACCAAACACACAAAAAAAAAAAAAAGGAAAAGAAAAGCAGAAACTTCTTGCAGCTTGACCTTAAAAGAAAATTAGATGCTCGTGTTGGGGATTCATCCGTGTGTGTGTGTGTGTGTGTGTATACGCGTATATACTATATACATACATGTATGTGTGTGTGTGGGGTGGGCATGTGTGTGAGTGATATCGAACAAAATTCCAAAATAAAAAGAAAAATTTAACGCAAAAAGGCAAAGTTCTGCTGCGGCGGGGAGTGTCCGAGTCGGGATAAGGTTGCCAAAGGAGGCAGGGGAACGGGCAGCGGGCTGGCAGGGGCATCTACTAAGTGTGTGTGTGTGTGTGTGTGGGATGATGGGCCTGAGACTTCTCCAATTTCTGTGCTAACCAGCTGGCCGCTGTGCAGAGCAGGAGGATGGCATGAGGGTGGTGGTCCCAGACTCCTGTCCCTTTTCCATGTTTGGAAAAACCAAAGGGGGGGATACATATGGTATGTATGTGTGTCTGTATGCTAAAGTGAAAAGTAGTAAATTGAACTTTCTGCTTGCTCTTCATGTGCTCCAACTTGGCTTTGTGGGGGGGCTTTGTGCGGTGGGCCTCTCTCCTTGGCTGTGTCCGGCTCGGTTTTTATATTTTTGTGGGCAATTTGTACTTTGTCTGCGCGTTCAGCACTTTTTGCAGTTGTTGCTGTTGGCTGGCTACTTTTCCACTTTTCTTTTCACTTTCATTTAACGGCTTTCCATGCGTGTGTGTGTGTGTGTGTGCAAGGATTGGCGAGAATTCGTGGAGCGGGCAAAATGGGATTTGGTTTTGCTGGAGCTCAGGCTGGGGCTGGGGGCTGGGGCTGTGGGCCGCATTCGTTATTTATCGCTTCGCAAATTAAAGTTGAGCCGCATAAAACTTGCAAAATTATTTATAGCAATAAATATTAACCAAGCTCTCGGCTCTCTCTCTCTCTCTCTCTCTCTCTCTCGCTCTCTATCGCCCTCACATTCCCAGACTATGCAGCCAGCAAGCCTTAATTAAAAAAAAGCAGCACAAGAAACTTGTCAGGATAGTTGCAGGGGGAAAAAAGGCGGCAGATAATAAATTGAAAATTCCATGCGAGGCAGCAGCCAGGAATTGGCCAGCGGAAGTGGCAATGGGCAGGAGGAGGTGGGGATGTGGGGCATTCCGTGCTGATGAAGTGGAAATCATAATGTCAGGATGGACTTGACAGCTAATGGCAGCAGCAAAAACAATATCCACATCCTGCCGTGTCCTTGTGCGAGGAATTTCTCGTGCAAAAAACTGCGAGTGTAATTACAGTGGCAACTGCCTGGCCGGAATACTTTGCATTAATCGAAGGAATCGAAAGAATTAATCCTGGATTCTTCCATGAAAGGATAAGGAAACATCTGGGAATCCCACAAAACTAGGCAGCAGCACAGCTGAAGGAGGGCTGTGCCCAGAAGCTCAGGCATGGCTTCATGGCACACAGCATTCAATTTTCCTCCTAGAGATGCTTCACTGTATGTATCAAATGATGACAATAAAATTGCTTGTCCATGGATGTCTGTGTGTGTGTGTGCTTTCATGGGTGGGTGTGTGGGTGCGTGTCAGAAATGACAGCCGGGCAAGCGACTGAACAAAAATCTATGCTTCACTCACCCACCCAACACCCCCCTCTGGCCGGCAGTTTCCCCGTGCAGTGATTTTGCAATGAAATTCGATGGCCCCACAAGGCGGCGGTGGATGTGGAGGACGCTACGACATCAGCCTCATTATGGAAAATCAATAGAAATAGAAGAGAAACGTAACTTTAGACTATGCCAGCAAGAGAAGGGGAAATTGATACACAAAATGGGGAGAGAGAGACACAGAGAGAGAGAGAGAGATGGCGCAACTAAAATTTCGATAGAAAAACGGGCCTCTGCCCCTCCTCTGCCCCTGCACTCCCTCAGAGCAAACAAACAAAGACACAAAAAAAAAAAAATAGAAAAACAAAATTAATTAATTTATGTGCCAGCCCGAGTTTTCCATGGCAATACGCACACACACACACACACAACAGAGACAACAATCTATAGATACTCGTACACATTTTTCCACTTTCAACGTCATCCTCTAGCAATATTCGTCCTCGTTGGCTGTCTGGATGTCGTTGTCGTTGTTGTTGCTGCTGCTGGGCTTCGATTCGATGTCGGCCACAACTTGAACTCATTACAAAAACATAATGGCAGAATAAATATTGAACGAAATGGCATAAAATTATGAAAGCCTCGTCCAAAGGCTGGCCCCCACCAGCCATTCTCTGCAGCCATTCCACGCCAATCTTATTCTCGCCCCCAAAGCGCCAATAAATTTCCTGCACTATCGCACGCTCACAACCACAAACACACACACACCCAAAGGCACACAGACACACACACAAAAGTACTGAGTGCGTAAGCTGCTTATGGCTGAGAGCGCGAATGTATCTGCGTGTGGTCTTCGGAGCAGAAGATATCCTGCAAGTTCCGATATAATACGCCCCACAAGGGCATTGCAGGACGAGCAACAGGGATGGATTGATGTCCCCGCAAGCAGCAGACCAGAAGGTCCATCAGCGGCAGTCCACACATACAATATTAATAATGCTACGAGTAGATCATCAAAAGATAAACATGCCTATATTATTTCATTTAAATCTATTTCAAGCTGTCCTCTGAAGCATCCCTAACTCTTTCCATGGAGCACTTAAAAGCGCAGACTTTCGGCTGTTCCATTGGGCGGGGGGACTTTAAGTTTTAAATCACCCCTACCCTCTGCCACTCTGCCTCACACCTGGCACATGTCCAGCATGTTCAGGCGGCGCGTGTCTTGATTTAAAACCCATATTCAACACTCACTCGACACTCACGCGCACAGCCAATTCAATTGAACCACAAAAGAGTCACTTTTTACACCAAAAAACCCAACACCACCCGAGACCCAATAAACGTTTCTTATCTGTGACACCCCAGAAACCCGGGGGAAACAAATAACACGGATAGGGCCAGGGCCCAGGACCGGCCCCTAAGCCTTGGGCAAACACAGACGCGTGCGCCAATAATATCAGAATCGAATAAGTAAACAAGATTCGTAAAAAACTATAAGATATAAGACTCATGTGTGCTTGGGTGTGTGTGTGGCACGGGTGGTTTGTGTTTTAAAAACCGCTCGTAGGGAGACCCTGTCCAGTGCCCCGAATGGTGGCAGCTGCTTTTCCACTGTGAAATGCAGACGCGTGTGAAGCACCCCCCAGACGATGTTGAAGGAATCGAAATAAAGTTCATTAGAGTTTTACAATTCTGCGCAGCGTGTAGAAGGAAAGAAACCCCCGCCTCCCGAAATGGGTTGTCCGCTGCAATCAATGGGCCATCGCATAATGCACATGGCTCATGGCACATGGCAGATTGGACAGCAGTTTTCCGAGCACAAATTTTCTCATTGAAAATGTGTAAAATTTTACCCCAAAAACGGAAAGGGGTCAGGTCACCAAATTACTTTTGAGCGCTCAAATCAAGCGAACGTAAAGTGAAATCCATGCATGATACGATATAAGCCATTAGGGAGGATGCCCCGATGCCCCTGCCCAGACAGAAAGGGGTTACGGGCCATAGGCTAAGGGGTAAGGGGTAAGTGGTGCGGGCTGTGAACCCTTGCCCATTGTAAAGTTGCAATTTTCTACAGATAATGCGAATTTTCCAAAACCCAAAAAATAACACAAAAATTTCTTGACATTTTTCGCATAAAAATCTCGCTGGTTCGCCGAGGGGCAGGGGGTAAAAAGGGTCACCGCTCATTGTGTAAATAAAGGATCAGCATTGGGCTCCGGATCGATGCAACCAACTGTCACACGTCCATGCGAAATTAATAAATTACATTTTCTCCTTTCCCTCTTTTTTTCGCATAAAAATGTGTGCCAACTTTTTAGCCCAAACAAAAAAATATATATGAGGAAAATTTAATTTTTTTATTCGGCTGCACACGGTAGCAGGGTCAGTGGCAGGGGTAGGGGTAGGGGTTGTTCCCGATGAAGGGGTTGTGCGACACATTAGCTGAACTGAACCTATTAATAAGCGTTGCCAACCCCGGGTGCGACCTCGCGACGCATCGCCTGACACGTGGGTCAATGTCGCCCGACCCGACTCGACCTGAAGCGGCAGCGGCAACGGCAGCTTCCTCCTCACACTGACAGGCGGCACAAAAAATGGGTGAAAAACTGCCATAAAAGACCCAAAAAAAAACAACAAAAAAAGAGGACAAAAAACGGAAGCCCGTTAAAATTCTCACTCGATTTGAAATTGGAATTTTTCAATAAATTGGCACAAAGTCTGGGCCATTCTTTGTTCGGCTGGCAATAATCCTCTTAACTGCAGCGCGACTGTCGCATAATTGTGACAAAGGAATGTTGCAACTGGCGAAATAGGGGTACCAATGCTGGTGGCTTTGTTTCTTCCTCCATGTGTGTATCTTCAGCTCTGTTGTTGGCACTAGTTAAATAAATGAGATTTCGTTCGGGAACAAGGGACAGGCTATACGTATAGCAGAAGCCTCCCAGGCTAAGCCGTTAACTAGGACTGGACCGAACATTTTCGGTGATTACTCAAAGAAAAAACGACAGCCAAATCGATTGGATCGTAATGTTTACATTTCCTTTAAATGTGATGAAGTTAATCATCGGATTATCCCAACGACTCAACGTTTACAGCCTGTCAGAACTTGCGCTAATTCTTTATACTTTTTAGCCATAGTACATAAACTATTGTTGGATGTAGATGATGATGCGTTGCTATAGTCAACTTTGGGGGGTACAGTACTTTGGGTCTGTCAGCCCATCTGAAAACCAAGACTATGGAAGGACCTAGAGTTATACATTTTCCACATTTTAAAATGAAATAATAATAATTCTAGTAAAAACAATCATCAAATCTACTATACAATTTTATAAATGTGTAAATGCAATTTTTTTAAATACTCTCAACTATATGAAAGCCTTAAAAAATATTCCGCTACTATTTATACATTAAAACTTATATATTGTCTATTCAGATTGAGAATCTTACTTTTGCAGACTAGTGGTCAGATGAATGATATTCGTCCCACATAAACTTCTCTCGGGAAGTTTTTTTAATTCCTACAATTTGATAACAGTTTTTTCAAAATATCCACCACTTGCAATAGCTAGCTGCTGCGAAACAATCGGGGTTGGCGCCACTTGGCGGTTTTCGAATGGCAATGTATCGATATGTATATCGATAGTCAGCGCTGGGAAATATTATGGAGAAACCTAAAGTGTGACCAGATTTATAAGGCGATGAGGGTATTTAATATATCGCCGAAATGTATGTAACTGAAAGATGGCGGTGGTCATTTTTGTTTTGTAAAGAAAGAGAAGGATGGAGCGACAAGGTGATTTTCCGCGGTTTAACAAAGGGCGCTCAACTTTTTAAATAGAGGGGCGTTAAGTGGGTTAAGTCTCGTTTGATTGCCCTGGTTATCGTTATCAACCCTGCTTTTGTTATTGTCATCGCTATATATCATATATTTATATCCGATCCGTAAATCTGAAAAATTCCAAAAACGAAAACGAAAACTGACCCCAAAACCTTGGTTTATATATTAACCATTACTTGACCTTACACACACTCTTCCGACAAGCAAACAAGCCAAAAATGGTGATTGGGTAAGTTGCAATAATGGTTATTCTTTTGGTAATTACGTAAGCCACAAGTGTGAAATGAATGAATGCTCTTTTCGCAGATTACTAGTGCGCGGTGGCCTGCTGGCCGGTGCTGTTTACTACACCAACAAAGTGGGCATCTGGGGCGACTCCGAGCAGACGGAGAAGCTGTACAACAACGTCAAGTCCGAGCTGTGTCCGTACGTGCAGAAGGCGAAAAAACAGCTGCCCTTCGATGTGCCGCAGCTGCCGAACACCGGCGAGATGCGCTTCTTGGCCAAACACTACTACAACGAGGGCGTGAAGGGCTCCATTCGCTTTGTCCATATGCTGCCCTGCTATACGGGACGCGGCCTCAAGAAGATCAAGGACACATTCGAGGATTTTGCCAAGTCGCCGGCGATCACCGGCAGTCAGGACGCGGTCAATCCATCAAAGCAGTAGGCCGGCCCCTTGCCCATGTGGTCCCAAATGCGAGGCTGTTTTTGTGTTAGTTATAGTTAGCCTATGGCAAATTAAGCGTATAGTTTCTCTTCCCTGCCCGCCCCACACAGAACCCAAGCAAAGTGAATACTTAAACCGATTGAAGAGGTTTGTACCCTCTTCCAGTTTAGTAATAAAAATGATTGTTTTAGCGTGAAGATCGCCGTGAAATGTACAACAGATCTACAGTCTACTGGAATTATTTAAATACGAGCAGGTTAGACAGGCACCCTTTTGTTTGGCGCGATTCATCCGACTGGACTGATGTGACTGATATTTACTCTGTGAGTTCTCTTAGATAATTTATTTGGAACTTGCTGTCTACGTAGGACGCCTCGCCAAATAGACGAAAAAATCACGTCGTCCCCATGATTTATTGGCCCACTCCCCAATCGCCAGTGCTAGCCCAAAGTTCTGTTTTAGCTTGCATTTGATACTTAGTTGGATACCCTGTTACGCTGATGGGCATTTTCGGTAGCACGTGAATGCAATGTGTCAACTTTTGGGATAGGTTTCACAAGCTTCCCACGCCTCGGCTGAAATGTGGCAATAACGGGAACGGGAACTGCCGCGGGCTGGCCTCCAGATGCAGTTGATAACATGAAATTATTGCTGTAAACAAGGCTATGTTCAAGATTGTCAATTACTCTTGTATAGCCCGCGCAGAAATCAGAAAGCAGACTCTAGATAAGGCTCTGATAAAAGAAAAGTCTCGGTGTGGCGTGCCGCGTCAGGTCACGCATGTGAGTCAGCTACAGCTCTCCGTTCGGTTGGCATTTTACAGCAGCTTCCGCCCTGACATCACATTACGCATACGCCCCACAGTGGCGAAGGCAAATATTAAACACGGCTCTGGGACGCGCTGCACTAAACCCAAAAGACGTCATTGAAGGCAAGGCGTACGCCACTACTAGCTGATAACATTTAGTGCTCCAATTGGACTACCCGAAAACGCGATATGTACATTTGTAGCTGCCTGGGTAAGCAGCGAAAATCCCAAGAGGTAGATAGATCCCAGCCGAATGACTGACTGACTGAGTGGCCATCCCAACACTCGTTCAACCTGTCACTGTTTAAATTTAGGCAGACCACTCAAGTGCCCGTGTACAGTCCTGATTATCTCTCCGGTATTACTATACTCGAATACTTTTAATTTCGATTATTTGCAATTCTATTTATGATATTTACCAATCGCCGTTGCCATTGCCCTTGTCGTCCGCTGGTTGCGTTGGGTGTTGTCTATTTACATTTTGTCTTTTTTTGTGTTTTAATTAATGAAACTTTTTGCTTGTTTATTGGCTTTAGCGATCCAAACACAAGCAACTGTCTACTGCCTGCCAGCTAATGTTGTCTTGAGATAAAGCTACTACTCGTACGAGTACCGTGCCCCACTCTACCTGTCCATTTCCCTCTCTCCAGCAGGTGACTCACCACCTGGCATCGCAGAGATAATGCCCGATCGGTGGATCTCCTCCCAGGCAGGCAGCAGCGCTGAAGCCAACCTCTCAAATATCATCGAAACAGATCACGTGCCACCCAGGACTTACTTCATTGCCGCACAGTTGCTAGTAGCCAATATTTGTGGACAAATATGGGGAAAATCACATTGCCAGCGACCCATAAAAATCGGAGCAAATAAATGTTTAACCTCTAAAAGGTACACACACACACACCAAGCAAGCAACACCTCCCCCACACAAGATCATGCCACGGCAATGACTCCGGTAAACAGTCCCAGTCCCTGTCCCTGTCCCAGAAGATACCCTAGAAGCGTCAGGGAACAGCGCCGCACCGTGCGATAAGCGCAGGCCAGGCCAACACAAGTTCTGTCTTTCCACTTGCCAAATTAGCTGTGACACTGCCGCTGCCGCTGCCAGTGGCTCTTGAATAGAAATGGCCTCCTGTTTGCACTGGCAATGCGAACAATAATTAAATAAGCTTTCTTGTTAAATATGCGCAGATCAAATTTGCTCAGCTACGCTACGAGCATTTCATTTAATTAAAGTTCCCAAAATAACACCCGATAAGAGGGTGAGAAATTGAGAGAACATGCTCTGGCGATGAATTGACGTAGGCAAATGTGTCTTCCCCCACAGCTCGCACCAAAAGTGTTTAGATGCCAACAAGGAGTTGGCCAGGAGGAGTTGCATCATTGTATAAATAATTATTACTGAGAATCTAGGTACTCTGCCAGAAAGGAATAATAGAAAGGGAAGTCATGCACTGCCCACTGTTTAACATTGTCATCTACATATTATTATTGGGGTTGCTATTATTATTATTATACATATAAATATGTACGAGAATATGCTCCCTGTGCTGGCCTATTCCGCCGTTCTTTCGTCTCTTCATCTCGTGCATTTCTTTCTTTGCTTTGCTTTAGTCATCGCTCTGCCTATCTCTCGATCGCTCTCTCTCATGTTCTTGGCATTGCACATCGCCTTGGAATCGCCTTCTTCAATCCCACAACTAACTAGCTATCTCCGAACGTACTTTAAAAACTTTGCAAGTACATTTTGCTACCAATTTTCGCATTCATAGCCGCTCCCAGCCGAACAGCAATCACGATGCTTATCCATCCACTCAGGTCTCAGACTACTGTCGTCTATGCGTACCCGTAGTACCGTGGCGACAATGGTAAATGTGTTTGACACAACGTTATTAACTCATTCGCAAGTGGCCAATTGGCCATGCCATTTGTCATATATTGAATATATTCAATTATTGTCACACTCGGAATTCTGTGTCACGTCGCTGCCTTAGCTTCGCCTTTGCCAAGCCTCATTATTGTTATTGTTAATGCCTTTAGTTTTGTTGGGGATCGTGGGGCCAGGCCAGCATAATCCCTTGGACAGGGGTTTATTCAACCAAGAGGATCGCCATTGTACGCGTAAGCTGATAAGAATTAAATAGTTTCTGTTGAGGCAAAATCAGTTTCGCTTGAGGACAATGACAAGTTTGTTGAACCTATTTATGGCACAGCACTTATATAACTACTACGAATTATCTGAAGATGCAAAGATAATGATACACAGAGGGGTCGGGGCAGATAGGAGACAGAGATCTTGATGAGAGCGTGCTCTGGGGGAAAACATTGCAAGCCAATTGAACGCGTGGGCGGGCGACACTTGTGCAAGCAGCCAGACTCCACTTCCACTACGCCTGGCTAATCGCAGTCGTAATTAGTTGGAGCTACTTGTGTGCTCCCCTGACTAATCAGCAAAACAAGCAATGCGACTGCATCTGGACTGCATTTTCAGTGGCTTCTAAAATGTTACGTTTATTCTGTTGATTTATTCTGTTTCTGTGCATTTTGCAAGACGACTCCCATACCGGTTTGTATTTCGCTGCATTGCTTCCGATATGGCCAACGCATTCCCATTCGTATACCCAATGGATGTGTGTAGATCGGATCTACAGAGTGCCGCTGCCTATAAGTGAGCCGATCCCCAGGCGACCCTGTGCTGTTGCCTTTGAGCTGTTCAACGTATCGAACCTCTGTCTCCGATTCTTCTGCTGCTGCTGCTGCTGCTGCTGCACTGTTCACTGCTGTTTGTTACGGGTGGGAGGGGCTACCATCCCAATAGAAACCTAACACAAAACATTAACTGGTCTTATCAGAAGGCCTCCCCCAAAAAAAAAAAAACAGCCGACAAGCTGAGAGCTACACGAAACGCACGAGCTTCGCCTCCCCCGTCAGTGCTCATTGAGGCGTCGGCGTCGACAGCAGCGCACCTGAGCAGAGCAGAGCAGATCCGAGCCGAGCCAAGCAGCAGCTTCTCCCAGGTATTTCTGTGGGGCGCAAACGCGGCGCGAGTTCAAAACGCCAACGACTGGAGCTGGAGAAACAGACACCAACCAGACAGACTGGCAACGGGCAATCGTCCTCGAGAGAACATTAAGAACTACACTACGAGACAAGTGTTTACATAGAACATTAAGAATTGAATTGAATTGAATTTGCATTCATTTCAAAGTGAATGTGTGCAAAGTGAATGTGAATGTGCGCGAGCAGGTCGACGTGTGAAACATGAGCATTTGACATCGAATCAATACCCATTCGGCCAGCCCAAAGAGTTGCCTAACCGACGAACCGCCCAACCCAAAGTTAAAACGCAAACCAAATTAAAAGCAAACCAAAATCAAGATGAATAACTCCAGACATGTTTTGTGGAGCACCTTGGTCTTCAGCTCAATCATCATCCTCCTTCAAGCCTCCATTGGGTAAGTTCTTGCGCTTTCTTTTATTTCCTTGCTGATGATGTTCCAGACAAATTAGAAAGCACAACATTTAGCTATATTTAGCTGTATATTTAGCTCTACAAATGCCTGATAAAACATTCAAATGGCTGTGTATGGGTGGGAGGGTGTCTGTCTGATAAAACCAAAATTTTAACAAGAGTTGGAGCTGCCTTCTCAGTAAATTGGCAACAATTTAGGGAACTTGTCTCTGACTCAAAACAAGCAGAAGAAGTTGACAAATTGGGCATGGAGACTGAGCGTAGACGGGAAAAAACCATAGCATAGCATTCATTTTGAAAGTGGTGATCCCCATCTACATAAAGATTCCATTGATAAAATAACTTCAAGAATTTATGTTCTGATAACGGAAATGGAAATGAAATCTGAAGATGTTACCGAGAAAACTGATAAGAAATGGTGAGGTGATAACAAGAGGGTTACACATAATAGAGTTTGGTAATGTTTTTGTTTATAAACATTTCCTGATATAAAAACAAAAAATTGCTGTGAAATTTCGTTTTGAGATTTTTATTATTGCAATATTTTGGAATTTTCCAGAAACCTACCAGGGAAAACTGACTCACTCGGAGAAAAATGGCTCTGCAAAAAGAAGATTATTTTATTCGAATCTATAAAGGTTTAATTTAAATTAATAATATGCGGTATTTATCTCGATGCAAATTCATTTTAAAATTTTGGGTGTAAATTTTACAAACTTCAGTGCTTTTTTCTTTGGGTGTACTCCAAAACCTCAAAGCCATTGATAAATCCTGGCCCCCAATTGCCCCAAATAAATCCCCAGAGGAATTAAGATTAGAATTTAATTAACATACTCCACGAATGCGCAGTAAGAAACCGAAAACGAAACATTTACAGGGCAGGGCTGGGCGGCTTTTGTCTTTAATGTTCAAAAGGTCGCAGCGTAGCTTTGTTATCGGATAAGTTCAAGATCTGGGTGCTATATCAATACGGGCTATAATTAGTTTCCTGTTGTGGGAGCAGGTCACATCGATTAATTGAATCGAATACTCTTTGCGGTTGCGCAAGCAAACAAATAGCAAATAGCGGAAAGCCACATACATATTAATAAATTAAAACCGCAAGCTGCCGAGCAGTGGAGACAAATATTTATTTGAATTATTGCAATATTGCAATTGATGATTTGAGGTAGCGCCAAATGAGCTTGCACAGCTGCAGCTGCAGCAGCAGCAGCTTGTGTGCTCAGCTCAGGGGTGAGATGATCCAGGCAGAACTTCCTAAAGTAAAAAGTATTTTAAATGGGATCATAAAATGTGTGCGCCACTTGCCCATAAATTGTGTCACTTTCAAAGAGAGTTGTTCGAAATAATTTAATTTTTTATGATCGTTAAAGTATATTTTTATAGTTCGCTTGCCTTTGTCCAAGGGGTAGTATTAGTATGCATTTAAAAATGACTTATAATACCTGGATTATGTGTCATCCAATCCAGGCACCAGACGATTTTCTCTCCTTTCGTTTTCTAACCTTTCGACCATATTTTCGCAGGGCCTCAGTGGACGAGCAGGAGGACTGTCCCTCCTTGGCCAATGCCTCATACATGCAGCATTCCCAACTTATACAGACCCTGACCCATGTATGCCGCTACGATCGTCTGGAGAGACCCATTGGTAAGGCTCTGGCCTGCACCCAAAGTACGGGGATCCATTCTAATGAATGTTTTCCATCCAGCAGAATACGACCTGGATGGGAAACGGCAGCCCATTGTGGTGAAGACACGCATCTATGTGTACTTCCTGCAGAACCTGAACGCGGATCTGCTGCAGTTCAAGATGCACGCCCTGTTGCAGTTGCGGTTCCAGGACAAGCGACTGGCCTACCAGACCTTCCAGCGCGGTGACATTTTGGGGCAGAAACATCTGAGCGAACGCCTCTGGCTGCCGCACATCTTCTTTGCCAATGAGCGCGAGTCCAGCATCCTGGGCACGGACGAGAAGGATGTGCTGACCTCGTTGTCGCCGGAGGGCAATGTCATCATATCGACGCGCATGCAGGCCTCACTGTATTGCTTTATGAACTTCAAGAAGTTTCCGTTTGACCAGCAGCTCTGCTCCACTGTTATAGAAAGCTGTAAGTGAACACCAGCCATCATACAAACCATGGAGATATCTATGGCCATTTTCCTGATCTTTCAGGGATGTACAATACCTCGGACCTGGTGCTGGAGTGGGAGGAGCGTTCGCCCATCTCTTTTGATCCGGAAATGCGGCTCACAGAATACAACATGGACAATTACTGGCACAATACGACGATTGTGCACTCGGATGAAATCAATCTGCGTCACGGAGCATTTCGTAAGTTTATTATTTATTATGAGTTTTTTGTTTTTGTAGCAATTTTACTGAGTTCATCGTCTGCTTTAGTGGGTGACTACAGTTCGCTCAGTTTCACTGTGAACTTGAGGCGTGAAATTGGTTTCTATTTGCTGGATTACTATCTGCCCTCCATGATGATTGTGGCCATATCGTGGGTGTCCTTCTGGCTGCAGGCAGATGCCTCCCCGCCACGCATTATGTTGGGTAGGTCCACTCACTCAACGATTCGGGGAATACTTTTTATTCATTTATCATTTGGTGTACACTGTACAGGCACCAGCACCATGTTGTCGTTCATTACGTTGTCGTCATCACAGAGCAAGAACCTGCCAAAAGTAAGCTACATCAAAGTGTCGGAGGTGTGGTTCCTGGGCTGCACCTTCTTCATCTTTGGCAGTCTGGTGGAGTTCGCCTTTGTCAATACCATTTGGCGTCGCAAGGAGAACATTGAGCTGAAGAAGGTCAACAGCAAGTACATCATTAAATCCACACTCACGCCAAGGCCGTCGCGTCGTCAGATTGGCGGCAGCCTCAGCAACGATTCCAGAGCCAGATCATGCTCGAGCCTGGACAACATCGTTTCCAGCACAGAGAGCGTGCGCAACGGCAATGGCACTGTAAATCATGGCTATAACAATTATCTAACAGTTCATGTGAGTGCAAAAAATCCAAGAAATCAATTAAAGATTGTCTGCTCAACCTTGCACTCCTCTTATCCTTGCAGCCGAATCTGCCCATCATCAAGACCGAATGTGCCGACAACGTGTCCATCTCCAGTGAGCGGATGAGCAACGAGCACATCATTGACATCGACACCGAAAAGAAGGAGACGCCGCCCACATTTACAACCATGACACCGCAGGAGATTGCCATGTGGATAGATCGACGATCGCGTTTCCTCTTTCCAGTGATGTTTCTGGCCTTCAATGCGCTCTATTGGACCTTTGTCTATGTTTTATAAAAGAGAGAGAGAGAGAGATATTCAGTGAAGGAATATTTTTATTGTACATACTATACAACGCAATGTTGCCATATAAAATGTGAAATCTTGTCTGTTTGTGTTGCTCTTTTTTACGCAAATAATTATAGTAGTTAAGTTGTAAGATGCATCATCTCATAGTTGTACAAATGTTGATCATAAATATATATACTATAATATACCTATTTTTTAATTCTTGTTTTACTTGAGACTCCAGCAATTCCTACCCAAATCGGTCGAGCTCCTTTTGATCTCTCTGTCTTCGATATCCATTTTCTTTTCTCGTTCCTCCTTTCTTTGTCCTTCTTCAGCTACCCGCTCGCTCTCTGTTGACCTTTGTTTAAACCTTATTTTAAAGGTAATTCAATAAATGGGAGTCTTTAAAATAAGCCAGATTGTAGAAAATCTGATAAAAATATATTTTCAGTTGTTGAAGTCCTATTATACACATTCCTCGCTAGGGTCTCTGTCGAATTTTACATAAATAAATGTAGTTAATTTGTAGAAAATTTGTAGTTAGCATGTAGTTTCCACGTAAAACATTCAAGAAAGATATTCCGGATATATGTATATATTTTTATCATGATAGTATCGGGCTCAAATAATTATTAATTCTTTTTTTGTTGATATTTACTGGTTACTAACCTGATTAAATAGAGCGGGGTTAAGCTATTTTTTCTCGGTTTCTAAGGTTTCTGAGGTTCCAGTCGACAAAACAAATCAAGTGAAATATTTATTTTTCCATACATTAAGACACATTTCAAATGGACCGCCAAACTCATTTAGCGCACAAAAATATCGATATTATTCTCAATTCGTGGAGAGTTTTCAATTTGCTCTCTTTTCAGTGGAGAATAGAGTGTTTTTGTGAAGACTTTCCCCTAAATTTCGTGGTGTGGCAGCATGTTGCTGAAATTTTTCCCATACAATGTATCTTACGGGAACGCGTATGCAATGACGCAACAATGAATCTTTATTCCATACGTTCCCGTAAGATAGATTTGATTTTGTATGGGAAAAATTTCAGCAGCATGGGGAATTGAAGTAGCAGCAATGTTGTGCAACTTTAGCACGGAATGAGCAACAATCTGAATACCTTGGGAAAATGGATTTTATGGACTTGAGATATTGTTTGTAATTTCAGGCTCCAATTAATGCAGAAACTACTCAGTCTCTGTTGTAAAGATATTAAGGAAATGTTGCAGCTCACGGGTTCCAATAATAGGTATCAGAACCGGGATAAATGTATATATAAAACACAAACATGTGCATTAAGAGCTAATAAACATGTCAATCTAGGAAAAATCATAACTAATGTTTCAATGGAGCTTGGAACAACAAAATTAGTATCAATTAAAATAAATAAGGTATACCAAAGGTCCATACGCATAGAAGGAACTTGGTTGACCAGCAACACTGACGTCACATTTAGTCAACATTTACGTTTTATGCTTTGGCCGCTTTTGTTTGAACCTTAATATGTAAACAATCTAATGGAAAATAGTTCTGAAAACTAAACAATACTAAACAAAATTCATTGAGGAATTGGATAAAATTATTTGTTTACGGCTGAGAGGGCCAACTATCTAACAATATTAAACTGAATATCAAAATTGACGAATTTCATATCACAAAATATCATGGTATGGCAGCCCGCTGCAACTACGAATTGCACGAGTCTGGCAACGCCACAAAAACGACGTCAGATTCGTTTTATTTTGTTTTCGTTTGAGCCTTAATATGTAAATAATTCAATAAAAAGAACTTCTCAAAACTTGACAAACTTGTAGAAAATATTTGTATCTATCTGATAAAATTATTTGGTTAGGGCTGAGAGTCCCAGCAAGCTGGTAATAATCAACCGAATATCAAAATCAAGGAATATCAATGCATCACTGCCTGTCGTGTCCGTCAGTATATTCTGATATTGAGAAGGTATATTTCTGAGGGTCAGGCGGTATATTTTGTCGATAATTCCGCGGTCACACTGCCCACTCCCCAACTCTGCTGCTGCGACGACGTCTTCGTGAAAATTCAAATCAAGGTAATATTTGGCATCATAATTTCCCGAAATGACAGGTGCTGGGCGCTAAAAATATGCATACTCATCTGGGTGCCAAAAGTGCAGCGATCGAGCCCTGCGGTCAGACGTTCTTGGCCACAGTCTGGGTCGCCAGCAAAGTGCACAAATTACATAACCTCCGGACACCGAGGCCAATAGTGCTAGTGCATAATGTTTATAATAACCATATGTGTCTTCATCCAGATACTGGTTAATTTGTTGTGCTGTTGCTAATGTAGTTTCCCTTCTTCGCCCCGTCTCCCCCAGCTTGAAATATGCGTCTGTCGTCGATTTTGAACGGAGCCCACTTCGGCAATCTTGCCAAGGTGCACGGCATCATCACCTACAAGCTGTCGCCCTTCGAGCAGCGCGCCTTTGCCGGTGCCATCAGCAACGGAGTGCCCAACATGGTCCGTCGCTTCCGCTCCAATGTCTTCATCGTGGCTCCACGTAAGTAGAAACCACATATTCCTATAGACACTCCTCTAAATTCTGGTTGGATTGCAGCTTTCATCATTGGATACCTGATCTACGATCTGACCGAGCGCAAGCACACCGCTCTGCTGCGCAAGAACCCCGCTGACTTCGAGAACGACCAATAAGCAGGGATTTGATTGTTCGTCTCCACACACTAGCAAATAGTTATGTTAAACTAATTAATAAAACTAAACCCACAGTTCAAGAGAGTTGTGTGTGTTTTGGTTGCGCATCCCTGCTAAGCACGTATTTCTATACGGTTTGAAATTGATAAAGTTCATTGGGATGCCCCCTCAGATGACATTGTTCATCAGGTGCACAGTATATAGAATAATATAAACTAAAAGAAGTTATATTTAAAACAGCAGCAGTAGGATGTCTAGTTAACCCTTCAAGTGCCGTCGGGTATTTAAGAACCCAAGAAACGTTAAGAATTTTACCTCAGACCAGGTGGAAGGTGCTACTTATGTGTTCAAGTGAACATAATGATACATATATCTCAGGTATTCACGCATATAACAATTTTGTTTACTGTTTCATTTACATCGAAATCGTCGTGCCGGCTCTTAGTGGGTTAATCATCTAGCTGCCTGTGCCCGCTTTCCAGCACTGTCAGCTGTTCGCAAACAAAAAAAGTGTGCAGCAGATCAATAGTTTTAAACATTTAGATTTACTGAATATTAGTCACTTTATGGACTGCTGTGGCGACGAAGTACGAAAGGAAAGCATCTACAACATGCTACAGGCCATTGTCGACTCAAAAGTCATCAACGTGCAGTTGTTTACCATCGCTGTGGGCATTTTCTTTGTTGTGCTGCTGCTGAAGAACAATTTCCGCAGCTTTTCTGGCACATGACTCGACGTAGATGGGACTCTATTCTACCCTAGATGTTCTGGCTGCCGCGATGTAGTGTTTAATTTATATAATAATGTAATGTACGCATTGTAGCTAAGTATATTAATAATAATTGTCTCAAGCGGAGATTCTGTTTGCAGTTCAAAAAAGGGGTGGCGGCAGACTTTGTTGGAGCAGCACCCTGGCAGTGACGTCACACCCCCATGCCCGTATTTGTGTAACGAAATGTGTACACTACATGTACATATTCATGCGTGCTCTCTCAGGGTCATCGTTCTGGGCCGATATAATGCATAATAATTGTATCTGAAGGCCAACTGGACTGGTTTGAGCACCCTGCCCGAAATTTCTATGGGATATGCTAAAAACCGCTCGCCACCGAAAAAGCACTCGTAAGCACCACTCGACAAATTGTCAATTTCATCATTAGGTGGAGGCGGGCTGATTCACGGCAATTTTGATTCTGATTCTTTTTCTAATGATAAGCATTTCACGCTTGGAGTGAGTAAACCACTGCTGATATGTATGTACCTTTAATTAGCTAGATTCTGGTGAACTTTTGGCCCAATTCTTACCTCCAGCCGGGCGGCCAATCAATCCCAATTGCTGGCCACAAATGGCTTCAATTGACCAGCGATTGATTGTCGTCCCATGCTGTGTGTGCACGCACTTCCTGGTGCAGCAATCGGCATTAGAATTCAATAGAGGGCCCCTCAGACACCACACATCTACGAGTATGAGGGAAGAAGAGTGTCTGTCATTCGCAGCATTTATGCGATTTATGGGACGTGCTTTTATGCACAAATTTTGCATTAGGATAGCCGGACCCAATGCAGTTCTAAGAATGGAAGGAAAACGTGACCTGCTTACGGGCCAGGCCCGAGCCGGAGCCCGAGCCCAAGGCATTGCATAAGGAAAGCCTTGTTGGTTGGGCTCATGTCTGGCGCAGCAAAAAAAAGGTTTCGGATCTAAGTAACCAAAATCGAAGCGCCGTTATGCGAGACCCTATATCATATTATTATTTTTGCAGACGGATTACCCAACCTGTTTGTGTGGCTTTTGTGGATTCTTGGATAGTGCAATAACCGTATAAGGTTCGTCTCCCAGACTTCTCAACTGCTGAATGCATTGCTCGAGCCCGAGCTCGAGGCTGCTCTGGCTTGTCAATGAACTTGAAATGCTGAAAAATTCCCAGAACTCGGCCAGTCGAAATGCTGACGATAGTTCCGCCCCGGTTCCGCCATGAATGGTATACCAAAGTCAGACAATATGATACCCTGCCGGGAGAGGGGGTTTATATAAACTGATTTAATTACAACGCAATTTCGATGACTTGTTCTTGGAAGGGGGGAAAGGAAACGCTACAATCGAGCAGCAAGTGGCATCAGAAATCAGAGCAATTCGTAGACCAAAAGTTCACTGGCAATCAGCTTGATCCTGGTTGCCCTTCATCCTGAGCGCCGCTGCCAGGCAGCTGAAATCAACGGACTTTAGCTTCTGCTTTGGCGGAGGCCTGAAGTCCTGCAACCGTTTGTACCTGTCGATCAAAAGGGTTCCCAGGGGCTCTGTTTCCGACTCTGCTGGCACATCCGTTGGTTCGGGCGTATTCTGCCGTTTGCTTGGCAGCGCAATTAGCTTTGATGCTTGGGCGGTGGTGGGGCCCTTCTTATGCCCCTGCTGATCATCTAGAATGTGGATTCTTTTCGAGTTCTTGGCCTCGTACTGGGCAATGATGAAGTCGCGACGCTCCAGTCTGGCCTTCAGAACGGTCAGGCAATCCTTGAGTTTGTCCACCTCCTTGACCTGGTCCTTGATGCTGCGCATTCCCTGGTACACCTTGTTCAGTTCCTTTTCCGCGAGCTTGGCGCTCTTCTTCAGTGCAATCATCCGGCTCTCGTACTCTGCTGGCATCATTTTGATATGCTCCTCCAGATAGGATATGTACTGTCTCTGCTCGTGGTTTAGCTTCTCCAACATCTTAATCCGCTCCTTCTGCCTCAGGGCTTCGTCGCCTTCTACGCTGCCTGCCTGCTGTCGCACCGTTGTCGCAAACTTACGGCAAATCTCATTCTGATCCACCCTCGATGTTGCCAGCTCCCGCCGTAGGAGAGCCACCTGCTGCTCCAGCCGCTTCTTGATGGTGGACGGGCCGTTCTTGCTCTTGGCCATTGTCTCGAAATGTTTTAATTGGAAATTTGGAAATGCACAATCAATTCGGATTTGTTACAAATAAATATCTAGCATAAAATTTTGTATCCGAGCTATATTCTACGTGTGTTTTACTACATATGTCTGTCTGAAGGAGCCAAAACAAATACCAACATCACAATTTTACTACGAACAATGAAAGATTTCAATGTGATTGCTACGCACATCCGGGCAATATGATCAATCCAGACCAGATGTTGTCTGTCCGATGTGGTGTGAATGGTACTCAGACGGCTGCCTGATGGACGTGATTCAAATCTTAAGAGAGAGAGGGAGAGACACTGTGCACCTGTCCCCCCCGCCAAAGACTGTGGATTTTGTTATTGAATTCTGGGCAGCATTATGATCTTCCTTTCAGCATTCCTTTAACTTTGTTGGAACCACCAGGGCTCTCAATCCTCTGCATGCCTTCCACCTGATATCCCGCATTCAATCAAAATTATGTGAAAAGTAAAACAAATTAACTGCTCTTCTCCTTATATCCCTTTAAACTAATTTCCGTAATTTGCAAATCAATAAAAATTCCACATTTTATCCACACACACATTCACGTATCGGGGAATGACTGCAATTTGATCAGAGACTGTAAAATTTGCATCCAGAGCAGCCCAGAGCTCAGAATGGTGTATCTGGGTGTATTTGTGGGTTGTACCGCATTTAGGCGTGGCACGCCCAATACGCTGCTGGTGGCCGAAGCTGCACAATGCAAACATCCACACAGCGAAACCAACAAACTGATTTTCGGGCATTTTTCATTCAGTTTTAATGCCCTGTCTTTGCAGGGTGTCCAGGTCCAGCAGGCAGGCAGTGGATAAGCTGGCTCCTTGTGATCCCATTTCCCCGCTACTCGTTCTAAAGCCTCACCATCAAGTCATGCATTGTAAGAAGTTCCAGAATTTTCTGTATTTTATGGAACGAATCCGAAATCCAAGATCCAAAAGGGTGTTCGTCTGGCGTTGGTTTTCTTGTTGTTTGTAAAACATAATTTGTATATTTCACTTCGCGATGCCGCACACTTGATAAGGGTTATCTGAGTCTGATCATTATGGGGGTTTCTGCTTCCCCCTGCTCCATGGATCGTTTTCGCAAAGTTGTAATTCATTTGGCGGCAAGCGATGTGCTGCGATATGTGAGTTTTCGGTGGTTCGGGGATAGCCATAAAGATTCCTGACGATCCAGGAAACGATGCAAATACGTGTGTGGGTTCTTGGGGTGCGGACTGCGGAAACACTGAAACTAAGCCAGATTTATATTCCGTTGCAGGCATTAAATATCCTGCTGCACACAAGGTACATTTGTCATGCCACACATGACTTCATTGCTCATTCATTTTATTAGACTCAAAGTCCTTCTGTGGCACAATGCCAAGGTCTCGCGCTTCTTGATCTTCTCTGTCATCATCGCTCTGCCTTTGTATATTTTCGTTTTACTTTTTTTTGTATTTTTTAATAGTATGACAAAGTTGTTCTGTTCCCACTTATGCAATTTCCATAAATTCAAGGTCAGCCGTACAATAAAAGTCCAGACAGCAGATACTCTCACACAAACACACACACACACACACACACGCTCACAAACAGATGTCTGTCTGGCTATTTTTTTTTTTCGGCAGCCAAGCCGCAAGATACAGACCTCAGCCCCAGCCCCAGCCCCGATGGGAGATGGATGGCATGGCATGGGGATGGGCTGATGTGTGCAAAAAAGTTCTAAGCAAAATTTTCAACAGAGATGTGCGACAATGTTCCAGGCGCCATGCATATCGTATTATAGAGTTTTGGAATGGCAAATTTGAAAAATAATACGAACGTGGGGGGAAGAGAATGAGCCAAACGGAAGATAGACAACAATTTAGAAGTATTATCGTAGGGAAATATCCCTCTAAAGAGTCCGTTGAAAATAATAATATCTAAATAATAATAATAATAATAATTATAATATCTAAAAATGTTGCCCAACATCTTTCCATATGGTAAAATTAATTTTCAAAGTAAATTTGTTTTTATTTTAATTTATTTCATTTATTTTTGTTTTAAATTTCATTATAATAATCTGCACACCCAAGCTCAACATACAATAGTTAACTTTTTTTTATATGGATACACACATCACGAACAAAATAAAGCCCCTTCCACATAAACCCCTTCGCACATGCCGTAAAATGATATCAAAAATACGAAATCAAAACAAAGAACCCAAATTCGGCGAGCAACCCAAAAAAAAGGGCAAAAACTTGACTAACGTCTAACCCAAATACAACAAAAGGACCACAAAAGACACAAAAGGCAGACGAGACAGACCAGACACAGACCCAGAGCCCAGAGCCAGACCCAAGCCCCCAAAGGAAGGGCGATATCTGGGGCACAGGACAGACAAAGACGGACCCAATCAAAAAAAAAAAACAACTCTTTCGCCGCGTAGACATGAGCTAGACGAAACCCGAGACACAGTGCTGTGCCATGTGCCATGATAAATGGCAGGAGAGACCTGAGAGATCCGGCCGAGGAGGCTGTCAAGTGCGCCAGCAGACGGAACAGAACTCTTCTTCTAACCCCAGCGGCAGCGAATCTGAGTTTCCCCGAATTTCAGCTGCTAAATCAATTCCAGTTTAATTGCATTTAATTTGAGCTGCAGACATCAGAAACAAGTTTTATTTGCCTCTTTTTGGTTTTCGCTTATTTTTTGCAGTTTGATTCAATTTATTTGGTAGACTGAATAGACAGTGGCTGACTGCAGGGAGCGCGGGGCTAAAAGATATTGCGCAATGGCGATATTTAAACAATTCAGAGAGCCCCCCAAGAACTGAAATCAAATGCAGTTGGGTGTGATTTTATTTGGGTAGACCAAAGTACACGGGAGTTAAGGGAGTGACAGCCAAAACTATTGTCTTAAAAAAAGGGTAACACAAGTATTGCCATTAAATTAAGCCCATAACATATAAAATCTTAAACAAAATTGATTCATTAATCGAATACAAATATTTTTAATTAAAAGTCGCGAAGAAAGCCCGTAGTAAATTTAATTGCTGTGCTAACGCTTTATACAAATTCTATTCTGCGTTGCGAAATTCTGCATTCTACTACAGCTAATATTGTTTTTGTTTTTTGCGCATGTTGGCACAGTTTTAGGGGAACTTACTTCCCCCCTGTCCATCAGCAAATAAAATGTTCTCCTACATTGAGCACTTGCGCATAAATCTGTTCTACAGAGCAATCAACATAAAGCCGATTTAAAACGGGAATCAGAATAATATATGAAATATGCAACAGTCCAACAGAACAACAGACCAGCAACCGCCACCCTCCACCCTCCACCCGCCTCGTAATCCAGTCGAAAATTTGTTTTGCTAATTTTACGTGTTTTGGCGACAAATTTCATTCCAAAAACGAGCACAGACATCCGCTCCGCTCCGCTCCAGGCTAAGTGCAAATCACATGGCATATACCATGCACCTACGACATATGTATACTGTGTGTTTATAAAGGGGAAAACCAAGCGATATCAAAGGGAGAAGAAAAATGTTCAAGAAACATAACTCAAAAAATGCAAACTTTAATTTCCGACAAGGGACACTTGGACCCCGCAACTTCTTCCCAGATTTTGCACCGCGAAACTCCTGCTCTGACTTTGAGTCTGAGTTATTAAAAAATTTCAGAAATACACAGATACACTGGGGAAACAAACACACACTGAATGTTTGTTATGTTGCGCAGGCGCAGCCCAGCAACGCCCTCAAATGGACTTGGACTTGGGCTTGGGCCTGGGCCTGGGCCTGGAACTCCGACTCCGACGCGGACCCATCCAAAAATGTTATTGACCCGTAGCAGCGATCCGTTAGCGAGCAGCGTACCGCCAGCCTGCCTCCTGGCCGCAAAACCCGCAGAGCTGCAGAAATTCTTATTAAGATCAATCAGCTAAATGTCGGTTTTATGCTTAATGCTCATGATTCACACGACCAAAAAGCGCAAAAATCGAAAATGCATATGGCAGCGCGCTCCCTGGGCGGAATCAAACCTTACCGATGGTATGTGACCACGGTATACCCTTTGCAGGGTACTTAATGTAGAATTCGTGAGTTATTTTGACATTTAATATTGGAGCTACGTTGTTTGGAAATTATTTTGCTATAATTTTGATTGATTTATACAGTCAGAGATCCCCCAGTGTATCCCATAGCAAGCGTCTCCAGAAAGTAGCGTAAGCCCAAGTCCAAAAGTTAATCCAAAAGAAACTCCTAAAGCATGTCCCAATGACTACACAAAGTGCATTTTTGTTTTGTTTTTTTGGCAGCCTTTACAAAGTTGTCGGCACGTTTTAATGCTGCGAATTTGAGATGGTTTTGCTCTCAGAGTTCTCTCTTCTTTTTTTTTCGGTTACTTAATTAGTCATGGCAGGCCCGGCCCGGCCCCAGCGATGGAGTGGGGTGCATGCAACGCATGCATATGGCATTCAATCTTGGGTGGGAGAGGGAGATGCCCTGCAAATGCCACTACTTTATATAGGGGCGCTCTTATCACAATTGACACACATTGGAGGAGGGAGGCCGATAGCAGAGCTGCTCCTGTCTGTGCGGCTCGGCTCGGCTCGGTTCCAGCTGCTGCAATTCATCAGCGTACTTCCTGCCTTGCACTCCAATCAAATGATGGTTTTAGGTTGTAAGTTTTACTGCTTTAGCTATAGAATCCATCAACGAACCATTTAATGTTCCAGCTTTAGTCGGGTTTTTTGTTAATTATATATTTCTGTATATATCTATCACAAGAAATTTATTCTTGCAGTGCATAATATAGTAGAAAATTAGCTTTGTTTTTTCTTCAAAATACAAATAAATAAATTTAAATTAAATATCCCTTTTATTTCCTTTTCCCTGACAGCTACTTTAGATTCTCTTCACTGTCCAGCTGTTGTCCGTAACTAGGAATGTTCTTTAAAGAGAGTTTCCACTGTATCCGTCTGTCTATACAGTATATACATATGTATATGTATGTTGCTGTATTGTTGGTATATTTGATCTGACAACAGGCAATGCGGCGATAAGCCCAGCGATGTTGTCAATACAACAAACAATGCAGCAAGCACCAAAATTTCTGGAATTTCCTCTTCCACTTTGTCCGTTATTTACTCGACATTTTGTTTGCCCACTGAAACATTACACAGTTACACAAACAAACACACACACACACGCACATACACACATACACTCGCACACACACAGCATCAGCTGTTTTTTATTCCATCCGCCACAATGGGGGGTTCATCTCTGGGGGTTATCATTATCAGCATCCAAGCCAAGTGCAACTACTAGAATTGGCTACGAAAACTGAACAGAAAACACACACACAAGAGACAAGAGACAGGAGACTGACAGCAAAGCAGCAAAGCAGCAAAAGTTCAATGCACATTTCGAGGTGAGTTTGTTGCCTGATTTTCTGAAATTAATTACGTGTTTAACTTGTTTTCGAATCGAACTGAATCGTATCGAACGTAACATGTCACGTAATTAACCGGCTAGCGGCAGTCCACTTTTCCCAATAGCAAATCGAAGCGATATCGATTGGAGTTTGGCCAAAAGAATATCTAATAGCTACTGGCCGATCAAGCGAATGTGGTTGGGTTGCACTCAATTTCGTTTGATTATAGCATTGGCAGACATGTAAAGATATATGTATACATATGTATATATGCACAATATGTGTGGGGGGACTGTCTGCCTGTCTATCTATCGGACTGACTGCTGGATGGCCTTGCGCCCAATCTGTAATTAATATACACAGATACTTGCATGCCCTGAATGTTTGTTAATAAATGCAGCCATCATTTTTGCATACGGTTTTGGAATTGTGCGTAATTGAAGAAGCAATAATAGATGAATATTTTTATTGATTTATTGGCACTCTTTCAACAGTTGGAAAATGAAAATACTCGCACATGAAATTTCATTTACTTATTTCGAATATTAATATTTAATCATTCGCTCTTTCTGCTTTTTTTTCTCTGGGTGTGTACCATAAGATCCCGAAATAAACATTCGAAAAGTACATTAAGGATACAATTAAAGAGCCCTAGGGCGGAACACCTGTTCAGAATACCAATAAAGTGTCCATCAATCGAAACTGCTTGGGATTAAGGACTCACGGGCGAGCCATACTTCCAATAATCCCACTACTCCTACGCCCAACAGGCAGAGAACCACCAACCACACCAACAACCAACCCCCCTTAACAGTGGCCAGTACAAGTACGCCGCTCTTCTCTAACAGAGCAGCTAACAGTGGAAGAGAGCGTTAAGCAGCCCCAAAAGACAGCGCTGCCAAAAGCTTACGCCAACAGCGACGTCAGCGTGGGGACTGAAGCGCCAGCTGGTTGACGAAAGAAAAAAGTTTTCGGCTGTTTTCAGTCCGTTGGGGCGATTCGTATTGGAAGAGTGTGACCGTGTGCGGACGAAACTGTATAAGCAGAGCAGCGTGTGTGCGAGTGTGTGTATCTGTGTGTGCGTACATAAATATCTCGTAGATATATTTTTGTGCCGTTTGCTAGGGAGAGGCAGAGCGAGAGGGAGGGAGGCAGAAATGAACGAATGCAAATAAATTAGCCAAAATAAAACAGATGAATGCCGAAATACTACCATTTTTGGGACCAACAAAATGCTCCTAAATCAACCGCAAAATACAAAACACACAGAGAGAGAGAGCAAAGCAAAGCAGAGAAGAGAGCTTCCAACAAAAACAGAGCTCCAAGCAGAGAAAGAGAGTTAAACAGGCAAAGAGACAAAAACACACAGCAGTGATAATAGTGGGTGGCCATGGTGTAATTTATACAAGGTGTGGGCATATGGCATCGATCTGTTCTACTATTATCAAGTCGGATCATAATTATTTAATTACATACTTACATATGCACATCAGCTTGTATAGAAAACACCTTGCACACAGCGGAAGAAGAGAGAGAGAGAGAGAGAGTGCAGGCTAGATGGAGATTCACTCTCGCTGCAAGAGGCAGACCATTCTAATTGCAGCGCTAACATTGCGTGCGCGTCGCTGTCGGCGTCAGCGCTGGCGTTTGCAGCGCTGCTGCTATCTGCCTGCCGATCGCGCGTGTGTGTGTGTGTGTGTGTGTATCTTCATTCCACACATGTGCCGCGAGTGTATCTGTGTGCGTGTGCATGTGTATCTGTGTATCTTCTTGTCTGTTTCTGTCGTATAAATTGAGCCGCACTTTGTATTCTTCGTGTTTTTTGCTCAGACGTCGATGTAAGCGAACGCGTCGCTCGTTTCGGTTTCGGTTCCGTTTCGGTTTCCAAATAACTTCCATACCCACTCAAAAGATACAGAAATTCTTTGCAAAAACTATCTGAAAAATACACATATGTGTATGTAAAACAAAAGCCCCCGTTTAACAATTTTCGAATGCATTTTTGGGTTTATTTTTCAAAGTGAAAATTCCCCCCTTCCAGTGAGAGTGTTGCTTAAAAATTCTTGAATCGAAAATAAAGCTGAAATAAAATTGATATCCACAAATTCTCAATTGGCTTTGTGCGTGTTGCGGCGCCTGTTTTGTATCTATCTGTACACGCGTCTATACAAATACAGCAATATAGCGTTTAATTTTCGTCTATTATGTGTGCAATTATTAAATAAATATACAGCCTCCTCCCCCACGATAAAAAAAAAATTGGTGTGTGAAAAAACAACAACAAAATTACAGGAAATCAAGTGCGGGGCAGAGCAGAGGGCCAGAGGCAGCCATAAAATTAAACGCGTAAATTGCGTGGCAAATTCTGAATGAAAAAATAACAGAAACATAAGCAGAAGCAGACTCAGAGGAACAGAGAACGAGCCAGAATCAGAAACAGAAACAGAAGAATTAGGCGTAAGTACAGAAGCTTCAAAAAATATATTTCCGTAGTGTACAAAATTGTAAACTATATTTTCAAAATCATATTAAAAAAGTACCTAAATGTTGAGTGAATATGTGACTAATATTTTTGAATTACTTTTATAAAATTTGCTTCAAATGATCCGTATAGATTAGCAAGTTTCCCGTTATTTTGTAGTCTACCCATCAATCTTTTCTTTACCTAAATATCCACCAGATATCCATGGAGTGACCTGATTTTATTTTCTCTTCGTTTATTCTTATGTGGTCACAGAAATTTCCCTTTTTAATGCAGCCACAAAGAAATGAAGACCGAAATATTCTTACAGTCAAAAATATGTCTATGCATTCATCTTCTTTGGTTCTCCCCTTAGTATTTTCGGAGGGCTCTGGCAGGCGCCAGAGAAAGTGAAACATGGATCGACCGGACGGCCTACAAAAATTATACGCTATATTGAGTGAAATTTCTTAAGTGTTCCACAAAAAAAAAATGAATGCTGTGGCAGAGCAGGGTCAGGCCGCTGGGTCTGGAGGGGACTGGCGGGGCGGGGCAATCAGAAAGCGCACAAAATACACAGGAAAATAATGATAAGAAACGTAAGACGAGAAAAAATCGAAACCAAAAAGAACACGGAATACATTCCATTTCTGTCTCTGTCTCTCTGTCTCGCTCCTCGCCCTGTGTAATTATATGCCGTAAAACCAAAATAAATACGCACAGATAAAAAAGATACACAGATGCAGCCACAGATACAAGAGGTTGGGCGGGCCGCTGCGTTGTTCTCTTCCTCTGCGGGGCCTGGGCCTGCCGCCTGGCGAAATGCATTAAAATAAATGCCCGTTGCTCGGTCCACGCACTCCCGTGAGAAAACAGAAAACAACAATGCAATGCGCACAACCAGAACAACAATCAATAAACGTTGTTTAATCAAATGTAAATGTAAATGTTTATACCGCAACCCAGAAAACTCCAATCCGATGCAGAAGCGGAGAGAGTTTCACTTTTGTACCTCAATTATAAGAGCAGAGTGTTTGTTCTGGCCAGAAACAGAAACAGAGACAGAAACGGAAACCAGAATGGAACACAAGACATTGCCATCCATCTGACCCACATTGGGTTCGTTATCACTGATTTTTATTATCCATTTACACATACATTTTGCTGGTACTGCCGTACCGTACCCGTGCCTGCACATTCACAGCGCCATGAATTCTGGGATTTCTGTCGTCCGAAAGTGACACAGAAAATACTTTTAAATATTCTGAAATTAATGCTGAAACATTTTGCACTTCAATGCAATTAAGGCCTCAATATCTGAAGAAATTCTTAAGTCAAAGTTTCCATTGGTAGAAGCCCTGAAATTGTAATATTCACACTACAAATAAATATACTGTATATGAGTGTGTTTCTTTTTTCTCTGAGTGTATGGGTTCTGAAATCCCAAATGCCATTTCCTTTGCTGCTCTTCCCCCTTTTTCTGTTTCTGTCTCGATCAATAAATGATCAATGGCCCAAAGCATTTCGATTTCAGGCAAAACTCATTTCATTTTGTTTTCTGGCTCTGCTCTTGGTAGGCTCTTCTTTTTTTGTGGGCAGGGGTCTGGCGAAGGCACAGCAACAGCTAACAAACAAAAAAACTACAGAATTCACCTGTAATAACGTCGCAGAAAAAGATCCCAAGATCCAGAAGGCACACAAAAACAAGAATACTGAGCCGAACAGAGAGCAAAGACAAGCAGAAGTTGGGGAATTAGCCAGAGAGAGAGAGAGTGAGAGGGAGAGAACGAACCCGAAATCAGAAAACCAGAAAACCAGATTTCCTACTAATTTAAATTCTGGGCACACAAAAATATTCTAAAAAACAAAAGCAACGAAAAAAAACATGAAAGAAGAAAATAAAATGAATTTCGTGTATTGATTAACGAAACGAAGCAAAAAAAATGCTTTTTATTGGCAACATATTGGCAGGGCAGGCCAAGAGTTCCACATAGGTACCTCTCCCGGGATCCCCAGCCCCTCCCACTGATGGATTTGCGGCGCTTCCTTTCCGCTGGCTTTGTCGCTGATGGATTGACATGTTTACTGTTTCTGTTTAGCGGCTAAAAGCAAAATTTGTTCGCTCCAAAAATCAATACACAAAGAAAATATATCCATAAATCCAGAGTTCATATTTGTGATAGAATTTCCTTTTTCTTTTCGAGCACGTGTAAGTTGTTTACTGAATCAAGCGGATCTATAGATTCACACCCGTATGTATGGTACACACATATAATATGGTATCGGCATCTATCGTATCTATTTGGCATTATGCTAATCCACTGAAGAAACAAATACGCGCCGCGCCGCTCAACAACAAAAAATCATCATTAATTATGCATTTACTTGTATGCGAGGCGGCTGGCTGCTGGCTGCTGGCTGGCTGCTGGCTAGCTGCTGGCTGTGACCACATTTGATATGAAAACCTCGATTCACATTTTCGAGAAACTGAAAGTTGGCCTAAAAACATAGTTAGGTGTTGCCCCTGGGCCCGGCCGTGCATTGCTTTTGGATTGGGCTGGGGTCTGGGGTTGGCCCGGTCGTGCCAGCTATTTGTCCATTAAGAAAATAAGTTCAGATTTATATGTAGCTGCTCAGATAATACTCTTAAGGATATGCTATATCCTGGTTTTATCCCACAGTTTTTTGGTTTTTTTTCCCATGCTTTTCTGTAGATTTTTTTATCAAAAGTCTGTTACAGTTCTTCAGGTCATTTTGAGACCTCTTAAAGAGACCTCATTTCCCAATGCCAGTCATGAATATGTGCCGAGCATTGTATATGTATATAATATATATACATATGTATATCAAGCATTCTCCATGGACACGCCCTCACTTGAAACATTTCTAGACTGGGGCCTGCCACTGGGAGGGACTGTGACTGGCAACAGTTTGAGAACGTTTTACGAACCAGAATCGAGTCGCACTTGACTCGCTTAAAGCTAAGATGACATACAAAAGAAGATCACTCAGAGAGAAACCTAGACGCTGCCATACAGCAGATGGAAGGCAGGCGGCAGGCAGGCAGCATCATCATCATCAACGGGCGGCCGTACAATTACCGCACTGTAACTGCTACGCAGCATCCGCAATAACAAAATGTAAACGAGCTGCGTGCAAAATCGAACAAAAACAGAGGCTACAGATACTTACACACACACACACACCAACAGACACATAGATACACGCCAGAAGAAGCGAATCTCCAGCTTGACAGGCAGCCCCATGGTAGCAGTGTCTCTTCATCTCTGCTCCGCCACTCCACTCCACTGAGAGACGACTCATCTGGAAGCTTGTTTTGTGCTGCGTTGCGCGTCTTTAGCAAGTGATTTCAATTTAATTGACAGTCCTTGAACTTGACTTGAGCGCAACGCATAACACAACACAACACAACACCGCAATAACAATAACAATAAAAGCAGCCACCACTGAAGAGCCTCTCTTCAGCCTCTCTTCGCTCTTCGCTCTTCCACTCTCGATTCTCTATTCTTGGGTTCGTTCTCCGTTACCAGAGACGTAGAAGTAGAACTCCGCTCGACAGAGACTGAGACTGAAACAAGATATTATTTTCCCTCTTGCTGGTATTTTTTCCTCATCAATCGCCGGAAACCAAAGGAACTTTTAAAGCTTGTTTTGGCCAGCTACTTTTCACTGCTGGTGCTTCCCGCTTAGGCCATCTTCTTGGCCTGCTTCTTCTCCGTCTTTCTGCTTCCTTTGTTGACAAACTTGGAGAGCAGAGACCACACATTAAACGGGCCAAAAGCAGAAGCAGCAGCAGCAGCAGACGCGTCTTCGTCTCTGGCCCACAGCATTTTATTGCTCTTTTCGTCGTCATACAATATTTTTTTGGCAAATAAATCTTTTTTAAAACAGCCAGAGAGCAGCAGAGAGGGAGAGATCCCTCTATAATATATAGACATAAAATAAATATGGGAGGTACGCACATATGTATGTATGTATGTATATGTGTGGACGCATTTGTCTATATATTAACGTATCATCGCCGCATATATAATTTATTTTGAAAGCGTGCGTACGCCACGCATTTCTTTGGCTGTCTGTCTGTCTGTCTGTCGTTGAACCTAGACAAATGGCTGCCCCACCAGACAAGAATACATACATACATATGTACACATAAGTATATATGTATGTATTCATGTACATATGCTATGTAGGCTTTCATTCAGCGCCATCATCGTACCACTCTCAATGAATTTTTATATTAATTAAAAAAAAACAACTCAAATCGAAACGTGAAATGTTCGTTTCTCTGCCCCTCCCCATCCGGGATTCTTTTGGGCAGATCTATAAAACTGTACCATTATGACTCGACAACTTATAAGACAGCGACACGTGTCGATGAGGGGTTTTTGTTTTTGTATCTTTTTGTAGCTCTTTACCAAGCTTGGCTTTTGGTTGGTTTTCTATTTCACATTGTGTATACGCCCCGAGGGCCTGGGCAGTCATACCGGCCCGGTAAATAGCCAGCAGGTGACAAAAGATGTAAATGCATAGCTTGATATTCAATAGATAACGCCGCACAGTCCAGGTAAATGAAATCTAAATCGAATGGAGGAGACCCAAGCACATGCAAACAACTTTCACCCGCAAATGATCCTACACCCAGAGAAAAACAAACGACGCCCTGCAACAATTCGATTGAAAAATGTATGCCACTAGATTTATGTTTTTTGAAACTAGAAATTGTATAAAGAAAATACTCGATTTAATTAATGCAAATTTTTATAAATGATTTATGTTTAAATCAAATTTTATTTTATTTTTAATTTGATTTTTATTTAAAAACCGAATATTTAATTTCAAAATGGTTCCCTTTTAAAATGACAATTTTCTCTGAGTGTACATACATATGTACATATATGTATGCATAGACTGGTAGGCAGACAGACTTTCGCATTGAGATCTCGCTTGCCGAGGGCAGCAGTACGTACGCATACATCTAATTACGGCACTCGAAATTGTGATTAGAAATCAGTTCTCGTCCAAAGAATTGAGAGAGTTCCATTCAAATACGACACTGCGAATATGTACATATGTTTGTGTGCACAATCGTATACATATATCACCATTTACTTTCACAATCATCAAAATTCAAGTTCATGGCAAGCCGTTCAGCATTTGGCAAAGGTTTTTTTGTCTTTTTCTACTTCGGTTTTGGTTGCGATTAGGCATTCATTTATGCCACTCGAAGTACTAATCAATGACGATGTGGTCGCTATCTCCAATGCCGATAACTAAAGCGGCAAGAAAGCTATACAAAGCAAAATTTTAAAAGAATTGTGCGTGTGGGCTTGGGTTTGGGTTCGGGGGAGACCGGGCAGAGACCATACGCACGGGAAAACTAAAATCTTATTTTGATTTCTTTCGTTTCTGTGTCAACGAACTCATTTGAACTAAATTCTACTTAATGATTTTTCAGTCGTTGTTGCTTTCCTGATAGTTTTTTATTGGCTGCGTGTGTGCGTGCTTCTATAGAGCTTATTTTTTGCGTTATCTGAATGCTTGTTGCGTAGGCCCAGCCGATTCGAATGCGTTTAGAAAAGAAAAGTTATTACGGACGGGGCGCGCCCCCCTTACGAGCTGATTGGAATGAGCTTATCCGGTGGGTTTCCTTGGTAATCGGAGGGAAATTCCAATGAATTAGGATGCTCAGACTCATCTTTATGCTACACAGTGGAAAGGGCACGCATCATGGGAATTGTTTTCTGAACAGTCATTGCTTCCTCTGTCTCTTGGGTTGATATCCCGCACTGTGCTTTGCCTTTCTTTGTGTTTAGTACTTTTCCGGGCAAGACGGAGAACCCTTATGGGCTAGACATCAGTCAACTTTTAAGGAAACTGTTGGGCATTCCCGGGGACCAGCACTCAGCAGGTGGAAGTCTCTTTCTGACTTAAATGGAAGCCTTAATCCTTCCGCAAAAACAGCGCCTCAGCCACGAGCATGGGATGAAATGTTCTTGTCGCCCGCAGAGTCTGAAAAACAAAACCATATTCAATATAAAAAATATGCACACATACTGACTGATAATGAACCTCGGATTGGGGATGCACCTTGTGAAAAAAAGCACCCTCTGGGGACAGATAAGAGACAATTTCATCTTCCAGCAGGATTCCCCGTACAGAAGTAAATCCCATTTGCAATTCTTTTGGTTCCAATTCGCCTATAAAAGCGGCAAACGATCCCCACTTCGACATCAGTTTGATTCTACCATCCGCCAAGCCAAGATGTCTGCCAACAAGTGCACCATCGTGTTCGTCCTCGCCTGCTGTCTCCTGGCTCTGGCGGCTGCCTATCCCCAGCCCGATCAGGCGGCGGAGTACTACGTTGGAGATCTGCCCCTGGTTCGCCATGTGCGCTCTCCCGAGGGCGGCTCTGTGGTTGTGGAGGCCAGCAAGGATGCCCAGAGAGGCCGCGAGGCCAGCGTGCAGTACAATCACAATCTGTATTCAAGCGGCGATGGGCGTGGCTCTGTGGATGCCTATGCCCAGGCAAATCGCAATTTCGATCACAATCGCAACGACTATGGCGGCGGCGTTAGGGCCTCCTGGAAATTCTAAGCATTGTCTGGCACTATTTCAATGACAATAAAGACAAGTGGCATATCACATTCACATATTGCCTAAAGTTGATTTCCCTTTCGGGACACCGATGCAAATCTCTAGGGCAAACTAAACTGTGTTCCCAAGCCAAGCGCCAAGCGCCAACGCGACTGAAAACACCACAAAATGAGGCAGCAGCAATGGGGGAGCAAGGAACAGTTGATGGAGCCGAACCATGGCATACCCTGGCATTCCGTGTGAAAACATTGCCCACATATTCTGGCCCTGCCCCGCCCTTCTTCCGTTGTAACATGATTGGGACAACAGATGTACCCTTTCCTCGGTGGGCAAGCGAAGAAGTACTAAAAACTTATGAGTCGTCGTCGTCGGCTGGAGGGGTCAATGCACTTCCCTTCCCATGGACTTCCACCGCGCCTCCCTCCCCTTGCTGCTGGCGTCGTTGTGTAACCAATAAAAATTGATTCTGTTGCGTGTGGGAGGGGGACACAAACACAAACACAAACACACACAGAGAGGGAGAGGGAGACAAAAACTATAAGAAAGTCATTCAAGGGTCCGTCTGCCCGCTGCTGACTGCTGCTGCTGACTGCAATTGGGGTTGGCATTGGCGTTGGCTGCATTTTATCGCTTCTTCTTTATCTACTTAGAATGTGTGTGTGTGTGTGTGTGTGTGAGCGTGTGGGTGGGTGTGTACACACGCTGCTGCTCTGCTGCCGCTGCGTTGCATGACTAACTGTAATTACTTTCGCTTTCCGTGTGACCAGCTGGCAAATCAATAAAAATACCAAACGCGAGCCAAGAATCAACTACACCGAACGAAATGGGGGATGGGATACTTAGACATGGATCCAATAGGCTCTGAAGAGGAGAATAGACTGTGCCACTTTTCTTCGAGTGTAGATTGTAAATATGTAAATATCGAGGGGGGCCTTTTCTTTCGGTGCACACACACAAAATACTGGTATTTGACCCGCTTGCACTTTTTGGGGGGGATCTCCTTAAAGTTTTGCTGTTCGGGAAAGCGACAACAAAGGCATCGTTAATGAAAACCCACGAAAAGGAAAACGAAAATAAAAATAAAAATAAAATATAAAAAAAAGCACTGCATACGAAAATGACTTTCCATTTTCATTTAACAATAAGCAATCAATTGCAAGTTCATGGCACGGCTAACGATCTATTAGAAGAAAGTAAAAACAACTAACGAAAGGTGAGAGAGACAGGAACAGAGAGGGGGGAGGATGCGGCGAAAGGAAGCAGAAACAAAAGAGACAAGGCTGAAAGACGCCTACACTGAGACACTCCACGAGGTGACTGCAGCTGTCAGCTGTTGTCTGTGAGAGAGAGGGAGAGAGAGAAGGTGAGCTGTCGTGGGTCGGTGAGGGGCAGAAAGAGAGCGGGGGAAAACTGCTGCAGATGCAGCCGCCGCGCGACTCCCAACTGGTTTTTCATTTTGACTCGGAAAAACCACACATTGGCATTGCCCCGTTGCCATTTTTAGTGGCAAAAACTGACTGCATCATAATGAAAGTGAAATGCATTGCAAAGATGGCAGTTACCAGATGCAGCACGGACAGGGAGACAGATAGAGAGAGAGAGAGAGAAGAGAGCCAGAGACAGAGCCAGAGAGTGGCAAGTAAGTCAAGTGCAGCAGCAGCAGCAGCAGCAGTTGTTGCAACATGAAGTGCCGCCGCCATAAACGAGCTGCAAACTTGGATTGGAATGCGCGCGCGCGTCACCGACAACAACTCCATCGCACATCGCACATCGCGCATGTCTCCCGGCCCGTGGCGCCTGCTGCTCACTTATTTGGCTTATTGAGTTAATTGGCTAAATGCGAGAAAGAGGGTTAAGCAAGCACAAGTGGCTAAATTATGTCAACAGCAGCAGCAGCAGCAGCCAGCATGTACATTGTACAAAGCATAACTACATACACACATACATACGTACAATAAGTAACGCACACAAATGTACATATGTACTCGTACATATGTATGTATGTATGTACCGCCCATCTGCAAGCCAGTCCAGTGTTCAATGCCAGATCAGCAGCCCCGAAGGTCATTGTCGGTTGCAGCGATCGCATTCCGTTTTCTCTCTCTCACTCTCGGATGTTTATCTGCCTGCCACAGCATGGATTGGATACACACATTGCCTGCCTCTCTCGTACTTGTGTGCTTGCGTTTGTCCCGGGTTCTGGATCACTGTAATTGATTCCAATAACACGAGAACGGCTCTCGACCACTAGGGCCTGCCATGCCCGTTGCATTTGCGGTAGGGCCAGGCCCAGGCCACGTTCATTGCATTGTTCGGTGCAATCAAGAGGATCGGCTCGGATCGGATCTCTGAATCATCAGAGCAGCAAAGCTGCCCCAAAAGACATGAAACTGCTGCAGCCAGAGATAAAACACCCCCCACAAGAGAGCCTCAGACTCGTAAACTATAGACTAAGATAAGTCTTATCTTTATAGCACATATTTGTATAATCTGTGGAACGCAGTGCAGTGTGGGTTTCCCCAGCTGCAGTTTCTCTTCTGCATATTTGATGCGCCTGCTCGCGAGCCGCGGCTCAATCAAGTCACAATAAATTAACCTCTATTTGTAAGCCAAGTGAATAATGCAAACAGCTAACAGACAGCCAAACACAATGCAACATCAATTCACTACTATTTTTGTTGTTTGTGTTGTTTTTGTTTGTGTTGCTTTGTTTTTGTTTTTCGGTTACATTTCACTGATTTTGAAAGTGAACGCTGGTCCATACGGCAGGCGGCAGACGGCAGGCGGAATCACGACTTTGTGGGCAGAGTCGGCGGGTTCGGGGTCGGTATCCAACGTATCCATCTCTTTCTCGCTGGCTCGCACTGAGCAACTGCACAGCAACAGTTGGGCTACGATATCCATCCATTGAGCAGCTAATGGGAGGATTAAGGATTAATATTTCCACCATTGCGGAGCTTTCCCTGTGCCTGTGTTCGTGGGTCAAGCTTTTTTAATTAATGCTCTTCTTCTGAGGCAATTTTTGTCGCCTCTCATTACAGGCTATGTTGATGCTATCAATGTGTCCTCTGCTGTTAGTGTTATCTCTCTGTTACTGCCACTGCTACTGGCCCAATGCCGCCGTTGCTGCTGTGGCTGTGGCTGCTGCTGCTGCTGCGTGGGTGAAATCCAAACAGACATAAATTTGGCGTCGTGTAGCTGTAGCTGCCGTTTTTACTTACTTTTCCACCGCGAGCAAATGAAGCGAAACGTGGGTTACGGTTTTACTTGATTTTTCGGCTTGCAGCCAGCCACAGCCAGCCAGCAACTACTCTATGAGTATATTCGTACATGTACATCCACAGCTGCTGCATATCTTTTTGAGTTACATATTTGCCACGTCTCTGTGGGGCCGGATAGACGGCGACAGCAACAGCAACAGCAACAGCGACGCGACGCGACAGCCTCTCTGTGCATCAGGTTGACCCAGTTTTCGCTTTCTGTCTTCGTTTTGGCTATCTTTTTTTGTGAAAATTATACGATATGCAACTCTAAGTAGACTTGTTTCATGTTTGTTCGTTAATTTATGGCACTCACTGTGCCAGGGAGCCTCCCAGCCTCCCAGCCTGTGGCAGCTCTCAATCAATTTAGCACACATTTACCCGGTCCCGAGGCCCATCAGCACAATATGATCCAGTAAATTTATTTAATTAAATGCCACGTAACTCTGTGGCCCCACAATGCCACAATGCAAGCCATCAAATTCCTACTAAACTAGTTTTTACCATCCATTCTTTTCTTCTCCTTTTGTCTGCCTCTTCTGCTCAACACAACGGCTACAATGTGGCAGATTCTACTCGGCAAATGCACCCATTTGAGATACAATGTCGAGAGGTATTCGTAAAGTAGTAAATCCTCACATTTGACTATATTTATCGTGATTACGGAGAGTGTTGGTCGGAGCACAGCGGGCGTATACGTGACGTGAGTGTGGGGAGTGGTGCTGTAATACTTTTAGTATGACAACTGATGATGAATGGTCCGAGTGGGAAAGCCAATAGAAGTGGGAGCAGTAAATAAGTAAGTAAGAGTAAGTGTAATTGCAGGTGCAATGCAGTGGACTAACAATCTTCACTTCGGCGCTTTCTTGCCTAAGCAGAATTGTAATCAAATAATCAGAGTTTAGAATCAAAAGATTTTCGAAAATACTTTTTACATGACGGAATATTTCTATGGTAGCTTTATTGGCTCTTTGCAGTTCTTTTTTATGCGTTTCCTTCGGAGAAGGTTTAAGGTTAAGAATTGTTTAAGCGCAATTTTAGACATTATTAATCTTAATTACACAAATGTAACAAGTGCATATGTATGTAGATCCTATATATAGGATCTATATATAGATCTATATTTTATAGACCTCTCTCTCTCTTTCCTTTCACTCAAGCAAACTCATTAAATAATTCACACACAAATGAGAGCTAAAAGCGACGCCCCCGACCAGCACAATTGCACATGCTCGAACTCGTACTGGGGTGGGGGGATAGCCCCCCATTGATTCGCTAAATACCCAACATGTTGCGCTTTATGATACTATTTGCATTTTGCAACAAATACAAATACAACAACAGCCACAGACAAAATTACAACAAATTGGAATTGGCCGCTGCAATGTGGGTTGGGTTGGCCCCATGCCACACACACACACACACACACACACATACACATGGAATGATAGAGGGGCGGCGAGGAGCAGCCATAACAACAGGCAGAAAAGTCAATGCACTTTGCCTCACACACACGAGAAAGTGCAACAAGAGTGAGTGAGAGCGAGAGAGAGAGAGAGAGAGAGTGAGACCGTTAGATACATCCATGTGTGTGCGTGCTTCGATTTTGCAATAATTTCATTTTCATTTCAAATTGGAATTTCCATTGGATACTCTCTGGGGAGGCACACACACACTCACAGCGAAGAGAGTGATGCAAATATAGCGGAGATCTAAAAATAGGATTCTACAACGGAACTACATGTTTCCATCTAATCGGATTCTATTATTTTTCGATTTAGGTTTCAGTTAAATTTGCTGGCGGCCTGGCCTGCCTCTAAGTCCCTGTCTAGACAGTTTTTCCACGTAAATGCGCAATAAGTTTTATGTTGTCTGCCATTTACTCTCCTTTCCTTTTCTTGAGGGAAAGCTTTCTGCCGAAATTTGAGCTTTTTGGGGGTTGTATTTTGGCACGATTTCTTTGTCACAGACACGCAAACATTTGTTGTCGTAGGTCAAAGTACGAGATGGGGGATGTAATTGCGTCACCAAAGGAAGAGAGAGCGCAAGATGTGCAGCCAAAGAAGATGTCTGCTCAAAGCAGATTTTAATCTGTTGCTCCTACTGGGCTCCTAAAATGGCAATCGAATCTACTACTCTTTTTCACTAAAAAGTGCAGCAGAAAGTGCAAGTAAAGAGAGAGATGTCTTCAGCTGCCGCTGCTGCTCTCCCAGATGCAGCTGCTCGCTCTCTCTCTCTGTGTCTGTCTGTCTGTCTTGCTCTCTTGTGGCTGCACTGCTGCTGCAGTTGAAAGAGCTTTGGCAAAGAGAGTGCGCAAAATTATTGGAATAGCACAAAGAAAAGTGAATCGAGAGAGAGAGAGAGAGCGGACCAGAGAGAGTGATGTGTAGATGTGAAGACAAGCAGTGAGGGAGTAGTGTACATGGTGTAGCAGCTCTGCTCTGCTATTGCGATTGTGTAAGTTTTACATGACACACACACACGCAGGCATTCCTCTGCCAAGATAAAGACAAAAACTTGTTTTATTTCTGCTATTTATTCTTGAATTCTGATTAAGCAGAGGAGGCGATTAAGGGGGTTGAGAGATGGAGGCCAACCCCTAGGCGAGCATAATTAGAGCAGTTCTCCCTAAATCTTTTCTCTGCTCTTCTGATGTGCTGCTTCTGCCGCTGCTCTTCTGCTGCAGATGCAGTTATCAAAGCTCTCTGGCTGCAGCAGAAACTGCGCTGCTGCTGCACTCGTGTGCGTGTGTGTGACTGACCTATCTCAATGCAATATTGCTTGTCCCGCTGCTTCTGTTACACACAGACGGTGAAGCCTAAAGAGCGAGAGATAGAGAGAGAGAGAGATGGCCAGACAGTTGTGCTCGTTTATCTTTTATTTTGTTGCTGTTACTATTTTTGTTGTGGCTGCTTCCCCCTCCTCGCCACTGCAAAGATTTGCATTTTACATTATTTGTACACTTTGCCCCCCCATTTAATAGCCTTTACTTGTTTCGCCCGCCCTCCCGTTGTTGTAGTTGTTGTTCTCTGTCTCTGTCTCTTGCTTTTGTTGCTATTTTTTTTGTAATGTTAATGCTCGTTGCATTTTTCGAACACGAGTAAACTTGTTTGCTGCTGCTGCGGCTGCAGTTGTTGTAATTGTTGCTAATCGTTTTTGCTGTAATTTTTATGACCCAACTAAATGATCGCATATTGATCGCCTTAGACAGAGACAGCTTGAGTGCGAAAGAGCGTTGGATGGGGAGGGGGTGTGCGTGTATTGAATAGTTGGAATAGTTTATGACTTGATGATTATTACCTCTGTTCTGCAATTCTTCGCAGTGGGTAGATAAACAAAGAGAGTGATGAAGACAGACATGGAGAGAGGATCGAATAGAGTACACGATGGCGCGAGAACCTTGTATAACTGTACTTTGATTGCGCTGAGCATGCGGCAGCGGAAGTAAAACTGTAGTTGTGCCCTTCTACCATTCCTTACCACACAAAATCTTGCTCAATCTAACCTTAAAGTATATAATTTAAATAGTTTTCAAAGAAAATACTCATAGCTATTCTTAAAAAACACCAAGAAAGTCTCCCTGACAAATGCTTTTTAAGCAAACAACTAATTTAAAATGTAACGCCCTAAAAAGACAGGCGCCAAACGCGATAAACAAAAAAGAATACCATAAAAGAAGTGCCAACAAGTGGAAACTTACTACGCAGAAATCGCAAAAATATAAAAAATTACAAACACGCACTCACAACAAATTATGCATGGGGTACTTTTTTTTTCGTTTGCTACTTAAACAATTAAAAGAATTTTTTTTGGAGTGCCTGTTCAAAAGAGTGAGTAAAAAATGTAAAAAAAATGCTAAGTACTTTCATAAACAAATAATCATGAGCAATGAGAATTATGAGCAGGGGTCTCTGTATCTGTATCTATGGGCTATACGAGAGTATCTATTGCCAGAGCTCTGTGGCCGGGTCTGTTTTCTTTCGGTTGAGGGAACCACTTGACACTTTGAGGAGATGGCAGAAGACACTTCAAATGTGAATCGAATAGATGGGGGCCTCATCGCGGTATTGGTATTATGCAAATGAGCCAAACTTTTTGCGCATGACCGAGTTGCGGGGGTATGTAATTGCGCGCTAATTGGAAAAATAAATGCAGAATCTACAATGAATTGTGCCAAATTAGCCGCAGTATCCAAGCGAAACTTGAAAACGTGGAAATTCAGCAAATGACAGCGAACCATTTATAAAAGTTGCATATAACGGTACCTGGTAAACGCTCGAGAGTAGCTTTTGGGCAGGTTAACACCTCACAGCCTTAGATGGTCTCCGGCACAAGGTACAAGGTACATGGTCCAATGGTCCAATGGTGCAGAGCCTGGGCACGAAAAGCCGCTTAAATCAGCAGCTCAATCAATCAGACAGAAATTTCTGTTTAAATTAAGAATATTTTTCTGAAACCAGGCCTTTGGCCCACAAACCAAAACACAGTGGGCCAAAAGATGATGGACACTTAAAGAAAACTGTGGGAAGTCAACAAAAAGGGAATATCCAAATTAAGGAATATCACAATTCCATTTCGAGGATTTTTAGGAGACAATCCTTTGGGTATACTTACAAGTTTTTAAAATTTAATTTTACAATATTTTTCATACAGCTGGTTGTTCTTCTTTAATTGGTATTTATTTCCTAAAGTTGTATATTATTGGGTTTGAAGGGGACTGAGAACTGGTCCCACGGTCCGACTCAAAATGACAAATGTAAACTGTTCTCTTTGGCAAAGCAGAAAGCAATCCGTTTCTCATTTATTCTGTATTTCTGTAGAGCAATATACATACATACATGCCTTATATGTAGGTAATTCAGGGGTGAAATAAATTTGAACATCTCTTTTTTGCCGGCTCTGGCTGCAGAGCGTCACGTCAGCGCCATGTACTGATCTTCACGCCAGAGACTTGGGGGAACGGGGAGTGAGATTGGAAACAGAGAACCTGGGGGATCGAGAACGGTTACCAGGTAGCACTGGGACATGGACGTGGGACATGGACCGTGGACCTGGACCTGGAACTGGCACCGACTCTCCACGTCCGACTCCGACTTAATGCAGTTCGCGCGGAATTCCTTTTTGATTGCATTTCATTAAGTCTTCTTCTGTTTTATTTTTCGACCATTTTTTTGTTTTTATTTTGAATTTTTATTTCGGCTTTTGCCTGTTGCGGACATTTCAAAAATTTATGCACACTTGGCTGCCATTTTAAGCTTGTTAATTTTTCCGCTTTTTTTTTTGTTTTTTGCGTTGGCTTTTGGGTTTGAAGTGAAGTTTTTGTTTTTTATTTATTTTTGTTTTTGGTTTGGTTCTGCTTTGGTGTTTTTTACCTTTTTCAGATTTTTAACAAGCGCCGTCAAAAAGGAAGTTTTATTTTGCGCATAATGAAAAGCAACAGCGGCAGTGCTCCACAAAAAATAAATAAAATATATACACATTCGGACAGACAGACAGACGGACGGACGGATACGAGTACGCCGCTGCACAGATACGAGAAATTCGAAAAGTTGTTTACTTGCGTGAGCAATGAATGTGCAGGTCAGATACCCTGCAGCAGAAAATTGAGTCGAACTGAAAGCAGCGTTACCTACGGGAAGCTGTTCCTAAATAAATTGTTTATTTTAAATATGATTCAAATGATTTAGAAATACCATCAGGGAAAGTAATAATATTCCTCCATTTTCTGCCTTTTTCCACCATTTCATTTCACGTTTTGGGCGCATGTTGCTCTGAAATTAGCTGCCAATCTTCCAGTAATACTTTGCTCCGCATAATCTGCTCAGATACTTATCACATGAACCCATAAGAGTACTCGCATATCACCGAAACCCAATTGGATTTTAGCCTTTTGTTGAAAATGCCTTAAGTATATTCTGTCATTGTGTTTTTCGGGAAGGAGGCCACACCCTTTTGTGATGCCATGAATCAGGGGGCCATACCCATACATATGTAAAAACGCTGCTCAGGGCATTTACATGTCTGTTCCACTTTAAAAACAAGCCACAAAAAAAAGAACATATCCGCGTTGAAATATAATTTTATAATTTTATAATCCACACATGCGAAATGCTTTACTGCGTCCCCTTTTTGGCGACGATTAAAAATCAAGATCAAAAGAATTTCCCATAATAGGATTTAACAAATTACAAAACCCAATTAATCAGAGAAATACTATAGAAATAATAAGTTGAGTCATGCCCAGTGGCTGCTCTACAAAATTGGAATAATTTCGGCACTTTCGAGTGCAAAAAAAGCGTCTCCAGTTGGGTTGATACACAACAAAATCTAAGTTGTATATGTGTGGAGGATATATATGTACATATGTATAATCGCTTGTCCCAACAAAGTTGTGAACTTTTTGCTGTTGTTTTTATTCGTCTGTCTAATATTTTGCTTACGCAAATCAAGGTTCTGGTTCAAATTTCAGTTCTCAATGTGAAGGTCAAAGTCAAAATACTCGCACACACACACACACACGTAAACATATAGTATGTGTGTGTGCATATATATTTGTATTTGATTGGTCAGCGAATTCGAGACCCTAGAGAAATAAACAGAACAGAATGACTCAATGACGGGCGGGAGAAATGGAATGAAGATAAACACATTAAATTTAATCGAATATAAATAAATATAAATACGTACAGAACGGGCAGAACTGCGGCATAAAATTGACCAACATTTCAGTGGGTTCACAGCCTTTGATCTTTAAACTAAGATTCTTCCAAACTTATATACTTAATGGCCACCTCTGGGAATCAGCTAAGATGCTTCCACATAGACTCCATCCAAGTGGGAACTGCAAATGCTCTGCTTCAAGTCTAAAATTGTATAGAATTTCCCAGAGATTTATCTGCAGTTCTGCTCTGCCAAAAATTACCACTTAAATCTCTCTGCAAAGATCCATCCATCTCAGATAGCGCAAGCCTCGAACACCACGACACGGCAGCCACAAAACAAACGCAGACAAGTTCTAAATTGTTTCTATGCTAAAAGTGAAATGTGGCCAAACCACTTTTTCCAAGCTCTTTCCACTTGGCTTGAGCGACCAGAGCCCAGACCACAGCTCTAGCTTCAGCTCCAGCTTCAGCTGCCAGCTCTAGCAGCATCTCCATTTCCATCTACGACTTAAACTTGGACTTGGGTCTGGAAAGAGAGGCATCTGGGGACTGGTTGGGGTCTGCAATTTACTTTCAATGCCGCTTCTGGCCATTGTTCAGGCTTTCTTCTGTGGTGGCTCTGGCTGTGGCTGTGGCTTTTGCACTTGTTTATGGCGGCTGCTGCTGCTGGCTGCGGCGGCCCCCTGTCAGCGTCTAGTCAACGCGTTGCCCGCGTGTCTGGTTTTGTTGCATGTTGGCATGCTGCAGCCACTGAGCTGCTTGGTATGCAATTTGCAATAGTTGCGCTTGCGCAATTCAAATGCACACCAGCACACACACACACAGACACAAACACACACACACACAGACACATACAGAGGCAGATACATAACTCAGTTACGTAGTCGGCGCAGCAGCTCGGTCGGAAGGCGGAAGAGGGAAGCGACAAGCGGGAAGACATGTTGCAAGTTGCCAAGAAAACCGGAAAATCAACACGCATTGAGCAAAGAAAAAGACAACCCCCCACCGCCCCATGGCAGGCCACCCCCCTGTGCCCAGCCATGGGATTCTACTTACACTAGACCACAAAAAATCGGATATTTTGTTGGGTTATTCCCTCTGTTTGTGTATGGAATGAAGGATAATAAAACAAAGTATAGTACAAGCAATAATGATGATAGTTTATTTATATATAAAATGCATAAATAAATGCTCAAAGTTGTTGTGTGGTGTAAAATCAGGCTTCGACTGCTCAATTGAAATGGAAACCTCTGGTTGAATCTACATATCGATCTATCCACTCAGCCCACTCCCTGTGCCTGCCCCCACCCGTATCTATGAATCTCCAGCCAGCAATCTGCAAGCGATAGTTTCGTAAACGGGGTGGTTTAATTGCATTTATTATGATTGACACTGATAAATCGGCCATCATCTGGCTGTCATCTGTGAACACTTGCAGCAATTTGAACAATTAACCATCCATCAAGCCAAATTAAAGCCAATAGATGGTCTAACACTTATATAACCAGAACCATGCCAGGCCATACCAGGCCATACAATAGTTCACAGCATGCCCGGGGATGCCCGCCCGGCTACCCGTTCGCTGACGAGTTCAATGAGCCTTTGCTGCAACTAAAACTGGTAACTGCAGTAGTTTTAACCTCAGACTCGGATTGAGACTCCTGCCTCAGGCCTCGGGTCTCAGGGATAAGCTGGAACCGCTCTCTGCTGGCAGAGGCACTGGACTGCAGATGGAGAAAGAGATGGCTTGGCGATGGCCAGAGCGATAAGTGGGAGCTGAGTACTAAAGTACTCGCTTTGTTGTGGCCATCCACGTCACCTTACACTCAGCCAGTGCCATCATCTACCTGTGGATCGCGGCACACACTGTGGGAAAGTGTGAAGAAAAGATAAGACAAGCAGATGCGCAACGGGATTAGCGATAGAGGCAATATTATATGATGGCAACACTCTGAGAAAGTCCAAACATATTGAAATTAAATAGAACTCACTTCGATTGCACTCTGAATAAAATATAATTAATTTAATTTAAATATTGACAACATTTCATTTAAATATGAAATATATTTAAATATATATTTAAATGAACTGTTTTCATATTAAATTAAAAATGTAATTGAAAACACTTTCTTTTTACAATTTAGACTGTCGGCGAAAATCTATTCAGGGCCTTTTTCTCTGCGTGTAGATACGTTGAATGCTGTTTGTATTAGAAATGATTAGAAATTGTATGATTATGGGCTGTGTTTTGGATTAAACGACATGCACAATGTTTGCCAACTGATTGGCTTTAGCTTACTGGAATTCATCTCCAACGCTGTGATTTATCTGCTATTTCTATGACGACACGCAGTCAATCTTAGCCAGCATCCCCTGCTCCCGCCTCTGAATCGACTTGATCGCATTACCCGATCAGAATCGCTAATTAAGCACGTGCTCTTGCCATTCCCGGGATCCCTAATTGTGCATAAATAAATACGAGCAAAGGCAATACATTCCAGCGGCACACCACACCACACACAAGCCGCAGCCCGCAGCAACAAAGTACAGTAAATATAGTGCATATGTATGTCTGTGTATTTCAAACAGAAAACAGAAATCAAAAGCGCAAAATGCGCAATAAATAAAAACACA